>OU896720.1:11496493-12696493 GCA_918026855.4 Phaedon cochleariae | reverse complement strand
CACTCCCAATAGCCAGAGGTCTTGAATTCAATATCAAATTACCAATTGTTATTTTTCATGTAGAGGGTGATTCAAACTTCCCGCCCTCGGTACATGACATCAGGATGAGGAAAACTGAAAATGTAAATCTGGCAGGAGAAATTTGAATAGCTGTGTGTAAGGTATATTTTTCGTATTCAAGCATTTTTCAGAATGGAGGAATTGGCGTCAGATAAAATATTTTCTCCTTAATGTTATCATGTTTTTTTATTTTCTGAAAGAACAAATTGTTTTTAACAACTTTCATCCAGAATGTTTTTTATTCCTTCATTAGGTTGATGGATATGAGACTCTGAAGTCGTCATTTTCAAATGAATCTCAACTGACTCCGTCATAATAAAAGTCGGCCGGTAAACAAATTGTTCTGTAAACAATATGAATTGGAAGAGTTGAGATTTTAAAGATAAAGATTTATTTAAAAATACCGACTTCAGAGTCCCAAAGCTTTTAACCAAACGAAGATAGAAGAAAACTTCTTGAATAAAAGTTGTTTAAAGAAATATGTTCTTTTAGAAATTTAGAATGTGAGAAAAAATTGTAAAAAATGATTTTTCTGATGCCATTTCCGTCATTTTGGAAAGGGTTGAAATACTTTTTGAATATATACAGGGTGTTTCATAATTGGATGCTGATCCTAAAGGGCGATAATCCTTGGATGATTTTAGGAAAAATTCTTCATGTGAACATAGGTCCGTAACAGCTTCGTTTCTGAGATACAGGATGTTGAAATTTAACAAAAAAATCAGTTATTCCCCAATACCTCTGGAACAGCTCTGGCTTTTTTCTTCATTACAAGAACTTAAAAATTGTTGCCATAAAATTATAAAAATATTGCTTAGATCTTTCGGTTACCACAATTGTGAAATTATGACTAAGAGTAAAAATCGAATAGGGACAAGCAAATGAATGCATTTTATTTTCTAACTCAAAAACCGTTCGCCGGACGAAAAAAAGACAAGGGACCATTTTTATGAGAAGATAGAGGATAATTACAAAAATGATATTTATTTGAAAAAAAGATAGTGGCGTATCATTATTTTGATAAAAATATGACAGGGTATGTTAACAGGGACGCCACTGATGCAAATTGAGAAATCCTTTATTATGGAAAAAATGTATTCCTATTCATGCTTGACATGTACCAAAATTGAGGGAAAAAGCCAGAGCATTTTCAGAGATATTGGGGAATAACTGATTTTTTTGTTAATTTTCAACATCCTGTATCTCAGAAACGAAGCTGTTACGGACCTATGTTCACATGAAGAATTTTTCTTTAAATCATCCAAGGATTATCGCCCTTTAGGATCAGCATTCAATTATGAAACACCCTGTATAGGGAAAGGAATCACCTTACACACGGCTAATAAAATTAAAATCCCCTGTGCCGAATTTGCATTAGGATGCAGTTTTCCATTTCCTGTTATATAAACCAAAGGCGGAAAGCTCGGCGGAAAGTTTGAATCAGCCTGCACATACAGTCATGATATAGAAAGGTATAGTTTTTTTATTGAAAAGGGTCCTAGATTGACAGAAAAATTCATAGATATTTTTCAAAAGTACCTACACGAGAGACACTTTGAATATAGTTAGGTATACATTACCTATCTGCCTCGCTATCTGGCCTACGTTAAATTCAATAACAATGTTTAGTATTCCAGAATCTCCTGAACATTGCATTGCAAAAGATAACAAGATGAACCAAAAACTCTCGCAAAAACTACTCTGAATATCAAGACCTCTTTTTTTTACACCAATGAATCATCATTATTTTCTAGAACCTTCAAGACATAACCCCAACTTCTTTTGTTCTAATTTGTTCCATTGAAATTCAATATCGAAATCATTCAAAACAAAATAGTGTATCATAACCTCGATCATAACTCTCATTTCAATAACGTAACCTCATTAAAAAAAACATAAGTGAATAAGTATATACTCACTGTTTTTATTCAATTTTATTATATGAAAAAAGTGAGACAACGGAATAGCGCAGTGGGTAGAGCGCTCGACTAGTAACCAGAACATCGAAAGGTCCCTAGATCGAATCCTCGGCAGAGAGATGAATTCTAATTTTCGAAGCCCCAGATGTATATAATTCAGACTGATTCACTGTTGCGTTTCGATTAAAAGTGCTACTCTCGAGGTATCATATGGAGTCAGTAACAAAGCCTACAGAGAACACACATGGCAGAAGGACCTCTCGTGAGGTCGATGGCCAGTTGGTGTGTACATAAAAGTGAAGTGAAAACCAACAAAATAGTGTGAAGTGTAAAATATTCAAATCCTGGACAAACGCTGACGCCTACAGGGAGAGACAAAGTCATGGTACACACCTCTTCAAACCAATTATTTCTCTGAACAAAAATTTCAAACTTCACACTCCAAATGCTTGTAAAAAACCTCACTGCTATATGAGTGCATTCTTATCTACCTTCGGTTTTGCCGGAATTTTTGATTTTTGAATGGAACACCTTTTATAACTTTCTGAAATCAATAAAATCCAAATACTGATATTTCAACCCATCCAAAATTAGTGGAATTGAAGGATGATTTCTTCAAAAAAGTGTGATTGAATTAATGAGTATGCTCGAAATGGAGTGTATAGATTCAATTTTGAATCAGGGGGTGCTTTACAGAAAATTCATCATAGTTTTTATGCCAATTCCGAAATTCCGTATGTAGAAAATAAGTAGTGAATGTCACTCTTCCAGAGAAAAATTTCAGTGACGACCGCAATATTAAAAGACAGATTTTAGACAACAATGTATACAACCTCATATACAACTCTGATTCAATGTACCATATTTTGCCTGAAAAATGTACTCCTGAATTTGAAAAATTCAGGAATACGCAAATTGAACTGTGGATCTTTTTCATATTGGTTCGATCTGTAGAATATTTAACTACCTACCTCATTCAAGAACATTGAATGAGGTTTTCAGAAAGAAAACAAATGCAACAGACAACATTTTAACAGTTTACTAAGAGAACAACTATTTGACCTCAGCTCACCGTTGTTGGATTCATTTTGTGAGTACTTACCGGTACTTACCTTATTGACACCGACTATCAATATATATATAGGTATGAAGAAGATATACTGTCGTGTTCTCAAGAATTTACAAACATCATCAGACCGAGTCAACTGAAATAAATATACTCAATTGAGTGCCGATAATTCAAATTGTGAATCCTCAGGTGATTTCTGCTGTAGGTATTGTCGAGGGTATTGTACTAGGTATTACATGATTTTCCCCTATACATTGTACAGTTGTGAACTGGATGGATGAATTGGATGAATTATGAGTTTTAGTTGTAATGCTGGTTCATTCGATATATTGATCAGTAAATCAGAACGGGTAAGTAGATCTTTCATATCATATTTTGATTATAAGTATGCTTTCATCACAAAAATCGTTCGGAATTATATCTTTGACTGGCCCGTTCGAAATTACAATTCATGGTATATTGACATATGGCACCAAAATATATGTGGTTGCGTATTATTGAGAAATTATGTTTTTGAATTTGAATGTTAATAACTATATCCTACAGCATATAGTAGGTATATTCTGAAGATTGATATTGTAATTTGGTTTGTATTCATCGAAGTTTTTACATACTTACTCGGAAAGTACTGAAATATGTGATGTGAAATAATTGTTTCCTTTGTATCCATTGGCTGTTAAGTTAATTGAATTAGTGAGAGAACATATCTTCGTAAGAAATTGCGCTGGATTACATAAACTGCAAAAACTGATTCATTCAACATTGTTAATTTTCTTAGGGAAATTCTGATAAGATGCATATACATTATTTGACAATGATAATTATCGTCCTTGTATGTGGAGACAACCACAATTTGATCCTTATCAAACGACTCTACTTAGATTTTTCGCGCTTCTATCCATTCTTTTTCCAGAATATCTTCAACTATATATCTGATAATCGATCTGAAGAACTTTTTAAAAAATAAAGAATCTGAACCAACTCTTTTTCCCAGAAGCACGACTCAGTGGCGATAAATAAATCGCCAAAACCAAGTCAAATAGTTGAATGTTTGAGCGATTTGTCGAAACATTATGAACCATGGTTGTGAGCTCGGTTGTGGGCATTCTCTTATTATATCGTAATAATAGTTCTTATTGATTTCATTTCAGCTCATCATTCTTTAGGTTTATTTTCATATTTCCATCCTTCCATTCAATTCGTCTAATTCCTAGCCCTCGTGACATCAATCATAACGGCTAAGGTAGGAACATACATAAAGCGGAGTTCAAGAACAGTTGAGTTCTAGCATTCAATTTCAGTTCATGGTAGGTAAATTTTTGACCAGAAAGTCATTTTATAGTGTTGCGATACATACCTAACCAAGTCACTTATTGGATTTCGATTATTTTGAAATTCTTGAACTCTTTATCCAATTTCGTTGAAAAAACGCATGACCTTCAACCGAGCCTTCAACTGCTAAAATAAACAGTTCTTTGGGATATCTCACTCATTCCATGAACTGCTCCAGCAGCCCCACCTCTTGTATGGTATTATAACTCAGGAGACTGGACGGTCTCCGCATATTCTTCTTCGAGTTTTCTTGGCACAGAATATGATTCCATTCTGAGGATCCTTCACATTGTGCAGCGCTAATATCCGAGATTATCACGCTAGAAATAAATACATACTACATGGTGGAATTATAATATAGTGTGCTAGGACGCATCTTCGTATACGTCAATGTGAATAGAACAATTGCTCGCAGTCTGAGCTCGCAGTGATCGATTCGCCCGAGTCGCCGTGATCCTTTTGTTGCGAGTATAGACTCGCAATGACGTTATGCGCAGAAAAGACGAATTCAAGATACCTGAGTAGCACACCATGCGACACCATGTTATAATTTCACCATGGATACATACATTCCTCATTCATCGACTATATCATCACATACGGAACCCTGGTTCAGCAAGACCTGTTCTAGTTTTGTAACTAGAACATAATATGTTCACTAGAGTCTACAGACAGGAGGAAACAAATTATCATCGCACGGGGAAAACGTTAGAGGGCAAGACAAACGTTGCAGGGAAACAATAATAAATACCTAATCGGTAGGTGAATTTCCAGTACCCTTAATTAACGTAGAATCAAGTAAAAGCTAACGAAAAGTAATTGCCTTCACAAAACTTTCTTACGGAGGAAGGAAAATATTCCTTTTGCATAAGAAAGGAAACTACTTTTTTCAAACAAGCTAACCTTACTCGGCCTGAATGAACCATTCTAAAGAGTTTACGTTTTCGAAAACTCACTTGGAAAAACAGAATTAAAAATCGTGACCGTCGCAATACCCTAACAAGTACGAGACGCAGCAACTTGAATATGGCATTATGAAGAAATGATTTAGGTCGCTGTACACGCACTATATCCTTCCTCCACCGCGGTGATTATTTGTTTCCTTCTGTCTGTAGACGCAACTGATATGTCGAAGCCAGGAATATCTGCATCCAAACAGATGCATCGCGATGCAACATACAATGCCAAAATAAAATCGATTCTCATAGATTTTCCCAATGGCTCCCGTTCGTTCTGATCCTCCGTTAAGCCATTCGGTAGGAATTTCACTGATGGTTTATGTTCACCATCATCCAAAGTCGACGGCACATTAGCAACAACATCGCAAGAGCGAGCAAACATTGTTGCAGATATGTTCTTCCGTTGAAAATCGAATGCCCGAAATCGTCTACTGCGAGGTCTACTGCCAACGCACTATCAGTTGCAATCGCTTGGTCTCAGAACGAATAAAGCTGACGGTCCTGACGTAATTTCACCTATATCATTCACAAAAACTGTGTATCAGAATTGACACCGATCCTCTGCAAGTTATTTACCATCTCGTACAAGTCGGGTGTTTTTCCATTCTGCTGAAAAAGTATCACCAATCTTCAAATGAGGAAACAAAAACCTGCCCAACAATTTTAGACCTATTGCCCTCTGTTATGTGATTGATGGTGAAAGCCATCAACATTCAGCTTATCAAATATCTCTAAATCTCAGGACAAATCAATGATAGACAATATAGATTTCGCCATCGAAGATCAACTGGAGATTCACTTGTCTACGTTAACTATATATGGCAAAGATATCATGGGACCTTAAATATATCGGAAGCATTCGACCGTGTTTGGCACCAAGCACTTCTTTATAATTTCAGCAAGTTTTTTCAAGCAGATTGCTCCATTTGATGGTGGACTGGGTATCGTCTGATACTATGGCTATCAATACCCGCGTTTCACAAGGATCCAACACCACCGTTGTTCCTACTTCATATCAATAATCTCTTAGAAGTATAAGCACTGGCTCTATCCACGGCTTTGCAGATGTTAGAACTCTCCAGACTGCGTTCTCTTTCAGTATTCCTATTTCTTTTCAGGAAACTTAGAAATAGAAATCACGACGATGGCTGGTCAAGGCCAACGCTGTCGATGAAGATCTTGCTAAAATCACAGCCTGGGGAACCATCAACCTAGTAGAATTCAACACCCCTAAAACTCAATCGTGTATTTTCTCTAGAAAGCGAAACTCATTATGCGTGATATTTCAAAGTCTGATACCATCATTTCCCCAAAGTTCACTATACTTACTTTCGCTATTCTCATCAGCAATACTCTCTCATGGGAAAGTCATGTCAGATCCATCGCCGAAGCTGCTTCACAAACACTCGGATTCTTATTTCGAGCAGGATGCTGCACCCCAACCGATTCTCATGATCTACAGAGCTCAAATACGACCTGTTTTGAGAACATTATCCCCACATATGGGGTTCAGCACCCAAACATACGCTGATGCTCTTGGATTCCATTCAAAGACGAATCGTTAGCCTGGTGGGTGATCCACACTTACTTTTTCTCTGGCATCATTAGAATACCATAGGGAAGTCGACGACGTGTCCCCTTCTTTATAGATACTTCCACGGGAAATGATTATCATAAATATCTGCTATTATTTCATCACTAGCAATACTATCAGTCAGAAGTACTTGACAGTCTCAGTCAGCACATCCTTTTGTCGTCAACCTCGACTTATATCGCGCAACTCTTTTCAAAAACTCGTTTGTTTGTGGAACGGCGAAGCTTCAAAATTATTTGCCGAAGGAAGTATCTCGCAGAATTTATAACCTCCAGAAGTTCAAAAACATTTCGATACCTACCTTCTCTCCATATTCTCCTAAGGTGCGCACGGTGTTCCTCAACATTATTGGAATTCCTTTTTGTGCGCTCCAAGAGACAGAAAAGCTTTTACAACCCCCTGTGGCATTTCATTGAATGAAATGGCCAGGGTGTGAAATATGTTCAAGAATTGAGATATTTGATGAAGAAACCATGTATTGAAAAGGAATAATCTCATATATATTATGAACATGTCAAAAAATATATACATGTAATGAAATACATTAAGAATTCGCATTCTGTATCTGATGAGGATAATATTTTTTTGTCGATGTATTCACAGAAAACAACTACTTTCCTGGCCATATGCCACGACGAATGACATCTATTGTACACACACAATAAGAATTTGAAAATAAAATCTTCTAAAGTTGAGAATTTGCAATCTCTTTCAGATAAAAATATATATGTTTATATCATTCAAAATATCCATCAGAAAAGGACTGCTTTCCCGGCTATTTGCCATGTATTTTTTCATCTCTTTTAACGCACGAGATGACATTCCTATGAGGCTGAACATCAATTCATCATATAACTGAACAAGAAACCATTATAATGTCAAAAGCGACTGATATGAATTGAACAGTTTGCGAGTAATTCACAACATACGAATTCGATTCTTCAACTGAAACACCATGTTTCTATCTAAGATTCAGCACTTGAGGACCTTAGGTTCCTATCTGATTGTTCATCAAATCACTTGGGCTATCACCTGTGAAGCGTATTCGGTTGAATTTAGCAACATCCTGTAACATCTTGCCCCACTGACCACAATTTCGGAAATATATCCTCCTGGAACCCGAGGCTTGAAATTGCACAACTTCAACATATATATATTGAATATCTTTGCATGTTATCAGTTGAGAACCTTGAAAGAAATTAAAAAAAATAAATAAAATGACAAGGGAAATTTAGAACAATACTCATTTTCTTTCATAAAATTCATAAGAAAAAATGGAAATCACCTTTTCACAAAACTTATACATGATATTTTTGTCATGTATCAAGTTTAGTGGGTATCTTTTCATTATAAATACAAATTTCTGCAGTAAGAAGACAATCAGGTACTTCCAATATGAAATTGAATAGTCGGGGCTTGTTTTGCGAAAAGCCAAATCCTAGAAGCATTTCATGTAACAATTGGATAAATGACGTTTACCTCCTATTTTGACCCCGCTGAATCCGGAAATACCGTTTATCAAGTCGAAATTCCAACAGGAAGTGAGATATTCAAGATGGCGTCCAAAATACCCCTAAAATCAAATTATTTTCTACTTTCGGTCAGCTATACGATTGAGGTGTCGATGTCTATGTTTTCGGTGGTGTAGAATACGATGAGACACTCAAAAAATGATTCGGAGCATTGAAAGTTCATCGAATGATCAAATTTTGACGAAATAGACCAAAATTCCAAAGAACTTGTGAGAACGTGTTGCATAATGTATATGCTTGCATACGCTTTCGAGGGTGCTCAATAAGTTTATGAGCCAAAAAAGCATTTAAACATTGTCCAAGCCTTCATTTCATATATTTTGAGAAAGCCCCTTGCAGCCACGAGTTCCAATTTCGGAAAATAAATTGAGAATAGGTGGCAAAGTCATCAGGATTGGAACATATCGTCCATCAACAATTTTCCAGCCGTAATTAATCGGGTCTTATAAATCAGGATACTGATCATGGGCCTTAATCCACACTAGTATCTGAAAAAAAAAACAGAATAGCATTAAAATCCTTTGATTTGTTCAAATTTCTTTTTTTGTTTCTTGTTAATTTTACCTGGAAGTAGCACCGGAGAATGTGTTGACGGAGGACATCAGTGGTAGATGGCGAAAAGCATTCGCACTGTCCAAAAACTAGCAACATGGGCTGCGTCTGCCGTTGTAATGTCCGGTCCAACTCAAAATAAAAATGGTAGTAGTATCGAAACGGCTAATAGTTCTTATTCACCATGTGTCTCAGAAAAGGGACGCAACAAACCTTGTATAAAGCTTGCACCACAAACTGTTCAACCAAATGGAGATCATCGGGGGCTAGATCGGGAGTTTTTACAAGCTGACTGAGGGGTTTACAGTAGTTTTCTTCTATGTACTTGCTTCCACCGTCCTGTTTTTGTGACTGACGCTAACTTAGATGTAGTATCACATCCAGTGATTGCGTGGAAAGCCATCAGGTTTTTGATCTGTTGTGGTGCAAGCTTCTTACATAGTTCGTGAATTGGAATATACTCCATGCGTAAAAACCGAAAGAGAGGCTGTTGTTTCTGTTAAAGACACTAGTGTGATTTCATTATTCATCAATCACTTTGAAAATATGAAATGCAAGGAATGCTGGGTGATGTGTGGTACTTCCCGAGATAGAAAGTATATTCCAATTCATGAACTATGTAGAAAGCTCACATCACAACAGATCAAAAACCTGATGGATTTCTACGCAATCACCGAATGTGATACTAAATCTTGATGAGGGTCTGCAACAAAAACAGGACGGTGGAAACAGTGCATTGGAGAAAACTACTGTAAACTCCTCAGTCAGCTTGGAAAGACTCCTGATATAGCCCCCGAGGATCTCCGTTTGGTTGAACAGTTTGTGGTGCCAGCTTTATACAAGGTTTATTGCTTCCCTTTTCTAAGACACATGGTGAATTAGAACTGTTAGCCGTTTTTATACTAATATCATTTTTATTTCAAGTTGGACCGGACATTACAACGGCAGACGCAGCCCGTGTTGCAATTTTTGGGACAGTGCGAATGATTTTTGCCATCTACCACTGATGCCATCCATCAACACATTCTTCGGTGCCACTTCCAGATGAAATCAACAGGAAGAAAAAGAAAATAGAAAAAATCGAGGGATTTTAATTTAAGTCTATTTTCTTTTTAGGTACTAGTGTGTGGTTTAACGCCCATGATCAGTATCTTGATTCACCAGACCCGATTAATTGCGGCTGGTAAATTGGTGATGGACGGTATGTCCCAATCTTGATGACTTTGCTACCTATTCCCAAGTCATGTCCTGGATTTGGAGCTTGTGGCTGCATGGGGCTCTGCGGCCACTGCGGCACGAAGCAGTGTGGCTGCAGGGAGCCGAATGGAGCAGAAAAGATGAGGAAGACTACTAATAGTGAACTTTTTTTTTCAAAATATAAGAAATAAAGGCTAGGACAATGTTCAAATGCTTTTTTGGCTTATAAACGTATTGAGCACCCTCGAAAACGTATGCAAGCATGTACATTATACAACACGTTTTCACAAGTTCTTTGGAATTTTGGCCCATTTCGTCAAAATTTGATCATTCGATGAACTTCCAAAGCTCCAAATCATTTTTTGAGTGTCTCATCGTATTCTCCACCCCCGAAAACATAGACATCGACACCTCAATCGTATAGCTGACCGAAAGTAGAAAATAATTTGATTTTAGGGGTATTTTGGACCCCATTTTGAATATCTCACTTCCGGTTGGAATTTCGACTTGATAAACGGTATTTTCGGATTTAGCGGAGTCAAAATAGGGGGTTAACAGCATTTATCCAATTGTTACATGAAATGCTTCTAGGATTGTAACGGAGGGCTTTGTTTGGAATTTAGCCCCGACTAGAATGATTGTTTGCCGTTTTCATTCATTCAAGCTTACCTCTTCGTCTCCTGAATCTTCCTCGAATCCATTGATGTCAGAATTATCAGTGTCAAATACTTGTGATAATCTCTCATCTAATTCGTCTATGTCTATATTTTATCGATATTAGTGAAAAGGTACTCATCAGAATTTGTTCAAGAATTGCCAGAAATACCCAATGTCCATTTAAATGTTTGAAACAGAAATGCTGCCTCAGAAAAAAGTGATTTAATCGATTATTATTGAGAGAATGTACTTTTCAAACTCAAAATTCATTTTCGCGACAGAGGCAATATCTGGGTTTAAAACTCTGACCTCACGGACAGTGATTGAAAGCAATAACATTCATAAAAAAAGTTCAAAATAATAACCATCATTTTCTATATCCTCTTCTTACAGTTGCTCCTAGGACATTTGCAAGCATGCCATTACCATGCCAGGCGTATGACACGTGCAGTCTAAGAAAACTGTTGGTGTCTTATATTAGAAATAACACTAACTCTATTTAACACCAAAATTGTACTATCCTATCATAAGTATTGGGAATTTGGTATCGTGGGGTTCGACGGTGTAATTCGTGATACATTATGGCAAATCTGAATTCAGAATCATACTGTTTATACTCATTATTTGAATTCAAACTGTAAACATCAAATTATACTATTTATGAATCACAAAGTTGATATATTCTGAAACATTCTCATTAGTTGGTGTTATTTTCCAAAATTTATATTATGAAAGTGATCAACTTTTATATTTCCATGTGACTATCAATTTTATGAATAACCTATATATTTACAGAAATGATTTCTCTTCAAGATATTCACCTTATAATGTTATTGATTATCAAACCAGTGTATTTCCTGATAGCACTTGTATAAATGACACCGAAAGAGTTGTAAATCAACACCACTGATATCAAAAAAACATCGAAACAAATTTTTCGCCATACACTGTTGCCACCTCGTCCCTCGTCTATTTTACATCACATAAACCCAAGTATTTTATATATTACACATAGGACAATTTCAATTAAATGCCTACTGCATATGTTCATAAAAGTATCATATAAGTGGGAACATACATAAACTCGTTATTTCATATCGTGATGCTTGACAACCTTGCGCATCTTCTTTGACTACGCGACAGCGTCCCACGTCCCTAACCCTATCACTTTCACACTCCACAGTTCCACAGCCATGTGGTAATCGTTGAGCAGTATTTAGCACTGTCCTCGGCACTGTCTTTCTTCACTGTGCTTTCTTCAAGCACGGATCATTTTTCTCTTTCAGTGTAAAGTGCATGATTGTTTTTATCATGAAGTGTATAAAAATATCATTCAAATGCGCAGAAAAGTTTGTCGTAGCTGAAGAGTCAAAATCAGAAACAATAAATTGTCTTCATGTTTCGACACAACACCAAAATTGCTGGGACACAGACCTACCACAGGTAATAAAGGTCAAAATAAGTTGATTGGACCCAACTTGTTTCTATAAAAAAATGTACCGTTTGTCCGTGAGACGATATCAAAGTTTTCATAAATAAACACATTTTCGTTCGCTGTTCAAAAATGAGTGAAACAAATAATTGGATGATATTTGACGAAAGTTCTGAAATTTCGTTATTAGACGTCATGAAAATGGTCATTGACATCGATCGTCATTCATGAGGTTATTTTAACGTCATATCTCAGTGACGTCAAATTATTAAATTCATTTATTTTGACTGATACACACTGTATGTATGAAATGGAGCATTCATCACTATACGCAAAGACTGTGCCAATTCAATGGAATGTAATGCTCCTTTTTCAACGCAAGTAGATGATTTTATTCCCAAATTATAATTCAGAATTTCAAGAATATGTTCTTGTAATCTATAATATCGAGAAATTTCCACGGTTTTTCAAATATTGAAATCGAATCACATATCATCACATTTTATGTCAAGAAATAACTGATAACTATAGTTTTAGGGGTACATTCATCAGAAAGACAATACCAATTTTTGACTTTTTGTGTTTGATTACATGTTTCATGAGAACAGACAAGAAATAATGGAAATTGAATAACAAACCAAAATAATTATAGAAATCAGTAGAACTAATTTTTCATGAAGATGTGGTTTCTCACACCCAACCAGTCGGAACTTGATGCGAAAAAAAAACACATGTCACACGCCGGTTTGATGACACATACATTACTCTACAACCTACATAGCATACTCGATAGCATAATATCGTTGTAAACCTCATTGATTGATTTAATGAAACAAATCGAAAGTAAAACAGGAAGAGCTCAATTTTTGCAAAATAGTGAATGAGAAAGTAATAATTAAACCGGAGTATAAAAATATGGAGTAACAATTTCATTCTTGACCTCCCGGAGGAACTTGCTATAACTCGATTTATCGAACTGATCATCATCATCATTATAGTATATGCCACTTGAAATCAGTATTCATGTGTGAACAGTATTCGTGTGTTGATTTATCTTTCTCAAAAATGTGTGGAGCTGATTATACTTTTTGTCGGAAGTTCGAAAAAGCATTGAAGATGACTAGAACTAGATCGGAACATATTCAAACCACTGTGTATAAAATTTGGTTTTATTCAGAATGGAAGAAGCTTCTAAAATTTATGAACATATATTCGAGACCATATTCAATAAGAATAAGTTGATGATGCTTCCACGATTGAAGAACGTCGCATAAATAAATCGATATTACCACGTTAAATCCCATGAGACGTATCCATCGAAAAGTATTCCTTATTTGGCTTTTCCTCCAATAATGTCGATAAAAACAAAATATTCCACAGTAATTCACTTTTCTCGATGTGATTGAGAGACTATGAATAATTTTGAAAGTTCTCAAAGGCTGTTGGAATGACCCTCTGAATGCGCAACTTCCATTTGACTGAATTCGTACCTCTTACCTCCTACCGTTTATGGTCACATTGCAACTCAATTTGATTGATTGATCTGAGAAATTTCCGCTCAAATTCGTGAGAATACAACTCCTCATTGAATAATCTGATTTTGATTTCATCTTCAGATTTCAGAAACTCATTTTATTGTCAGGAGAATCTTTGAATCGAGGAATCTACCAAGGAAAGGATGAATTAATATTTCACTGGGCGATGCACACTGTAAACTTGCATTGATATTCGAGTGATCTCATTTTGCCCAAGGATTTCTTCATTGTTTTGCCCATAACTTATAATGAAAGTATTGAAAAGGAATTACTATTCTCAGATATATTATGAACATGGAGTTTGATGCTATATATCTCAAAATTATGTTTTTGATTTTCATCGATTGATTACACTGTTTAGTTTATATGACTCTTCTCAATTGTGACAAAAATAGAGAATATTCCTTTCAAAATTCTTCAAGAGAAGATTTCCTCAGTCATGTGCCCCATAGGAGATTCAAACTTGAGACTCATTTGCCGTCATTTGCTTATCAATACGAAGTGATTTCGAGTGAGTTCGATTCATGCTCCAATTTGTACTTACTTGTAATGAAGATGGCAATACGTGCCAGGTTACATGTCTTTGACATCTCAATCATCTAGAGACACTATCTCTAGATGATAATATAGAGATGATTTCTATCATTTTATTCCTGAATGATAATGTGATTGAGTTCTTTCAACTTTTGGAGATTATCAATTCTTGGGAATACTTCCTTTGACAAATAATTCCACATATTTGCCGTTCTATAGACAAACGAGTTTTTCTAAAGAGTTGTTCAACATATTTCGATGTTAACGACAAAACTACAAAAAGTTAGGCTGACTAGGCCTGTCGAGTACGCGTCTGACTGGTTTTGCTAGTGATGTAATGATAGCAGAGATTTCCCGTAGAAGTTTCTGTAGGAAAGCGACCGGTCATCGATCTTTCTATAAACGGTGTTCCGATGAGGTAAAAGGGTTAGTTAATGTGGCATCACCCCCAAATTGCTCGTCTCTAGATGGAATCTGAGAGCATCAGCGTATGTTTGAGTGCTGTCTGAATAATTTCGATTTTTCTCCAATCAGTTCAAAACTTCCGAAGAGGTATATGTTTTTACATGACATATCTAGGAATGAGGATGAGAGATTTATTTTTGATTATTTTCATATTCTCTCGTCCATGGCAATATTCTCCCCGCCCCGCAGATACAGGGCAATCGGGAAAGTCGCCTGAAAATCAGTTTCAGAATTTCTCGACTTTCAGGTTTATAATCGGTGATTTTCAGTTCTATAATGGATTCCTCATCCATTCGATAAAACGTCGACTATCGAGTCTTTGTGTTCATTCGATAGAGGTCTACTCCTTACAGAAAATATCCTAAGAATTTTCAATGTCATCTTGATCCCTTGAAAGACTTATGGAAAAATACTATTTTTTTCTTCGATATCAATGACCGACAAAGTTTTTGAAAAAACAGTAGGATGGGGATAATGGATTAGCCATCTTCATCACCAGATATGAATCCTATTGATTATGTCTGTAGTCGTATGAAATTGAGATAAAAAAAATATGGTGAAATTATCAATTTGGATCAATTTACCACTGCGACATTGAAAGAATGGGGTGGTATTTTTCCTAATTTTGTCAGAAATTTTTCGATTGGGATATAGCAGCTCTGGTTTGAATTAGAGGAGGTCGAACCCAATATTGAATTGTAATTTTCCATTTCATTTTTGTTTCATCTTGAATGGACATTCACCATGTTCCAAAATCTACATTCATCTTAGCATTCAAGACAAAACTAAAATAGAAAAGCAGCAAACACTTTGAGGCCCCCTCTCGTTCGAATCCAATCTGTTATCCTCCTAAGCATTTCCTCAATATATTCTGTTGAAATTCTAGGGAATAGCTTCTCATAATTTTAATAGCGCATTCGTCATTTCTTCATCTTTTGGATCACACGCAAAAAATTCATACTATGTTCTTTCTTACTTCCTCTCATTTTCCGTCTCCAGATACCTATGCCCAATAGGATTCATAATATGATAGCGACAAATATTGGAAATTCATTCTCTCGATATAATTCTTCCCTCAAACTTCTTCGAGCCTATTCATTGACCATGGGAATTCGAAATTTCAAGATAATTTTGTGAAGAATCATACTTTTTTCGATACTATCTTATGAAGAATAAAATGGATCAATTCAAGAGTTGAAGATATATCAAACGGTAGGGGAACCGATTATTCAGTTGTATAATGAGTTCCTCTACCAGTCAAGTAAATCTTGAAACGGATTTAAAGCAACTTTTCGAATTACCTTGATCTTCTGAACGAAAAGAAGATTCTCATGTACTTACAAGAGAATATGAATGACTTGAATAATGAATTTTTAATTCTAATTCACCCAATCGGAATCGTTTCGAGATATCACATTACTATATTATTCAGGAATAGGATGAGGGAAATCATCTGTGTTATCATCCAGACGATTGAGATGCGATGAGAGACATTTAACATTTAACCAGTCACACATTGACATGAATACATACTGAAGCTGGTGATTCATACTCTACAAATCAGCCTGCATTGATGAGTAAATAAGCCTCAGGTCGAGCCTCAGGTGGTTCAAATATCTTTTGAGGCATATGGCTGTGGAGATACTGAAGAGTTTTAAGAACAAAACACACTATTTTCGTCATATTCCAAAAAAAACACACATTAACGAAACATTGTAATTAATTGATAAAAATAAAAACAACCATTTCAAGATGATGAATCAAACTCCATTATACGTTGTACATTATAAGCAAAACAATAAAAAAATCCTTGGACGGAATTCAATAACTCCAAAATCAAGGCACGCTAATAGTGTGTCATTCATGAGCATGTGAAATAATAATTCATCTTTCATTTCGTTTTTTGATTCCATGATTACCAAGACAATGGAATGATCCTCTCAAATCTGGAAACCAAATTGAAATCGGTTCAGTTTTTGAGGAGTGTTATTCTATCGAATTTTAGCGAAGACTTCAATTGCCGGGCACCATTAGTTCATACAGGGTTCACAAACTTGAGTCGGCACTATTGCTCACTTGATCATTTTCGGAGCTACAATGTCCGTTAAAAAGGCAAACTTCATAACGATGATGAAATCAAAAGAAAAATCGAACATCGTGTTCACGAGTTATGTCAAGAAGGCATATTTTTAAATGGAACACCCAGTATACAATATTCTTAGTCGATGGTGAATTTGATTCTGAACAAGAACTGGCACCTAATATTTTATGCTTAATTCGAAAATGGCTATGCTATCGATGATTTTTCAAATTTGTCGAGGTCATTGTGTAAGTCGAGGATGCTCGAGGTATTACTTGTAACTTTTCCTCACCCTGAAGTAAAAAAAAAATCGTCGATAGCTCAATCATTTTGACTTGAGAATAAAAGTTTATGAGACAGTACTTGTTCAGAATCGAATTCCTTATTGATCAAGAATATTATATATCTACTGGGTATCCCATTTGAAGAAATTGAACTTTTTGACATATACCTCGTGAACGCGGTATGTTAGATTTCTGTTCTGTTCTCATCATCGTAATCAGCGGAACAAATACTTATAGTGTGTCCATTCAACTGATTTCGTAGTACCAATAACAACCAAGTTTTAGCAATAGTGTCGACGTAACTTTTTTTCTCAGTATCATGATTTCAGGCACTTATATATTTCAGGTCAGAATAAGACTTTCGTCTCCAATGAATTTGTTCCGAAAAACGCTTTGTTACCGATATACAGAGCGTTACAATGTTATGATTTTTTGTATTTCAGAATCTACCAGTGGCGCACCCCATGAAAGTTTATAGAGCGAAAATGGGCTTGAGCCTGGAAAAAATATCTCCCTGTAGTCGACTCGACATATTGTTTATAGATCGGTAGAGAAGCGTTTGCGGACACACGTGTTCAGAATAAATCTTCTTTTGATCTGGACAATAAGTGCTTGGAATCTTGATACTGAAATCCTTATAATATATAACATTTTCAACACAATTTCACTTTGGCAGGAGTCATACAGGGTTACGTTTGTCCTTATGAGTAACAGAAGCCTCAGAAAAAAATTTGTTTCAAAGCGACAATCTTTTTCGAAGAATTATTTTTGAAATTCGTAGATAGTACCTATCTCTCGAGCTATCTCTCGACCTATCTACTGTTGTGTGAATCGGATTTTCACAATCAGTAGGTATTTGCCATGGACGTATAAACAAAAGATGCTCAATTTTCAATTACGTCCTACCTCGACATATCATAATCAGAAATTTCATTCATGAGAAACTACCTACATTTTTTTTATCGCTTGGAGCGCACGAAAGGAAATCCCTATAATGTTCAAAGAACATCGTGCGTTCCTAGGGGGGATAGGGACAGGAGGTAGGTATTGGATTTTTTTTTGAACTTCTGGAGATTATATATGTTGTTGGGAAAACTTCCTCAGGCAATGAATTCCAGAGCCTAGCCCTATGGATGGAGGAGTTTTGATAAAGTGCTGATCGACATCTTTCGAGGTTGACAACGAAAGGATGTGCTGACTGGGCTTGTCTAGTTCGTCTGACTGGTATTGCTAGTAAAGGGATGATAGCAGAGATTTCCGAAGAACATTTTTCGTGGAAGTACCGATAGAAAAGTGAAAGGTCGCCGACCTTTCTACGGTGTTCCAATGATTTCAAAGAGTGAGTGAGTGTGGCGTCACCCACCAGGCGAATGGCTCTTCTCTGGATGGAATCTAAGAGCATCAGCGTATGTTTTGGTGCTGAACCCCATATGTAGGAACAGTATTCTCGAACAGGCCGTATCTACGCTTTGTTGATCATGAGAAGCTGTTGAGGTGTGAAGTAGCTCAAGAATCCGAGTTTTTGTGAAGCAGCTTTTGCGATGGATCTGACATGATTATCCCATGAAAGAGTGTTGCTGATGGAAATAATTGTTTGAGAAACGAACCAAAATTTATAATTTTCCAAGAAAACTTCCACTGTAATTCTCAGGAGAATGTCGATGCAAATGTGAGCCATCAAACGGAGTCCACATGTTGTCGAGGTGAATCATCGTTATCGATTTTCTCCACTTTCAAACTACGGACTCCAGAGGGGTTCGTAACCCCGAAAACGGAATGGATTGCGCGCGCACGCCCTATAAATCGACCCCTTCTTCATACGACCACATCAGGTTGCATTTATTATTCACGAATACAATGATTAAATAATGCGAATAATGCAAAATGTAATAATGTTATGTTTCATCAGAACATATATACCTATACCTATAGACTTCTTACCTGAGGATAAAGAATGTTGTAGGTATATTGCTGTTGAAAATATCGTTTTTTCGCTCAATGTTATTCACCTATTCGATATTTCATATTTAAGATCATTCTGTTTGTCAATATCATGAATTTAAACGCATATAATATTCAAAGTTTATATAATATGTACAATATTAGATAGTTGTCCGATGAATTGATGTATCGGGTCTTCAACAATGATTCAACAGCACGTGATTCGTATGCAAACATTGATACATTTTTATATCATGTCCTCAGGTTACATCATAATATAATTATGTCATATTTGCACTTCAGATCATTCATGACTGTAGTTTTCAGTGTTTACGTTCTTTGGTTTACTTCCTTCGCAATTTGATTGGCCCGTTAACTTGTCAACTGTGATAGCAGCCAATATAGCTTGCTTGTTTACAAAAATTGAAAACAGGAAAGTTTGCAAATCTATCTCATCAATTCTGTGTTTTCGAAATGTATACTGCACAGCTGTAGCCCAGTAGCACCCAGTAGCGCTTTGCTGTCTTTTCTCCTGTGTTTATTGATCGTATATATAGGGTGTCTCATAATTGAATGCTGATCCTTAAGGGCGATAATCCTTGGATGATTTCGAAGAGAAAAGTTTATATCAACATATGTCCTAAACCTCTTAGTTATTGAGCTACAGGGTGATGAAATTCCAAGAAAAAAATGAGTTTTTCATCATGATTTTTTATCACTCTTAGATATTGTTATGATATTTTGTATACACCTTTTCATTATTAAGGGGCATTTTTAAACGTGAAAGATATTTAAAAATTCCCACCAGTGGCGTCCGTACGGGGTTTGAACTGACAATTTTTGAAGAAAAAAAATAGTACGCCTCTGATTTTTCTAAGAACCAGATTTTTTTTCAATTCTTATTCATTTTGGAGCAAATTTGGTCCCTAGACTTACTTCCATACAACTTACCGTTTTCGCGTAAAAAAATAAATACCAAAGAATTTTGTTCCTTCAGTTCTTGGATATTGTTTTTGATAATTCAGTAGACACCCTCTATAAGTGGAAACACATTTCGTTTTGGGACGAAAATCAAACTTTTACTTTTACCAGTGATGTCCTCGTATACCTGATATCGAATGTTTTGTTTAAAAAAACGCTGTACGCTTCTGATTTCAACACCCTGTAGCTCAAAAACTAAGAGGCTCAGGACATATATTGATATGAACTTCTCTCCTTAAAATCATCCAAGGATCATCGCCCTTTAGGATCAGCATTCAATTATGAAACACCCTGTATATGGTTCTTGTTTTCATTTTATTGTTCTGGTAAAATGGATGGTTTCTCACTGTTGACACATTTCAGAAGTGGTAATCGTAATCGTGATGGAACGGGGACATATTCACTTCAATGCTGCTTGAAAAAATTCTATGATGCATTTCTAAATGCTAAAATTCCATATGATATATTTTCCAATCACAGACTGCATATTATACAGCGTTTTGAAACAAAATAGTGTACCTGGTAGACCAACTCTTCTTTCTTCATGATACTGGGAATCGTATGATGGAAAATCCTAATAAGTCTGTCTCAAACTTGCCACAAGAAACAGGTAGGAAATAATCAGTAGGTGAAGTTTTCATCAATATAACGTGATATATGCACCCTTTCTCAGGTCTTGCTGTAGGAACTTGTTATAAGGACCTGAAGGAAAATCTCCTAATGCATCCCTACAAGATTTCTGCTATACAAGAACTGAAACTACCTGATTTTGAAAGGAGTGTTCGATTTTGTTAATGGTTCAATGAGCATTTGAATGATAATGATGTGTGGAATTGGACTTTTTCCACTGATGAAGCCTGATTCCACTGATAAGGGAACCATAAACAGTCAAAATCAGGTACCGTACTTCGGCTACAGACAATCCTCATAATTTCAGAGTCGAGTCTACATCTTTCGAAACTTGGAGCTTGAATTGTTATTTCTAGAAGGAGAATTAAGGGATCAATTGTTTCTCAGGACACAGTGAATGCTGAAAGATATCAAAATATCATGAGATAATTCCTTGAGCAAGTTCATGATGACGAACTTCGGTTTGGTTCGGTTTCCAACAGGATGGAGCTATAGCTCACACAGCCAGATAAACTTTTCAGTTCCTCCACCAATATCACGATTGGCGCATTATTAGCCCACAGGTTTGTCCACCAAGATCTGCTGATGTTAACTCACCAGATTGTTCCTCATTCAGACATCTTGAAAACAATATATCTTCAAGAATTTATTACATAATCCCAATGAACTCCAAGAACCCATCAAACGAGAAATTCAAGGTATAACTGAGAATCAACACAAACCTGTGTTTGATAATCTAGAAAGTTACTGTCTGTTGATAAAATAATGAAGGACATTTTCATCATCTCTTGTGAATATTGTAGTAGAGGTGGCCATTTTATATAATTTCGAATTCAACATGATTTTGAGTGAGCTAAGAGTTGATTTTTTTTATAATTTCGAATCTAACATGGATTATTTTTATTTTCCACATCTCTTATGAATATTGTCTGAGAGTTGATATAATTTTATGACTTCAGATTCAACATGTGTTAAGTGTGATACAGTTGACTTTTTTTTTAAATTCTTCTGTATCCAATATGATTGTTCTTTATTCAATTCTAGAATATATGAGCAATTTTATTGCGTTTGTTGTCTTAGAGATGAATTTCGTTTATAATGTCCACTTTAACATGCATGTGTTTAATGAATTCTATAATATTTCTGTAATGTGTAAGTAGGTGTACTCAAATTGAACTGTTGTCCTATATACTCGTCTATAATTTCGATTTTCATAAAATGTTCATACATTACATCAAGAAATTATTGGTGGGAAACTTCACTATATTTTGCAGTTCTATAGTTGGTGCCTGAGTCTTGTGGATGTTAAATCTTCAACTGGTTTAATTTATGAATATGTTTAACATTTGCGTTATCGCAACCACTGTGGAAATTCGTCATGGTGCTTTTAGGTAATGGTGGAGAAATGATTTCAGTTTTTTAAATATTTTATGAAACTGTGAAATGTAAACTTTTTTCCACAATTCAAACTCTCAAGGGTCCACAAAGAAAAAGTGTTATAGCAGGGTGCTATTTTTGTTTCAACTTTGTTTCAATTATTTTCAGTGGAATTACAACCCTGTTTTTGACAATATTTAGTACGCCTATGTTTTTCTTTGATAGCAGCTGGTGATTTCCAGTTATTTCGTCACCAACTGTGCAGTGTTGGTTGCAAATACATTTTGGTCACGTGGGGTTCAATCATTGTTGAAGATCCGGTATAATATTTATCACAAAATATGGATTATGTCGCGAGTGAGGCAGACTGGCCTGGTCTGTATGAAATAACATGTTCTATGATTGGGTGAATCTATCTTTTTTTTTTATTTCTGATGAATAAGGTAGGTATCGCACTAAATACCGCACTCCATCGTAAAAATATTATTATTTATTATTTGATGATTCATCAGCAAAACACCTATTATTTTGTAACGATGTGTTGCTTGTGGAATGAAATCTTGTACCTTTTATAACATACTGATTGGTACATCATATACAGCTACATAACGGAAACTGCTGTGAATGACTGGCGAAACATAATAGTTGATATCGAGTGTATTCAGGGTGATTTACATAGGCCACACATCAAAAGTTTTCCAACTTGCAGTCCTATTGAAAATTCGAAAATTGCTATGCTATTATTATTGATCATGTACAATCTACCTGAGATATCCTCAGTCCTTCAGCAATACAGCCAGAAGTTGACGCCAATTTTCTTAGTTACTTGAGCATTTCCTATACCCATCTGAAACCTCCATCGAGATATTCAATAAAAATAATGAAAATAGAGCAAGCGCCTTCATGAATCTATTTAGTTATTGGTCTTTTTATTCAATTGGTGTGGGTACGCAAGAGAAGAGTTGGAGAAAAAATTAGTTCATGCAATCTCACAAATTGGTAGATTTTTAGGCGCCACCCAGTATAAACTGGACAGGATAGGGTGAGGACGAAACAAAATTCGAGACGAAATTGTTCATACACAGGATTTTCCAAAACCCCTTTGATTGATAGTGATCACTCTTAATTTAACAAATATCAAGCATGGAAAATTGACCTGTTTTCCAAGTGAAATTGATGATTAAATGAGAAACGTATGATAAGTGAACCTTCTATAAATATAAGCAGCAAATTCGAATTTACGAATTCACCATATGAAACTGCGTTCAGTCAGAAGCTGTTAGTATCACTGATAGTAGATTACTGAATCCTAAACTCCTAATTTGAAGGCCTCACTTTGGCTTTAAATGGAAAATATCTCGGAAAATATTAAAATTTGAAGCTTCTACACAGTGTTGATTGACTTTTGAAAGTAATAATAATGAATGATCCTGGAAATCATTTGTCAGCGCTCATAGGATCTATCTATACCTATATCTATATCTTACAAGAAGAAGAATATTTGCAATACAAAAAATAGAAAAAACGTTGAAAGCTATCTCTTCATCTATACAAGAATGAGGATGTAAATAATGTAAATTGAAGTAGTGATGAACGTTGAGGTTAATCTTCTCATGACGTCGGCGATCCAGAAATGGGTGGAAATGGTGTATAATGAGGTGTATAATCTACTTACAGTACATCATCCATGTCACAAAAGATTCTGTGAACAGGTTTTGGGCAGTCAGTATGGCATCCATCTCAAGAATTCAGAATTCGGAGGAACCTTGGAGTATTTATTGCCCCATGAGCAATAACCCAGTAAACATAACTTGAACATCAGGTTATATCACATTGTTACTTTGTGGTGTTATTCAGATATATCCTTAATATCACAGATACGTAGCTGCAATCAACGTATGTGCCTCGTATGAATATTAAATTTTGAACTGTACTGCCACATACAAGGCGTGGTATATTAGTATATTAGTTGTATATTAATCACATTGAAATAAAGTTGAATGTGAATGGTTGGTAAATACACAAAATTTTGAATACATTGAACACAATGAAATGATATTAGATGTGAATGTACCTATATCACAATAGAACTGTAACGTCAACACATTGGAATGATGTTGAATCTGAACGAGTAGTTACATTAAATTGTAACCTGAACATATTGAAATGATGTTGAATATGAATATATAGGCACCTATTTCATTGAATTACGATATGAACACATTGACACGATGTTGCATGTGAATTTAGACACCTATTACATAAAATTGTAACTTGAGCACATTGAAATGATGTTGAATGTGAAAAGGCAGTCATTATATCAGATTGTAACTTAAACACATTGAAACGATATTGAATGTGAATGCAGTTACGTTATACATCGAATCGAAACTAGAACACATTGAAACTGTTGAGTGAGAATGGGAACTGGTAGTCGATTCTATCGATCAAAAATTACATCAACTCTGTTCTCTTTGCAGAGCAGCCAGTAGGGCAGAACACTCTGGTATTGAAGCCTTTTTATGTAACTCTATTGACAAAGCTTCTATAAGAACTGAATGGCAAAGATTGATTAGATCTGTTCAGTTGTACCTAGATTCGGAATACATTGATGACAATTTTCGTAAAATGAATAAACTAACACACCTTGATGGAATTCAGTTGCAGGAGGTTTCCTATAACATACCAGGGAAAATAGTCGGGCACAACGATGAATATCCTATTGATATCTTTAAAATGTTGGTGGAAGCGAACCATTTTTCTTCCACCTAGAATTGCGACCTTCGAGAGACATACATCCAGGACATTTAAACCTAGTGAAAAGGAAACTCTGAGCACATATCTGGTGCGATCGAGACAGCAACCAACTAAATTTTCGTTTGGTAACAACGCCCTTGAAGCTACTGAATTAAGCATCAAGGACAAAAGCATCGATGATTGGGCTCCTTCGCAGCACAACAGGAAACTATCGGAGAAGGAAAGGATTTTGTCGGGAAGTGTCAATTTCTTCAAGTACATGAACAGATATTGAATATCCTAGCTGATGGCAGTTTTTCTACCGACACGCCAAGCACATCAATCAACAAAATATCGGTACGCAGTCAAAAAGCACAGACATGGGAGCAGATGGTCATTTTGAATCAAGTGCCAAATGCTCAGCAAATCATCTCAAGCGCCGCAAATGTGAACTAGTGAAAAACGAAAGAGGCCAAACAGCAGGTATGACTCCAGAACTGAAAGAAGGAAGATGACGTCATCACGAACTATTCAGATCCGGGAACGTTGGAGGAGGAAAACAAAAGTAAGCGCGGAAATGTGAACGATTACGAATGTTTCGAAGTTGACACTGGGCGACGCTAAAAGAGCCCCACTGATGAAGAAGAGCTGATTGAATTAGAAATGGGAGGAGGACCCATAAGTTTACTGAATGGCTCAGATTCGAATGCCAATACCATTGAAATATGTGATTGGGATATACTGACGGAGAAACATGCGGTAGTATGTAATGTGAATTTTTGGGCGAAGAACACTCTGAAACCGTATGCAGCTCAGCAATCTTCTGAATCCTACACCAATTTCGAACGACTGTGGGTACTTTGGACAAAAATAAAATAATCACATCATTTTTCTGTAGTTGATAGAGCAGAATTGTTAATTTTTGGTAAAGGTGCAGCCAAACGGTTAGGGGTTTTGAAATTGGGTCTGGGAGTGAATCGAATCGAAAATGTATCTACGTGTCTGGAAGTTAACCATTGACAAAGCTTTCAAACCAGTGCAGCAACTACTGAAGCGAGTTTCCATCACAGTCGAAGCGTTAGTAGATACCTCGGTAGATACTAAGGTTAATGAAGCGCTACAGCGCGATTTCATTGAACCAGTGGAAAGGCATTGCCCGTGGATTTTGCCTTTCATCGTAATATACAAACCGAAAGGTTAGTTTCCATTATAACGGAGCTCGTGAACGCTAGATATTTTTCTCGACTAGACTTGGAATGGCCATGTCATCAGATTAAGCTGGATTAGGAGAGCAGCACGATCACAACCTTCATAACACACAAGAAAATTTTCCGATATAAGCGACTGCTGTTTGTCGTCACATCAGCGCCTGGAATTTCACAAAGAAATTTCGATGATTCATTATTTCATCGCAAGAACTGCATCAACTATTTGGATGATTCAATGTTGTATAGTGATACCGATCAAGAGCACGATACCTGTTCAGACAAGGTGATGCGAGTCTTCGTGGACAATGATATATTATTGAACAAAGCAAAATGTACCACAAAAGTTCGACACATATATTTTCTTGAGCACAAATTATCATACAAAGTAATAGATGCTGATCAAGAGGAAGTGAAAATTTTATTGCAATTTCGTCCACCAACGTCGAAGGAAGAGGTCCGTAGTTTCCTTGGATTGGTTGATTATCTGGGCAAATTCCCACCCGATTTGACGACGATAATTCAAGTACTTAGAAAACTCACCAGACCCGAAGTGAAATTCAACTTGATAAAAGAGAACAACAACATTTAGAATAATTCAAACAGGTATTGGCAAAACGTCAACCTGCTAGCTATTTTGATCCAGTGAAGGAAACCAGGCTAATAGCAGATGCAAGTCCTGTGGTACTAGGTGCAGTGCTTATTCACGACGCACCACAAGCTGTGTCATTTGCTAGTAAAGGTCTTTCAAATACCTAACGGCGATATCCACAGACTAAGAAGGAAAGCTTAGCGTTGGTATGGGCTTTTGAGCGAGCTTATTTCTATCTAATTGGACTAGACTTCGAATCAGTCACTGATCATAAACCGCTGAAAATGATATTCAAACCTACTTCAAGGCTTCCGGCTTGAATTGATTGCTGGGTATTGCGGCTACAATCGCTTAGATTCTAAGTTACCTGCCAAGCAGGGAAATCGAATAGAGCAAATTTAGTTTCGAGATTGTTTAAAATGAATAACACAGTCACCACAGATGAGAGCGACCACCATATCGTCGTTATTGTGGAATAATGCACCCCTAGAGCGATGTCAAAATCTGAAATAACTGCGAAGAGTTAACAGGATGTAGAAATATCGTACGCAGTGAAAAAAGTTGTTGATAACAGTTGGCAAACATTAGATAAAAATGCATACTTTCTTTTTCGGTTAGATATGTCCGCTTTGGGACCAATTCCCGCCTAGAATGATAAGATTGTTATACCAACAATTCCAAGAATACATGCATTTACTCTCGCACATGATGGGCGTTCAGGCAAAGCAGTGATGAAGCGTCGGCTGCTGGATAAAGTTTGGTGGCCCCTAATTGAAATAGAGGTAGAAAAAATTGTTCCTGATGGTCCATTGAAATATCTTGCAATTGATCTCGGAGGCCCACCAAGAACAGGTTCCTGTTGTTATAGATTATTATTCTCGGTATCAAAGCATCAAGTTTCTGAGAACAACAATATTGTAAGTTAAGATCAAACATTTAGAAAAATGGTTTTGTCAGCTTTGTATCCTGAAGTCAATTCGAGCAGATGATGGTAAACAATTCTCTACTCGAGAGGTCCATGACTTCTGCGAAAAAACAAAAATCAAATTGACAAATTCGCCCCCATATCGGCCTCAAGCGAACCAGGAAGAGGGAAATATGAACATGAAGACCAAGACTACATTTATTTTTCGACTAATTAGTCTTGGTCTTGGTCTCGCGAAGTCCTAGTTGGTGCGCACGAAAGGAAATCCCTACAATGCTGAAATCCCTACAATGCTCGAAGAACATCACGCGCACCTAAGGAGGATAGGCAGAGGAGATAGAGTTCATCAAAAAACAATTGCAGAGTCTCGTGCCGCATCTGCAATCACTTCAAAAGGAACGTCAAACCCGCGGACGCCGCACGGTGCGGGATATTCTGCACCTTAGATATACTTTGAGTATTGAAATTTCTTGAAATTTTGAAGTACTTGGATACTTCCTCAGGCACAGAATTCTAGAGCTTTGCCGTTATACAGAGTTTTGATTAAGTGCACTTCGAGATATTCCGAAGTTTGCAACGACACGATGGGCTGACTTGGCTTGTCGAGTTCGTCTGACTGGTATTGCCAGAGATTATTATAGTTCATCTTCTGTAGTCTATTGTTCTGCTATAGTGATGAAATGATGGCAGGGATTTCTGAGAAACATTTCCCGTGGAAGTATACAATAAAAAGTGAAAGGTCGCTGACCTTTCTTTGTTGTTCCAATGATGTCAAATAGTTAGTGAGTGTGGCATCACTCAGCAGGCGAATGGCTCTCTCCTGGATGGAATCGAGCATCAGCATTTGTTTGGGTGCTGAACCCCGCATATGTGGAAAAATTATTCAAGACCAGGCCGTATATGTGCTCTGTAGATCATGAGAAGCTGTGGAGGTGTGAAAGAGCTTTCCGCAAAGAAATAAACTTCAGGTTTTCTGAAGCAACGTTCTCCGTGGATCTGACATGATCATTCCATAAAAGGGCATTGCTGCTGATTTCCCAGGCTGTGATTTTATCAAGATCTTCATTGACAGCCTTGACCTGCCTGCGTCGTGAGTTCTTAGTTTCCTGGAAAGAAATATAGGAATTCCGGAAGAAAACGCTGTATAGAGAGTGCTATCATCTGAAAGGCTGTGAATAGGGCAAGTTGCTGTTCTCAACAAATAATATGAAATAGGATTAATGTTGGTGCCAAAATTGATCATTTGGTATGCTGGAATTGATGGCAATGGTATCAGACGAAACACCGTCCACCACCACGTGAAACGATCTGCCGAAAAAATCTCGATAAGAGATGGCATACCTGAAGTTTCAAGCCGTATAATGGTAGTTTGTGAAGCAGCCCCTGCATGGTGCCAAACACGGCCGAATGCCCTCGATATGTCTCACGCCATAGCTAGAGATTCCTGTTTCATGTTTTTTTCACTGAAGCTTGCCATATATGGGTGACCTAGGCAAGTAGTTCTCCAGTTGATCTTCGGTGGCAAACGCCATATTGTCTATCATTGATGAATCCTGAGCCTCTCAGATATTTGATAAGCTCAATGTTGATGGTTTTCTCGATCCCTTTTGAGAAAACTAATGACAGGGCGTTTGGCCTGCAGTTGTAGGGCAGGTTTTTTTTTGGGGGTGGGGAAAGGGCAATAGGTTGAATTCTAGCTATCTCCTAGCATGATGGGAAAATACTCTACTTGTAGGAGATGATGAAAAACAGAATGCAGTGAATCGGTTTCGATTCTGACGCACATTTTTCGAGGATAACCTTATTCGTACGAAGGACTTGCGGCACTCCTTTTGGGAATCTAGAGTAGACTTTGTTGCGAACATCTCTGCAAAATATATTTGCTTTCTCCTATGATGTTGTGATGTTGTTACCAATATGCCGTCAGCTTTTGAGAGTAGTGGGGATGAATTGTTAGTGAAATTCATCTCGACAGGATAGGGTTTTTGCGCCAGCAATAGTGGGCTGTTTGTTTGAAGGCAGCAGCTGTGGAACAGCCCTTGTTGAAACAGGCTTCCGAAGGTGATTATTCTTCCTGAAAACGAAGTATAAATGTTTCCATTCCAAACGTGCTGATCTTGGATATTTTTGCAGCACACTGTGAAGGATCCTGCGACTTGAAGCTTATTCTGTGCCAAGTGAACATGGAAGAAAACATGCAGAGACCAACCCTGTCTCCTGAATTAAAATGCCATTGATTGATTGATTGCTTCAAAACAGAATGGCCAGTCAGGGTTTGGAGCCCAAAACTCAGATGAACAGGTTTGCTACCTCGATGGGGTTTAGCATATTGGTTCGTCTGCATAGATGCCCATTCGATGCATATGCTTTCTCAAGGGGCAGTGACTGGTTATTAGTCCTGTCACTTATCTGATCTGATTTATGTGTAGCCTCAGAATTGCATTAGTCACTGTTCTGGATAGTGTTCCAACCATCAGTTTACTGTGTCTTAGTATTGGAACGTTGTTCCAGTATGCCTGATGTCTTTTTTGAGTCCACCTTGCCAGCCAGCCGCGTATTGAAGTTTTGAAGATTCCGACCACAGGTTCCGGTCCAATGAACAATTTCGCAGACCCTTGTCTAGCAGGAGCGTCAGCTTCTTCAATGCCTTCAATTTCCATATGCCCTGGCACCCATTGAAGCATTACCCTGTTGTGGTAAGCCAGGATTAGCAGGCTTCGAAGGCCATACCAGACCAGTCTTGATCAGATTTTATTGCATGTTAGAGATTGCATGACCGCCTGACTATCCGAGTCCCTGGATTCGATAAAACCAATTGACTATCTTCATTCCGAAATGATATTTCTTACTATTTCTTCACCCAGAGTCACTTATCACAATTATTCATGTTCAGCCATCTTCAGTCACTCCATCTGGACTAGCAGCAATATATTGAAGATTTTCATCAATCCAAAGTCCATATTTTTCCATCTAAAATTGTTGTATCCGTCATTCGGTTGCCCCCTTACGAGCAACCCTCAGAAGTCTTCGAGAGTCTTTTGCGAGCAAGGAATGACGGGGGCCTTACTTTTTAACGTGAGATCCTAAACACTTTCTTGGGCCATCAGAAAAATTTCTGCAGTTGATGGGTATCGAACCTACGACCGGCAAGCGAATGCGAATCAGAATATTGACACTCTGTCCGCACGGCTACCTGGCTATTTGGCAATATGATTTTTCAATTGTGCAATAACCAGATTTTCATTGGTGGTTTCATAAACCAACGACGCTGCATGAATTATTTTCGGATATATAATTCTTTCAACTAATCGTCTGCGAGGTGAAAAAATTTGTTTCCAATCACTGATGACGATGATTCGTTTTTTCTTTCTCCTCTCAACAGCTTTGGCTTGTTGAGAGGAGAATTGGGAATTGGGAAGATAGTATTTCACCATGGTCAATCCCAATTTGGATCGTTCCGAAAAAGATGGACGTCACAGAATATAGGAAATGGAGATAAGTCATGTATAACAAGGATCTGAACGATCGGAAAATAGATGACAAATACCCGCAAATACCTATTACCAAATATAACAGACATTGTTGAAAAATTAAGCAAAGCCAATTTTTTTTCGATTCTTGATCTCGCTAGTGGTTTTCATAAAATTGAAGTCTACCCTGAACACGTATAAAAAATATAGAGTACCACTTGAGAAAGAAACTTTGAGTTCAAAAGAATTTTCGAAAAATGCTCCTTCTTCTATCCAGAGGTTCATGGATAACCTCCTACGAGGTCTACAAGACGACATATATGTTGTTTACCTTGACGAAATTTTGATCTACAGTACTTCTCTTCAAGAACGATGTAGTGTCCAATATTATCTTTTCATTTGAATCTCCCGCCTTATGTCTTCTGGCATGTGTCATTGAAGCGGAAACGTTGGTACTTCATCAGTGAGTTCATGATCATTCATTTCGGTGTTGGATTAAAACCATATTGTTGTGGATCCACAAAAAGAGGATATTTACTTCAATTCAGTCCCAACTTTTTGTTGATTATTTTTCGTGTTGATCGCAAAAAACAGTGGCTTAGCAGGTGCAGAAGAATCGACGAGAGGTATTCATTCTGCCTTGAACGGTTCAACAATCATTGTCAGTTTCACCCAACTCTTCGAATTTTGACAATCATCTCAAGATTATTGTTCGCAGTGTATTTTTGGTATTTGCTCCGTTCAATACCAACGCCGGTTCGCGTAAACCGAATAATTATATTGTGGACTATTTGCAATTTTGTGAATAAACCTGTGTCCCGCATGCAATCAGCTCCCGGCTGATAGCCAAATAACAGAAACAACTACACCCCAAGACCAGAGCTAGCTCGAGAAGATCATCATCTATCCGGACAATGTCCTGTGGGTAAGTCACTGTTTTTGCTCGCCACTGATTCTCACCTCCTGATTAGAAAATAAATTACAATCGCGCCTACGGAAATCATCCAATTATTCTCACCACTAACTATCGAATCAACCCCTTTATTTGGGTTCGCGACATTTGGTCCTTCGGAGCCAGAATGACCCTTCTGATAATTTTTTGAATCTAAATTTATCAGGATTTTTTGACTATATTCAAGTTTCTTTCATCACGCTGAAGAATGAACACTTGTTTGGACATCCTTTAAGTTTGAGCGAAGCACACAGCAAAGTTTGTTCGCTAATTTCAATTAGAGAAAAGAAATTAGGGAACAGAAATTAATTTTTTTTTCTTATTCTCGAAAATTAAAATTTTCAATTTACGGCCATATTTAATCATTGACGTGTTGCCTAGCAGGCGAAGTAGCAGTAGCAGGACTTCAACTGAAGGGCGTGGCTCAGATCGTGTGTCCGAATTTGGATGCGCGTTCGATTTAAATTTCGCATTTCGCAGACTGACTGTCGCGAGCAGGTCACTCTGAATCCTCGCGATAAACTTGTAAACAAAGCAGATTCGATTTTATTTCTTTGTAGTTTTGCAATTTTACATTTTGCGCTATGGGCGATAAGTTAAAAAAGGCCAAACTTTTACGCAACACATGCTTGAGCGAAATACAGATTTTGTATAGTCTGTCAACCAGAGCAAAAGATGACAAATCCGTACATAGTTTGTTCAAGGTTCGCTATTCTGAAATCGATGATGTGCGCGAAGAATTTAACAAACACCATTCTACTATTATAGGAGTATTGTTACAAGACCCTGATGCGGATTTGAATATTGAAGATCTCGTTCGGGAAGGCTTTTTGAGTGAATATTTTGCTGTAAAGACGGTTTATTCGGATTTGTTCGAGAATAACGTCGCTGCTGCAAATAATAGTAGAACTGGTAGTCTGGGCTTTATTCCTAATGATCACGTTAGGTTGCCAAAAATCGACTTGATTAAATTTTCCGGAGATTATACAACTTTTTCCTCATACATCGATTTATATGACGCATTGGTGCATAATAACGCATATCTCGGTGATATAGAAAAGTTCAATTATTTATTATCTTCTCTACAGGGTGATCCATTGGCTTTGGTTCGCACCTTGCCGTTGACGGCTGACAATTATGCAATTGCATATGAAACTCTATTAAAGCGATACTCTAATAAAAGACTAATAGCACAGGCTCACTGGGCGCAAATTGAAGGAACGTCAAGAGTCAACACTGATAATGTCACCGCTCTTAGAAGATTGCTTGATATATTCACTGAGAACCTTGCCGCTTTGAGTAATTTACAGTTTCCTGTTGCACAATGGGATTTCATTTTAGTAATGATGTTACTAAAACGCTTAGATATAGATACTGCCACTCGCTTTGAATTAGAGCATAGCTCTACAGACGTCCCGACTTTCGAGTCACTCAAAACTTATTTGAATAAGAGATGTGTAGCATTAGACACTCTATCATTTTCGCAAACAAATTCGAATAAACGGTACACTATGAATAATAATAAATCTCAAAATAGCGCCACCGGAAACAAAGTGTCTACCTTTTTTACAAAACCAAATATGAAATCGCCGCCCTCACAATGTACCCTATGTAAGAAAGAGAATCACCCAGTATACACTTGTTCGGAATTTCTAAAAAAATCGCCAACGGAACGCTATAATTATTGTAAAGGATTGCATTTATGTTTCAATTGCTTGAGCAATGTTCATCAACTGAACAAATGCAAGTCGGCCCATGTTTGTCGATTTTGCTCTAAAAAACATCATAGCACCCTTTGCCTACAACAACAATCATCTGGAACTTCTTCATTGAGAGCTCCAGCGCCATCTAATCCTAGTGACAGTTCCACTCTGTCCAATGACAATCCACATCAGATTCCATCCCATTCAAACTCATCTTTCCATGTGAAAACAGGGGTGGTTTCGCAAAATGCAGGAGTACTACTTTCAACCGCGGCAATTGAAGTTTTAAATAGTCAAGGAACTTATATCAAATTACGGGCTTTATTAGACTCCGGGAGTATGACGTCATTTATTAGTAAAACCGCTGCGAAGTTACTGGGATTGCAAAAATCCAAATCTGTTGTTGAAGTGAAAGGGGTAGGGTCAATGAATTTAATTACGACACACGGATGTGTCTCCTTGAATTTTCGACCTGTAGGCAAATGCAAGCCAACGCTGTCCACGGACGCAGTTATAATTAATGAAATATGCGATCAGTTACCTACGATCCAAATTTCTATTGATAATTGGCAACATATTGCCTCGGTGAATTTAGCGGATAACAATTTCAATGCCCCTGGTAATATCGATTTATTATTAGGAGCGGATGTATTTTCTGAAATATTATTGGATGGTCGCATAGTTGGTAAAACCGGCTTACCCGATGCGATAAACACGGTGTTTGGCTATGTGATCATGGGCAAGTATGGACCTTCATCTACTAATTCAGTGTCCAGCTTCATGTGCACCAACAACACCCCGCAATTGAATGATACGCTCAAGAAGTTTTGGGAACTAGAGATGGTGCCAGACGTAAGATGCATATCTCCTGAAGATGAACAATGCGAAACGTTTTTCAAGTTAACTTGTCGCCGCGATGAGACTGGGCGTTTTATCGTATCCCTTCCATTTAAGGAACCCTGCCACAGCTTTCCGGGAAGTAGATCCCTCGCTGTTAAACGATTGTATTCGTTGGAACGCAGACTTATGAAAGATCCTTCGCTGCATAAGCAGTATTGCGATTTTATGAAAGATTATTTGACTTCCACACACATGGAATTAGTTGATGGTGATTTCAATTCAGATACTCATTATTATATTCCCCATCATTGTGTGATAAATCCAAATAGTATAACTACAAAATTGAGAGTGGTCTTTGACGCCTCCGCCAAACCACTCGGAAATAAATCACTAAATGATTATTTAATGACCGGACCTAAATTACAGAAAGATATTTGCTCAATATTATTAAACTTTCGCTTACACCAGTACGTCATGTGCGCGGACATACGACAAATGTACCGCATGATATTAATTTCTGAAGATCATCGAGATTTTCAGCGCATTGTTTGGAGATTTTCTCCCGCGGAACCAGTCAAAGATTATCGCCTTACAACCGTTACATACGGAATGAAATCATCTCCATATCTCGCCCTCCGAACTTTAATTGAACTGGCTAATAAAGATGGAAAATCATTTCCACTCGCTTGTAACGCAATTTACAATGACACTTACGTTGATGACATAGTCACAGGGTGTTCTTCAATAGATGAAGCTCACCGTCTGCAATCCGAGCTAATAAATTTATGTGAAAAGGGCGGTTTCGAGTTGCGGAAATGGAGTAGTAACGAAATCTTGCTTCTTTCACGATTTTCTCAATCTCAGCTATGTAAAGATCCGCTGTCATTTGATACAGAGTCGGATAGCGCTTCATTAAAAGTTTTGGGACTGCTCTGGAATCCCGCAGCTGATAGTTTTTCATTTCGGGTTCAACCTATCACTAGATCTTGCACAAAAAGACACCTGCTGTCGGAACTTGCCAAAGTCTTTGATCCACTTGGATACCTTTCACCTATTACTTTTTTCACTAAGTACCTTATTCAACAGCTTTGGTGTTCCGGTCATGACTGGGATCAACCCGTGGGTCATGAAATTATGAGAGTTTGGCAACAATATACCTCTGAGCTTCCTGTAATTTCTGATCTTCACATTACTCGTAAAATTATTCCCGCTACTTATTCATCATGTGAACTCCACGGTTTTGGGGATGCTTCGGAAAAAGGATACGCTGCTGTTATTTATCTTAGAGTTATCTTATTAGACGGAACAATTTCTGTACATTTTCTCTGTTCTGAGTCAAAAGTAGCCCCGCTTAAACGTATTTCTATTCCACGATTAGAGTTGTGTGCTGCCACATTGTTATCAAAACTAATGTCGTATGTCATGAAGGTATACGAGGGTAAGTTGATTTTTTCCAAAACATTTTCTTGGTCTGACTCCAAAATTGTTCTGGTTTGGATAAATACCTCTCCGCACCTGCGCAAAACATTTGTAGCTAACCGAATTTCATATATTCAGAATAAAATACCGGCTTCATCTTGGTACCATGTCAAATCCGAGAACAATCCTGCAGACCTGGCAAGTCGAGGATTATTACCCTCTGCCTTTTTGTCAAACCAGTGGTGGTTTGCAGGCCCGCACTTTTTATCTGAACCTGATGGTAGCCATTGGGTACACTCCGATTTCACGGAAGATGATGTGGAACTCCCCCCCGAAGAACAAAATAAATCAACGCTAACCGCTGTCATTCAATTAAACAATCCCTTCATTCACCAGTTTCTGAATAAATATTCATCGTTTTCAATTATGCAACGCATCATGTCGTATATCTTACGATTTATTCACAACGCTAGATATCCCGCTGAAAAACGAATAAATTCGCTTAGTTCTTTTGAATTACATAATGCTCTCATGATTTTTGTAAGGTTTACCCAGCAGGTTTCGTTTTCGAGCGAGTTGAAACGGGATGTATTTTCAAAGCCATTCCGAAAGTTGAACCCTTTCATTGATGACCAAGGGATTATTCGTGTAGGAGGTCGGCTTTCTTATTCCAAGGAAATTACATATGAACAAAAATTTCCAATGTTACTGCCGCGTTGCAGTCGCTTAACCGATTTACTCATCACCTTTTATCATGAAAAATACCTTCATGTTGGTCTGACTACCGTTCAATTTTTATTATCACAGTCATTTTGGATTCTATCCCCTAAACGCGCAATTCGTTCCGTTTTATCTCGATGTTTAAAATGTTGGAAGACCAACCCTAAACCACTAATTCCCCGCATGGGCAATTTACCCCGATCTAGAATTTCACAAGCAAAGCCGTTCATTCACAGTGGTGTCGATTTTGCAGGGCCCATTCAAATTACTATGAATCGTTATCGTGGAAACCGGATCTGTAAGGCCTATATATGTATATTTGTATGTTTCGCGGTCAAGGCTGTTCACCTTGAATTGGTGAGTAGTTTATCCTCCGACGCTTTTTTAGCTGCTCTTCAACGCTTTATTGGTAGACGCGGAAAAATCGAAAAGTTGTCTTCTGATAACGGAACCAACTTTGTTGGTGCTAATAAACAGTTAATAGAATTTATGAAATCTGCGGCTCAACACGAGCAAATTTCTTGGTCATTTTTAGCGCCAGGAAGCCCCCATATGGGGGGACTGTGGGAGGCGGGAGTAAAGTCGGTCAAGACACATTTGTATCGCGTGATCGGTCAGCAAATTTTGACGTACGAAGAATTATATACTGTACTCGTGTTAATTGAATCCGTTCTTAACTCGCGCCCTTTAACTCCGATTAGTTCCGATCCCAATGATCTTTCAGTTCTGACACCGGGCCACTTTCTAACGATAGAGCCACTGATCGCAATTCCAACTCCCGACTACACGTCTGAGCCCATGAATCGCCTATCCCGCTGGCAGTTGATTCAACGGTTGCATCAAGATTTCTGGAAAAGATATCACAAAGAATATCTGCATACACTGCAACAGAGAGGAAAATGGACAGACTTGTCCACTCCTGTAGAGCCTGGCATCCTTGTATTAATTAAGCAAGAAAATATCTCTCCACTGCAATGGCCTATAGGTAGAATAAAAAGTCTATTTTCCTCGCAGGATAAAATTGCGCGTGTGGCCGTTGTTGAAACTGCCGGCGGGACATTTCGACGTCCTTTAGTAAAGCTATGTCCTCTACCAATTTACGATTAGCAATCCCTAGCTACGCTGCGTTGATGTTTGTGTATGTCCGTCATTTTATTTTATTTTTTTTTCAATTATTATCATTATTTTTTGTTTCTCAAAATTTCAAATTAATACTTAGTGCATTAAAATGCAATTCCGCAGATTGCATTTTGGTGGGGCGGAATGTTGTGGATCCACAAAAAGAGGATATTTACTTCAATTCAGTCCCAACTTTTTCTTGATTATTTTTCGTGTTGATCGCAAAAAACAGTGGCTTAGCAGGTGCAGAAGAATCGACGAGAGGTATTCATTCTGCCTTGAACGGTTCAACAATCATTGTCAGTTTCACCCAACTCTTCGAATTTTGACAATCATCTCAAGATTATTGTTCGCAGTGTATTTTTGGTATTTGCTCCGTTCAATACCAACGCCGGTTCGCGTAAACCGAATAATTATATTGTGGACTATTTGCAATTTTGTGAATAAACCTGTGTCCCGCATGCAATCAGCTCCCGGCTGATAGCCAAATAACAGAAACAACTACACCCCAAGACCAGAGCTAGCTCGAGAAGATCATCATCTATCCGGACAATGTCCTGTGGGTAAGTCACTGTTTTTGCTCGCCACTGATTCTCACCTCCTGATTAGAAAATAAATTACAATCGCGCCTACGGAAATCATCCAATTATTCTCACCACTAACTATCGAATCAACCCCTTTATTTGGGTTCGCAACACATATCGAAGTTTAACAAACGTGTTTATTTTATAAATCAAAATGTAACAATACCATCAGCACCTCAAAACACTACATTTGGCACTACAAACATGAAGAAAGACTCAAAACAATTCTTGACAAGCTGACAAAACTAATTTGAAGGTACAACTCGACAAATCCAGATTCGTTCAATAATCTATGAAATATTCAGGCGATTACAACAAAAATAATTTGAAGGTACAACTACATTTCATAGAATATATATGGTACCACTCGACAAATCCAAATTTCTTCAAAAATCTGTACAATATTCAGGCCACATCATAACGCCAGACGGTGTTGAGCTAAATCCCGACAAGGAATATGCAATAACCGAATTTTCTATAACTCTAAATCAAAGAAGATGAAAAGTTTCCTTGGTTTATAATTCTATTATCCAAGAAGTATCCGCGACTTCGCGGAAATAACAAAACCCATAACAAAATATCTTGAGAAAGACTCAAATTCAATACACGATAAGGACTTATTGACGCTTCCAACAAATGTAAAACACTTTTGACGAATGACCCAATCTTATGATGCCTCGAATTTTCGAAGAAATTCGTGAAGAGCAAAATTGACGCTAGTTACTTCGTGATAGGTGATGTACCATCGCATGGTGAAATACCGAACGATAGGCCAATAGCTTATGCTTGAAACTAGATATTCTTCGGTCGAAAAAAATTGCTCGCGATCTAAACGGACCATACCACTTACTTGGCTCTTCAAATTGGATATTCTCATAAGATGGCAACTAAAATTTGAAGAGATTGACTACGACACAGTTCTTCAAAAACTGACTAACGCTGACTGTCTCTCAAGAATACCATAGATCTGAATACACACATTCAGATCGATGAGAATACCAATCAACGCAATCGAAACTGACGATACATCTGTTCTAATTCTGTGCTTATAATTTTGACATCGACAAAGACATAAAATACTATATCCAATCCATTGAAACATAACCACAAACTTCAGCTGATCGAATCAAATATTTTAAAATTCTTTCTGAGGTACAAGTTGAACCTCCTGATAATTTGTAATATTCACGATGATGTTTCGAAACTACAAACGAAGGTATGGAAATAAATTGGACATTGAACGTGAAAACTTCGAATACTACAAGATGGTTACTGTTGAAATCCCTGATTTCGATAACAAAAAGATAACTACACAAGTCCTGATTGAAAAGACAGAATCTTACAACGCGTGTTCACTATATTTCCACTCCAAAAACCCTAGATTTCTGTGAAGTTTACTTGAAACATTTCTCAGAAAGAGGCCCAAAATTAATTATATGTCAGCAAAGACTGAACACCATATGCGACGGAGAACAACTTATGTTGACAAGAAATCACCATGAGATGAAGACAAATCATCGCGAAATCAATAATACACTTGAACGCTTGAAGAGAAATTACAATTAAAGGAATATGAAACAAACCATAACAAATTTCATTGATTCCTGTGAAATCAGCCAAAAATGCGAATACGCTAGGAGAACCCCTTATGTACCGCTTATTCTAACTGTAACAGATTTTCGACCAATCCGAATTGTTCAAATCAAATTCTCTAGTTCAACGTTTTCACTTGACAATAATAGAACATTAGCGAGTTCTGCATGGAATGTACCTGGACGAAAGCAACGATCCTATGGATTACGCTATACTAGGTTACAATGGTTCAACCGGGTTCAACTCATAGTTCTCACCTGCCGACCTCAGTTTTGGTCATACAGATTTGAGAAATCCAAACGAAATATTCATTCACAAGTCTATTTCATACAGAATGATCTGAGAAACGCAAAAAAGGCTGAAAAACGTATAGCAAGTAGTACGATTATCCATATGGAAGAATTGAAAAAATCTTCTGTTTCTACAGATCCGCCTTCTGTATAATTTATGGAAGAGTAGAACATGTCAAAATCCATAACCTTGATACAAACCCTGGAATCTACACATTGACGTGGTTCTGACAAAGAATACCGTAATTTCCATCCCGTTTCAGATATACTGAAAAATTAAATTCCAACACGAATAAGTCAAATCTCTGGTAATAGTCCATGCTCAAATTGGAGGTGATGAGATAATTAAGAGAACAAACTCAAAGTCTCGCTCCAAGTAAATTATAATCAAATCATATATGCTACATGTTTCGACTCCTAGGAGTCATCATCGGGCTTGCTAGGTAGGAGGAGAAAAGAAACTATAAAATTGAGAACATAGTTCTTGAGGGTTATTTTGGGCTTAAAACCCTGTCTCATGCCACTTGTCTTTTTGCAGATGTGCACCTTATGGCCTCATGGTGTTTTTTCTGTGAATTCCACTATAATAATCAAGTTAGGGATTGGTTGGGTTTCCCTGCAATGGCGATAATGAAATCCAGTTTTGTTATTTCTATTATCATTTTCATGATATAATCAACCAATTCTTCATTCCCATGTAAGCATTCCTCATATGATACATTTTTGGAACTTATTCACATTCATTCTAGGATACAATTATTATAACAATATTGTTCAGGCTGGGGATGTACAGTGGGTGCAATTTCAACCCGCCAACCCTCCTAATTGGGAACCCGTAAACCGATATCCAAAATTGAAAATACCATGATATAGAACTCAACGAGTTCTATTAAAAAATGTGGACAAATCTGGAACATTCAGATTTTAAAGGCCTAGTCCTGTTTGTTGAAGGGGTCAAAATTTCAAAAACGACTATTAGGCAATTTTTGTTTGAAAGAGTGACTAGCCTTTTCGATCCAGGCATGAGATCTCGCATGAGATATATCCATACAAAATTATAACGCAATATTTCACGTTCTTAATTCGATGGCACATTCTCTATATATATGTCCGAAACATGTACCAATCAATTTGATCGTTCGATCATATGGAATGTCGTGGAGATGATTTCGAGTTTTATTTAGTAGTTATATTTGAATGTTTCAAACAGAATGACAGTTAATGCACCATGGTATGTCTATAGATATAGATTTATCTATGGGAATCCTAACATAAACTCAGACTACATAAACAGTTACCTACGACAACACGTGGAGACTACGTTTGAACGAACAGAAACCCACAAAAACCCTCAATTGCACGACCGGACAAACAGACAATCAAACCAAGACCCGCGATCAGAATAATGAAGTACAGACGCTCAATTCAACAGAAACAAGAACGAATGAATACAATGAGTCAACACTAATGAATTCACATAAAAATGGCTGCTATAATTGAACAAAAAGAGTCTTTCCTTGATACCCTATAAGACGAACCTATCAATAATTATGCCAAAAAGTTTCAAAATCGTGCTTTCTACTGGGGGTGACGAACCACCACTCAAAGTCAGGTTGAGAAAACAATTTAACAAGACAAAAAGGTTTAGAGGTCGGTAGACTGACCAAATAAGTGAATTTCATGAAACATGCATATTGCCAAATGCATAAGGTTGAAGTCCAGCGTTAGTGAGTGGGGATGGATGGACAAAAAGATAAGGAGCTATCATGTAACGCAAGCAAGATATATGGCAGAACCTGATTCTGGGCATTCAACCTTTCGGGCAGCGTGATGTTACTTGGTTAATGGTGTTGTTACATAATCATGAAAGACATAATTCTGTCTTATAAAATACCATATTCAGCCTAATTGAAAGATTAGAGAAAGAAGGTTGTAGTGAAAGAATTACCTAATTGATGCTCGACTTACTTGGAGTTGAAAAAAAAATTTTGATGCTGCTATTTGTGGAATTGTTGTCAATACACATAGTTGAGAAATCAACCTCTCAATGAAGAAACGGGTTCTCAATAAATGAAGGGCTCCGTGCCCTGATCGCGCATACCATTATTTTCATTGAAATTTTATATAACAAAATGGTATATGAAAGGTATTGCCGAAAGGTTTGTTTTGACAACACCATAAATCAACGGTTTCGTTTAAAAAAGGGGTTCCCCATGGCCTTATGAAAGCGCTACTTGAGAAAAATATCAATAAAATTGTGGGGGAAACAGCCAGCACGTGTTTGAATCCGAACTAATTTGGTTAGAAAACACTGAAAATGATGTCAAATAATGACGTAGTCAAGACGTTGACATAAGTCAAAGTCATTGTCGAGGGATACAACATGAAATTCCGAGTGAAATTCAGACCATGAGCATAGGCATATAACAATAGCTAAAACAACAACTTGAAGAATATGAAGAACTAACAGCTAATCAGCTAATCAACACTTTGCAACTTCCAATTCTTTATTCCACAGATTGTTCAATATTCCTGAGTCCAGGAAATTTTGTCAAGGACCCGAATATCATGAAGCAGATTGGACACATCAACGGTATTTCACCCCATATTATCAATATTATGTTTAATAAACACCAAAATAATTCCTTCCATAAATGCTTATTATCAATACAAAATTCGAGAATACGTTTTTCATCGATTCCTGTCCTTGGCAAAGTCTCATAGGGCATCCAAAACATTTTTCATTGATATATTGAGGCAATTAATATCTCGATTCAAACAGTTGATGATATTTCAAAAAATTCTGTTCATTTTGAAGATAAAGTCCCTTTAATCACGAAGAGGAGTTTATTGTATTTTTTGCTCTGATCCAGATTGCAATGTTCTATATGTTGGACATAGTGGTAGGAAAATTTCAACCAGAGTTACAGAACATGTTGAGATCATCGAGAAATCCAAGAATACACTGCGTTCGTTTGATGAATATGATACCGTGAGATCTTTTGCAAACCACATCCTGAATACACTCAGTTTTGATCCAAATCGGAACCTCAAAATTCTACATGTCTCTCCATAAGGTAGGCTATTGAATTTACTGGAAATTTTCGAAATTTACTCTTTCTTAAAAAATAATTCTGTCTTGTCTCTTAATGAATAAACACATTCTGATTGTATTAAATTTTTCAATGCTTTGAATTTTTCGCTGTTAGTTTACTCACCTTGGTCTCAACTCTTATTCTATGGTATATCGTAGTCAATGGTTTTATAGGTTTGCTCAACTCTCCCCTACATGCATTCCTCCTTCTACCTCCATATACTTCAAGTAGTTGTATTAGCTATTGTTATATGCCTATGCTCATGGTCGGAATTTTATGTTGTATTCCTTGACATTGACTTTGACTTATGTCAACGTCTTGACTACGTCATTATTTGACATTATTTTCAGTATTTTCTAACCAAATCAGTTTAGATTTAACCACGTGCTGGCTGTTTGCCCCATAAACTTCATTGATGTTAAAGTAGCGCTTTCATAAGGGGATAAGGGCACGGGGAATCTTTTTTTCTAAAACCCGTTAATTTATGGTGTTGTCAAAACAAACCTTTCGGCAATACTTTTCATATCCATGGAAGAGATTTTGTTTCTCCTCAGCAGATCCAACACGATGTGCTGAGAGACAGTTTCTGGAATCATCATGTTGGGGATGCAAACCTACATACCGAACACTGCAAGGAGAACATCTTCCGATACGGTCTGGTTCAGTAGAAACTGCTCTAGAGCTCTCGGTTCCCAACAGGCAGCATTTTATCGATGGCAGAAAAACCAGGCCCTGAAACTATAGCAGAATATGTCGAGGCTAGATGCGATGAGAAAATACAATCATCAAAGGATGCTCATAATGCCAAAATAAGATCAAAACTTGTTGAATGTCCTAACGGATCCCGTTCATTTTGGTCCTTCGCCAAAGCTGTAGGAAGGAACTTCACTTCTAGCTCGTTTCCTCCACTAACCAATAAAGATGGGACACTAGACACAACTGCCCAGGAGAAAGCCAACATTTTTGCGCATTCATTCGCTGGAACTTCCACTCTGAATTCATCGGGAAAACAACCTCCAAACATAACGATCATTGACAGTCATATGCCCGAGATCACCTTACTCCAACGTACTATAAGGAAGATTTTATTGGATCTCAACACCAACAAAGTTTGTGGCTCCTACGGAATCCCAGCGATTGTTCTCAAGAAATGTGCTCCCGAACTAAGACCTGTTCTCTGTAAGTTGTTCAACTACTCTTACAAATTGGGGATATTCCCGTCCAACTGGAAAATTGCAAGAGAACGACCAGTTCCTTTAAAAAGGCAAAAAGACCCTACCTAGCAACTACAGACCGATCGCACTGCCATCTATCATTTCAAAGATTATGGAGAAAGCTATCAACATCAAGGTCATGAAATACCTGTAACATTCAGGTATTATCAACGATAGACAATATGGCTTCCGTCATCAGAGATCAACTGGTGATCTGCTCGCTTACGTCTCACATATATGGCAGCAATCTATTGAAAAATATGGTGAAACCTTAGTCGTGACACTTGATATCTCCAAGGCGTTCGATCAAGTTCGGCACCACGGACTCCTTGCCAAGCATCCATCTTATGGTTTGCCTCCCCAGGTATGTTCTCTGATAGCTAGTTTTCTCTCCATGTAGTGGTCGACGGAGTTTCATCTGACTCTCTTATCATAAATGCTGGTGTTCCGCAAGGATCAATTCTAGCACCGACACTATTTCTACTCCATATCAACGATTTGTTGGAAGCAACTCCATGTCCAGTACACAGCTTCTCGGATGATTGTATCCTCCATACCGCCTTCTCTTTCAGGGCTCCAATACCAGCCAGGCAAATCAGAAACGAACGAGAGAGAAATGTTGACAACATAAATATGGACTTGGCAACAATTCTCGAATGGGAATTCAATAACTTGGTAGACTTCAATGCGAACAAAACACAAACATGCCTTCTCTCTAGAAAAGATGATCTCACTGTGCCCAACATAAGCTTGTCAGGAGTAATCATACCTTCGAAGCGACGTCCAATTCGATGCTTGGTATTACTATCAGCAATAACCATTCTTGGAAAATCACTTGATATCAATTGCTAAAAGTGCATCTCAAAAACTTTCTGTTTCGGGCCAGGAGCTATCTCACTTCCAGTCAGCTGCTTATGATCTATAAGGCACAGATCCGACCTGTCCGGGAATACTGTTCCCATATTTGGAGTGCAGCACCCAATCATACGCTGAAACTGTTGGATTCTGTCCAAAAAAGGGCAATTCGTCTCCTGGCTGATGCCTCTTTCACAAACTCACTCACTTCTCTGGAACACCGTAGAAGAGCTGGTGACCTGGCTCTATTTTATAGATATTTTCATGGACGATGCTCTTCTGACATATCAACAATTGTTCCTCCCTTGGCAGTCCCTGCGAGATTAACTCGTCGAATTGAGGTTGCACACCCCTTCGTGGTCACTTCTCTTTCCAAAGACTCGTTCATTCAACGAACAGCGAGGCTCTGGAACACATTGCCAAGGTAGGTGCTCCCCGAGGCATATGACCTCCAGAAATTCAAGAAGAACACGAATTCCCAACTTATTTTCCTTGGTGCTCATGATGTTCTCGGAACATTACAGGTTATCCTTTTTCGTGGGAACCAGAACATAACAAAAATACCATTTGGGTATATGAAATTTTAATGATCATCATAACGTGATGAATCTCACGTGATAGAATTTTTCGAAACTATTCGATCGTTATTTCTGATGTATCTGTTCATTAATATTATGCTGATCTGGTTTCACTTCAATTTTTCCAGATTTAAAACTATTTCATATTCAGGACTGATAATTTGATTTTTCGACCTTGGCTTTTTGATAATGATAAAAATATTTTTCTTCTGATATGTATTACTGAGGTACTTTGACTACATCAATTTTGTGTTTGATGATGGCCTGTGGCCGAAACTAGTTACTCACTTATATTATTAAATATTTTCCCGTGGTCGACAGACTTTGAGACTTTTATTGTTTTTTCTCATGAATATGAGAATAATTATTAAGAACCATTTTCTATTTGTTGATATCATATCTTTGTTCAATGTTTTGTATACGAATGTTAACTCGGTATTGAATAGAGCATATCGAGAAATGATTCAAATTCAACATAATTATCACCAAGATTCCATAATTTTCACATTTTATTTATTAGCCCAATATTTGAAATTAATATTACCCCAACATTCACTTAACATATTGGTTCAATATTCAACCAATCTCGCATTAATAGAAAACGTACTTTCATCAAAAAAACTATGTAAATTCATAGCTACAGTAATGGAAACGAAATCATTTCCATCATAGATATTTCAATCGTAGAAGCATCATTTATATCTCTTGACAACTCCTACAGTCAATTTCTTCAAAATTATAGTACCTTAATCAAAATTCCTTTTATTGAATTAGCACAACTACAACCTTTCCGACGTTTGATGTCAAGGAGTCGCCCCCAAAGAATTCCTGTGCCATGATGTACAGTGATGCCCAATAAATAGGTAACGACTCTTGAGCGAATCGAAATATTTTTGTCTAAGCACATGTACTATTCATTGCCTAGAAACGAACTGTTTCCCTCATTAGCATTTTATGATCTGCTTCGCACTGTGAAGGTATTATATAGGGTATACCCAGCGGTATATACCCAGAGGTGTAATAATTATTATTCGAACGTGAAAAATAACAATGACATAGTTCTTCTATGGCAACAACAATGAAATAAATAGGAACTGCTTCACAATGATTCAGTTCCGATGAGAACGATATAATATAATTATAACTAGAATCCAATCTTGGAGTAAAGGGATTTACTATTTCGTCCTTCAAACCAGAAATGATAGTACTAAGAATGTGTAAATTTCAACAATCTCCAATTCATTAATTGGTCATACAAACCATCGAAACTTCAATTCGATAATATTTCATATGAAAATATAGAATGACGGACCTGATGGTATGAACGAATAAGTCAATATAATACGAACGTTATACGAAATATTCCGACAATCGATCTAAAGTATTTGAAAGAATATAGGTATGTATGAATATACCAACATTCTCAGAACAAACATTATAAAGCAATGCCATGATTTATTGAATATAATATATGTATATATAATAATATATGACAACAAACTAACTAAACTGAAATAAATTTGAAACTATACAGCGTGTAATTTAGTTTATGGCTGAAAATAACGGATATGGTTCCTCAGCTCATTTTAAGAAAAAAAGTTGATATGAACATATGCCCTAAACCTCTCAACATCCGAGCTATAGGGTGTTGGAATTTTCAAGAAAGATTAACTTCAATATACTGAACAAGAACTAGTTTCAGGGCATATGTTCATATCAACTCTTCTTCACAAAATGAGGTAAGGAATCATATCCTATATTTTTAACTATCAATTAAATTACACCCTGTATAACCAGGAGAAAACGATCAATAAAATTTTGATAAAATTATGAATATTATATAGTACTGAATTATATAATATAGGTATATTCAGGTAGTCCATTCATTTTCAAAATTATGCTGAGTTGAAAAAATCTCTGAAAATTTTGGGTAAATCCGAGGATTTATCTGGCATAGCGCACTTCCAAATACGGGAGGTAAATAGAATTCCCTTCTTTCTAATAGAGCACCACGTTTTTCTACATTTTTGATTCTATATATTACTCTGATATGAACCATAAAATATATCAGGTGATTTATTATACCAATTTCAACTTTTTCGGAGTAATTACTACTTTCGAGAATATTTTCAAAAATGATTTTCTCTATACCTAACTGAAACACTGAAAATCATGATTTCTCACTAGAGAGAACTGGTTCACATAATGCACTTTGGAGTGGAAATATGAATTCCATAAACAGGGATATCTACAGTGTGATTATTATCGCCATGTAAAATAGATTTTTTTGTGACAGGAAAAAAGTTTGGCATTTCATCTCTGTTGGCAGGTTATAAAATGTCACTTTTCATGAATTACTTTTTTCCCGTGGGAAAAAAGTGAGTACTTTTTTCCCGGATATATATCACATATATATACTCTGTTAATGGCTTTTGTTGTGCTATAATTCCGAAAAATGAGTCAATAATACCGTCTTCGAGAAAGAACTGCAAGTCCTTTTATTCCATTCGACTTCGCGGTTTCGTATATTACTAAACAACTACTGAATTCGCAATTTTTTAAAATCAAATCACAGAATTGAACTGACAGAAGTGACATCAGATATTTGATTACTTCGAAAGAATGATAAAGATGTCTATAAAACGCAGGTGTCCCTACTGTTAAAAACTTGAAATTTCACGTCGATAATTTTCAGATTTCGAAATAATGTAATATCTTCTCAATATTGATTCGTCCTTCCTTCTGTCACAGAAAAAAATAGTGTATTATACAAGGGAAAAATATTAGATTTTAGCTCACAACCTGAAATCTACTACTTCTTTCCCTTGTATAATAAATAACTATTAAAAACCAAAATTATATTTTATACTGTTGAATCTATCAGCACAAAGAAATATCGATCAGCTATAAAGAAGAATTATCGAAAACACAGTCAAAAATACACATCAAACATTTTGGTATTATGTTGTGTTATGTTCGGTGACCGCGTGCTATATATACCGTGTGTTCACTTAAAGAATTTACCACCGCCTGTAAAATCCGTATTATTTTATCGATTCCAAAAAACTTTTTATGTTGTGTAGGTATTTGAAATATCCATCCAACAAAAAAGTTATGGTATTCTTAAATTTTTATCGTCGCCAACTGCGACCAATTTTATTGACCCATATTTCAAAAATTACTATTTAGGCTTTTTTTCACTGAAACTAATGATGGATTCGGTACGGAGATCACTCAAAATAAACCAGTACCGATTTTCATCATCATACACTGAGGGAAAAAATTTGTAGCCGTTACTAAAAAATTAGTGACTACAGAAAAATTTTTTAGTACGATAGGGGACAGCAAGCATTAGTTGTTGCCTTAACTAATTCTGTTTTTCTGGAAACGCCTATTTGCCTCAAATGAAAAGTTTAGTTGAGTCATCTACGACGTTGTTGTGGTAACTAATAAGCCTTTTTAAGGAATAATACCAAGTTTAATTTGCCACAATCAAGATACATAGTTATGACAATTAGATTGTTATAGTACTGTTTCAATATATGTTTGTTATCACAACAAATTATCCCAGTTGGGGCAATTACTCATTTCTTCTGACGTTAATAGTGAGTGTGTTGTTGCAAATTAAATATTTAATTGTGACTGAAATGGAATCTAGTTACTATTGAAAGTGATTTAGTAACGTTCGAAATATAATTTAGTTATTCTGGCAACTTAATAATTTTATATCAATTGAAATCAAGGCCTCATTCTAATAATAACAGTTTGTATGCCATTTTCCTTCCAATTTCCAATGGAATCGTGAACAGGAATACACCACACACCGTAAGTGCCACAGGCCACAGCTCAGCAAAAAGAGAGGGAATTATAAATATACACCGTGTACACGTGACGTCGGATGGACGTTTCTCACCGTCGCCCGTCGTAAACTGAACCATATAATAGGTTAAATGACTGAACTGAATTGTGAATAGGTACCTAAACCTGATAACTAGTGACGCACAAATAACGATGGTAAACTGCGAATTATTATTTTGCCAACCAAATGCCAAATGGCTCAGCGCGAAGTGCAAAAAAACACAAAACAGTGATTTGAAAACACACAGAGCAGTGAACCAGCAAGAACACGACGCTCCCGGCTACACTAGACAATTATTTTATTTATTTTGTCTAAGCTCGACGACCGTGTGATCTACCCACTATTGAGATACAAGTTCAAATGATGAAACAGAAAGACAAACAGATGCAAGATGCAATTTTTGCCGGTGGGTCCCGAAGAGACGCGAGGCGGTCCCGAACGACGCAGTACAACTAAAATTATTAGTTGTGGCTAAACAATTTCTGCTATGAATAATAATAAACCTTTTACGATAAATGTGTCATCAGTTGTGGCAAATAGTCAGCTGTTGTTAGTAACCCCAGAATGACTTTTTTAACCCCAATATGGAATTTTAATTGACTGAATTGACAACACTGTGATAATTCTGTCACAAATAGTATTTTTATTGATGACAATTAATTGGCGAAAAATAGAAAAGTCATTTGTAGGAAATGAGGATACGTTGTTATTGTTAATAAAATTGCAAATATTTTTAATTATCGGTACTAAAAAAATACCAACTAGACGTTTTAATTAACCAGTTTTTCTCAGTGTAGAACATATAAGTATAGGGTGTCTGAAAATACGGATTTCTATTTTTTTGTATACTTGATCAGAAAATATAGTAGGTATTGTGGTATTTTTGGGAAGAACTGATTAATTAATTAATTAATATTGAGGACTTCAAACATATTGGTATTGATTATTATCATTCAAATATACATAAATGTGAAGATAAAAAACGTTTTATGATGATGAAAATCAGTACAAGTATGTTCCGAGTGAAATTGAATGAGAATCCGTCATTACTTTCTAGGAAAAGAACTATCATGATAAAAAATATTGCCTACTTATTCTTTTTTCTTAGACACATTGGATATTCGAATTATAAAAATCGGTACAGATATGTTTGAAGTAGGTCCTCAATAATAATTTGTCATTACCCAATTATGCCATAGCCTAAATCTTCTGATCGAGTATTAAAAAATAATAATAAATCGTTCTTTGGAACACCCTATGTTTTTTGATGATGAAAATTGGTTTAGGTGTGTTTTGAATTACCCTGATGCAAAATCCATCGGTATTCTTAGTGAAAAAATCCCTCATTGTATTTTTTGAAGTATGGTTCAATAAAATTGTTCACAGTTAGCCATGGAAACAGTTCAAGAATAAAATCATTTTTCTTGTTGAATGAGAATTCCAAATACCTATCCAATAAAAACAATGTTTTCAGAATCGATCATATAATAACGATTTTACAGGGGTGGTACGCTATTACAGTGGACACACTGTATATGATCAATTGATCGGAATGAATCTCTATCTGGCAATGAAATTTCAATCAAAATGTTCAAATGTCACTGTCAATATTAATGCTGAACGCTTCAAAATATGAATTAAAGAATGTTATCACGGTTTATATCATAGAATAATAAAAATGAATCGAAATTATGAAGAAATTTGTGATGGTCCATTATAAATAAGGAAGTTCTACTCACTCCCGGTTCAATCGAGTGCTACGCCACTGTCGAATACTGTCAGTATTTAGTAGGAACCATTTGCATATATAACTTTTCTCAATTGATTTGGCATAGATTGAATCACATTTGCTATCAAATCGTCAGGAAGTTCGTCCCAAACTCTCCTTATATTAGACCAACCATTATCCATTGGTTAAAATACTCGATTTTTGGTAATCACTCAAATGATGAGATATTTTTAACAACAATAGCAAAGTTTGAAATTATCAAAATATCACGAATTCACAAATATCTCATCAGAACGAAATAGACTAATGAATGATATGAAAATCGAATCATAATTCTTAAATCCTGTCCTTCAAAGGGTAAATTATGTGTAAACCAATGAAATTTGAATAAACCACAAATCTCTATGAATTAGAGTCGAGCCATTAAAGGCATTGGTCTACAAGTTTATGTTAATTTACAGGAAGTATCAAGCGACAGACCGACAAGTATTATTTCTTCACTCTATAGGTAGACAAGTTACGTTGTAGATTGATGATTATTAATTGTTTTGTGATATTAGTATACATATTTTGTTTGGAGGAAAACTGAGAACTAAGAATATTGAATACCTACGTCTCTGAATTTTCAGATCTTATAAATCACTAAATCACGAATTCAAGTATTATGTCTATAATACTAGATCTCGGAAACTACGAATATCAAATATAGATGAAGAGTTATAGTATTTGAACAAACACTATTTATATAGAACGAATATAGGTTCGAACGTTTCAAGAGATAAAAAAATATGTTTCGTTACTAATTTTTATTTTTACCAGTTCTACGACAGCATACTACTCACGTTTGATATTTTAATTAACATTGATTGAAATAAATATAAGTATAAACACATACTTCTCGAAAAACGTTTCTAATGAGATTTCCTGATTTTTGCTAGAATTTACAAACCTAATTACAGTGTGTGAGGTTGAAAACCGCAAAACCATCGAATTTTTCGGAGCGATGACCACTCAGAAAATAAAATATGTATGGTAGGTTTAGAGACGAATGAAAATGGCTATATTTGTCAGTGCTATACTATTCCAAATGTTTCCTCACTGAACTGGTATTGAAATAGTCGAAATATCAATTTACAATTATTGTTCATAATTCCGAAACTTTTGTTATATAAAAAAAATCTAACAAACTCAGAATCGTAGAATCTGAGAATGCAATAATATTCAAGGTATCCCATTAAAAAAGAAGAAGAAAAATGTATATTAAGAACGATCAAGAAATATGATTTCGAGGAAAAATAATTGAAGGATACACTAAAGACAAACTCTAATTTGAAAAAGAAATTATACCGATACCGCTTTATATTCAACAAGTTCTTTATCTATTTCATATCAACTAGAATCGAACAATGAATATCGATGATGATGCTGGTCAGTTTTTTTTTAGTCAGCTTCATTAGATGAAGTAGAAAATATTACTCTGGCGATGTGAATATTAGCCCGAAATCTTAGAAATATTCAGAGATACACCTGACAATCTCGTACCACAAACCACAATAAGAAATAAGTTATTGAAACAGCGGGCGGCTTTAATAGATATTAGTCCGGGTGCATACACCGAATTTTTAAAGGGATTTTCACAAGAGTCGTTACTTATATATTGGGCATCACAACTACGAAGATCGAAGATAGAGATCCAACTCCTTAAATACTCAACGAACATAAGGTGCAGACACATATACCAGCTGAAATCAAGAAACCCAAAATACAGAAGTTGAGGAAAAAATATATTCATTACCTGTCGTCGAAGTGGTCCCAATGGCATAATGCTATATCAGGACAAATATGTAATTCAAATAGCCAAAAAAGCTGCCTCCAAAATTTATATAGGACGTCAGTCATTTATTGAATGGTTCTTTAGTTGGAAATTTGTCACCAGAAGGAGATATGAACATGACCAATGTGTTTGTTTGTTCATTATCATCGTTAGAGATAGGACAACTATTTAATCAACAAAAATATTAAACCGTTTCACTGTAATCTCTGGCGATGAAGTTCAAAGAATGAATGCCGCAGTGATCATTTTCATAGATTTTGTGGGCCATGCATCTAATGAAAACTCATTAGATTAATATGACCAGATGAATATTTTGGAACATCAGGTGAAATAATTTTCATTCGAGTCGATGAGGTCTAATAATTCTAATTTTTACTCAACTCTAATAGCTGGCGACAAATTTTGACCGTCATCTACATGTTATTACAAAATGACAAATTTCCTAGAGGAATGTGAAAACATTTTATTTCATCACCTCCTTAATCATACAGGCCATCTAATGGATGTCCATTTCAGGTCTCAAAAGGGTTTGGATGTCCATGGACAAGAAATATACATCCATCGGATGAACCAAGATGCCTATCCAATGGAATACCACTGACACTATTCCAATGGATATCCAAAAAAAAGTTCCGGATATTCTTTTGCGTGAATTGTATATCCATCAGATAAACCTGAATGCTCATCAAATGGATAATTAGAGACACTTTCATAATGGATATCCATAATGTATCTAGTAGACTGAAAGAATGCATATGACATCACCTAGGAATGTCATTGGTTGTCAAGTCACTGAACATCTAAAAATCTGAAGGATATATCTCATGCAGTAATGAATTTGCGCTTCCGAGGTGCCCACCTGATGTTACGTTTAGATATGTGATAATTTTATTTCATCATGTGAATAATCTGAGACCCATAAGTCCCAAAAGACAGATTCTGATAGTAAATATTCAAGGTAATGACGTATAAAGTTTTATATCTGTTTGTTGGATGTTCCGTGTCCCACGAGCAAAGAAATCTGATGGGGACCAAATTATAAAACAGAAAATATATTCAAAACACATAGGGGGAGAGTTTGATTCATATTGTCCAAAACTTATACATGAAAAGGTCAATTCACCCACAGTGTTTGTACAATTGGTGTACTGTTGTTGTCCAATTCATGTCTAGTAGTTTTTAAATTCATCTCTAATGGGTATACAATTCATTACAGTAGTTTTACAGAAGATGTACAGAATGGACGTCCAAACTTGCGGCCCATGGATTTCTAATGGGTGTCAATTAAATAGAATATCGTTTATCATTCTCTCACGTAAATGCCTTTATGAAGCAGTGATTATAATAACCCAGAAAGCACTGAAAGATCCTTGAATATTCATGAAATTTTCCTTCTGGAACAATAGATTGTACTTGAACAAACCAAGGATGTAACAACTTTGGGGAGCCATCTTATATGGCACACAAATATTATTGGCAATTTTCGTATCAATTTCCCGTCAAATTATGATCTTCATATTAAATCCTCTAGAATAATTATTGGCGTTTATTTTTGTACACCATTTCATTGAAATACATAGAAATAATAGGGAAATAATCATCAATGAATATAGAATACAAAGTATGTGATATAGATTATTCCATTATGATCATTTTATAACTTTACTGATGATTATTTCCTGAGAGTTCAACCAAGAATATCTTAAGAGAATATTCCTGAAAGGATATCCCTTTTTGTTTCTATAATTATTAATTATTTTCATTTAATGAATATTTGGAATACAAACAAGAAACAAAAAACAGTCAGTTCTCTGATATCGGAATCATTCAAAGCCGGATTTTGAGAATAATATTCATTGTGTCACTTCCGGTTTGATTTCCGAATAGGAAACACTACACTAGCAGCATTTCTGATCTTGATGTAAGTAGCAAATTTTTGAAATATTCAACAATTCTGCAACATACTCCCTATTATTTATTCTCAAAGAACCGAAAATATCATCGTACGCTTTTGAACTCGATATTGAATGTCACTATCATATCAAAATTTTAATAGACGAAAGTATAGTAGGCGACCTGAATTCTGAATATTATCATTTACCAATTTATAGTCACGGTGTTGAAACAATGAAAACATTGCATTTCGATCAGTAAAAGCTGCAAGTTTGTGTGGAGGAAGATCACCTTGATGCAATCGAAAAAATAAACAGGGTGCCTATTTAAGAATCGAGGGTCGCACTTGCTACCCATCAAACTTTTGAATCCGACCTCGAATAATTTAGAAGTGGCACTGGACGTTTTTTTAGTAGTTCTATTTGAAATTTCCTCGGAAATTTCCTAGTGTAATATATTTAAATAATGTTCTAGGAGTATCTGATACCGTCTGCGTTAGCGCGCCTATTGGTCATAAAATTGTGAAGAGATTTAGAGTTCGTTGATATTAAAAAGGAATTTCACTGTGTACAAGAGATGATAATTGGTTAATTTTGATCAATTGAGGACCTCGTTCATAAAACTTGAATTTCTCATTTGTTATAATCGATGCTTTGATTTCAATATATCGGCGGGTAATTATTGTCATACCACCCCTTTTTCAGAATGTGAATTGGTGAAACATCGAACATGTTAATATTATATCGTAAGCTCTAGTAGGCATCTATTACTTTCATAACTATATGTAATATTTATATAATTGTTGATGTATTTTTTGACGTTGTTGACTTCTCTCTTGTTTCATTGCAGACTGCCAGACGCGCAATGTAAACGTGAGGGCAGTCAACTCCAAACGAAGAAAATCGACCTCCTCTCCGTGCTTGTGAGTCTAATTGTCTGTCTGTTATTGATGTTATTTCGCGAAAAATCTGCATGATTCGATGTTTATTTCACCAAATTTCGCTGTTGCATGTCGTATACACAAAAAAATCGAAACTGAATCTCTAATAATATGAGAAATTAATTAGGGCTCAAGTTTTCAGCCCTCCAGGAGATTTGGAATCGGACATAAATGGAAGAATACAATAGTACATCAATGATCCTCACAAATTCTAATTCAGGTGATGATCGACCTAAAATTTGCTTTTATGGAACTCGGTATTCTTTATTTCTGATACTCTTTATATGTTTGTATTTATCTTATATCTTACGCATCTGTGTATATGCATAAATCTCATTTGGAATTTATTATTCAAAAATAGTAAGTGGAGAGCTATCCATCAAGTACTTGGACATACCTTGGGGTGGAGAGGGTATAAGTACAGTCAGATGCAATGAATATGTCGCTCATGGGCGGTGATAGCACCTGTAGTCACTTCCGTGATACGAGTAAGAGCGGTTATACCATGAAATCGCGACATGCTCTCCGCATCTGGCTGTACATCTTGCTGTACATGATATTTATCTTATATCTACGAGCAATTTTGTAGCTGCTGGAGTGAGTTGAAGGCAATGTGTGAACATTTTTCATCAAATCAAATCAAATCAAATCAAAATTTGCTTTATTGTCGAAAGAAAGGTGATTCTCATTGACAAAGCCTATATAGGTTAAAAAGAAAACATGATCAAAGATTTGGTATAACAAATACATAAACATTATAAGTCGAGAAAAACAATATTTGGATCCTGAGAATCAGAATTTGAACATGTAAGTAGGTGATGCAGTGTCAATTTGATATCACCTTTCTATACTGCCTCTCAGTGAAATTATTATGTAGATTGAAGGTACTCAAACTGAGTTGCTAAGATGATCTCGGATGATCCTGATCGATGTGGATTTTTAGACTGCCAAAACTTTCATACTACCTCAAGGCTAGATCGATTAAAAATTTAATAAACAACAAAACAACAAACAAATACAGCAATGTACCTCAGTTTCGGAAAAGTCTGAAGTGGTAATTGAACAATAACTTCAGTAGAATATTTCACAACTTGGCAAAAGCACTGTCAAGGAGAATTATGCTTAAGAATTATAAATTTTGAGACGAGAATGAGCATGGGAATGCGAGCTTATGCATATTTTAAGGCATTCCTTGTGCGGTAAAAACAATATACTTACCAAATAAATGTTTTTTATTCGGGACCAATGGATTGGAAAACATTTTGCTTCATTTCGATTATGGATGAGGATGAAAAAGAGGTGGTCATGAACTGAAATCAATATATTTTGTCACAGATGTAGATAACACCAGACCAACATAACAATATCCACCTAATACCAAAAGACTTGTTGTCTCCTATCTCCTGGCGCCCGTTCAACTCAAAGTTACGTGAATTGCATAAGAGAAATATGGATATTTTTTTTTTAATTTTATTTTATCGCTTGGAGCGCACGAGAGGGAATCCCTATAATGTTCAAAGAACATCGTGCGTTCCTAAGGAGGATAGGGATAGGAGGTAGGTATTGGATTTTTTTTTGAACTTCTGGAGATTATATGTTGTTGGGAATACTTCCTCAGGCAATGAATTCCAGAGCCCAGCCGTTCTATGGATGAAGGAGTTTTGATAATGTGCTGTTCGACATCTTTTGAGGTTGACAACGAAGGGATGTGCTGACTGGGCTTGTCTAGTTCGTCTGACTGGTATTGCTAGTGAAGGGATGATAGCAGAGATTTCCGAAGAACATTTCCCGTGGAAGTATCGATAGAAAAGTGAAAGGTCGCCGACCTTTCTACGGTGTTCCAATGATGTCAAAGAGCGAGTGAGTGTGGCGTCACCCACCAGGCGGATGGCTCTTCTCTGGATGGAATCTAAGAGCATCAGCGTATGTTTCGGTGCTGAACCCCATATGTGGGAACAGTATTCTAGAACAGGCCGTATCTGCGCTTTGTAGATCATGAGGAGCTGTTGAGGTGTAAAGTAGCATTTCGCACGGAACAAGAATCCGAGTTTTTGTGAAGCAGCTTTTGCGATGGATTTGACATGATTATCCCATGAAAGAGTGTTGCTGATGGAAATACCGAGCATAGATATGGTGGGCTTGGTGGGGATGGTGGTGCCAGACATTACAATGTCGGGCATACTGAGTTCCGCCTTTCTAGAGAAAATACAGGCTTGAGTTTTGGTGGCGTTGAATTCAACTAGGTTGTTGGTTCCCCAGGCTGTGATTTCAGCAAGGTCTTTATTGACAGCATTGACCTGCCTGCGCCGTGAGTTCTCAGTTTCCTGGGAAGAAATAGGAATTCTGGAAGAGAACGCAGTATGGAGGGTACTATCATCTGCAAAGCTGTGGATGGGGCAAGTTGTTACTCCCAACAGATCATTGATATGAAGAAGGAATAATGTTGGTGCCAAAATTGATCCTTGTGGAACGCCGGAATTGATGCCAATTGTATCAGACGATACACCGTCCACCACCACATGAAGCGATCTGCCTGAAAGAAAACTCGATAAGAGATGGCATAGCTGAGGTGGTAAGTCGTAAAGTAGATCTCCAGTAGATCTTCGGTGGCGAAAGCCGTATTGTCTATCATTGATGATTCCCGAGCTCTCCAGATATTTGATGAGCTCAATGTTGATGGCTTTCTCCATCACTTTGGAGATTACTGATAACAGGGCAATGGGCCTGTAGTTGTTGGGCAGGTTCTTGTCCCCTTTTTTGGGGATTGGTTGGACTATAGCTGTCTTCGAGCATGATGGAAAAATACCCGACCTGTACGAGACGGTAAACAACTTGCAGAGAATCGATGTTAATTCTGGTGCACATTTTTTGAGGATAATGGGTGGAATTCCATCAGGACCGTTAGCCTTATTCGTTTTGAGACCAAGCAAAATTCATCTGATAGTGCGTTGACGGAAGACGATTTCGGATATTCGAGTTCAGAGCCTTTCAATTCTTCATATAGTACATAAGGAACGTGAAAAAATCGAATTTTATGGTTGGGGTGTCCCACCCAGCCAAGATGCAAGCAAAACAGGAAGTTAGATAGTAGTAGTGTAATAATTTTATTTCTATATATTCTAGCAGACCAAACATCTTCAATATTTCCATTTTATGCTAGCTACAAATTTCTTTTTTTAAATCAACAAGTACAACAGACTGCGCCGAGAAGAAACCTAGCTATACAAGTTCTCATTCAGAAACATTTCTTAACTTCCTATTGAGAACTTTTAACCACTTATTCCATCAGTTCATCAACTTGGAGGTTGATAAAATTATCTTACTAAAAAATATTGAAAAAGTTGATATGTCTTTCAGATATACCAAATTTCTGATGACTACACTGTTAGTAACAAGGTAAATAAGTAGTACAGAAGCATGCTTAACGGCAACGATCTCCAGAAAAGTAAACAGACGAAATTTTGACTATGTCAAGAAATCAAAGATCTTAAGTCCTTATTCAGGTCAATTCATAATTCACAACGCAATATTTGTAACGATGTAAGTAAGGACAATCTGGACAGTCGAATATCGGGGCTTATAATACGTAATTCTAGAAACTGCGAAAGCATCAGCACATTTATCAAACTCTATAAATCCACCGTTACAACACAGCCTGAACGCTGTCGCATATCGTCACGTTGGGCAGATATGAAGCGACCAAGCGACTTATGCGGCTCTAGTAGACTGTGCATTCCAATTATTTGAGTTTTGTGTCAGTTTCATTGTATTTTATAAGGGTTTCTAGTTCAACGATGATGTCGCCAACTGAGCCCTTGATCGCATTCTATTCGACTTGATTATGATCATTCTATTGGCATATAGTGGTATGCGATATCTTATACGTTTTGTTTGTCTTGTTTTTATATCAGCTTTCATTCAAGTTATCGATATTTCATCGATACGGAAATTCTTCGTGAAATACTCATCGTGAACCGCTCAAAACTCGTATGAAAATTGAATACAGAATCCACAAATAGATCCACATCAAGATTGAGCATCAATGATAACATAATATCTTCATAAACCAATAGTGGGTAGAGGGTATACTTCATTTCGAATTTCGATAGGAACATTGAGAAAAAAGGAAGCGAAAATCGATATTGGAACATATACTCAGAAAGATTGATTGAATAGGTACTTGCAATTCTACCTTGAAAATGATTTCTGCATTCATTTTTACAAGACAGGATTTCCTGTCAGTTTTCGAAACAGTTGGTCATGAATTCGTAATTTCATTTTGACGAAATGTGATAAACTCTATAACTACCTACTATGCAGGGCTTTCATTTCAAAACTCATCACCAAGCATATCTTCTGGTCCACGGTGGGGTGTCTGTGGGTGATGGAGATGAACATAGCATTCAATCGATACTAGTATTTCACTTCTTCCTCGATAACTTATATATTCTGTTGCTATCAACTTTGTGATTCCGAGAAAAAACGAAAACCTTCGCGAAAACTATAATATGATGTCTCTATAGGAAAACTAATAAACACATGAATTTCCAGACCACTACTTCAATTCGCATAATTGCCTTGGCACTTCAGTAATTAACACGTATATATTCCTACATAATACGAATAATACCCGAAACAGATTCTATTTTCATGTGACAACTGATGAATATTCGAGAAACAAGTTTGAGTTTATGCGTGAACAAACAGAAGAAATTGGGACAAAATGAATTAATCTCTGTTGACCACCTACTATAACTGACGTCAAACTATGATTACGTCAAAGCGTTCGGGCCTTGTTGTATCGGTGGTAACGAATATTTCTTGATGATTTGGTCACTCTTGCCTGCTGGCATATGGATCGTCTCGAGGATCGTATCGAACGAATAGTCGAGAAAAATGTGTCCGGTTTATAAATTCTAATAAACAAATACCTACCTACTTCTACCTTGTTTCTCTTTGAATCATTCGTGAATCATATTAACCTACAAAGCTCTGTTTGATAGAAGAAGACAACGATCTGTGACTCGAGGGGGGCAATTCTTGGACCAATTCAAAGAATAAAACTTCATATGAACGTATTTCGCAAAACTCCTAACTTTTGAGATACAGGGTATCAAAGATGAACATATAAATATATTCTTTTTTCATCCACCCTGAATAGCTTTCCCTGATGGCAAAATTTATTCTGCTATGTAACTGAAACGGAGCAGAAATTTCAAAATGCTACATACTGTGGTTATTCAGTAATAGATGTCTTGAATAGAGTACTCAAGCTTAGCATTTACATCAAAATTTGGAGTTTGATATCTTTTTTTCGTTTTTTCTCAAAAACGGGGCGTCCTATCGGGTATCAACAAAGAGATCTTTTCTGTATAAAATTGAATGACTTTTTGTAGCATTTAATTGAATTTGGAAATACCTTCGTTGCTCACTTTCAAGTATAATATAATCAATCATATATCCTCCTAACGGTGCCACTGGTAGAGAAATGGAAAATTTTTATACATAAAAAAATGCACCCTGATGCAGAAGATATGTACCAAATTCCATAAAGATGTCTACAATATTCTCCCAGTCATTCTGGAAAAACTGATTTTTTTTCAAAACTTTATCACCCTGTATCCCAAAAGTTAAGACTTTTAGGACATGCGTTAGTGGGGAGTTTTTTTTTCTTGAAATGAGTTGCATGTCTTAAAGGACACCCTGTGTAATAACATCTATTAACACATCAATTAACTCAACTCTTTGTTTCCTTCAGAAGTAGTGTCTTCGCCTGAATCTGATAATTTATTGAGTATTGAGATTGAGTACTCATTGGGTATTATTAACTTCACAGTGTCATGTTATACTTCAAATATGAAGATACATCAAGATGAGGTTATGTGATTTCAACACGCTGACAGAACATTATACCGACCAAGCGAACTTCTTATAGAACTTTAGCAGTTTAAAATTCTTCAAGTGGGTATAGGTACCGATGATAATGAAGTTGGTAGTAGAGACTGTTGTGGTATCAATGGCAGAAGTAGAAGTATAAGAACGATATATGTTTATCGGGCACTTTTCGTGAAAGAGAATTATTCGCAATTGGGATGTTCTGCTACATTTTTCGAGGATAACAATTTTTACATGGTGCTTTCGAGAAAAGATCCAATACGTCTAAAACATGAAGACGGATTATTTGAATTGTGCATTTCTCACACTTGTCTGATGTATACAGTGTGATTCGATTGATATATGACGCCATCAAAGATTCGTAAAATGAAATATTCATCTTTTCACCAAATATTTGAATCTTCAATCAAGTTATGAAACATCGAATTTGGCGCTGTGATTCTTGATTTCATAATATTGCACAAGATATTTGTTGAATTATTGAGACAGATACTATTTCATATTAGAAAGTTTCTGACACAAGTCGTAAAACGATATATTTGCGGTGCGTTTCGAAGATTTTGCGAAATTGAGATGTTGCGAACGTTTGCCAAATAATATATTATGAAAAAATTTCCTTCAGGAATTTCCAGATATTCTTGTTGCCATATTTGACCATATTTCAAAAGAGTTTGTATTTGAAAGAAAGCGTCATTCAGTCTATACTCCGTACGAGACTCCGTATCTTGCTTTTGTTGAATGCTATACCAGGTGACTACGAAATCATTGAACAGGGCGCCATTCAGTACTATTTCATGTTATACTTTTGACATTGAATCGCGGATATGGTTTCTTGAAACCTATATTTTTTATGATGAAATCATTGAATATCATCTTCTGGATTTACCGGAGATTCACTAAGGTCCATAATTTTGAATGAAACTTTAAGGGCATTCGATAGGGCGAAAAATTCCCTTTTCGATGATATATCACTTGTTAACATTCATTTCTAAAATGGAGACGCAGGATAATTTTTTTCTGAAATCTATACGGCAACACTGACGTCATCGATCGAATTATCGTCAACCTAATGAAATAGCGAATAGACAATGCACTTTGGTGAGTATTTGATGGAACATACAAAAATTCCAATTCGTCGCCAATCAGAATTTCTTATAGTAATTCTATGAAATAACATCCTTCCTCTTGAATATATCCAAAAATTCAGAATGAAAAATGGTAAGTAATTTGTCAAATCAACATCAGAGTATATATCGATGCCCGTAGAGCGGAGATGGACGTTTTAGCCTTCGGAACCATCTAGTGGCTAAAGTGTGAAAGCATATAATTAGATTCAACAATCATGCCTTGCCAGTAGGTCGTGCACATACTCCTACCTACGTCTATGCCTACAGGAAGACACCATATCACAATTCAGTAGACTATCCCAACACCTGTAAATAACTGAATGGCTTCGTGTTCCACTCACAAATGTTGATAAACCTAGAATCTCAAGAATAAGAGATTCTAGTGGAATTTTGTGAATCAATTGTCAGCTGATGTGAGACAGACTGTTTCGGTTTGCCAGGCCTCATCAGTTGCACTAGGCCAGATTCTCGGTTTATCACCATCTATTAGTGGAACATTGAACTACTTTGAGATTATCAAGTGTTGCGATAGTCTACAGAATTGTAACATTGTGTCTTCCTGTGAGCAAAGGCGTAGGGGTCTGTGAATGATTTTTTGCAAGGAATGATTGTTGAATCTACTCATACACCTTTGCATAATATAAGCCACTAGATGTCTCTGAAGGCTAGATCGTCCTTCTGCCTCCTCAGGGCTATGATTTGTTTCATATATAGAGGTACTCTTCGTGAATAAATTTCCAGCTGGCCTAGTGTAATCGATGAGGCTCGACAAGCCGAAATATAGTCTGTCTTGCAGCAGCTGACAATCAATTCACGAAATTCTCCTTGAATCTCCTATTCTTGAGATTCAAGGTTCATCATCAAAGTATATGTCATTATGTAAAGATAAATGCACATGACACCTGTTATTTTTATTTTCAATCGAAAAATCATTGAAGTTATTTATACAGGTTGGGCTCATGAATAAAACAACCTTTAATGATTTTTTGATTGAAAATAAAAACAAGAGATGTAGTGTGTCAAGCATTTATTTGTACATACCCGCAGTAAACATTTTTTCCCACCACCAGCTATAGAACCTACCGCATTATTTACTTCTTTTGAAGGCGTAAAGTGTGTTTTTACTACCAATGTAGTTTTCGTAATTTTATGAACCATTAGTCAATAAAGACATAGGTACCTCTGTTATAATTAACCCGAATTCAATGTTCTGATGCGATATCCACAGGAATCGCACTCGAATCTAGCAGGTATTTATCAATATCGACTTGTGATATGCTGTCATAGTGACTAGATTTTTGTTTCGGGTCAGGAGCTATTTCACTTCCAGTCAGCTGCTTATGATCTATAAGCCACAGATCCGACCTGTTCTGCAATATTGTTCCCATATTTGGAGTGCAGCACCCAAACATACCCTGAAACATTTGGATTCTGTCCAAAAAAGGGCAATTCGTCTCGTGGGTGACGCCTTGCTCACAAACTCACTCACTTCTCTGGAAAACCGAAAAGAAGTTGGCGATTTGGCTCTATTTTAGAGATATTTCCATGGACGAAGCTCTGAAATATCAACAATTGTTCCTCCCTTGGCAGTCCCCGCGAGATTAACCCGTCGAGTTGAGGTTGAGGCTTCGCACCTCCTCGTGGTCACTTTGGAAACCTGCAGATCATCTCTTTCCAAAGACTCGTTAGTCCAACGAATAGCGAGGCTCTGGAACACATTGCCAAAGGAGGTGTTCCCCGAGGCATATAACCTCCAGAAATCTAAGAAGAACACCAATTCCTACCTTATTTCCCTTGGTTCTCACGATGTTCTCTGAAAATTACAGGATATCCTTTTTCGTGGGAACCAGAACATAAAAAAATCAGTTTCACAGAACAATAATGATTGAAATATAGTAATAGTAGTAAAAAATATAATCAACATGAGACCTTATACCTCTCGGCTGAAGCCTCGTGATATAATCTTGATCTCTGGGTGATATTGATATTCTTTGTAACCTTGGTGTATAAATAAATATTTCTGATTTTTTGTTGAACCTGAAACGTGATATTTGATGCATGAAACATTGCATTCATTCTCAGATGTTTCAGAAACATTTGAGAAACTACAGATATCCCTAAGGGATGTTCCATGGAAATGTTCTTGAATCATGATTCGAATACTGAAATTGAAACATTTTCAAAACATTTTTACCATGATCATATCATGTAGGAACTTTTCATGCTATATTCCTTGAATATTTGTATTTCGATAACTGTTCCATGAAATATTTTGTCAATGTTTCTCATTCAACAAATTGAATGTTTATGAATTAAAAATACCTACCAATATTGCTGAAATATATTTAGATTCCTGGTGAAATTGAAGATATATAGATATGAGAAATCATATTATTTCATTCAGATATATGGAAATAACAACAAAATTAAATCGAATTCATTTCAAAATAAAAGTACTCTATTGAGTATTAAGTTCGAAGATAGACATCAACTCAATACCAGAACTAAAAATGACCTCGATATACCTTTTTCATAAATACATTATTGTACCTTTCAACTCTCCTCTATCCATCGCGCCAAGGGTATTCAATAAATTGCCGACCTATATGAGAGAAAGTAAAAATACTAATGCTTTCAAGAAACAGGTACGTGAATATTCAAAAGAAAAATAATTGTATATTGTTGACGAGTTTATATCCTGAAAACGTTTTTGTTTGTGAATTTTCATCTTAACCGTTTTATATAATATCGTATATTATATTATATAGTCAATTGTGTACTTACTTAGTTTTAGTTTTTAGTTTTTAGTATATTTTGACTATTCCTATACAATGTTCTGTTGTCTAAGTAGTGTAGATAGGCCGGTATCAACACAAGATGGCCGCCACCGGAAGTGACGTCACAACCGTTCCTGTGGAAGAAGGTGTTGGCTGCACGGGTGACAAGATGGCCGCCACCGGAAGTGATACGTGACAGATGACACGTGACAGCTGACATATGACAGGTGACAAGGAACACAAGAAGTGACAGATGACAAGTGACCGTTGACAGATGACATGGAACACATAGAGTGACCGATGACAATTGACAGATGACATGGAACACAAAGAGTGACCGATGACAAGTGACAGATGGCATGAGACATGGAACACAAAGAGTGGCCGATGACAAGTGACAGATGACAATTGACAGATGGCATGGAACACAAAGAGTGGCCGATGACAAGTGACTGATGACATGGAGCATGGAACACAAAGAGTGACCGATGACAAGTGACAGATGACACGGATCATGGAACACAAGAAGTGACAGCTGACAGGTGACATGTGACAGATGGTAGATGACAAGTGACCTACGACACAGCATGGCACACAAGAAGTGACAGGTGACAAGTGACAGGTGATCATCGCCCCCTCAACCTCAAACCTTCTCATTTCACCTTCTCCCCCCCCCGCCTTTCCTCCCCCTTCCCCCTCTCCTCCATTTTCCCCTGACGGAGGTCACGTGACATATGAACAAAATGGCCGACGTTGACAGTGGCATGACATTCGATACAAGCGTTTCTTGGAATTTCAGCTATTGTGGAATTTGCGACGCAATATAAGAGAACAATGCCTCCATTGTTTGCAGGTGGTCAATTACGTAACAACCTCGTCCGATTACATCATCCTTATCTGTGGGAGAACAATGTCTCCTTTGTTGGCAGGTGACCAACGATGATCTCATCCTTATCTGTCCGAGAACAATGCCACCTTTAATCCTTCTATCAGACATGTTCAATCTTGAAACAAAACTTCATTTGTTCTGGCCAATTGCCCTATAGAGCAGAGGTCATTGAAAAGGAAGAAGGAGACCTCCTTTGTTAGCAGGTGGCTGATGACGTCACAATCTCAAACCCTATATAAGGCGGTTAGAACGTTTAGAGCGTCATTCCACTCTGAACTCTGACACTGGTCAGTCGATCTGCTCGCCCCTGTCTGTTCGGTTGATCCTGTCTGGTTGGTGGTTCCTGTCTGTTCCATTCTATTTTGTGTGTGTTGTGCCAGCTAATTTTATAAGGTGAGGCTTTTCATTTATTTTCATAAATCTCAAGGTCATGTCATTTCTGTCTATGATTATAATTCCGAGTAGTAAGGTTCTAATTAGATGGATTTTTCAGCAATCAACGCTCAATTTGCTGTCTTCAAGCCGACTGTTGCTGTGAGTAGCTTGCCTATCGACCAGTCCCACCCCATTGAAAACATTAAGGTGGTCCAGACGCAATTCGGGGAGGCTATTGTGCTCGAACTTGAGGCATTTAGCGTCTGTCTACCAAGGTGGTTGACACCTTCAAACCGCAGCTTCCGGCTTTTACCCCAGACAGATACAGCCTGATTGCAAGAAGAGCGATACTGCTAGCACCAGACCTGCTCAAGATTATTAAGAATTAGAGTTGAGTAAAATATTATTTTCCGTTTGATATATCTCGCAACATGAATGTCAATAGTATCGCTTCTACTAGTGATGATATCGTTGAGAAATGTAGGAGAGAAGTGGAAAGTTTGAGAGAGAAGAAGAACATATCAGCAGACGAAAGATTTTTATGGAATAGGCAAATAGGGGCGCATATAAGAGAATTCAATAGGGCAATCAGGGGGGCCAATTCGACAGCGGGGGTTTTGAGAAAATTGGAAACTAATGTGGGACATTTGAAACGTTTTCAAAGTTTGATTAGGAGGAAGAATCATATTGGGGCGGGACTTGGCAATCGTAAAAATAGAGTTACATGGAGACTTGTTCAATCTGTTTTTGAGAGTAGAGTAAGGACGGGTGTCATAATCAATTTAAGTCATAAGGAGTTGATGCAATTTTTGCAGGACGCATCGCACATTTTTAAAATTCAAATTAGAAAAATATTGAGAGAATGAACCATGTTGAAAGTCAACACCACCTTCTGTGGTGAGTTTATTAAGAAATCGGATGACGCGGAGATTACTGAATTCAAATATTTCAATACAAAGAATGCTACAATGGATGAGGGAACGGATTTAGATTGTTGGTTCGCAGAAAATGTCATCGATACTATAGTGAATAAACTTTCTGAATTCCAGGAGAAGGGTAGTGGCTGGGCCTTGAGAGAAATTGTCTCTTTAGAGGTTAATGTTAATAAATTAGAGATTGGCAATGGTTCATCTTTCATAGGATTACCTGACCAAATATCCAAAAAGCGTGCCTGCATCAATGTGAAAAACAATGATCAGGCATGCTTTTTCTGGAGTATCGTGAGCGCTTTACATCCTGCTAACCGTAGTGCAGATAGACCCAGTTCGTATCCTCATTACAGCCAAGTTCTGAATACCGCAGGCTTGGATGTACCTATCACTCTCAACAATATTCCTAAATTCGAAAAACTCAATGAAATCTCGGTGAACGTTTACGCCTTGGAACTGATTCATGTGAAAAAGGCAGAGTATTTTGAAGTAGTACCCATAAAACTCACGAAACATAAGCAGCCCAGACATGTCAATCTACTTCTCATTCAAAGTGAATATTTCCCCAAGCCCAACGATCATGATGCATTGCCTGAAGATGATTACGACGAAGATATAAGTTATCATTATTGTTGGATAAAAGACATGTCCAGGCTGCTATCTTCACAGCTCAATAAACATGATCATAAAAAATATTTCTGTGATAGGTGTCTAAATTATTTCTCAAGTGAACCAAAATTGGCAGATCACAGTGTAGTATGCGAAAATGTCAATGAATGCAAAATTTCATTCCCCAAATACGATTCGGTTATTTTCAAAAATCATATATACAAGCAAAAGGCCGAATTCATCATCTACGGTGATTTTGAATCGGTCTTGGAGCACTGTCATGACAAAATTTCTGAAAAAATGGCAAAATATCAAAAACACACAGCCTTCAGCGCAGGGTACTATTTCAAATGCTCGTACGATAATAGCTTGTCCTATTACAAGAGTCATCGAGGTCCTGATTGCATGGATTGGTTTGCCACAGAAATGGCAGATGTCGCGAAATTTGTACAGTCTAAAATCAAAGACATTGTTCCTCTGACTCATTTCCCAGATAAGGTTGGTGTTACACACTGCCATATTTGTGAAAAGGCGTTTGCAGGCACTGATATCATCGTAAAAGACCACCATCATTTCACTGGTGCCTTCAGGGGGTGGGCGCATCAATCTTGTAATTTGGGGTACCGCAAGTCCTTCGTAGTGCCCATAGTTTTCCACAATTTTTCCGGATATGATTCTCATTTCCTCCTGAGAGAGATTGCCAAACGTGGACAGGTGAGCGTACTTCCGATAAATATGGGGAAATACATTTCTTTCACCCAACACAACTCTGAAACCGGTATTAAATTTAGATTCATCGACTCCTTGAGATTTCTGGGTGCCAGTTTAGACGAATTGGCATCCAATTTAACGAAGGATAGCTTCCAAAATTTAAGAGAAGAATTCAACCAATTAGACGCTTCCAAATTCGATCTACTCACAAAGAAAGGTGTTTTCCCATATGACCACATCAATAGTCCGAGCAAATTAGACGAAACTGAACTTCCACCCATTGAGAACTTTTATAATAAATTGAACGATGAACATATCGATGATGTGAAGTACGCTCATGCTCAAAACGTATGGCAACAATTTGGATGTCAAAATCTAGGTGAATACTCAGATTTATACATGAAAACAGATATCCTTCTTCTGGCAGATGTTTTCGAACAATTCAGAGAAGCTGCTTTGAGGACTTATACCTTAGATCCGGCTTGGTATTACACCCTTCCAGGTTATACGTGGGATTGTATGCTGAAGTACACGAAATGTTCGTTACAAATTTTAAAAGATGTTGACATGCTGATGTTTGTCGAAAAGGCAATAAGAGGTGGTATTTCGGTTTGTTGTAACCGCTATTCTGAAGCCAACCATAAGTACACTTCAACATACGATCCTACGAAACCACCAAAGCATCTTCTCTACTTGGACGTTAACAATCTATATGGATGGGCAATGTCAAAGCCCCTCACTTATGGAGGGTTTGAATGGACTGATGCCAACATTGACGTCACATTGATTCCCGACGATGCGCCAGAAGGATATATCTTACAAGTAGATTTGGAATATCCAGAAAACTTGCACGATCTACATAAAGACTTTCCGTTTTGTGCCGAACACCGCAAGCCACCTGGTTCCAAGTTCGCAAAATTGATGACCACGTTACACCATAAAAAGGAATACATCATCCATTATGTTAATTTGAAACAAGCTCTGGCTAATGGCTTAAAGCTCACCAAAATTCACAGGGTAGCGAAATTCAAACAGTCCACGTGGTTGAAGCCCTACATTGATCTGAATACTGGATTGAGGGCTGCAGCCACCAACACATTCGAAAAAAACCTATATAAACTGATGAATAATGCCGTGTTTGGAAAGACGATGGAAAACATTCGTAAACATCGCGTCGTCAAATTATGTAGATCATGGAATGGACGCTATGGGGCTAAAAATATGATCGCCAGTTCAAAGTTTCGTGGCCGGACGATTTTGGGTGACGATCTGATTGCTATCGAATTGGCTAAATCTGAAATAATATTCAACAAACCCCTATACATAGGGATGGCTATTTTGGATTTATCGAAAACGTGTATGTATGATTTCCATTACGATTTCATGCTTCCAACAATGGGGGTGGAGAAATGTATGTTAATGTATACAGACACCGATAGTTTTATTTACGAACTTGGCTGTGATGATGTATATGCGGAACTTATCAAAAATAACTTGTCCAAATTCGACACATCCGACTACCCTTCTGACAACCCGTATGGAATTCCGCAAGTGAATAAAAAGGTCTTGGGAATGATGAAAGATGAGGCAAATTCGAAAATAATAACACACTTTGTAGGCTTACGTTCAAAAATGTATGCCTACAAAGTGCAGGGGGGTAAAGTCACCAAAAAATCCAAAGGGGTTAAATTTAATGTGGTTAGGAATAAGATATCCTTCAATGATTATGTGGCTTGCTTGAAAGACTTCAAGGAGCAGACAGTCACACAGCGGACAATCCGTTCCTTCAACCATCAAGTATTCAGTATTGAACAGTCGAAAATTGCGCTAAGTCCTTATGACACCAAGAGACACCTACTTCCAAATTGTTACGACACCCTGCCTTTCGGACATTCCTCCATAGCTGACATATGATTCTTCTTCCATATACATTCCTCAACAATATCACCTTCATGTTCTGAGAAATCTCAACTGATAATATTTTACCCCCACCACTGATTTTTTCAATCTAGTTGTATATACGCTTACTAATTTTTATACACTTTATTTATTATATAATGTAGATTCTTTATTTTAGTTTTTTTTATACACTATGTATTTTTCGCTATATGTAATAAAAGTTTCTTGAAAAATTGGTTGTTTCATTACTGCGAATGAATGAACCTGCTACAAAACGTCAAAAACGTCAAAAAAAAACGTCAAAAATGTCAAAAACGTCAGAAACGTCGAAAAAATGCCAAAAACGTCGAAAACGTCAAAAACGTCGAAAAAACGTCAAAAAACGTCGAAAAGCGTCGAAAACGTCAAAAACGTCGAAAAGCGTCGAAAAGCGTCGAAAAGCGTCAAAAAACGTCGAAAAACGTCGAAAAACGTCGAAAAACGTCAAAAAACGTCAAAAACGTCGAAAACGTCACGTTTCTAACGAATCAACGTTCAGAATGAACCCGCTACAAAACGTCAAAAACGTCAAAAACGTCACGTTTTCCACGTTTCCAACGAAAGTCAACGATACCTGACTAGGAGTAAAGAAAAGCTGAGCTATTTCCATATTTTATTGTTCCAAATCATTCAGTACATTGTTTTTAAAGTAATACAAATATTCTCTAAGTGCCATGCTCAACAAACTATTATCAGATATTTCACAAAGAAAAAATCGTGAAACAGCATGGAAAAACGTGACGATCTCGTGACGCAACCATCACACTTAGTGCGTCGTACGCGTTATGCGTTATACATTCGTTAAACAGACGTCGAATATTATTTTTCGAAAACATCAAACGTGAGTTGCAAGCATCGAAAATACGTCAAATGCGTCAAACTTATCTCGAACAGGCCAATATACATTCAAAACCCACAAAAAACTGATAAATGACGTCACAAAACGAAATCATACGATGAAGAAAAATTTGAAAGGCGATAGGAGCAGAATAAATAGGGTGTGTGAGAGAACGATTCATGATGAGTGGCGGATATATGACAAATGCTTACATCCTACCGACACTGACTTGCCTAATAGCTCAATATAGGATAGGTCGAAGAATTGATCGATGAGATTGGTGAGGATTGATATTATACCGCTCTCTGGACACATCCAAGTTACGGAAGGTTAGACACATCCGATTCAGGATGGGTTAGACAGGTAGAACGTTCATACACTCACTTTCCTTGACTCTTTTGCAAAACGTTGAAAATGTTTATGGAATTATCAAAAAGGTGGGGGGGCGGGGGGAAAGACATCAGTAGCGTGCATCGTGCTGCCATCTATGTGATACATATCCTCATACACATCAATTTATTTGATTGACCAAAGAATATCCTGAAGCCTCAGAGTCCCAAGAATTCGAACAGGATAGGTTAGAGAGTAGGCCGACATCATGGTTTGAGTTTGATGCTATATCGATCTGGACTATCCAAGCTACGATAGGTTAGATCTTTTTTTTTTAGGGTGACTCGTTTGAGATTATCAGACTCGCTGAACGTCAAAAACGTCACGTTTTTCACGCTTCTGACGAAGTCAAAAGTACCTCGTCAAACAGTCTAGATATTTAGCCGTCATTGCCAACAAAACATCACCAACGTTAGAAACGTAAAAAACGTCGAAAAACGTCAAAAAACGTGACGTTTTTCACGCTTTCGACGAATGCATTCAACGTCCTATGAAAAAACATGTGTCAAAACATCACCAACGTCAGAAACGTCAAAAACGTCACGTTTTTCACGCTTCTGACAAATCAACGTTCAAATGGCGTGTCAAAACATCAAAGACGTACGTCAAACACATCAGATACGTCACGTTTCTCACGCAGCTATGATAGGTTAGACCTATTTTTGTTTCGTCGGTCTAGGAACACCCAAGCTACGATAGGTTAGACCTATAGACACATCCAAGCTACGATAGGTTAGACCTATTTTTGTTTGGTGGCGTGTTTGTATGTTTATCAGACGAGCGGAGCGAGTCTGATAATCACAATTGAGCCACCAAACAAAAATAGGTCTAACCTATCGTAGCTTGGATGTGTCTATAGGTCTAACCTATCGTAGCTTGGGTGTTCCTAGACCGACGAAACAAAAATAGGTCTAACCTATCATAGCTGCGTGAGAAACGTGACGTATCTGATGTGTTTGACGTACGTCTTTGATGTTTTGACACGCCATTTGAACGTTGATTTGTCAGAAGCGTGAAAAACGTGACGTTTTTGACGTTTCTGACGTTGGTGATGTTTTGACACATGTTTTTTCATAGGACGTTGAATGCATTCGTCGAAAGCGTGAAAAACGTCACGTTTTTTGACGTTTTTCGACGTTTTTTACGTTTCTGACGTTGGTGATGTTTTGTTGGCAATGACGGCTAAATATCTAGACTGTTTGACGAGGTACTTTTGACTTCGTCAGAAGCGTGAAAAACGTGACGTTTTTGACGTTCAGCGAGTCTGATAATCTCAAACGAGTCACCATAAAAAAAAAAGATCTAACCTATCGTAGCTTGGATAGTCCAGATCGATATAGCATCAAACTCAAACCATGATGTCGGCCTACTCTCTAACCTATCCTGTTCGAATTCTTGGGACTCTGAGGCTTCAGGATATTCTTTGGTCAATCAAATAAATTGATGTGTATGAGGATATGTATCACATAGATGGCAGCACGATGCACGCTACTGATGTCTTTCCCCCCGCCCCCCCACCTTTTTGATAATTCCATAAACATTTTCAACGTTTTGCAAAAGAGTCAAGGAAAGTGAGTGTATGAACGTTCTACCTGTCTAACCCATCCTGAATCGGATGTGTCTAACCTTCCGTAACTTGGATGTGTCCAGAGAGCGGTATAATATCAATCCTCACCAATCTCATCGATCAATTCTTCGACCTATCCTATATTGAGCTATTAGGCAAGTCAGTGTCGGTAGGATGTAAGCATTTGTCATATATCCGCCACTCATCATGAATCGTTCTCTCACACACCCTATTTATTCTGCTCCTATCGCCTTTCAAATTTTTCTTCATCGTATGATTTCGTTTTGTGACGTCATTTATCAGTTTTTTGTGGGTTTTGAATGTATATTGGCCTGTTCGAGATAAGTTTGACGCATTTGACGTATTTTCGATGCTTGCAACTCACGTTTGATGTTTTCGAAAAATAATATTCGACGTCTGTTTAACGAATGTATAACGCATAACGCGTACGACGCACTAAGTGTGATGGTTGCGTCACGAGATCGTCACGTTTTTCCATGCTGTTTCACGATTTTTTCTTTGTGAAATATCTGATAATAGTTTGTTGAGCATGGCACTTAGAGAATATTTGTATTACTTTAAAAACAATGTACTGAATGATTTGGAACAATAAAATATGGAAATAGCTCAGCTTTTCTTTACTCCTAGTCAGGTATCGTTGACTTTCGTTGGAAACGTGGAAAACGTGACGTTTTTGACGTTTTGTAGCGGGTTCATTCTGAACGTTGATTCGTTAGAAACGTGACGTTTTCGACGTTTTTGACGTTTTTCGACGTTTTTCGACGTTTTTTGACGCTTTTCGACGTTTTTTCGACGTTTTTTGACGTTTTTCGACGTTTTTCGACGTTTTTTGACGCTTTTCGACGCTTTTCGACGTTTTTTGACGTTTTTTCGACGTTTTTGACGTTTTCGACGTTTTTGGCGTTTTTTCGACGTTTTTTGACGTTTTTGACATTTTTGACGTTTTTTTTTTGACGTTTTTGACGTTTTGTAGCAGGTTCATTCATTCGCAGTAATGAAACAACCAATTTTTCAAGAAACTTTTATTACATATAGCGAAAAATACATAGTGTATAAAAAAAACTAAAATAAAGAATCTACATTATATAATAAATAAAGTGTATAAAAATTAGTAAGCGTATATACAACTAGATTGAAAAAATCAGTGGTGGGGGTAAAATATTATCAGTTGAGATTTCTCAGAACATGAAGGTGATATTGTTGAGGAATGTATATGGAAGAAGAATCATATGTCAGCTATGGAGGAATGTCCGAAAGGCAGGGTGTCGTAACAATTTGGAAGTAGGTGTCTCTTGGTGTCATAAGGACTTAGCGCAATTTTCGACTGTTCAATACTGAATACTTGATGGTTGAAGGAACGGATTGTCCGCTGTGTGACTGTCTGCTCCTTGAAGTCTTTCAAGCAAGCCACATAATCATTGAAGGATATCTTATTCCTAACCACATTAAATTTAACCCCTTTGGATTTTTTGGTGACTTTACCCCCCTGCACTTTGTAGGCATACATTTTTGAACGTAAGCCTACAAAGTGTGTTATTATTTTCGAATTTGCCTCATCTTTCATCATTCCCAAGACCTTTTTATTCACTTGCGGAATTCCATACGGGTTGTCAGAAGGGTAGTCGGATGTGTCGAATTTGGACAAGTTATTTTTGATAAGTTCCGCATATACATCATCACAGCCAAGTTCGTAAATAAAACTATCGGTGTCTGTATACATTAACTTACATTTCTCCACCCCCATTGTTGGAAGCATGAAATCGTAATGGAAATCATACATACACGTTTTCGATAAATCCAAAATAGCCATCCCTATGTATAGGGGTTTGTTGAATATTATTTCAGATTTAGCCAATTCGATAGCAATCAGATCGTCACCCAAAATCGTCCGGCCACGAAACTTTGAACTGGCGATCATATTTTTAGCCCCATAGCGTCCATTCCATGATCTACATAATTTGACGACGCGATGTTTACGAATGTTTTCCATCGTCTTTCCAAACACGGCATTATTCATCAGTTTATATAGGTTTTTTTCGAATGTGTTGGTGGCTGCAGCCCTCAATCCAGTATTCAGATCAATGTAGGGCTTCAACCACGTGGACTGTTTGAATTTCGCTACCCTGTGAATTTTGGTGAGCTTTAAGCCATTAGCCAGAGCTTGTTTCAAATTAACATAATGGATGATGTATTCCTTTTTATGGTGTAACGTGGTCATCAATTTTGCCAACTTGGAACCAGGTGGCTTGCGGTGTTCGGCACAAAACGGAAAGTCTTTATGTAGATCGTGCAAGTTTTCTGGATATTCCAAATCTACTTGTAAGATATATCCTTCTGGCGCATCGTCGGGAATCAATGTGACGTCAATGTTGGCATCAGTCCATTCAAACCCTCCATAAGGGAGGGGCTTTGACATTGCCCATCCATATAGATTGTTAACGTCCAAGTAGAGAAGATGCTTTGGTGGTTTCGTAGGATCGTATGTTGAAGTGTACTTATGGTTGGCTTCAGAATAGCGGTTACAACAAACCGAAATACCACCTCTTATTGCCTTTTCGACAAACATCAGCATGTCAACATCTTTTAAAATTTGTAACGAACATTTCGTGTACTTCAGCATACAATCCCACGTATAACCTGGAAGGGTGTAATACCAAGCCGGATCTAAGGTATAAGTCCTCAAAGCAGCTTCTCTGAATTGTTCGAAAACATCTGCCAGAAGAAGGATATCTGTTTTCATGTATAAATCTGAGTATTCACCTAGATTTTGACATCCAAATTGTTGCCATACGTTTTGAGCATGAGCGTACTTCACATCATCGATATGTTCATCGTTCAATTTATTATAAAAGTTCTCAATGGGTGGAAGTTCAGTTTCGTCTAATTTGCTCGGACTATTGATGTGGTCATATGGGAAAACACCTTTCTTTGTGAGTAGATCGAATTTGGAAGCGTCTAATTGGTTGAATTCTTCTCTTAAATTTTGGAAGCTATCCTTCGTTAAATTGGATGCCAATTCGTCTAAACTGGCACCCAGAAATCTCAAGGAGTCGATGAATCTAAATTTAATACCGGTTTCAGAGTTGTGTTGGGTGAAAGAAATGTATTTCCCCATATTTATCGGAAGTACGCTCACCTGTCCACGTTTGGCAATCTCTCTCAGGAGGAAATGAGAATCATATCCGGAAAAATTGTGGAAAACTATGGGCACTACGAAGGACTTGCGGTACCCCAAATTACAAGATTGATGCGCCCACCCCCTGAAGGCACCAGTGAAATGATGGTGGTCTTTTACGATGATATCAGTGCCTGCAAACGCCTTTTCACAAATATGGCAGTGTGTAACACCAACCTTATCTGGGAAATGAGTCAGAGGAACAATGTCTTTGATTTTAGACTGTACAAATTTCGCGACATCTGCCATTTCTGTGGCAAACCAATCCATGCAATCAGGACCTCGATGACTCTTGTAATAGGACAAGCTATTATCGTACGAGCATTTGAAATAGTACCCTGCGCTGAAGGCTGTGTGTTTTTGATATTTTGCCATTTTTTCAGAAATTTTGTCATGACAGTGCTCCAAGACCGATTCAAAATCACCGTAGATGATGAATTCGGCCTTTTGCTTGTATATATGATTTTTGAAAATAACCGAATCGTATTTGGGGAATGAAATTTTGCATTCATTGACATTTTCGCATACTACACTGTGATCTGCCAATTTTGGTTCACTTGAGAAATAATTTAGACACCTATCACAGAAATATTTTTTATGATCATGTTTATTGAGCTGTGAAGATAGCAGCCTGGACATGTCTTTTATCCAACAATAATGATAACTTATATCTTCGTCGTAATCATCTTCAGGCAATGCATCATGATCGTTGGGCTTGGGGAAATATTCACTTTGAATGAGAAGTAGATTGACATGTCTGGGCTGCTTATGTTTCGTGAGTTTTATGGGTACTACTTCAAAATACTCTGCCTTTTTCACATGAATCAGTTCCAAGGCGTAAACGTTCACCGAGATTTCATTGAGTTTTTCGAATTTAGGAATATTGTTGAGAGTGATAGGTACATCCAAGCCTGCGGTATTCAGAACTTGGCTGTAATGAGGATACGAACTGGGTCTATCTGCACTACGGTTAGCAGGATGTAAAGCGCTCACGATACTCCAGAAAAAGCATGCCTGATCATTGTTTTTCACATTGATGCAGGCACGCTTTTTGGATATTTGGTCAGGTAATCCTATGAAAGATGAACCATTGCCAATCTCTAATTTATTAACATTAACCTCTAAAGAGACAATTTCTCTCAAGGCCCAGCCACTACCCTTCTCCTGGAATTCAGAAAGTTTATTCACTATAGTATCGATGACATTTTCTGCGAACCAACAATCTAAATCCGTTCCCTCATCCATTGTAGCATTCTTTGTATTGAAATATTTGAATTCAGTAATCTCCGCGTCATCCGATTTCTTAATAAACTCACCACAGAAGGTGGTGTTGACTTTCAACATGGTTAATTCTCTCAATATTTTTCTAATTTGAATTTTAAAAATGTGCGATGCGTCCTGCAAAAATTGCATCAACTCCTTATGACTTAAATTGATTATGACACCCGTCCTTACTCTACTCTCAAAAACAGATTGAACAAGTCTCCATGTAACTCTATTTTTACGATTGCCAAGTCCCGCCCCAATATGATTCTTCCTCCTAATCAAACTTTGAAAACGTTTCAAATGTCCCACATTAGTTTCCAATTTTCTCAAAACCCCCGCTGTCGAATTGGCCCCCCTGATTGCCCTATTGAATTCTCTTATATGCGCCCCTATTTGCCTATTCCATAAAAATCTTTCGTCTGCTGATATGTTCTTCTTCTCTCTCAAACTTTCCACTTCTCTCCTACATTTCTCAACGATATCATCACTAGTAGAAGCGATACTCAACTCTAATTCTTAATAATCTTGAGCAGGTCTGGTGCTAGCAGTATCGCTCTTCTTGCAATCAGGCTGTATCTGTCTGGGGTAAAAGCCGGAAGCTGCGGTTTGAAGGTGTCAACCACCTTGGTAGACAGACGCTAAATGCCTCAAGTTCGAGCACAATAGCCTCCCCGAATTGCGTCTGGACCACCTTAATGTTTTCAATGGGGTGGGACTGGTCGATAGGCAAGCTACTCACAGCAACAGTCGGCTTGAAGACAGCAAATTGAGCGTTGATTGCTGAAAAATCCATCTAATTAGAACCTTACTACTCGGAATTATAATCATAGACAGAAATGACATGACCTTGAGATTTATGAAAATAAATGAAAAGCCTCACCTTATAAAATCACCTGCCACAACACTCACACAAAATATAATGGAACAGACAGAAGCAACCAAACAGACAGGATCAACCGAACAGACAGGAGTGGAGCAGATCGACTGACCAGTGTCAGAGTTCAGAGTGGAATGACGCTCTAAACGTTCTAACCGCCTTATATAGGGTTTGAGATTGTGACGTCATCAGCCACCTGCTAACAAAGGAGGTCTCCTTCTTCCTTTTCAATGACCTCTGCTCTATAGGGCAATTGGCCAGAACAAATGAAGTTTTGTTTCAAGATTGAACATGTCTGATAGAAGGATTAAAGGTGGCATTGTTCTCGGACAGATAAGGATGAGATCATCGTTGGTCACCTGCCAACAAAGGAGACATTGTTCTCCCACAGATAAGGATGATGTAATCGGACGAGGTTGTTACGTAATTGACCACCTGCAAACAATGGAGGCATTGTTCTCTTATATTGCGTCGCAAATTCCACAATAGCTGAAATTCCAAGAAACGGTTGTATCGAATGTCATGCCACTGTCAACGTCGGCCATTTTGTTCATATGTCACGTGACCTCCGTCAGGGGAAAAGGGAGGAGAGGGGGAAGGGGGAGGAAAGGCGGGGGGGGGGGGAGAAGGTGAAATGAGAAGGTTTGAGGTTGAGGGGGCGATGATCACCTGTCACTTGTCACCTGTCACTTCTTGTGTGCCATGCTGTGTCGTAGGTCACTTGTCATCTACCATCTGTCACATGTCACCTGTCTGCTGTCACTTCTTGTGTTCCATGATCCGTGTCATCTGTCACTTGTCATCGGTCACTCTTTGTGTTCCATGCTCCATGTCATCAGTCACTTGTCATCGGCCACTCTTTGTGTTCCATGCCTCATGCCATCTGTCAATTGTCATCTGTCACTTGTCATCGGCCACTCTTTGTGTTCCATGTCTCATGCCATCTGTCACTTGTCATCGGTCACTCTTTGTGTTCCATGTCATCTGTCAATTGTCATCGGTCACTCTATGTGTTCCATGTCATCTGTCAACGGTCACTTGTCATCTGTCACTTCTTGTGTTCCTTGTCACCTGTCATATGTCAGCTGTCACGTGTCATCTGTCACGTATCACTTCCGGTGGCGGCCATCTTGTCACCCGTGCAGCCAACACCTTCTTCCACAGGAACGGTTGTGACGTCACTTCCGGTGGCGGCCATCTTGTGTTGATACCGGCCTATCTACACTACTTGTCTAATGGAAAATAACGATCTTATCTTATATCATCTTAATATACCTTGAAATGTTTGAGTTTTTGAATCAGTTGATGTCAGCAGATTGATTCACCGGTAACAATATTCTAGGAGACCATGATCAATTTTGTTCTTGATATTGACATTCATGACATGAGCACTATTACTGTTAATTTCCTTGTTCAGTTTTTTGCAAAGTAATATTGTTTCTGCGATACTCAACTGAGATTTTAAGAAATTACTGGTTATTCGTTTTCCGCTCGAATTTTGAAATGTTTTTTTTATTTACTATTGGAGTAATTTTGAAGTGTTTTGGAATAGGTATATCAATTGAAGTTGCCTTAAAATTTTTCAGCAATAAACAGTGATTTTGAAATTTCCATGGAGTGTTTCCGAAAAATGTGTCTGTAATTCAGAATAAAAGTCATGTTTGAATATTCCAATCATTTGAAATTCAGGTGATTTCGAAATATTCCTTGATTAATCAATAATTTGAGTTGTCCTGAAATATTGTAGTTATTCGCAATAAGAGTATATTTGAAATGTTTCAGACTTCAATAGTTCGAGGTAGGTACTTAGAAATGTCTCATACATATTCAGAACGCATTGGAGCATTCCTGAAGATGAAGTGCATGATAGGTTTCAATTATTCACAATTAAAGTAATTTCCAAATGTTTCATTCATTTACTATTCAAGTAATTTTGAAATATTTTGTGATATATCAATTGAAGTTGTGTTGAAATGATTCAGTGATTTTTAAATATCCCTGGAATGTTCCTGAGAATTGTTTTCATTATTCAGAATGCGAGAGTCATTTTGAAATGTTCCAATCATATGAAATTCAGGTGATTTTGAAATTTTTCAAAATTTCAATAGTTTGAGGTCTCGTTTGAGGTACCTTGAAATGTTTCAAACATATTCCTAACGCATTGGAACATTCCCGATTAAGTAGTAAATGATATATTCCAATTATTCACAATTGAAGTCATATTCACATGTTCCATTCATTCACTATATAGGTAATTTCGAAATGTTTCGGAATATATCAATGAAAGTTGTGTTGAAATTTCTCATCAGAGACAACGTTTCAATTATCAACTTTTGAGATAGTCTTGAAATCTCGGCATAATGTATAGTGAATAAATGCGTATTTCGACGAATTGTCTTGTATTTTTTCTGTTTGAAACGTTTAGCAAAAAATTCGAAAATAGGGCAATTAATTAGCCTAAAATTAGCTCTTCATAATCGATATATCAAATCTGTGAAAAATATATTATTTTTAAAAATGGCTCTGCTGAGTTCGCCCGAAGCCAGCAAAGCCACAGGTTTGTTTTAAAAAATATGCAGCAAAAAATTTCAAAATGCAATAGTTATTGAGCTTACAATCGATACTAACACTTTGTCTCGAAAAATCGTCATAAAATATGCTTTTGATAGAAATACATAATGTACAGTGAATGACGCGTATTTCGACAAATTGTCCTGTATTTTTTCTGTTTGAAACGTGGAGCAAAAAATTCGAAAATAGGGTAATTAATTAGCCTAAAATTAGCTCTTCAATATGGATATATCAAAACAGTGAAAAATATATTATTTTAAAAAATGGCTCTGCTGAGTTCGCCCGAAGCCAGCAAAGCCACAGGTTTCTTTTAAAAAATATGCAGCAAAAAATTTCAAAATGCAATAGTTGTTGAGCTTATGATCGATACTAACACTTTGTCTCGAAAAATCGTCATAAAATATGCTTTTGATAGATATGCATAATGTATAGTGAATAAATGCGTATTTCGACGAATTGTCTTGTATTTTTTCTGTTTGAAACGTTGAGCAAAAAATTCGAAAATAGGGTAATTAATTAGCCTAAAATTAGCTCTTCATAATCGATATATCAAATCTGTGAAAAATACATTATTTTTAAAAATGGCTCTGCTGAGTTCGCCCGAAGCCAGCAAAGCCACAGGTTTGTTTTAAAAAATATGCAGCAAAAAATTTAAAAATGCAATAGTTATTGAGCTTACAATCGATACTAACACTTTGTCTTGAAAGTGAGTGAATTAACGTGTATTTCGACGAATCGTTTCGTTTTTTTTTCTGCTTGGATTCTTTTGAAAAATATGTAGCCAAAAATTCCTAAATGGGATAGTCATGAAGCTTACAATCGATACTAACACTTTCCCTCATGAAATCGTCATAAAATATGCTTTTGATAGAAATACATAATGTACAGTGAATGACGCGTATTTCGACAAATTGTCTTGTATTTTTTCTGTTTGAAACGTGGAGCAAAAAATTCGAAAATAGGGTAATTAATTAGCCTAAAATTAGCCATTTGATCTCAATATATCATATCGGTGAAAATTCTATGTTTTCAAAAATGGCTCTGCTGAGTTCGGCCGAAGCTAGCAAAGCCACAGATTTTTCTATGATAGAGAGGAGCAAGAAAATTGGGAATAGGGTAATAAATTAGCCTAAAATGAGCACTACATTCTCACTATATCAGATATTAAAAAAATATTGTTTTTCAAAAATGGTTTTGCTGAGTTCGGCCGAAGCTAGCAAAGCCACAGATTTTTCTATGATAGGCAGGAGTAAAAAATTCGGGAATGGGGTAATAAATTAGCCTAAAATGAGCCTGAAATTATGAGATGTGTCTCATGTTGAAAATCGAAAGTGGCTTTGCTAGCTTCTTTAGTATGAGTATTTCACCTAATTTAGTTTACTGTTGTGCCGGGCAGGTAAAAAAGATGATTCAGAGACAATAACGATTAGAGATCTAACTCAAAACTATATTTTGAAAAAATTACAATCATTATCATATTGAGTCTGACATGCTTCTCTTTCATACCGGGTCCCTAATTAAGTATAATATTACATACCCTTACATTATCCTCCTTTGATAAAACATAATTTGTATATATATGATTGTTCAATTGTTCAATTGATCGATCTTTCATCATGAGGTTCTTGAAAATGGACACGATATTGTCGTTTGCTGACTATTGGATGGGATCTTCACAAGTATTCTGATTCTCAAGTGAATCAATCATGCTGAAAACATCAACCATAGTGCTTGGGATATCAAATGTCTCCATTATAATCGCATACGGATCATTGTCAACTTCATTCACGTCACAAATACTTGGGAGGATCTGATTCACATAAAAACGGCGGATATCCTGATTTTTCAAACCAACTACCGCTCCAATTTTCGAAATCGTAATATGGAGCCATGATGTTAAGAATAATCTCGTGTATTAACAAGGTCACCAATTTTGAATTCTCTGTTGCGAGAACAATGCTTATTCTTATTGAGCTTTAGCTCCATACTGAGACCTTGTGAGTGTGATGCTTATCTCGTAAGAGTGATGCTTGAGAAGGACGTAGCAAATCTGATGATGTTCTCATGCGGAAGTGATGCTGAAAAAAGTTTGAATTCTCTGATTTAACTGGAAATCAGTTCAAAATATTGATTCTACTTACCAGACTGGCATGGCCCGAAGATGAATCTATTCGTACAAGAATTCTACAAAAACTGAATGTTGACGTAAGCAATTTAAATTGTGAAGAAATAGTAAATGATATTTTTACAATTGCTGCAACAAAGAGCAAACAACATGTTTTTCAAGATCGTCAAACTCGTTCGATTCAGATTAGTGAATATGATTCAATTTGTCATTGTTTAAAATCTTCCTACAAAGAATATTCTTCAACAGTTTTTTCAAGAACTCCATCTACTGTGAGAATACCATCTACTTCAAGACCGCCACCAGGACCATGGGATGGATGTGGAGAACTGCATTGGATAAAATATTGTCAACATTGCGAACATAATTGTCAATCCTGTTAAATAATTGACCATTTGGAAAAACAGTGTTCTGAGCAACGACAGAAGAGGAGATATTATCCAAGGAGAATCAGTTCAATTCATCTTGCTGTAGTGCACTTGAATTATCTACAACTGGCAAAGCCCTAGGTAGTTGAATTTCTAGTGAACAGAATTCCAGTAGAATTTTACCTTGGTACTGGGTCAAAAGTCAATATATAGATAGACAACCATCTGATCGGTGTCATCATACCAATTGAAAAGTATAGCTTCCACTTCGCTTGTCTTCACAAATTTCACTATCACCCATGGCATAGCTGCAGCATAAAAAGTTATTATTAATGGTTTCATTGACCACAATAATTATGATCTGAACTTACCAATACAATAGCCTGAAATTTCATGTGACTTCTAAGACAAATAACATACGAACACTAACTATAATAACTATCCTATAAATCATTACCTAGAATGTACATCCGTACCTTTACCTCACCTATGTTATCATTATTATATTCACACTTACCTAAAAAGTCCTTGTAGAAACTCTCAAGTCCCCAGTCAACCCATAATTCGTAGTTTAAGTATTTTGATCTGATCTCCCATATTTTGTGGTCAGAATAAAAGCCGATCAAACTAACTAGAAACAAATCTCGTCTCCGAGCCGACCTCGCCCCACCACACCGCCCATCGGTGAACATTATTGCGATGTTGCCAATGGTGGATTCTTCAAATTAAGAAAGAGAATGAGAGAAATGATTATTGAATGTCATCGCGATATTCATGACGAGTTCTTGGTAAGAACAAACAAAAACTGGCGACTAGATAAAAATATAAGAACTTTCACATCAGGATATTTCCGATTACTTATAAGTACCTAGGTAGGTACTGTAGGTAGTATCAAAACTCAATACGAGCTCTTGTAGGAATATTATGATCTTTTGTTCTTTAACCAAATCCTACGAGTCTGTAGGAAAATCAATGGTGATCTTTGATCTTTGCATTATTAGTATTCATTTCCTCATAAAAACTTGCGTACCTAATTTGGGGAGTTATATCTAGCAATCGGCAACGATGTCGGCTCAATGAATTTCGGCTCACGGAGGCCAAATTGTTTTATTTTGTTATCAATTAGAGATTCATTTGCGGAATCAAAAGGACCGCAATTTAATGGCGAATAGGAAAGCATTTTTCTCAAATCAACTGTTATTGATCAGGAAGCCAGGTAGCCGTGCGGACAGAGTGTCTATATTCTAATTCGCATTTGCTTGCCGGTCGTGGGTTCGATTCCTATCGACTGCAGACATTTTTCTGATGGCCCAAGAAAGTGTTTGGGATCACACGTTAAAAGGTAAGGCCCCCGTCATTCCTTGCTCGCGCAAGTCTTTCGAAGGCTTCTGAGGGTTGCTCGTAAAGGGGAAACCAAATCACGGATATAACAATGTTACAATGTTACAACCTATAGTAGTTTTGTTGTGGATAATCAATTTTCATTTCTGCACAGTGGAGAGTCGTTCATCTCGAACTGGTGCTATTTTGTTAGCTAAACAGCATGTGATTGGCTGCAAACAGTTTATATTCTGACGGACAATCATTTTCATCCATAACAAATGATATTCCTATTCACTCCATCAATAACATGATTTGCGACAAAATCGTTGAGAATTCACTACAAATGATGAAAATGTTTATTTTAATTGTTTTACCGCAAATCAGTAGACGCTTGCTTCAAATTCAGAAACTTTTATAGTAGGTGAGCCATACCAGATAAATCAATAATTTTGGTCCAGTTATTTTATATTTCACAGGCAGTAATAGTTTCGCTAGTGGTCAATACAAATTTCTGAATGAAATAATCATTTGACCCATTTTTCTCAGTGTATGCAAGCTTGTGACATAAAAGTTCATAAACAACATGAAGTAGGTATCTGAAGAAATTTAATATTGTCAGAGTTCAAGATTCTCGATATTCTTCCGTCTGGAAATGACGGTAGTTGAAACATCAATTATCGTCATCGAAACTATTTCGTCAAAATAAACGGAAAAAATTGATAATACGATTCGTAGAGTGCATTCTTGAAGGATTCGATGCACGTCATTCGCTGATTTTATTATCAACAAAATCTGCACGGTTTTACAAAGAATTGTGACGAATTTCGAGCATACATTGCTCGAAAGAAAATAAAAGAGTTTTGTAGTTTATTATATTAGGAGAGTTTGGGATGAACTTCCTGGAGTTCACAATGAATCTGGGTTGAATCAATGCCGAACCGATAATTGAAAGTGCTTGCTGCTGATGGTTTCTATACAGAATAATTAAAAATGCGTGATAAACAGAATGAATCCATTTTGTTCTGTATATTAAATTTATATTTTTATTTCATTGAATTTTCGTTTTATTTTTCTGTTCCTTTCAAATTTCATGATAGTGTCAGTTATTTTATTCGTAATATTATTTTGAATTGTATTCTGAATTTGTTTTGCTTTTATACATCGATGTTGATGATATAAGCTGTAATTCTCTTGAATTCTTTCTCGTTGCGACCTAGAAGATCTACAATATTATGTATGCCATCTTTCTCAGGACTTCAATTATTGATGAAGACACTTTCATTGCCGCCGATCAAAATATGTTTAAAAACGAATTCTACTTCGAGATTATCCATTTTGCGTAACGTTGAGAAAATATTCGAGTATCTCACATTCACATAGAAACATCAATTGCCAAATAAAATTTAAAAAATAGCCTCCGCCATTTCCATCATAAATGATATCAAAAATAAGGGCTGGTAATCTTGAAATCAATACTGCTCAAGTTCTTGCTCATTGAATGCACCCAGAACACTTAAATCAGGTCATTAAGTGAAAGTAGTACTTTGAAAACTGTGAAACCTCAGGGGCAACAAGTGAGGCAGAGGTATAAAAATCAGCACTGGTGGGTGGAGCTTAAAGACTACGCCGATAACGCAAAATTCATTAGTCGTTTATAATTCCGTTCATCGAATTACGAGGGGGAGTCGAAAAATTCAGTGGGACGCTTCTTTTCCATTCGTATAGCTTTAAAGGTACGGAAACAGCACACAGCGGTACCTATTTTTTATAATAGGTCGTAAATCATGCGGCGAGGGCGAGGGTGAGGGTCAAACGACAGTAGACGGGTGTAAAACCGCAACACGAATAAGTCGTCGTGGAAAAAAACTTTGATATCGAAAAAAAAGTGCGCGATAAATATTTTTTTAAAATGCCTAGAACTGGATGGCAATAGATTTTATATCGATTCCACACTTGTTTCTGATTCGACCGCCGCGACCTAATTATTCCCGAGGTTATCCTAATTCAAATTATATGCCTCAATTAACGGTTTTTACTTTTATTCTTCAAAATATTCAATGATTCTGAAACTCAAGAAATATTCATCGTTCATTTTGAAAACCTCACCGTAACATTGGCGTATTTTTGAATTTTTAGGTATATTGGAGCAGTCTGAAATAATATGAAACAATGATAATTTGATATCCTACTGAAATTATGAAATTTTCATTTTCCACACATGCCGGACCCTCGTGAATATTGCAAATAAAGAATGTATTTCATGTCTATTCATAAATGTTAATTCCATTGAATTCCGAGCGTGGCGCCACTCTCTGAAAACATATTATTGCTATGCTATGCTTTTCAGGTTCAGTTTTCATTTTGAGTGGATGAAAAAGTTAGTTCATATTTGTGAAGATCTAATCTATGTTCCTGTTGTCTCACTTTTTCAAAATTTGATTCAGTTTTTTCTGAAAAAATCGCAAAGTAACGTGTTTTTCGATGATTTTCTCATTTTTTTAGGGACGAACAGAATCAAATTTCGAAAAAGTAAGACGACAGGAACATAGATAAGATCTTTACGAATATGTACAAATTTTTCCAATCACTCAAAATGAAAAATGACCCTAAAAAGTTAGGGACTACGAAACCCTTGCGTCACTGCTTTATATCATAGTACAACTTCTTCTCAAATGCTAATGAGGTGGACCCTTGGGTAGATCGACATTGTGCCGAAACGATAAATAGTTCATGAGCCAAAACAAAATATACCTACCGAATTAACTCAAGAGTCGTTACGATTTATCTGGGCAGCAGTGCACATCAAGGAATACGAAATGATATAAATCTCACATGGTGCATTATCAAAGTAACTGAATGAAGTCAAATGATACAGTCAATCAAAGAATCCGAGTTTCTGTGAAGCAGCCTCTTGTGATGAATCGGACATGATTTTATCATGAGAGAGTATTGCTGATGGTAATACCGAGCATAGATATAATGATCTTGGTGGGAAACGTGGTACCAGGCAATGTCATATCAGGCATAATGAGTTCCGCCTTTCTATAGAAAATACAGGCTTGCGTTTTGGTGTCGTTGAATTCAACTAGGTTGTTGGTTTTTCAGGCTGTATAATCCGCAAGATCTTCATTGACAGCGTTGGCCTGCCTTCGGAGTAAGTTCTCAGTTAATACACCACATTATTCTCCACGATCATGGCTGCGCATGGTATAGTTTTGAAAAAAAAAATTGTGTAGTTTACCACGTTCGTTTATTAGGCATACACCATTAGTTTTCATCATCGAAAGCATATTTGGAGATATTGACATTTTACTCTCTCTTCATCATCCGTTCCAGGAGTATACAATATTCGATGATATATTCAAGCCATTCGTCGAGCTTATTTCTATCCTGATCATCTGGTTCGAACAAAGGAATATCTATTAATAGATTCGGTTGGTGCTCTTTCATCGGTCTTGATTCAGAAATCCCTGCGATACTATCATTGGAAGTCTGTTCTTTAGTTAACAAAGCTATGAGTTCCTTGTTATATTCAGTTTCTCCTTCTCGAGCTGCTGCTTGCTACTCAAGCTGTTAGCTAATTGAGACACGAGTTATTAGAGATTCATCTCAATACTATATCCAAAAAAATTACAATCTTATCTTGCCAAGTCTGACATGCTTCTTCATCATACTGTCGAGAAAGTATAACAATGAGAATATATTGATTCCCAGAAAATTAGTGTTATATAGGAAATTGTATACCTATAGAAAGGGTTAGGCAATATTTCTAGTTTCTTCTCGAAGAAGGAATGATATAGGTAGTCTTTGCAAAGTTACTTAAGACAACTTGATCAGAAGAGATCCGCCATCACGATCGCCGGTTCCTTTGAAAAGTTCAAACGGACCACGTGCCGCGGCGATGTTTTTTTGCTGCATCTGTATAAAAGTGAATTTGCGAAGACTATAAGATACTTTCACACCAATTCCACGTTTTTGTTTTTTGTTTAGATGGATTCATTATGTTTTTCTACGAATTATTGATTATAGAAATATCATCTTATGGAGGCGAATAACTCTGATATTATGATCTGCTACTCCGAATCAGTAGTGCATCAGTATTTTCTATACAAGCACTATTCATCATAATACAATATCATGAAGAAGATTGAATATGAATATTTCAAATTGAATATTTTTTCATTCGATTGAAGGTTGACGAACTATTTGATTGGATATTGAGGGTGTCACCTCGATGAAATTCATCAACAAATCAATAAAAATATGAATAACAGTATTAGATGATTCACCTATTCATTCGGTTGACAATTATTATCTTTTCATTGGAATTGTCAATAATAAATAAAACGCCATAGGCCTACAAACAATTACCAAAGTATTTGTGCATGTTTTGAAAGGCTGTTTCAGAACCCTACAATATAAACTACTCAACACTAATTTCGTCGCACACCAAAATGTCGCCCCTGTTATAATGTGAATAACTTTTTTCAGTTCAGAACAATTTGAATTTGGTTCACACTGTTCGATAGCCCAGTCCTTCAGCTATAATCTGGTACTTCATTGAAATATAAGGGTATTCACATAAAATCTCTACATGGTGTTTTCCGACACTGTGCAAAATTTCGGAATATTCAAAAGGCTCTCAAATGGTGAAAAAAATTTTTTTCTCAACTTCGACAACAGAGGCATGAAGATGATCTCATTACCTCGAGATGTTCCGCGATTCAACTTCCTATCTCTCTTATTTACAGAGTGATATCAAAAAATCAACTTTTTGGTTTTGCAGCCATAACTTTTTTCCACGTCAACCGATTTTGGAAATCTTAGGCTCATTTTGAAGATAAAACTTCAGACAAAGAGATCTGAATATCAGAATTGACTCAAGATGGCTATCAAAGATCTAGAGTTTTCTTGAAAGTGACCCAAATCTGGATCGCCCTCCGAATCTCGGTTGGGAGGTGAATTGAATGAAAATCAACTTGTTCTCGGAAAAACAATTCATTCTGGAAGCGTCCATATTTTCCTCGCTCTCAGTACTCAAGAATGTGCGTGAGAAAACCCAATTGAAACATGTTCTTGCAAAAACATCAGACCATTTCTCCTCTGTAATGCATGGCCCGTAACCAACGTTACAAGACTGAGTAAGTGACTGACAAGTCAGGTTAGACGTCGTTTTCGAATCATAAACAGATTTTGATAGTTTCGATGCCGCATCTAACGCCCGACCAGTTGGAACTGATTCCACAAATGAGGGAACAAGGATTATCTTCCCTCCAAATCGCGGATCTGCAATTGTTTGGTTATTAATGTCGATTCGTTCGGCGCATTATTGCGACTGAAAACTTAACGTAATTGGCAAACTGTTTTCGTGAAACTTTCACCATTTTTGAAATGCGTTTTTACAATAAATAAACTTCAGCTGGTCGGGTTTGTTAGTCACTCATTGTGATTCTTGTAACGTTGGTTACGGCGGGCCATGCATTACAGAGGAGAAATGATCTAATGTTTTTGTAAGAACATGTTCCAATTGTGCTTTCTCACGCACAATTCTTGACTACTGAGAGCGAGGAAAATATGGACGCATACAGAATGAATTGTTTTTCGGAGAACAAGTTGATTTTCATTCAATTCTCCTCCCAACCAAGATTCGAAGGGCGTTCCAGATTTGGGTCACTTTCAAGAAAACTCTAGACCTTTGATAGCCATCATGAGTCAATTCTGACATTCACATCTCTTCATCTGAAGTTTTATCTCCAAAATGAGCCTAATATTTCCAAAATCGGTTGACGTGGTAAAAAGTTATGGCAGCAAAACCAAAAAGTTGATTTTTTGAGATCACTCTGTAAATAAGAGAGATAGGAAGTTGATTCGCGAAATATCTCGAGGTAATGAGATCATCTTCATGCCTCTGTTGTCGAAGTTGAGAAAAAAAATTGTTTCACCATTTGAGAGCCTTTTGAATATTCCGAAATTTCGCACAGTGTCGAAAAACACCATGTAGAGATTTTATGTGAATACCCTTTTGTTTCAATGAACTACGAGATTATAGCTGAAGGACTGGGCTATCGAACAGTGTGAACCAAATTCAAATTGTTTCAAACTGAAAAAAGTTATTCACATTATAACAGGGGCGACATTTTGGTGTGCGACGAAATTAATGTTGAGTAGTTTATATCTCAGTGAATAATCACCAGTTAATCAATTATTGATCATTGCAGAAGCTTAAGTGAAAAAATTTGAGTGACGTGTGAAGTTCAATTGAAATAAAAAAATGATCAGAATCTGTTTTATCTATCTAAAGGCGTCATGAGCACCGGATGAGTATCAGGAGAATATGTCCCACCATTCTTTTTCTGAGTTGAATGTCTCTTTCGAATGGAAGATTCAACTATTTTGGCCCTTGAATTATTTGCCCTACTCACTTTGAAAGGAAATTGTGATCTTTACCTAGCAAACAAGTTGCAAGGAAAATTCTAGAGAATTGCACAATTTGAAATGAGTATTTCAGTTTTCAAGAAACAGTGTCAAGGTTTTTTTTATGTATCAGCCACTGATCTGAATAAATGATTCTCATCTAACTACATATGGAGTATATGTTATTATTGCAAACGAACCTACCAAGGTTGATGGACATCTGAAAACACTACGAAACTTCTTTTCATTTGCTTGCGAGAAATGTATAGGTACTCGAATTTTGTCACAATGTTATATGTAACACCGTGCAGATTTTGTTGAAAATAAAATCAGCCGATGGCGTGCATCGAGTCTTTCAAGAATGCACTCTACGAATCATATTATCAAATTTTTTTCATTGATTTTGACGAAATAGTTCCATCAACGATGATCAATGTTTTAACTACCGACATTTCTAGAGGAATGAATATCCAGAATTCAAAACTCTGACAATATTTAATTTCTTTAGATACTTCATGTCTAGAATTTTTATGCTCCCACACTTCCATATTTCAAAATAAATGATACCAAATTATGGAATGCACTTTCACTACCTCATTCTACTTGTTTTTTCACACATACCACGAAGGGAGATAATAAGAATATTGTTACACTGAATATTTAGTTTTGAACTGTAACCCAAGACTTGTGCGAAATCGCCTCACCTTCTACCCACCCTCTTATTTAACTAACTATTATGGCACTTCTCCAATGATCCGATGCATGAATGCTTACAACACGATTTGTCACTCGAATATTGATTTGTTCTATTCGAATATGATTAGCTTTAAGAAGAAACTGCGGCGATTCTTGACTGATTTTTATGCTCCCACATCAGTTGATGATTAAAATAGTTTGTATTATTATTATTTCTACTATTATATCATTACTATTTCTTACTGCACTTATAAAATTTGTACCTTAGTATGTAATTAAAAACTCTCATCATATTGTCATAGCTATTGATATTTTGTTATGATGTTTACATGTTACTATGTATCTATCTATTAAAGGATGAACCACTAAGGTTGTTCTGTCTGGATGATCCACAAATAAATAAATAAATAGCATGGCACTGTCTTTTCTATTGGAGATCCTTCAAAGTTCCAGCAGCATACCAGAATTTCAACTCCGGTGAATCTAAATACAACCTCCAGCATGTTCCTTACAATTCTCCGATTCAAGCCATCCAGACCACACCCCAGCTTTGGAACAGCTATCTTCTGTATGTCCTTCTCGACAATGGCGCTTCGCAAGTCGACTAGTGTCTCCCAGAGGTCTTTTGTAAGTGGGTTCCTCAGAAGATCTTCCTCTCGTTATGAGATAAAACAGAGACATTTCTCCTTGAGGGCTGATATCTTCTATTCCTAGTGCTCGACCGACGGAGGGACCCTGTTGATGAAGCTGCTCTATCTTTCCGAATCTCCTCATGAACTTGTTGGCTATTCCTTGAGACATCTGAAGATCCTTGGCGACGCAGTGAGCTAGTGCGTATTCTACAGGAGTGGCAAAAAGGTCGCGGTGGTGATGCTAAACCTTGCTTTTGATGAACCATTGTATGTCCCAATGAATTCGTCGAATGTAAGCTCCGTTTCTTCCAGACAAATTTGTTGAACTTGTTGATCTTGTGTTCCCTCGAATGGTGCTAGTCTGTTGAATTGAACGACTCTTGGTTTGCCACTGGGTTCTTTACTGATGCGGTAGATGACATCGTTGATCTTCTTCTTGACGGTATAAGGTCCTTCCCAAGATTTCTGTAGTTTTGGACAAATACCTCGTTTCCTTTGTGGATTGTTCAACCACACCAGGTCTCCTTCTGCGTATCCTGCACCCCCAGCTCTGATGTCGTATCGATCTTTCATGCGATCGCTGGCGATTTTCAGATTAGAACGAACCAATTCGTGAATATCGTTCATCTTTTTCATCAGATTCGTAACGTAATCTTCCCCCACTATGTCCTCACCAGGTCAACATCCGAAGACCAAGTCACATGGAAGCCTCAACTCAACGTCCAAATAGAACCTTCGCCGGATTCTGTCCTGTAGATTCCTGTTCTGCAGATCTGTAGGTCATCAAGAAGAAAGGAAGATGTGGATCCCAGTCTTGTTGGTGTTGATCTACGACTTTGCAGAGATACCTTCCTGTGGTTCTGTTCATTCGCTCCACCATGCCATCTGACTCTGGATGCAATGGAGCTGTTCATGTCTTCTTGATTCCTAGCTTCTCTCTCATCTTCTTGAACACTTCACTCTCTGAATTACGGCCCTGATCAGAGTGAAGTTCCAATCGCACCCCAAACCGACTGATGAGTTTATTCATCAGGACATGGGCGACAGTTACGGCCTCCTCATTAGGAATCGCATACGCTCCTACCCACATGGTGAAGTAGTCAAGGTTGTATTTCTTTCCATTATCAGTCACTGGAAACGGCCCCGCAATATCCATGGCAATCCTCTCGAAAGAGCTTCCAACATTGTAATGTCCCATGGGTGTTCTTGGTTTACGATGAAGCCCATTGCTGGCGAAGCACACGGTGCATTTACGGCACCACTCCCTGACGTCGTCACTGCAGTTCACCCAGTACAACCGCTCTCGTACCCGCTGCAGTGTCTTTCTCACTCCTAAATGTGTCCCTGAACTTCCATCATGTACATATCCAAGTACTTTCGACACTCGGCTCCTAGAACTGACCAACTGCATCCGATTATCCGACCCATCATCCCTCTCGAGATTCCTCTTGAGCAGGTCATCTTCTAATACCAAGGAGTCCCACTGACTCCAGTACGCCTTCAGAGTCTGTGAAGATGGTGCTACCCCTTGCCAAGAAGGGCGGCGATTCGCTTCCTTCTATTCTCGAAGCTCCCGAAGTTCTGGGTCCTTTTCTTGCTCTTCCTTGATTGCCGCAGGTAACCAATCTTCATTGAAAACGGTTGTTCTGCAGAGGGCTCCTTCCATCCTCCAAACGACTAAAATGTGAGCACTCAGGTGGACATGACCTTCTGGACAATGCATCTGCATTCTTATGGCTCGTCCCCACTCGGTGTGCTATCTCGAAGTCATATTCCTGGAGCCTCTCGATCCAACGAGCTACTTGGCCTTCGGGGTTCTCGAAATTCAGGAACCACTTCATTGCAGCGTGGTCCGTCCTGAGTAGTAATTTTCGTCCATAGAGGTACTTATAGAAGTGCTCCACTGATTTCACCATGGCCAATAGTTCCCTCCTGGTAACGCAGTTGTTACGTTCTGCCTTTGATCGCACCTTGCTGAAGTTACCGATGACTCGCTCTCGCCCATCTTGATACTACGAAAGGATCTTCAAAAGTTTTACCGATCACGATGATGTCATCCAGATAAGCCAGGCATGTCGTCCAGGAGAGTCTCCATGATTCGTTCGAAGGTGGCTGGAGCATTGCAGAGTCCGAAAGTCATAACCTCGAATTGCCATAATCCAGTGCCGAGTCCAGGGCCGATGGTGAAAGCTGTCTTGTCCTTATCTGCCGGATCCATTTCCACCGGCCAATTTCCACTATTCAGGTCCAGTGTGAAGAAAAGATTCGATTCTGCCAACGTGTCGGGTGTGTCGTCAATTCGAGGCTAAGGATAGCTGTCCTTCTTCGTCACGTTGTTCAATCGGCGATAGTCCACGCAGAAACGAGTGTTTCCATCTTTCTTCTTCACTAGTACCACCGGTGAAGCGCAAGGACTATTGGATGGCTCGATTACCCTGTCTTGTTCCATATTCTGGGTGATCTTATCTGCAATTTCTCTCATGGCCTGTGGTTATCTTCGGGCTGGTTGACGAATCGGTCTGGTATCCCCTGTATCGATTTCGTGATTGACGATGTTGGTTCTACCTGTTTTTCCATTGGCAGGTATGAAAATGGATCTTCACCTCTGTAGTAACTCGGTTAACTTCTTCTTCCACGTCCGACTTCCTCGCCATGGTTCCAGGGTTACATGATGATGGTACTCCCTTGCTCCAATGTACCCTCAATCCGCGCTGCTACAAGGGTCTCGCTCCGTTTCGGTAACAGAACGTCCTCTTCTAACATCACTCCTGCCGCTACCTCCTCCCCTGGATGTAAGAAGACCTCTTCGGCACCCACCTTGAGTGTTCTGCTTCTGGAGTCCAGTTGAATCCCGTGCGCACACATGGTGTCCATTCCCAGAATAACATCTTCTTCAATATCTGCCATGATAGCTCGATGTGGAAATTTGACGGCCCGATCGATATATCCACATCGATTTCCCCATAAACAGTGGTAGCTTCACCCGTAGTAGTTCTCAGACGCCATCTTGAGTTCACAAGTTGCTTTCTTGAAGACGTCAGATGTCCACGTCACAGGATCGTCTTTGATGCACCAGTATCCACCAACAAGGCGCATTTCTTTCCGTCGATCTGTCCATCTACGTAAACTCTGCTGTTATCACGTCGTAGGGAGGCCACAAAGATGAGAGGGTCTTGAGAATGACGGGTGGAAGCTGCCCCCTCGAAGTCGACCCGCTCTAGTTTTCCTGTGGCTGCGTGGAAGATGGTCCTTCCTCAGCAGCCTGCTTGGCACGTTTACTAGTTCTCTGGAGGTGGCCCAACTCCCCACAATCCCCCTAGCGAACTGGTCTCCTCTTCTTATCCAAGAGACCCTTGATGGTGTTGATCAAGGCTTCATTTGAATCTTGCCTGTGGCTCTCGCGTATGTTCTCGCTGTCATCCATAGTTCGTACATTCGCGGATCCACGGGAAGCTACTGCTGCGGCCTCGATCTCAAGCTCAGCTGCCAGAGCACTGGTAAGGTTTTTTTGGTCGAGTGAAGCGAACTGCTTTCTGCAATTCAATATCTCGTAGTCCATCAACGACCGTTTGAACAGCCAAGCATTCCATTAGAGATTCGGGAGCTGATGGATATACACAATGAACCAATCGTGTAACGTCCACTTCGAATTCTTGCAGGCTCTCGTTGACTCTCTGTTGACGGTTCTCCATTTGTGATTGAAATACTTGCTGAAGATGTTCGTGACCATACCGCATTTCGAGGCGTTTGACAAGATGATCGTAGCTATCGGCTTCTACTTCCGGAATGGCTTGCAAGATGTTCAGTGCATCACCCCGTAGAGCTACTGTAAGAGCTACCACCTTGTCCTTGGATGTCCCCCCATTGACTTTGAAAGCTGCTTCGAACTGCTTCAGATAGTTCGGCCACGATGTTTTTCCATCGAATGTAGGTGGTTTTACTCGATTGGTAGTAGTCATTGCATCTGGCCCTACTGTGGTTCCAATCTTGAGTCCTTGACCATTTCCAGACTTCTTCAGCACAGCTATTCTTTCTCTTTCGAGCTGCGGTTCCTTCTTCATTCCTTCTATCTGGGTGATGAATTGGGTTGATACCTGAGCTATAATCTGAGCAGCGATCTGAGTCAGAACCTCTTCCCAATGTGTTGATATCTGGGTCGATACTTCTTCTCGTTGGGCAGATATCTGAGAGGCAATCTGATCTTGCTGAGCAGAAAACTGAGCTAGTACCTCTTTCTGAGCTAATATCTCTCCCCGTTGAGCCGATATCTGATCCAATTCCTTTTGCCGTTGAGCTGAGATCTGCGATGCGATCTGATTTTGCTGAGCAGTAATTTGAGCCAGAACTTCTTCTCGCTGAATTGTCATCTGCTCAGCTATATCCTGTCACTGAGCCGCAATCTGGTCCGTGATCTTCTCCTGCTGAGCGACCATCTGGTCCGTGATCTTCTCCTGCTGAGCCGCTATCTGGTCCGCAATGTCCTGTCGCTGAGCCGCTATGTCCTGTCGCTGAGCCGCTATGTCCTGTCGCTGAGCCACTATCTGTTCCAAGATCCCAGCCAACATCGATTCCGCTGAAGCTGGTTCCTCGAAGGTAAACGTCTCTGGATTTTGACCTACGCTCACCATTTACTCTCTAAGACGATGCTGAAGTGTAGCCTTGATCCCTGTCGTGTCAAGATCTCTCTCCTCCAACTCGCGTTTCAAGTCCACCACTCTCAACTCGTGTAGTTTCTTCATTGCAACTGTTTGTCCATTTCACACTGGAATATCCCACACTTCTGACACCAATTGTTACGTTATTCGGGCGCAGAAGAGAACACGACACTATTCATTTTCGAACTGATTTATTTGAACTAAAGAAACACTAATTTATATCGAACTTATAATTACTATTTATGTGAAACGATTTATATCACGCGGTATATAACTGTATCTCTGACACTCGCTGCTCGACTGACTGACGGCAGTTGTTCGGCCGTTTATATATGAGATCCCTTGGAAGACTTTGGTTCAAGAACGTTCTCGAATGATCTTCCGTCTCCTTCTTTTTGTTCTAGAAGCTTTTTAGAACAAAACCTCTCTCTCTAATTGTTCCATCGATTGTTTCCAGAACATTACAGAATCTTCTATCACGTTATTTGTCAATGCGGCATATATTGAGTGTTCGGAAATATGCTGGTGTATGTAGGAATCATTGGGAGGTTAGTTAGCTAGTGATGAGGTACTCTGGTAGATTCGAGTTTGGAACTCATGTGAAGTTGGCGCCGTTTTTTTCGAAAAACTCAATTTTTTTTGTAGTTCTGAGTAGATTTGATAGAGTTCTAGAGTTCCTGACTGAAATTTTGAATAGTTCCAGCAAATCGTAGGTGTCATTGTAAAAAATAAATTTTGAGCGCTAACTTCACGCAGCGCCGTTTTTTTCGAGAAAATGAGTTCTGATATATTTTTTTGTTGTATTATAAAGAGTTCTGGAGTTCTACACCTATTTCATCAATAGTTCTGGTGAACTAAGGAAATTATCGAATAATTTTAGGAAATTAAATACGAAAATGTGTTTCTATAGCCAGCATTTCTTGGTGAAATACTATTCCGTTCTGTTTCGTATTGAAGAAAAAGCTATCGAGGAAAAAAGAGGAGGATCATTAGGAAATGTGAAATCTGAAAAAAACGAAAAAAAAATCAGCTGTCATAAGGTGAAAAATTTATTCCAAAGAACAGGACAGTTCTGATGGGAGTTCTGAGTAGCGCTCGACGAGTTCTTCAAAATATTCAAATGGTGTTTCAGTGACAAATCGATACTTTTTCTTTTATTAGCTGTCATAAGGTGCACATCTTAAAAAACTAACATTTTCGATGAAAAATCAGTACTCAGGAACAGAATATTTCTGATGGGAGTTCTGAGTAGCGCTCGACGACTTCTTCGAATTATTCTAATTGTGTTTCAGAGACAAATTGATACTTTTTCATTTATCAGCTGTCATAAGGTGCATATCTTAAAAAACTAACATTTTCGATAAAAAAATTGGAACTCAAGAACAGAATAGTTCTGATGGGAGATCTAAGTAGCGCTCGACGAGTTCTTCAAAATATTCGCATTGTGTTTTAGTGACAAATCGATACTTTTTCTTTTATCAGCTGTCATAAGGAGCATACCTTGAAAAACTAAGTTTCGATAAAAAAATGCTACCTAAGAATAGAATAGTTCTGATAGGAGTTCTGAGTAGCGCTCGACGAGTTCTTCAAAATATTCAAATGGTGTTTTAGTGACAAATCGACACTTTTTCTTTTATCAGCTGTCATAAGGTGCACATCTTAAAAAACTAACATTTTTGATAAAAAATCAGTACTCAGGAGCAGAATAGTTCTGATGGAGTTCTGAGTAGCGCTCGACGAGTTCTTCAAAATATTCAAATGGTGTTTTAGTGACAATTCGATACTTTTTCTTTCATCAGCTGTCATTAGGTGCACATCTTGAAAAACTAACATCTTCGTTGAAAAATCAGTTCTCAGGAACAGAATAGTTCTGATGGAAGTTCTGAGTAGCGCTCGACGAGTTCTTCAAAATATTCTCATGGTGTTTCAGTGACAAATCGATACTTTTTCATTTATCAGCTGTCATAAGGTGCATACCTTCAAAACCTATCATTTTCAATAAAAAATCAACAGTTAAATACGAAACAGTTCAGAGAAATGCTCATCGAGTTCTACAAAAATTTTCTATTGAGTTTCAGAAATATCATTTAATTTTCCTGAGCTACTGAGTTTTTGCGACTCTATTTTTGAAATTGACACAATTATAACAAATGTTTCTTTTTTATACTTGTTATTAAAATTTTACATTACTCCTCCAAAGTCAATGGGTCCATTTGGGCTTGTAAATTGAACCATTCTCATAGATACGAAACAACTCTTTAATGGTCGATAACAAAATTAAAATTTTCCTATGAAATAAAACACGAGATAAAACAAGAACCCTATCTAAAATAACACAAAATAAATTCTCTCTCATAACATACTAGGCAAAATCTCTCTAGTCCATAAATAAACATAAAACAAAATGAATATTCTCATGAAACAAGTAAAGGACTGGGCAAAGGAATACTCAACTAATACAGACAGTCTCAATATATCATCACTCCATCATCACAGATTGGTAAAAAAGGTATTTAATTTTATGCGACTTCGAAAAATGCAAACACAAACAAACATGTTCTGAATGATAATCAGGAATCATGACAAACTGTAAGTGTACAGTCTAGATTTTTGAAGGTATGCACCTTATGACAGCTGATAAATGAAAAAGTATCGATTTGTCACTGAAACCTTATGACAGCTGATAAAAAAAAAGTATCGATTTGTCACTAAAATTTGAATATCTTGAAGAACTCGTCGAGCGCTACTCAGAACTTCCATCAGTACTATTCTATTCTTAAGTAGCATTTTTTTATCGAAACTTAGTTTTTCAAGGTATGCTCCTTATGACAGCTGATAAAAGAAAAAGTATCGATTTGTCACTAAAACACAATGCGAATATTTTGAAGAACTCGTCGTGCGCTACTTAGATCTCCCATCAGAACTATTCTGTTCTTGAGTACCAATTTTTTATCAAAAATGTTAGTTTTTTAAGATATGCACCTTATGACAGCTGATAAATGAAAAAGTATCAATTTGTCTCTGAAACACAATTAGAATAATTCGAAGAACTCGTCGAGCGCTACTCAGAACTCCCATCAGAACTATTATGTTCCTAAGTACTGATTTTTTATCGAAAATGTTAGTTTCCAAGATGTGCACCTTATGACAGCTGATAAAAGAAAAAGTATCGATTTGTCACTAAAACACCATTTGAATATTTTGAAGAACTCGTCGAGCGCTACTCAGAACTCCCATCAGAACTGTCCTGTTCTTTGGAATAAATTTTTCACCTTATGACAGCTGATTTTTTTCTTCGTTTTTTTCCTCGTTTTTTTCAGATTTTACATTTCCTAATGATCCTCCTCCTTTTTCCTCGATAGCTTTTTCTTCAATACGAAACAGAACGGAATAGTATTTCATCAAGAAATAGAAGAATAGAAACACATTTTCGTATTTAATTTTCTTAAATTATTCGATAATTTCCTTAGTTCACCAGAACTATTGATGAAATAGGTGTAGAACTCCAGAACTCTTTATAATACAACAAAAAAATATATCAGAACTCATTTTCTCGAAAAAAACGGCGCTGCGTGAAGTTAGCGCTCAAAATTTATTTTTTCCAATGACACCTACGATTTGCTGGAACTATTCAAAATTTCAGTCAGGAACTCTAGAACTCTATCAAATCTACTCAGAACTACTAAAAAGACTGAGTTTTTCGGAAAAAAACGGCGCCAACTTCACATGAGTGTTTGACTGTCATTGTTAATAGCTGAGGAGCATACACAGAAAGAAATGACAAGGTAAATATAAAAAAAAATCTTTGAATACTACAAAAACTTCTTTCGCTATAGCGCCAATGAAAGATTCTGTTAATATCATAATCCATTTCTTTTAAAATTCCCAAATGAGATTCATCAACATCAAAAGACATTTCGGTACTTCTACAGAAAATTTCTTTCATTGTGAAAAAATTTGTTCGTTGTCTCAACAAATAGTTCTGTACACTGGAAAGAAGAATTCGCTAGAATTCTGAAACATTAAAGAATAGTTCTATAGTCATAAAGAAATTTCTATTGGTATAACAGAATGTGTTCCTTGTGTCAAACGATAGTTATTTATATGTTAAAGAATGGTTCTGTTGAATTCTGTACCATTGATAGGAAATGTATTATAACCGGAACGAAATAGTTCGTTCAATGGTAAAGAAATATTCATAATCGCGAAAGATATTTCTGTACAGGTTGAATAATGGTTCTATTAATCATTTGTGTTTACAGAATGGTTCTATTGATGTATATTTCTGTACAATTAACTAAATTGTACGCCTCGACACGTGTTTCGCTAACTATGTTAGCATCTTCAGGAGAAGATTGATACTCAGTTTCATTTCATTTCTTGAAAAAATCTTTTCATGAATCCATCAATATATTCGAGTTTCCTTTTATCGGTTCTTGATAATCAATGTTAACCTGAAATAGTACAAGAATAATTAACAGAAAAAATAAACGCATTAGTGTGAAGAAGCTAAAACCTCTGAAACAAGATGAAAGTGAGAACAAATAACATACCAGTCTATATCCAAGTGGGTTGGTATAATGCTTCCAAGTCTTGAGAATACCATAGCAGTATGATCTTCCTTGTTGTGTCGAATGTGTTTCAACCGTCTTGATTCACCCTTCTCAAAAATGTTCCGAAAGTGAAATGCAAGCGGAAGTAAACAACCTTTTGCTTCAATATGCTGGAAAACTGCCTCTCCGTCCACGAAAGTTCCAGAGACTTCATTGTTTATAGTAAACTGAATAATTTTTCCTACATAATCATTTCTAATGAGTCATTGTTGCAATAGATATTCCGTTTTGCCCACACACTTCGAGTAATTCGTCAAATTCTGACCTTAGAACCAGATCACCCACTTTAATTTCAACGAACTTTTTAAGATGATAGATCAACTTCTTATCTTGAAAACTACGAGTAAAAGTTCATAGGAACTTCTTTCTATTTTCTCGCCTTCATTGTTGTCACAATATATTGAAGTAACCATACCTATACTCATATTAATGTAACACCCTGTATATTGATAAATGTATATCACACAATCAGGTATCGGTAGGTACCCAGTATCCAAATCTTGCTAAGCTGATATAGGGTTAAGTACACTTACCTTGATACCTATCAATCGGAAAGAAAATTGAAAACAACACTCAACATCGATGCATTCACTGTCAATACTAAATAAAAAATGAATAATGCCCTATGCGGTATAAGGGATGGTAACCAAATTTGAAAATAGACCAACACATCATGTTCGGTGACATCAGGTAAGCGTAAGCACGAATCTGATTGGTGAATAATGACATAATGTTTCTTGCGTTTCTTGAACTGGAACAGAACTATTTGTTTTATTTGAAGAACATTCTTTCGAAAGAATGATTTCACTCATGATCTTTTAATATTACAGAACTATTCGTATCCGCATGAGATATTTTCTTTAATATTCAAAGAAAGATTTTGTGTCAATTCTAACGAAATATTCCATGAGTGTTAGAGAAGATTCTATTCTTGGTATAAAATTATCATTGAAAATGTCAAAATGAATAGTACAGATCAAACTTTGATGCCAACAGTATTTTCTGTAATCTTTCACCTAGCTATTCTATCAATATTATAGAATGATAAGTGAATAGTAAAGAAATTATATATGATCGGAGACAACTACTTACAGAAATTTATTGTAAAATTAACAGAAAATCTGCAACATTCTGTATCTTTCGTGACAATGGTTCTGTTTATGGTAAAAAAATTCTGTAACGCTGAAATAATTCTTCGTTAAATTCGATACAGAACCCGTTCTGTTAATGCTATCAAATTATTTTTTTCTGTGTATGAAACGAATTAATTTCGAGTCAATCACGCTGAAGACCCTATAAACATGGTGTACCACAGGGATCTGTACTGGGACCTATCCTGTTCTTATTGTATTTTAACGATATTTGGCTAGACTCAAGATCGATGGTAGTTTTACTATATTTGCAGACGACACGACCATCTTGTGGCATGAGACCGACATAAATAGATTACACAGGAGAATTGTAAATGATATCCCCTCTGTAGAAAGGTGGTTTAGCTCAAATTTGCTCTCTTTAAATATAAATAAAACCCATCTCTTATCATTTAAATGTAATCTACCAGATATTCCTTTGAGTACTGAAGTTATCATTGAGCAAACGTATACGAGCAAATTCCTTGGAATCCATCTGGACAACAATTTAAATTTTGAGAACCATGTGAAGTCTTTGAATACAAAACTAGCACGTGGGTGTTATGCTTTGCGAATGGTGGCGAAAGAACTGGGTATAGCCACTGTGAAGGTAGTATACCATGCTCTGATAGAATCACAGCCAACACAACTTCAATAGCGTCTTTGTTCTTCAAAAGCGTGCAGTCCGATACCTTTGCAAAGTTGGGCCAAGAGTATCTTGTAAACCGCTGTTCGGTCAAATAAAAATCCTCACCCTTCCGTCGTTATTTATTCTCGAAACAGTGTGTCTAGTACATAAAAACAAATCATCATACGAGGTAAAGTTCATCCAAAAACAATTGCAGAATCTTGTGCCGCACCTGCAGTCACTTCAAAGGAAATTTCAAACACGCCGACGCCGCACAGTGCGGGATATTCTGCAATTGATATTGGATATACTATAACAGTTGGTATCACTAGACAAAGTAACAATTTGCGATTACCTATTCCATCTTCAAATTTAACGAAAAACTCTCTGATCTATAGTGCGATTAAACTATACAATCACCTCCCTCCCGCCTTCAAAAACATAGTTTTGCCGTCTCATTTCAGGAGATCTGTCGAGCGCTTACTTATCGATGAGGTTTTTTATAATGTTCAAGAGTTTCTTGAGAAAGATTGGAATAGTTAAAATATATGTTTATTTTAACATTAAGGAATTGTATTCTAATGCTCAACTCATTTTGTATCTTTCTGTTCTCTTTTATTTTTTTTTTGTGTTTACGTAAATATGTCGTGAATATGTATTTATTTTAATTGTGACAATGCTATAGTACCTGCTCTATACTATTTATTTATATATACTTATTTAATTATTCATTTTATATTCATCATGACTTTATCAATGAGATGAAAATCTTCCGATAATAAAGTATATTTTGATTTGATTTGCTTTGATTTAGTATATGTAAAGTGCCTCACCATTGGGGCGCGACATCTGATATTACCGCTCCGATTTGTAAGATTAGAACTACATAAAAAACGATTTCAACTCGGTTTTCAGATTTCAGGAGTTCATTTGATCGTCTTAAGAATCACGAATTGAAAATACCAAAAAACGGGAAAATAAATATTTCACAGAGTGAATAATAGCACACTGCAAACTTGCATCGAATTTGGAGTGATCCCATTCCCGTCCAAAAATGTTCCTTCATGTTTCCTGATATTGTAGTACGGGATTGGGATTGGAACCACTTGACACTAGTCCACTTATGAAGTGAGCGTGATTTCCAGTTGACTATACAGGCTCCAATTTGTATTTGTGAATAAACATGACAATGTGTGCCATGTTGAAGGTATTTGATCGTATCTCAATCGTTTTATGATCACACAGATGATTTCTTCCTTCATAATCTTGAAGAGTGATGTAATGTCTTGAAATAATTCCGAATTTTTTGCTGTCAGGTTGATAATTTCGAACTGGTATATTTTTCTTATGATATGTCTATAAATGCAAATTGGGGATGAATTTTATTTTCTCCCATCACCCCTCATCTATCAAAATATTCTTGTCGTTTTGAAAATACAGAGTGATTCGAAAAGTCGTTGAAAAAATCTGTTTTTGGAATATCTCGACTTCCAGTTTTACTTTATCAGTTCCTCTTTTGTTTGTCAAGATATCATTCGACTCTCGAATTACTTTTTTTTCGTGTTAATGCGATATTATCGAAAGAGATTCATTCATCACGAAAAATGTCCTAAAATTTTGAATTTTATGTAATGTAATTTTCAATGACTTTTCATCACAATCCCTTCATCCCAATCTCTTTGGTCGATGATAATACCCAACGAAGTTTATCAGTGTGAAACCAGCCACGAGTTCCAGCCACGAGTTCCAGCCACGACTTCACCTAATATTCAAGGCACGCGCCATACCACCAAAGGTCGTTCATTATCCATTTATATTCATGGCTGGCCATGAAATTACTTAAACCTCCAGAATATCTCCATGGATGAAACTATTTAACATCAATGGATTCCTCTGAGAGTATATGATAATCTGTATATCTCACAATATTTTGTCGGGCAAGAACTAACCCCACAGGCCCCCTTTTTCGGAATTTCTAAAAAAAATCATAACTTTTTCAAAATATACGTGGATGGAAGTTTTTTACTATGAATGTGTTCTAATAGTACTCAATAATATGTATATCTCCCAATATTTTGTCGGGCAAGAATTAACCCCATGCACAGGCCCCCATTTTCGTAATTTCACAAAAAAATCATAACTTTTGTAAAATACACGTGAATGGGAGTTTTTTTCTAATAATGTGTTCCTCTAATACTAATATTGTGTATGTCCCACAATATTTTGTCAGGCAAAAATTGACCCCACAGACCCCCTTTTTCGGAATTTCTAAAAAAAATCATAACTTTTGCAAAATATACGTGGATGGGAGTTTCTTACTGTGAATGTGTTTCTCTAATAGTACTCAATAATATTTATATCTCACAATATTTTGTCGGGCAAGAATTAACCCCACAGGCCCCCTTTTTCGGAATTTCGAAAGAAAATTATAACTTTCTCAAAATATACGTGAATGGGAGTTTTTTGTTATGAATGTGTTCCTCTGATAGTACTTAATAATATGTTCATCTCACAATATTTTTTCGTGCAAGAATTAACCCCACAGGCATCCTTTTTTTTTGTTACCTAATTATGAACAAATCTCTTCCAATGCAAAATGCTGTATAGTGTCCACAAAGTGATATTTGTTCATTTTATATAATATGTTCCATCAGATCAAGATTATTATAACTCAATATTGAACTATATATATTAGTTTGTGATTCTCTGAGATACCATTAGCTTGTGATGAAATTATATTAGTTAGTCCATATTTAACAGTGTAATTTGTTAACAATGAATAAATTTCTTTATTGAAAATAAACTGTTCTCTCAGGGTATTATCCCTTCAATTCCATAGACCTATTATTCCATCAATTCCTATAACTTCTTGTAAGTAGTAGGACCCTATCAAGTCCATCGACGTCATTGAATTAAAATGAACGGTATGGCTCCAGCGTGACCCATGGGAAACCAGAACAACTTGAGACAAAATCGCCAATATTCAAAAGCTGATTTCCAGAGTTTCATACAGGCTCTAATTTGTGTTTTTAAATGAACATGCCAATGTGTGCCATGTTGAAGTTCTTCGATCGAATCTTTGAATGATCACACAGATGATTTCTTTCTCCACAATCTTGAAGGCTGATCTGATGTTTCGATTTTCTTGCAACCAGGTTAATAACTTCGAACTGGTTTTTTATATCTCTGTGAATAAGAATTGGGAACGAATCTTCAATTTCTCTATATCCCCTCATCGATCAGAATATCCCTTATATTCAGACAATACAAGTTGATTGAGAAAGTCGTTAAAAAAATCAATTTTCAGAATATCTCGAATCTCAGTTGTATCTCATCAGTTCATCTTCCGTTAGGTGGGATAAAAATGTTGGAATTATAAATTTTATTGTTATGCTTCGAAAGACTCAAAGACTTCATCACAATCTCTTTGTTCAATAATAATGCTCGATAATGATTCAGGAGCAAAACAAATCGAGAGAATGGATTACAAATCATTGTCTCATTGTTGCGATACCTATATATATATATATATATTCATATATATGAATCCTACTGAGCATATCTGAAGTGGAATCAGATTGATACTGAAACTCAGAGGAGAGGAGGGCGAGATTAAGATTCGAATTTCCTGCGTGTTTTCCAAAAGATTGTAGGAAGGCGAATTCAATTCTACTCCATATATTCCTAACAGCATTCACATATGGCAACACATATTGGAATTTGATTCTCCAGATATTGTTCTCTGGTGAAACTTCGTATCAGTGTGAAACCAGCCACGAGTTCCAGCCACGACTTCGCCTAATATTCAAGGCGCGCGCCATACCACCAATGGTCGTTCATTATCAATTTATATTCATGGCTGGCCATGAAATTACATAAACCTCCAAAATATGTTCACGGATGAAACTATTTTACCCTCTGAGGATCTATGATAATCTGTATATCTCACAATATTTTGTTGGGCAAGAACTCGGGCAAGAACTAACCCCACAGGCCCCCTTTTTCGGAATTTCTAAAAAAAATCAAAACTTTTTCAGAATTCATAGGAGAAAACTCCCATCCACGTGTATATAGGGAATATATATATATATAGGGATTTAATCGGAACAGATACAGGGTGATCAGAATTCTGAATCTCGAACCACCCTGTATCTGTTTCGATTGAATATCAGTAAATAGTGAATCAAAAGTTGAGATAGGGACATGTGAGCCGGTTTGATCGATAATGAATAGTTTCGACACAAAAAAATCCTAAAGTTGAAAAATCTCGATTTTGATCACCCTATATCTCTGTAATCATTTTCGATTGAACCCAAGTGTGATATATCGATGAAATCAGCTGTTCTGGGAGAATCTAAAAATGCGATAAAATATAGGGGGTTTCATTTGAAATATCAATGTTGCTACCACTTTCTAGTAGAAGCGGCAACACTGCATTATCGAAAATATTTCAAATGAAGAGAGCGTATTCTGAAATATAAGAACGCACATTTTCATTGATATTACCGACTAATTCTGGATATAAAGTTAGTGTAAGCTCGTCGTGACATGCCCTGTATATAATATATTGTTTGGTTATTGATAGTTATGATTTCGAGTCGATTATCGATTCTTTCATCAATCTTTCCCACTACTCAAATTATTCAACTCAAAATAAAAATTAATAAGTTGGAAAAATTATTTACGATACTTCCTACTTTTTCGTTTCTTATGATACATTGAAAACATGCTAAAACATTGTTACTTTATACAAAATTCCATCTATTCATTCAGAATAATTGCAAATTATGGAAAACTATTAAACTATATAAGGTTTTTCAAGGTCAACGATATTCATTTGGTTGAAAAGTCATGATTTTCTATCTGACGCATCAACTCTGAAGCACTTGGACGAATTATAATGAATGAGTTACAATAATATTAGTATGTTTATGGATATCTCAACAGTTCCCAGGCAACCAGATGACGTTCCAGTGACGTCTTTTTTACGTCACTTGAATGACCAAGGTTACGTCAGTAGTTGACGTCGCATTGATGTGATAATGACGTGAATAAGTCACAGCCCAATGACGTCATATTACTCACGTCGTATTGACGCCGTCATTCACTCACCAAACTGTGACGTCCTACTGACGTCATAATGACGTCAAAATTACGATTGAATTTGGCGATGATACGTAAAAAAGATTCCTTCAGCATGGTGTGATTGACACCACTAGCCTCTGATGACATTATATAATATTGATTATGCATTGTTGAGTCTACTTGGTGGGTCCCTCCTGTGTCATGTTCATTCGATCGCCTATTCAGTAGCGCCATCCTTCAGTACGCATCTCCATCAGAATGAAATGAGTTACTCGTATTTGTATCAAAAATTATGTAGCTTGTGTCGGCGAGATGTGAGCAAACAAAGAATAGTTTGATAGCGATGGAACGGATGTTGGCGAATTTGGCGTCACTTTGTTGAATAATGTATGTCGATGCATTCTTTGTCACCCAACAAAAATCTAAATAGCAAATCATTGAAAAATTTACTAGATGACGAAGCTCACCAAATTGGTACGTCACACCGACGTGATTTTCAGACGTCATAGATACGTCACTGCAACTTCATGAGAGTAACGGTTTCAATATAGGTATACATAAACAATTACTTTTATATATACATAGCTTGTTAGTTTCCGAGATATACAATGTGTCAATGATTTTTAGAAAAAAAGCTATTCTACTAGTTTTCGGGTATATTGATGATAAGAATACGTAACACCGACGTGATTTTTAGACGTCATAGATACTTCACTTCAACGTCATAAGACTTACGGTTTCAATATAGGAGCAGAGTATTTTCGCCGGTTCTAGGTCTCCCCCCCAAGGCCAGAGGAGTGTGACCTTGGGGGAGTGACCTTGGACGTGACCTTGGGGGGAGTGACCTTGGACGTAGTGACCTTGGGGAGTGACTTTGGGAGAGGCATTGGGAGAGTTACCTTGAGAGCGACCTTGGGGGAAGAGTGGATGATGTCCTTGAAGACTGAGTCGACCTTGAGGGAGTGACCTCGTGTGATGTCCTTGAGAAGGAGAGTTACCTTGAGAGGAGTAACTTAGGTGGAATGCCCTCCCCCTGACCTTGTATGCGCATACACTCATTCGCCGTCGACCTTGTTCCCTATTGGAGGCTTTTTCGTGAATTAGTGGGGTGCGAAACGACACATTACTAATTTCTATAAATACGGTCTCGCCGACTTACCGGAACACAGTTCTCGTGATAATATTGAATATTATCAGCTCTGCAGATGATAGTACCCTCCATACTGCGTTCTCTTCCAGAATTCCCATTTCTTCCCAGAAAACTTAGAACTCGCAGGCAGGCAGGCAGGTCAATGCTGTCAATGAAGACCTTGCTGAAATCACAGCCTGGGGAACCAACAACCTAGTTGAATTCAACGCCACCAAAACTCAAGCCTGAATTTTCTCTTGAAAGGCGGAACTCAGTATGCCCGACATTGTAATGTCTGGCACCACCATCCTCACCAAGCCCACCATATCTATGCTCGGTATTTCCATCAGCAACACTCTTTCATGGGATAATCATGTCAGATCCATCGCAAGAGCTGCTTCACAAAAACTCGGATTCTTGTTCCGTGCGAAAAACTACTCTACACCTCAACAGCTTCTCATGATCTACAAAGCGCAGATACGGCCTGTTCTAGAATAATGTTCCCACATATGGGGTTCAGCACCAAAACATACGCTTATGCTCTTAGATTCCATCCAGAGAAGAGCCATCCGCCTGGTGGGTGACGCCACACTCACTCATTCACTCTTTGACATCATTGGAACACCGTAGAAAGGTCGGTTATACCGATACTTCCACGGAAAATGTTCTTCGGAAATCTCTGCTATCATCCCTCCACTAGCAATACCAGTCAGACGAACTGGACGAGCCCAGTCAGCACATCATTTCGTTGTCAACCTCGAAAGATGTCGAACAGCACTTCGTCAAAACTCCTTCATCCATAGAACGGCTAGGCTCTGGAATTCATTGCCTGAGGATGAATTCCCAACTACATATATTCTGCAGAAGTTTAAAAAAAAAATCCAATACCTACCTCCTATCCCTATCCTCCCTATGAACGCACGATGTTCTTTGAACATTATAGGGATTCCCTTTCGTGCGCTCCAAGCGATAAAAAAAAGTATACCTACTTAGAATAGTTTCAGTGCTAAGAGGTGATCTGTTTTGTGTAAGTACGTTCATTCATATACTTCCCTGTCCCCTTTCACCTTCGAGGAATAATGGCAGTAGCAAAAATTTATTTGGTCGCAATCAATAAAAAAATCAATGAATATAATGAAATGATCAAGCAAATTTTAATTTCATCACTACCGCTGAATAAGTGTTACACGATCGATAAAGTTTCCTCATGTGGAACTAGATTCGGTAGAAGTGGTACTGTGATTCTGTATGATGAAGAGACTGAAGTAAATTTAAAATGTTGGCTACCGAAGAGAGTTGTAGATCAATTGACCGACAGTGATATCAATGAAATGAATTCTTCTAATGGATCTTGTACTCTAACGTACTTGGGGCAAAGTGAGCCAATATTTGCTGGTGCCAAGACCAGAGCTCTCATTAAATTTGATTGCAAGAAAGTATGAATAATTAAAATTATGATTCAATAGTTAATTTCATTCAATAGAATTGCTATATATTAGAAAGGGACGTGGATATTATATAGTAAACCTTACATATCACATATAGACCAAGAGCTCGCGTGAAAGATGGTTAAAGTAAATATTCCAAAGGTATGATGGTTTTGATTGGAGTACCCAACAATAGTAAGTATAAGACCACCCGTCTGCCACCTTCAAGTGGTGGCATTAATTCAGGAGGGGGTGTTGAAAGGTAATTTTTTTTGTCAATAGATTAAAGTAGTTCTTCCAGACTGAAAATCTGGACAAACGTTTCCTTTGTGATTGTGAATGAAACTATGCTTTCAGATTTTGAGCAGACGGGGGGGTTATCGTAGCAGACGCCGTCAAAAATATGTCAAAAATGTCAAATGACAAAAATGAATATTCCAACTTGCATTTCGCATCGAATGATAGACGATGGAAATATCTACAAGTTCTCTCGAGAGAAAAAATCAGCAGACAGAAGTCCAGAGCCGGCAGACGCCCATTTGATATGTGAAGTGGTTCCCTTATTTTTTTTCTGGACGATATCTGAATGATGTTATTCCAGGCTGAAATTCGGTACATTTGTTATGTTTTTGGTTGTGAATATCACTATGATGTCAGATTTTGAGCAGACGAAGTCGTTATCGAAGCAGACGCCGTCAAAAATATGTCAAATATGCCAAAAATAAGTCAAAATTGTCAAATGACAAGAATGAATATTCCAACTTGTATTTTGCATCAAATGATAAAGAATCAAAGAATCTACAACTTGCCTTTGTAGAAAAAATCCTAAGACGGCGGCACAGAACCGGCAGACTCCCATTTGTCTTGTTAAATATCTCTAATATTTTTTCGGACGATACGTAAGCGACGTCATTCCCAGCTCAAACATGGAACATATGGTATTTTTTTGTTCAAAACATTCACAATATTTTCAAATTTTGATGAAAGTGAAAGTCTTCCTTCTCTCATATGCAGAAAGGTTTCCAAATTATTGAAAATTGAAAAATAAATAGGATACACATCCAGACAAACAGTGTTCAATTAACTAGAACTAGATGAATATTATAGATTTAATTAAAGATGAACATAGCTCTCATCATAAAATGTAGAAAATTCAAGAAAAAAATAACAGAACAAACAGAACAGAACAAATGGGAAATTCCAAATATTTTGCTTCTGACATTTCTTCTGTTTTTGAATCATTTATTTTCTTCAAATCGCGAGTAACCTCGGACATATGTTCAGACGTTTGAATTTTCACGTATTCTTCTATATGTAATGTTTGTAAAGCAGCTGCTAATATTTCATGGATTCTCTTGCAACGGTTGAAGTGCGTCCCAGTGATGAATCCTCTGAGCGATCCAGGTGCTAGTATATGTCTACCTCACATAGTATGTGAGGTGCACCTGATTCTCCTATATATTTTCCCATAGCTTTGAAAAAGGCCATTTGTATATGAAAAGCGCCTAATAATATAAAGACACTGTTGAATCTTGGATGCTCAGCGCTCTGTATTTGTTTCTTAGCTATGGCTAAATCGTAGGTAACACAAATGTATTTTTGATTACACTCATATCATCAGCTACTTGCTGGGCCATTTTCAGAGTATGTAAAACAACAGAGTAAGAGAACAGCAAAAAGTTCCAAGAAGCTTTCAGTAGAATGGGAGAGAGTGAAACGCTGTCTCAGGAAACAATTGAAGGTATGCATCGATATTCAATAGTAATTCGATAATTGAATGATGTTCTATTTTTCCAGATATAGAAGAATACGTTTGCGTTTATGGAAAACAAAAATTATCCAGCGTCAATAAGGCTCGGTTCGAAATTTTCTTGGATTGGTACAAGCCAAAATCGAATCAATCTCCTTTCGGGGGTATCAAGAATTTTGAGGCCAGTCGTATCCCCCTCCTTGCAAGGATACATTGATTTGCAAAATACGACGTACAAATCAAATTGTAGCTATTTGGAAATTTGCTTTTAGTGAGAAACCAAACTTCTTCAACCCGGAAGGAAAAGGATGGGTTAAAGAAGACGGCGAATATAAAATAAGATGGTTCGAGAGCGAACAATTTCCGCAAAACCTAAATGAAGTACTAGTAGCTGCCGATAATTCAAGTGGAGTTGAATCTGAAGACGATGATGAGTAGTAGTTAATGACATATTTCCATGAGTTTCATTTGTTCTGTTCTGTTTGTTCTGTTATTTTTTTCTTGAATTTTCTACATTTTATGATGAAAGTTATGTTCATCTTTAATTAAATCTATAATATGCATCTAGTTCTAGTTAATTGAACACTGTTTGTCTGGATGTGTATCCTATTTATTTTTCAATTTTCATCAATAATTTGGAAACCTTTCTGCATATAAGAGAAGGAAGATATTTACTTTCATCAAAATTTGAAAATATTGTGATTGTTTTGAACAAAACAAATACCATATGCTCCATGTTTCAGCTTGGAATGACGTCGCTTACGTATCGCCCGGAAAAATATTAGAGATATTTAACAAGACAAATGGGAGTCTGCCGGTTCTGTGCCGCCGTCTTAGGATTTTTTCTACGAAGGCAAGTTGTAGATTCTTTGATTCTCTATCATTTGATGCAAAATACAAGTTGGAATATTTATTCCTGTCATTTGACAATTTTGACTTATTCTTGATATTTTTGACATACTTTGACGGCGTCTGCTTCGATAACGACTTCGTCTGCTCAAAATCTGAGATCATAGTGATATTCAAAACCAAAAACATAACAAATGTACCGAATTTCAACCTGGAATAACATCATTCAGATATCGTCCAGAAAAAAAAATAAGGGAACCACTTCACATAACAAATGGGCGTCTGCCGGCTCTGGACCGCTGTCTGCTGATTTTTTCTCTCGAGAAAACTTGTAGATATTTCCATAGTCTATCATTCGATGCGAAATGCAAGTTGGAATATTCATTTTTGTCATTTGACATTTTTGACATATTTTTGACGGCGTCTGCTACGATAACGCCCCCGTCTGCTCAAAATCTGAAAGCACAGTTTTATTCACAATCACAAAGGGAACGTTTGTCCAGATTTTCAGTCTGGAAGAACTACTTTAGTCTATTGACAAAAAAATTACCTTTCAACACCCCCTACTGAATTAATGCCCCCACTTGAAGGTGGCAGACGGGTGGTCTTATACTTACTATTGTGGGGTACTTCAATCAAAACCATCATACCTTTGGAATATTCACTTCAACTATCTTTCACGCGAGCTCTTGGTCTTATAGTCACACTCATCACGTTTTGATAATGGTGAAAATTATCATGGTGAGTGATATGCCAGAGAAATATCATAAATCGATAGCTGATACACCCACATTGATCACATGCGTAACATGTATTTATTTTGCAGGATACATAGGCTTTTCTCATAAATGTGGATGAATGTTCCAGATATGCATTATACTAGCAAATCATGGCCGATAGCGGAAGATATCACCTCAGGTGTGAGGAGGTTGAAATGCCAATTCACTGAGTTGGAGCAGAAAACACTATATGCAATGAATTATGACACGAGAGTATGCTTCGATCAAGACCAAGTTCAACGACTCTACAATCAGGCTAATCAGTACAAATTGGGCTTCCTACTCTGTGCTGGATTCGAATATGGAAACATTAATGTTGAGGAATTCGTGGAAGCAATGGTTGAAGAGGACTTGGTGCAATTCCTCTATGAAATTTCAGATTTCCTACCAAACCACCTCGTTCGAAGATATAGTATTGGTATAACTCAAGAGACGTCTGATGCTGAAGAATCCTCCTAGTTACTTGTATATATTAATAATAATCACTTGGAGTGTGAAATAAAGCAACATATTTAGCACATTCGGTTTTTATTTAGTATTAAAATATATTTCGAGAAACAACCAATGTTATGAACATAAAAGTATTGACGATGATTTTTAATATGAAATGTTTATATAGTACATCTGAATGGAACCATCCAATGCACTTTAAGTCAAATATGCGTCATGGAGAATAAATGCGTAAACTTTGGTGTGAGATGGAAACTTCGTTTTACGTGTTTCAAACTCTAACTTTATGTCGACAGTTGAGGATCTCATTGCATCAGGTTGATAATTGCAATCTATGATGAATAGTGGGTTAGCGCGAAATCCTTCAATGCTCATCATTGGTTCACCCATATCTTTCCCATAGTAACTACGTTGGAAATTTTCGTAGGCATAGTAGGATACCGCTTCCAATTTTTTATCGAAATCCAAGTTCCATCGTTCGTATGGATAAACTTCCGAATTCAGATACAATCGAATATTTACTCCTGCATGGGTGAACTGTGTTACATCCTTAGATCTATCATCTGTGTTCGAGGACTTTTGGAATCCTATGATGATGAATCGCAGTCGCTCGAGGCTATTGGTAGTTTTAACGGCCCAAATATCGGAAGCTGTTTCCCGGATTGTTGGTAGCTCATGAAGATCCCACATCCTGTATGCAATTCTTACTTTTGCAGTGGTACTCCTATTCAAATGATTCAACAACTTCAATATCTGTTTATCTGATGGCACCACGTGCCTTATCTTCCATTCGATTTTGTTCATCTCCAATGCGGCATCAACTTCTTCTATGTAGGAATTCTTGAATAAACGAGCTATAATGAGAATCAACTTCTGCTTGATATTTAGAATAGCTTTTTCATAGTCTTCAGCAAAAACCATCAGATATTCAAGAGGTAGCTTACCGCTGAAAACGCGACTAGTTTCATCTAGAACACACTGTTTCCCATTTTCTAGACCCCATCCAACTGTTTCTAAGGATTTCGCATTCACCTCACCATAGGAAATCATACTTTTCATGGTTGTAGTGATGCCGGGTTTTCGAACCATGCATACCTGTTCACCACCCATCTCCTTACGAATTTCATCGAAAAGGAATGCTAAAGCATTATTAGATAGATAACATGTTTTAGTTGGATCATTTGGTGTGAATTCTCTTCCAATATAGATATAACTTTCCGAAATATCGAGTAATAAATCTTGGAAGTTGACGGCGATCCTTATTTCATCCGAATTCTTGAATGATGGCGAACCATATGGCTTGTATGTGTGTTCATGTAGGCTGATCAGGGAATAATCCAAAATCGGTTCATCAAACACTTCCAATTGTGAGCTGCTAATAGACGATGAAACAATCGTTATATCTAGCTAATTATTGCTATTTAACGCAACTTCAGACCAATGGATTGCAAAAAGTGTATGACGTTTGCAGACAACCTACGTCCAACTCGTTTGGGTAGTTCTGTTCGAATGAATGCATCACCATTCTTCCTTCCCTTTTTATTGATATTCCTACGATAGGTGGTAGTTTCAGTTCTGAAAATATGTTTTGATTGGTTCCCAACACAAAACCCCATTTTTTTCCGGATTGATGAATTGTTACGTAAGCTGCTTCAATTCCAATTTCACAATGATTTTTTCTCCCCGAAAATTGACTAAAAGTCCGCTATCATCCAATATCCTCAGTGTAATGTTGTCGATGAACTGACGCCCAGTCGGATTGATGGGTAAATATATAACATTTTGGGGTTCTTTTGATAACTTACATCCAGGCTCCACATCGATGTCGAACTCATATAGTGTATGTACCTCCTCCCCATTGAGGAATGCTCCTGTGGTAATGTTACAATCCACCCTTATGAGGCGCACCTTCATTTTATTCACAGGCTGGATATTTTTTCTTCTCGAATCCCAGAACATTTGCTAAAGATGTGTCAGATGCCAAATCTATCTCATATATGCAACTCATTTCACATTTCATAGTATTGTTATTAGCACGAAGAGAAAATACATCATCCATACCGTGAAGCTTTATTGATCCCATCTATCTCATAAGCACCCGGTGGTATCGTAATCATTTCATGTGTGAAAGTAGGTCCGAACTTGATATCCAATCGATTATTTTGCTCATCTATATTGAGTATGGAGTTGTATGAGTAGAAACCATGCAACCCTAATCCATAGGTCTTCCTTGCATCGAGTTCAATAGGTGGATAAAAGTTGCCACTCAATACACTACGATCCCCAGATATGGTGAAAGTTTGCGACATGGTTAATCAAAGACTACGAAAAATATGTCAAACTTCAATGTACGTAGCAGCAACAGCGACAATCTTACCGCAACAATGATGAATGCCATAGTTTTCGCAAAATTAAATTTATTCTCAGCCACAACATTTACATCTTTAATTTGACAGAAACGCACTGGTATAACATAAAGGCTGGTTGGCTGTCCTCCTCCGTGAAGTGTTCCTTACAGAATTGATATTTTGATATATCAGGATCGTTCTGTAATTGTTCAGGTAACTTTTCCCACACTAGAGCTATTTCATGTGATGCGCAGCTGATGATGACTTCCTTCGGCATGTCGGCAAGTTGCGCTCTACTCATTTCCAGCAAAGAGCGCACTCTTGAGTAAGCCAGTAATGAGTGACCCATTCGTTTGATGCTCTCTCTATCCATATTGTAGTATATTTGTCTAACTATTTGTGGAGAGAAACTCCAGACACAATTGACCACACCACAATGTATTATAATCTTGATGTCGCTCGTAGTTGTATACGATTTTCATAGCATTTGACTGTTTCGATCTCCTCTTCAGTTACTCTATTAACTCCCTTGGGGGTGGTAAATCTCCATAGGTATCATAATATTCCACTGCACTATTACGTTTCTTATATGCAACCCAATGTGTGCCACTGCCTTTGCTGCTATCTAAATTCAGAATAGCTGATTTTATACGTCTTAGCCCGGAATTGGGTTGGTTATATCTCATAAATATACATCGGAAGTGTGGTACTTTTATTCTATCTATTTGATTTAATAGATCAATGTCTGCTAAAGCCCTCCGAGGTGAATCATCTAGTTTTTTGAGTTATGGGGTTTTAGATAGATACCTAATCCCTTTCGATACGGCTTCGAATAGACTCCTTTACCAACTTTTCCGATTGCGATCGCCTCCATATGCTTATTGTGACGATTTGCTTCAGAAAGTTGCTCCTTACTCTCTTCAGCGGATTGAATGGCTCGTGCTATACCGGCACTCCCCGCAGTCAAACTACCTGATGCCGATAAACCCGCGAAAATGGGTATAAGTGGGAGAATTCCGCCAACCTTAGGAATTGGTATTATTCTAGGCGTTCGGATATTATTTTTTCCACCCGCAATTTTCACAAACTTTCGAGCAGCCCCAATCGCCATCAATGAGGTTTCGGCTAAGTTTTTCTTGATAGCGCCTTTTTTACCCATTCGGTTTATCACATTGCGAACTTTGTGAACTATACCAGAACCAAATGCGATTTTTCTACTACGCTTTGATTCCATCTTCCTCCTCAACACTCTACGTTCCTTCACTCCATCACTACATCCCATCTCAAAACGCCTCTTCCCCTTCATAATATTGGTAACTAACCAAGATGCAGTCCTCTCCCCCACGTTAGCGTCCTTTGATTTGACCCGCTCTCAGGCAGCTTCTTTCAATTTTTTATCGGCTGAATGCCTGGCAGATTAGCCGCTCGGATGTTTGAGATATGCGATATCGTGTTCTTTGCAGGCTCTATCCAATTTATTTATTCCGTTTCTGTAGCCGTGTTGCCGGGCCGCAATATTGATAGCCTCCAGGAATGTGTAATTCAAATGGTAACTTATTGATTATGGTGTTAACAATTCCTCCACCCTCTTTCTCACCACGTCTGCTTCGTTTCCCTTTATTATTATCATTATTATTATTATTCTTCATCGATGTGCAACGTTTCGCTGTCATAGTATAAATGAGTCGAACACAGGGTGTGATTCTTTATATACCATCTATCCACCATACAATGCGGATTGTTCAGCAGACAGAAACATTCGATGTGGATAATTTCGATGAAAAAGTGGGATTAGGAAATAACATCATACAACGCCGCCATGGGGTATTATTCCCAAATACAATACGTGGGCTCATACCAGGTCCATCGGATTGTGGTAAAACGAATGTCATGATATCGTTACTCACCAATGAAAATGGTTTACGATTCGCCAATATCTACATTTACTCAAAATCATTATACCAACCCAAGTATGAATATCTACGAAAAGTTTTGGAGCCAATAAAGGGGCTAGGACTCCACACTTTCGACAATAATGTGGATATAGTGGAACCGGCAGACGCTAAACCTGATAGCATTTTCATTTTCGACGATGTCATTTGCGAAAAACAAGATGTAATAAGATCTCATTTCTCCATGGGTCGATTCAAAAGCTAGGATTGTTTCTATTTGGCGCAGACATATTCTAGAGTGCCTAAACAGCTTATTCGAGACAACTCTAACTTCATTGTGATGTTCAAACAGGATGACATGAAACTACACCACATTTTTTCCGATCACGTATCTCCAGATGTGACATTCAAACAATTTCAAGCTATGTGTGCACAAAGTTGGACTAATAAATATGGATTTCTTGTTATCGATAAGGATAGTGAAATCTATGAGGGGCGGCGCTGAAGAAAAGGATTCGATAACTTTATATATTCATAATATTTCAGCAGCATTCGATTCATTCAATCTCCAGAAGCGACAATGAGCACATCTAATGATGAAAAGGTTAAAATGACATCTGAAATTGACCTCAAACGTGAACTCGTTGAAGCAACCGATGCAGTAAGAAAAAAGTTCAAAAGTCTCAAGAGTGATCGTATAGGTAATCAAATAGTGCTGGAAAAGATGTACGGACCACTGATGAAACCATTGAACACAATTTCAAAAGCAGCAACCTCTATGAGTAACCATATTCCAGCAGCGACAATGAAAAGTATCACCAAACAAAGTAGACCAATCATGGTGAAACCTACACTCCATTCCACACCAATGTCGGGAAATGAGTCAAATTCTATGGAAACACCTGAAAGCACAATGAAACCACATAGTTTATTCACTGAAATTCCATCACATGAAGAAGAAGGAGGAGGGGGATCTAATTATGTGACCATGATGGATACACCACCACCATCAGCATCATCATCATCATCATCTTCACTTATGCCATCATCATCATCATCATCATCTTCACTCATGCCATTCGATAAAACAGCGACTGGCAGCAAAATCATTAGCGGATTAGATGAACAGTTGAAAGAGCATTTGAAAAATTTGGAATCCAAAGACCCCAACTATGATACCACATATGGCGTTCGCATTAATCCTATTACGGGAGACATGATGATGGGTAACATGAAAATTCGTTTTCCAAGATCTATCGATTATCGAGACATGCGATTATATGCTGATTTACTACAAACTACGAGGGCGCCATATAAGGATTACGATATACGTGAAGGCTTGAATGCTAGTACGAAATCAAAGAAATATCTACAAATAATCAAACCAATAATTAGCACATCACCTAACATGAGGAGTCAGCAGCGTAAAGTTAAAGGTGGTGGGGAAATGAAGCAATCAGAATCTATTGAAAAGATTGCTAGTAATCATCTGAAAGAGTACGTCTATTGGAATGAGGCTGCAGAATTAGTGGACCGCCTTCGACTATTATATGGGTCGAAAATGGCTGGTCACACTGGGCACGATAATGAAATAATCTCAATCATTGAGGAATTACGTGAAGAAGGTATTGTGTATTGATACCATATATTACCGCAATTTAGAAAAGCTAGACCATTAGTATATCAATGTAAACCAAAGAGATCGTTCGGAGGTTGGAAAATAGTACAATAATGGAAATAAGTGCGACCAAAAGGCAGATTGTTGATGAATTACATTAACCTGCGAGGCGCAACTTTACGAGAAGGATAAGTATAATAAAAGGTTTAGCAGACTTGTGGCAAATTGATTTGGCTGAGATGCAAACGTACTACAAGGAGAATAATGGTTATCGTTATATATTATTTATCATCTATTGCTATTCTGAATACATCTGGACCGAGTCGATAAGAAATAAAACCGGTTCGGAAGTTACACAGGCCATGGAGAGAGTATTGAAAAAGGATGATTATTCACCGAAAAATGTGCAGAGTGATCTTGGAAAGGAATTCTATAACAGCAACTTCGCCGCATTGATGGCTGAATATAAAATCAATCATTATTCCACATATAGCACGATGAAGGCTGCAATCGTGGAGAGGGTTATAAGAACTCTAAAGAATTGGATTCATAAGGAATTTTCTGCAAGGGGTGAATACCAGTGGTGTGATGAATTACAACATTTAACTAATATTTATAATAACAGGGTACATAGAACAATCGGTATGAAAGCCGTCGACGTAACAGCTACTACAATACTACACGCCTATAGTCACCCAAAAATCGTGCCAAAGGAAAAATTTCGCGTTGGCGATGTGGTGCGTATAAGCAAGTATAAGGGTGTATTCGAGGAGGGCTATACCGCAAATGTCTCGACTGAACTCTTCAAAATATCCGAAGTGAATGCTACCAATCCCAGAACTTACAAACTTGAAGATGTGGATGGAACGTCGATCAAATGATCATTTCATGGATTGGAGTTATTGAAAACTGCCAATCTAGACGCATACTTGGTAGAGAAAGTCTTGAAGGAGAAAGGAGGAAGAATATATGTCAAATGCCTTGGATTCTCTAACCAACACAACTCTTGGATTGACAAATCTGCAGTTATTTGAAGTGTGAAAATCGCTAATTTAGAATAAATACCCATTGAGCAATGAATTTACCTTGTTTTTCTACCGCTTCCTCACTACCCCTCAACTGGAATGGTGATGGGTATGCAATGAAATCTAATTGTTATATAAAATAAGATCGATTAATAAATGTATCGAAATGAACTTTATTTCAATCAAATATTTGAATATAAAAGCATAGTATAAGCAGAAGGGTCCGGAATAGCATTCATTGTGATTCCAGTACCCCGCCCCCTGGAAGCCTATAGAACAAGCTTTAAAGAAAATGTATTATCATGCCTAATAGTTATTGAATCATTAAGAATCAGAGTCAGCCGATAAGGAATATATAGGAATTCGATTTATAATAAAACTGGATGGGGAATTGAATGCTGGTATAATTTGTTCACCATGCAGACTCGCTTCTGAGTTTTAGAAATTGTACAGAGAACAATATTTCATAAAAACTCACCAGCCACTTATTTTAAAATGCTCAAGCATAAACTGATATAACTCATATTCACATTCAACGGTACACACCGGAATTTTTTGTGATATCAATTGCGCCGAAGAGAATATTACTACGTCATGAGGTCAATCATTTCATAACAAATATTTCAAACAATTACTTATTCTCTTACAATTAAACTGTAGAGAAAATTTGTTACCAATTAGTAAATAGTAATTCGAGAGTAAGAATTCTGAAAGTTTGAATACAACGAACAGGTTTGTGACAAACTCATCATCGAAGTTACTACTAAAAACATATGTTCATATTGAAAGAATTAGCTCCTCACGAATCCTTTGTTTTCGGTCAACGATTCATTTACAAATTACATGGTTTCATTCAATGAGGTATATTGATGACAAGAAAATGAGGTTGATATTCAACGAAGCATGCTCAAGCAAATCTATTTATTAATCATAACATAACATTTTTCTCACTGTAGGTCTTTGGAATTGAAGGATGGTCCTATATTGAAAAATAAGGAGGGGTCTGAAAATTGTTATATCAAATCAATTCCTGGATGATGGAGTGGGAATTGGAGTTTATTTTTCTTTATGGTGAAGTGATATCTGAAGCTTATACTAGAGCTATCCCGCATTGAGACATTGAAAGAGAATGACAAACATTGGGCAGCAATATTCCAGACCCGACTTGACAACGTCTGCTGAATGTGTCGACTTCCTTTTTGTGTTATCTATTTCGCTACCTAGAGAGACATGTTTGTGGTTTTCCTATGTTCAAGAGTGCGGAGCGTGACTCCTTATTGTATTCCGATGTTCACACCCAAAACACTCCGCTAGTATAACGCACCTCTAGAAATTATCATCTTTAAATCCAAAAAAATTTCACGAAGGTACAACATGCACCTATCTTGCACATAAGATGGGACACATACAGGCAAGGTGTCCTAGCGGCATGAAGCGCTCAAACAAAATCTACTATGAGCTGTAGATCTCGCTCTTTTTGAGGAGATGGTTCTCCACTTTAGTGTAGCGATATTGTCACGAATGTGACTTATTCTCTTCGCTAGGATTCACTGAGGTTTGATTGATTGATTGATTCAATAAAAGGGCTACAGATGGAACAACAAAAACAAATATGGATGTATTGATTATTAAATACAATTTTTACATTCTTCGAAGAGGCAATAGGCTGACGACTGAATAAATAATAGAAATGGTACTTACAATAATCTAACAAAACTCGGGGATGTATCAATTGGGACATCCCTGTTGCCACAAGCAACCGTCCGCTATTCGGACCAAAAGTCAAGTACCCCTTGGACGTGGATTATGATCGATCACCTCAAATTTTCATTTTATCGAAACATGTTTTGTCACGAACGAGGACAGTTGAATCGCCGAGAAATATATAATAAACTCGATGAATTAGAACTGTGAAATAATAATAATAGTTATAGTCAATATATAAATGGGTGTAAATATGAATTCATAGAATATATGAATATCCTTTCTTGACAATATTGAAATTCGCAAGGAATATAGTGATTAGGTCGTACCACTCTCATTTCCTGAGAGTATCATCATATTTTTTCAATGATAATAAGTAAGAATAATAATTTAGATTTCATTGCCAATAATCATAATATACATATCCATACGTTCAATATGATGATGCTCTAATCAATGTGTTTTGTGAATATGTAAAGTTCAAAATTATTTCTAACAACTTTCCATCTCAACTATTGAAAGTCCATCAGTGGTATTCAATGAAAATGGTATCTATACTTTCAAATGTGTACAAAACTAATGCAATTTTTTTTTTCAGCTGCACAGATACCTCAACGAGGCAGTAAGTATTAATAATATATCATACAGAGCTTCAAATACAGGGTGATTCCTGAACAGGTTTAAATGTGATGAACGAACTTTGAAGATCGGCACCCAAATCAACAATAACATTGTAAGAGCTTATAGGCCTCAATCTCAAAATACTCATCAATAATTTATAATCAATGTCGTTGCCACATTCCGATTATTTTTCTCAATTCTACCTATATTTCGTGTGATATTGATGATTATAAAACTAGTGAAATACATAATTCCATTCATCAGAGAAACTTTTCGAATAAAAATTTGGTTTCGAAAACCAAGCAAGAAAATATTGGTTGAAGAACATTTTTGTCATGACATGCAGGGCATTGTAGACTGCTTGTCTTGTGCATCTTGTAGAGAACGAAAATCAAAATCATTTCACGCTAGAAGTGTTGCGACGTAAGCTGTTGATTTTTTCTTATTGAAATGAATGCTTCATCAAAGTTGATGAGATGATTTTATTGTTTATCTGTCGCACCAGTCAATATTCATCTCATTCAAAGTTAGAAAATCAAAGACATATAGAAGAGTATTGGTGCATGCATCGTAAGATCATGGTCAACTTCACGATAGGAACAGTGAACGAACTGAATATAAATACATTATTCCAGATTTTCTAGGATTTTCTCTCCTTGCCCCAAAATGTCTATGCGTTTGAAGATTTTTTTTATCAGAGATCCTGAAAGAAAAGTTCACCAGCTTGTCAGTAACAATTTGTTTTGAAAAACGTTTGGAGAATAGTAATAAAGGTATATAGAAAAAATATCAATTTTTCACTTAGCTTCGGAAGTTTCGGAAACGAATCTGCTTTAGTTTTCAACATAAATGGATATTTGTATAGAAAATTCGTATTCGTCTAGACATTTCTCAGTTCTCAGTCACAAGTTTTGAATTCAGTAGTGAATACAATGTTCTATGTATATCAATTCAACAGGAAGCAATGCTATTGGCTTCGTTCAGAAGAATGCAAGCAGATTCCTTGATTTTTCTCTTCTGATTGTTATCTGTAAATGAAAATGATAAATTCGAGTTCAATTTATGAAAACGTCCTGTAACTGATTTGATTGACATCGTCACCAATTATCACTTGAGAATACCCATTCTTTATGTTGAAAGCAGGAGCAGATTCGTTACCGAAACGTCCAAAGCTAAGTGATAATTTGATATTTTTTCTTTATCCTTTTTTTCTCCAAACATTTTTCAAAACAAATTGTCATTGACAAGCTGGTGAATTCTCCTTTCAGACTCTCTGATAGGGAAATTCTTCAAACGCAATGAAATTTTGGAGCAAATAATCTGATTTGTCCTTAATACACGTATATTGAAATTATACTAATACTTTCATTTCTTTGAAATGAGGAGAAAAAATCCCAAAAAATCTGGAATAATGAATGTTCCACCTCCTCAATTAACCTAGTATTGAATATAAGTAGCATAAAGTTGATATATGGTGATTCAGTTGCTTTGTATGATGTGTCTGAAACGAAAAAAGTGTCAGTATGATCAAGTATCAAGGCTGTGTTCATGAACTCACTCTCGTGAGTAGAGTAAGCTTATTATTATGGTTACCTGATCAGAAATATGTCGTTAAAGGTTACACAGAGTAAGTAGCCTGTCAAAATCTCTTGAGTAAGAGTGTGGCCACCTGATCACAGATATATCTCCAAAGATTACTCAGAGTAGATGTTCAAAACGTTTTCAGTATGTAAAACTGATACAAAATAACAAATGTCATGTGTCATGAAAGTCACAGTATTTTTGATTTCGTTTCACGAAGATAATTATTATTATCCTAAGTAATGCATTATTATATATGACGAGATTCCAGGATTGAAATATCTTCGAATACCTATATTTTGTCAGCAAACCCACCGCTTCTTTCAATAATAACAATATTCCTCTCACTCAAAGACCTAGAAGGCTAATGTAAGTGTGAAAAAACGCTGAAATCTGTATACAACCAGTGTTCCTACGGCAATGGTGATCATGCGCACATTATCGGCAACATTGTCAGTTTTATATTCTTATACGCAAAAGTCATATTTATGCATTAGGACGTAGTGTATATTTCTCAAAAAACTTCTCCTAACTGATGATCAATAGCATTACAAGAATCATATATACAATTTTCGCGACAAAATTCATAGATTCACTGATATTAATTGAATGGATACCAAGAGATCGATGAAACTGAAACGGCAACTGTATATAAGAATGCACCTCTGTTATTTTGTCTGACGTAAACTGAAGACAGCTGGATTGGGATTAGTTTCAGTTTAGTGAATTAGCGAAGATTTTTGGTATATTACTCCAGTTTGGGTGGTTTGTTGTAGTCATAGTGACAAAAACAGTACTTATCTGTTTCGAGATTCATTGACTGATTAGTGTACAGTGTTTTCGAAATGAATGATTTGGTATCAAGATGAATAACAAATTCCAAGAATGTCTTACTTTAGGTAAATTCATATCGTCAAGAAGCTTCGTGCTATCATATATTTTTTCTGTAGGTATAACAAAAAATGGCTCTCGTTCCACTGTGTTCAATAAATCAATGAGGTACTTTGCATGCCATCAATGTTATTTCCGTATCTGATATCACAAGCATTAGACAATGTTTGAAGTTTCATTTGCGTTGAACAACGATCAGGGTGATCATTTCATAAGTATTTGCACCAAATTCTGTTTTATGTCCTTGAAGTCGAAGCAAGAAAACGATTCTCAAAACTGGAATTCAGAGTGATATATCTCCCACAGAGAGCCTTTCTTGAAGAAATAAAATATGCATGCCGACTTATTTTTTGATGAACCATGGTGAATTATTGCTTACATAGCCTGAAGCACCCTGTATAGTAGCTCGCCCATTTCTATCCAATGAACACCTAAAGTTGATGGATACATCGAAACATTATTACAAATAACATAAATGGATCCGTCATAACAAATATCCTCACAAATATCATATGGGTTTTTCACAATTCAACTGATAATCAAATAACTACGAAGCCGTTCCTGGCATGGTCGCGTCTTTACTGCGCATGCTCACATTTGCCGTTGCAACCACGTTGGGGAACACTCGAATAGAACGATATTGGCCTTCTAGGTCTCTAAGTTCAAACACTCTGTTCATTGAATGGAAGCATCAGCTAGCTGGTAGCAGTCTTGCAGAGGTGGCCTGTTCACGTGTCATCAATCGTTGTAATCTGTCAACGGTCATCTGTCGAATGTCATATTTGAATTGTCATACGTCAGCTTTCTCATCCCTGTTTGACATAATAGTAGGGTGGTATAACCATGGGCCGCCCTGTATATATATTTTTTAATTGTATTCAACTCAAACACCGATGATGATGTCATTCCATCGCGTTATCGCTTTTCTGCTCAATCACGGGAACGCGAACCGTGGGCCACCCTGTATATTTATTTTCTTGCGTAACCGCGCATTCGCTTCCCTACTAGAACATATGCTGCGTTCCAGTTAAGAGTAAAGTGGGGATTTCCCTGTGCTGATTGTCGTGGTCTCTTAGTTTAACTACTATGCAGCCGTGCAGCATTGCAAGTTAACTATAAGTAAAATATAATTTTCAGCGAATAATATTCCATTTTGAATGCTTCGATTCTCCAATGCATGAAGATGAATGCATGAATAACTAGACGAAACAAGAAATATGTGTTCTTACAGAATTTTATAATTGATCATCAAACATTTTGCTTCATGGAGAAGGCGCCATTTCCCCATTTCGAATATCTGAAAGTCCTACAAAAAACAACCACCAAGTTTTCGAGATTGCCAACAATGAGAAACGTTTCATCTGGAGCTCTTTCATATAATCGATTTGATTGTCCAATTTTAGCACGGTAATAAATCGTTTTTCTATAATTATTACTGATGGTTATTGTGCCTTCGCCATTTCGAGTATTTTAAAGTCCCACAAAAATCAACCTCGATGTTTTTGAGATTGCCAACAAGCGAAAAACGTCTCATTTCATTCTACATGATCAATTTCATTTTTCAATTCTAGAACGACCTCAGAACGAAAATTCATTTCAAATCCTACTAGGTATAGTTACACGGCGAGTCGTCTGGGACCACCATCTCATTTATATTACCACTCTGACTATAACATATCTCGATTTTCTCGGATAGGATGTTTCAGGTAAAGTGTTACTGAGAATGCTCATGAAAATATCAGGCGTTGATGATTTTAATGAAATATCGATACAAGGAGATGATATTGATTTGAAAAAGAACATTAATCACTATTCAATCATCCAGAACGATTGCACTGTTGCAGAATATAAAATAATTTTTGATGAATGCAACAGGTGAAAATAATCGTATTATTAGGTGGAACTAAGTTTCTGCTATAATATCAACACTTCACGTCTTGTATGCGTGGAATTTTCATGATATCATATAAAAAAAAAATATTTTCGTTTTCCGATTTATGCTGTATGCATTTCAGTTGGAATACCCTTTATTTTTGAATTCAAGTGATAATGGTACAGCCAGTAGCAAAATTCTTCAAGTCAAGAGTGAAATTTCAATTAAATTTTTCAAATAAAATTTAACCGACTTGTATTCAGAGATCGTGTTATTTGAGACCGAAATATCTCACTATTTTGAAACTAGTCAAGTGATTTTCAATTACGAAAATTTTATAGTAAAGTTCTTAACGAGCTCTTTTCAGAAATATGCACCAACCTGCAATATTTCCATTGCGCATTGAATATGGGTTCTCCTTTGTGAAGATTCAAATGATGGTTGAATGGAGGTGATATGTCACGGATACTTTTCATCACCATGGATATAGTGATGTAAGCGCATAATGCTATGATGTTGTTTCGTAAAGTAGCAATGGAAAGCAAAATTTCATGATGGATATTTGAATGTGTCACATATATGCGCATCGTCATGACAGAACTGAGTGTTTTCCTCAGGGCATATTTGCGAGTCCAGTTTTTGAAATGAAGTAAAATTTGCAAAAAAAAATCTTTGAAGAAGTAGGCCGCCTGTTTGATTCGGGCATGTGAGTTCTACAAAAATATGACTATAGTTCAACGAAAAATAATTATTACTGAAGTTGAGGTTCACCATTCCAAAAAAATCTCAAGAAAATGGTTCATTACCCACTTCAGCAAACATGTTAATTGAAAATCGGAGCGTCTGATTGAGAGCTGTGAAATATGACACAAATAGAACGACAGGCAAATACATTCCAAAGAAGAATAAATGGAGATTACAATAATAGATTCATCCACTTCAGTTCAATTTGATTTGCAGAAATTATAATAAACACAGTGAATTGTTTCTATTATAATATCTGATTGTGACATAATCTGAGAAGAATTGTCGGATATTTATACAATTGTTATTGTACTCTTGTTTTTTTACTGGTATTTCCAATATTTTTCCAAGAATATAATTGAATAGGAAACTTGTTACTTTCTGTTGAATTTTTCGACAATGATTATCTCATTCGTCAAAAAGAATCACATCCATTATTATTTGGTTGAACTTGAGACATCTTCCTGTGGAAGCCCAGTGCCTGAGCCTTCACGGGCCCGCCGTCCGAGCCCAGAGTTTCGTTTCAGAGCCCACTTCGTCTCTACGCTGAAGCTCCCACTAGTTCAGCACCCAAGTCCGCTATGCCCTAGCTCTAGGCCTCCCTAGCCTTCTAGTCCAAGCCCGGGGATGAGGTGAGAAGGAACCCCATGTCTGTGTCCGTGGCCATTTCCTGAACAGCTCTATTCCGTCGCTATTCTGTTGTTCCTCAGCTGCTTAAGCTCAAATTATGCAGGGTCTAGGCATTTTTTTTCTGGCCAGCCACTGCGGGACATTCGCAGGAGATGTGTGATGAGGTTTATCCGTCCCCCTTGCATAGATGACACATTGGGTCGTCACCCACACCGATAAGGGCCATGTGTCTCCTGAGTCTACAATATCCGGGTGAAACTCCTACCATCATGGAACATTCCAAGAGGCATTTCCTCCTGTTTAGTTGGAGGTGGTATGACTGGTGTTTACATGACCTTGCGATATGGAGCCGTGCCTGCCTCAGTCCTTCTGCTTCTGCCCAAGACCTCTGGAATTGTTTGCCAAACCAAGTCATCCAGGGCCTTCAGGTCGACGCATTGGAGGATTCCTACTATAGGTTCTGGCCCAAAGAGAGGCCCTGAGGCACCTTGTTCTGCTAGGGCATCGGCGCTTTCGTTTTTGGTCTTGATTTTCGATTCGTCCCGAAATATGGCTATGTAATTGTGTTAATTCGTTCGATGATTTCGCCTTTGATCAAGACTGGGACAGGCTCGCAGGAAGTCGGTTCTTTCGCATTCAATTGTAGGAGTTGGTATATACAGTCCTTTTGATTGGAGTGCTGTTGAAGTATTCCAGTACTACAGTGATACATTGGATGTGTATTTCTGCACTCGGTTTCTTGATACTGATAGAAGTTTTCGTTCATTGCCAGAAAAGTCTTGGTTGGGATCAGAATAGTATTGATTTTGGTAGGAATTGAATATAGATGGAAGTATGAATTGGTGTCGGGAAACATTATAGGAAAGTGAATAATAAAGACTATTTTATCGTTCGATTCGATAAGATTCGATTTCCAAAATTTCGTAATATTTGTGTAACGTAGTATTATATCGCTTCCAAATAAGAGTTGGTTCGGTTGATTATGGCGTAAGAGTGTTTGTATTATAAATTCCAAATCTTTGATTTTCAAGTTGCTAGCATGAACAATTTTCAATCTTGCAAAAGTGATAGAATTTTGCTGCCAATTGATCTAAGGCAATCTTCGCAGAGAGGTAACTATTGAAGTCAAATAACAATTCGTCTAGCTCTTTATCGAGTTCGTTAATTTTTTCTGACATTTGCTGTTCGTTTTGTTTGATCAACGTCAAAGATTTCTCGTAATCATTCATGACCTTTTTAGTTAATGAGATTTGTTTGTTCAAAGTTGTTGCAATATTTTCTTGATTAGTTTCGAGGGTGGCAATGGCTTCATCGTATCTTTTGCCATCATCGGCGTCCAAATAACCCGAAATACTTTTGAAGATAGTACCTAAACCGTCAATGAGTACCCTCTTAACCCTCTCAATCGGATGTATGGAGTTAAATTTTCTCTAGCAAGATTGAGATTGAAAAGAATGGCATTATCTATATTTATTAATTCGCTATAGTACAGAGGGTGTCGACTTAAAATAATTTGTTTCATTGTTTCATATTGCTTAGTTAATTTCAGTAATTCGGTTTCGATAGGAATCAGGTCAAAGTAGTGGATGAACGTGTGATGGGTGGCTTTCAATTTGGCATCACCTAGTTTATATGGTAGGATCCCGGGATTAGAATCAAGACTGGTTATCCTTATTTCTTGAGCACTGTTCGCTTTCAGCGCGAGAAGTATCCTGTAATGCGATAGTTTTTTGATTAGATGATGGCCTTTTCAGATTGTTTTTATGGTAGACTTTTGTTAATCCGCTAGTCACTGAAGGTGTAGTGGATTTGTTCTTACGCAGTATTGTTGAAACATTAATTTTTTCATTCTTTGTGATATGGTGAGCTTTGAATCGGGGACTTGCTTTATGCCGAGCTCTAGTTTTATGATAAACTAGGGTGTTTGGTTGATAAGTCAACGGGTCGTGCCTATTTTGATAGATAGATTTTTTAGATAGATAGATTTTTTAGATAGATAGATTCATTTGTTTCAAAAACATACAGTTTAAGAAAAAAACGTCAAAATTAGGCTAAAGTACATAAATAAATAAATATCGTAGGTATTACCTCTACCTTTACCAAGACTTTTTCTTTCTGCTTTTTCATTTGTTGGTTGAGTTTTTTATAGATTTCTATGGTACGATCTTTATGTTCTTCAATATAATTGTTGTATAATTTTTCACTAATATTGATGTCAAAAGGACTATTTGTATCAAGATGTCCATTGATGATATCTATAGGACTTCATTTTCTGACACAATTCGCAATAATTAATATATTTTGTAACTGTTCCTCTGATGTTGGGCCAATAAAAGTGTCTTTTTATTTGAATAGTCAAAGTCGTTACCGATTGAAATATCTATCTGATTTTGTAACTGTTCGTCGGGATAGTCTAACTGTTATATAATTTTTCGGTGACCCATTTTTGATTGGTCGATTGAGCTTGCGGTCTAGTGTTTGTAGTGTACTGTCTAGTGGTGGTACTCATGGGTGTTGGTTTTGGTTGGTTGAAATTTTGGGAGTTTGAGTTTGGTTTCCAAACATTTCTTTGGGGTCCAAAGACTTGATGGTTCGTGAAAAATTTCTGGGAATGATCAGGTTGTGGTTGAATATTTACCCCAAGGCACTGAGTTGTGGCCCATATTGTTCATATTGTTTATAAATTACTTCTTACATAATTATCCCCTAGGGACAATTATCAGCTTCGCTCATTGTCATAGAGAAGTGATTCCATTAAAACAAACTGATTCTTAACCTGAAGAAAACTCATTATCTTTCATTCACGTCCTATACCTCTATCATTTGTCACACTTAGAAAAGTTGGGTAAAAGGTATAGATATACATTTGAGTTTGGACTCACACGTTAAGTCCATGATGAAAAAAATCAGAGGACTTATTGGTAGATTCAGATATCTGTTGCGATTCTCGGATATTCATCACATGTAAACATTATACTATGCACTCATCCAGTCTCACTTGTCATATCATGTTATGGGTTGAGGAAAAACTCTCCACTGTCATTTGGAGGAATTCAATGAGGTACACGAGCAACCGAGAGAGCAACACGTATTTTGAAGTGCTCCTGTATAAGCGTGCATAAGGGAAGAAATAGAGTGAGTGTTGACTTCTATTTTATATCATCACATTCAGAAAGAAATTCTACGTCTACTGATTGCACTCATGACATAAACTACAGCAGCATAAGCCTCCAAATTGCATTTTAAACGGTTATATGAGTAGATGAACACTCATCGTTGTCCAATTTTTTTGTGACACTCCGAGCCGAGAACAAGTCATTCCAGATAAAAGTTGTAGTACATGGGTCATCGCGAAAATCCCAGACATGAGTGATCTCACCAAGGAATATGTTGCCAAAATGTTCCATGACTTGACAACTCAAATCCAACAGCAGAATACTCAGGTTGTCTCGCAGATAAGCGAACTGAAAAACGAACTTACAAACTATAAGGGACATATAGATGATAGTATACATGATCTCAAGGCAGAAAACGAAGCATTAAGACACGAGACCAAGAAATTGAAAGATAGACTACTACAAACAGAACGCAAGGCGAAGAAATACAATCTGATAGTGTACAACCTACCGGGGACGAACCCTAGCAGTGAAGTTATAAAACTATTTCGTGACAAGCTAAACGTCAATTGTCGTGAAGAAGACCTGAGAGACACTTATAGATTCAATTCCAAAAGTGCAAACGGAAAGCCTGAACCAATACTTGTAGAATTTATTTCAAATAATCTTAAAACCAAAGTTTTAGGGGAAGCTAAAAAATTGAAAAATACTGGAATATATATTTCCCTTGATTACACACCAGAGGACTTCCAAATAAAGAAAGCTCTCTACTCCTACCAAAAGACTGCCAGAGATAAAGGCCATACAGCCAGCATTAAAGGACAAACATTGGTGATAGCAGGGGTTCCCTACACTCTAGAAGCACTCATATCAAACAACCCTGAAGCCGAAGCGGTCAATAACGTGCTCACAGGCAAGTCGGAAACAGAGGACTCAGTTTTTAAGGAAGAAACTAAAAATCGTATGCTAGGTAATCAACATCAAGCTGAAGAACCTCAACCGAGGAAATAAAAGTATCTTAGATCCTCGTCTACTATTAACAAACAAAAATAATCAGTTACTCGACATTTGTATGTATGAGTACCCTCTCCCCACATTTAATCACTTTAATTTGCTAACAGTAATCCTGAAATCACGTATACACACAGAAGCAGTTGTCAAAATAAATGTATTCATACTCAATCATCTTTGTGAAGTGAGCCTACTGACTAATATTCGAAACTGCAGCAAAACACTGAACATTTTCGGTATTATCTCGTTTTTTTTTTTTTTTTTTTTTATTACAGATTAAAACTCATACTTTTTTCTTCATCCTATATACTGTAGCCTCGTTTCACCTCGAATTTAAATTTAAATAATTTCCTGATCAGTGAATTTTGTATACAAACAATAATGTCATTAAAATTTTGCCATATCAATGTGAGATCGATTCTGTCTAACTTTGCTGGTTTTAAAAATTGGGTATACAATAAATATGATGTGATAGCTGTCTCAGAAACTTGGTTGAGGGCTGATATTTTAGATTCGACGATACATCTACAGGGATATAAGCTACATCGACGAGATCGACTTGGAAAGAGAGGGGGCGGTGTGGCATACTATATTAAAAACAATCTGAACTCAAAGAACATCAACTATGGCATCGTGGAAACTGAGCAACTTTGGATCTCTATAAACTTCAAAAATAAAAACATTGCCTTAGGATGTCTCTATAAACCACCTGACATTTCTAGCACATTATTTTTGTGCGAACTAGAATCATGTCTGAGTATGCTAGCTCCACAATTTGACTTTGTTTTATGTGCAGGTGATCTGAACATAGATTACTTTGATTTGCATAATAACAACGTTAATGTACTTAATAATGTCATGGATTCTTTCAATTTGAATCAAATTATTGATCAGCCCACCCGTTATGCAGCGACCTCACAAAAATTATTAGATCTCATTATATGTTCACAAGATTTGGGCGTAAAAAGCAAACAAGTTATAAACTGTCCGGATATATCGGATCATTGCTTAACGGCATGTGAAATAGGAGAATCTCATGAGAAATTCGCACCTTTCAACTACACCTACCGCGATTTCAAAAATTTCAATACAGAATATTTTATTAACGACCTACAACTTTGTGATCTCTCAGCTTTACTAAGAGTAACAGATATCAATTCCAAAATTTCTATTCTGAATCAACTCATAATGCAGTTATTTGACTGTCATGCTCCTATTAGAACAGTTAGAATTACAAAAAAAAAAGAGTCCATGGCTTACATACACTATCAGAGCTATGATGAAATTGCGAGATAATGCACTAATAAAGTTCAGAAGAACAAGTCTGCCTCAACACTGGGAATACTATAAATCCCTTCGCAATGAAGTTAACAATGCAGTCAAAAGAGAAAAAAAGGCCTATTTACAATTCAGACTGAATAATAACCATAATATGTGGAAAGAACTTAGTAACTTGGATGTGTTCTCCAAAAAAAAGGTAGATATTCCTGCAAACGTCGGTAATTCTAATGATATTAACAATTATTTCAGCGAGATTACCTCTAACGGACAAGAATCGCCTGACAATGAAACTTTGGTGCACTTCTCTACTAGCAAACTCATGGGAGTAGACACATTTACTTTCACCTTGACTAATGAAAACGAAATATTCGAGAAGCTACTGTCTATAAAGTCGAATGCTATAGGGGTTGATGGAATTAGTATCAAGATGATTTTACACTGTTGTCCTTTCATCCTACCCTACATTGAACATATTTTTAATTTTTGTATACAGAACAAAGTATACCCTGAAATATGGAAGAAATCTAATGTAATCCCCCTGGCCAAAATTGCCAAGCCTGCAGGACTGAACGATTTGCGTCCAATAAGTATTCTTTGTGCCCTATCGAAATGTTTCGAAAAAATCATTGATACGCAAATTCGTTCCCATCTTGATGGGTTCTCCATATTACCTAGCACTCAATCTGGGTTTCGGAAAGGACTCAGCTGTACCACGGCGTTGTTAAACGTGAGTGATGATATACTCGCTGCAATAGACAACGATGAACTGTGTACTCTCGTGCTGATTGATTACTCCAAGGCCTTCGATAAAATCAACCACCAACTTTTACTAGCCATTCTACATTTCATAGGATTCTCCGATAATGCCGTGGAAGTGATCAAACAATATTTGTCTGGAAGAGTTCAGTCTGTGATGTTTAAGGGGATCCTATCTCACCCAGCCACAATAAAAAGAGGTGTGCCCCAAGGATCCATCCTTGGACCCCTACTATACACTATCTATACATCTCAATTCCACAAACACATTCAATATTTTTCTGTTCATTACTACGCGGACGACACGCAACTCTACATGCCCTTCAAGGAAACCGACATTCGTCTGGCCTGTGACCATATGAACTCTGATCGAGACTCTGATCTTCATACTTTGAATTCTTTATCTAAGAAGTTTTGTTTGGCGATTAATCCTACTAAGTCAAAAGCCATGCTATTTGGACGCAAAGGAGCACGTGAAAGAAACAGGCATAATTTAAACCTTTTTCTTGACAACGCTCCATTGGCACTATCAAGTTGCGAGAGAAATCTTGGTCTCATTTTGGATGACGAATTGAAATTCACTCAGCATGTTTCCCTCGCAGTCAAAAAAGCATTCTGCAACCTCAAACTGATTTATTCTAATCGACATATACTTACTAAAAAATGCAAGATTACACTTTGCGAATCACTAGTCCTTTCTCACCTCAATTACGCTGACTGTGTATATGGCCCCGCTCTACTGCAGGCTGACAGTCGTCGACTTCAACTTATACAAAACTCTTGTGTAAGGCTAATATGTGGTCTTCGCCGACAAAGTCACGTATCGTCTGCAATTTCCGAAATAGGTTGGTTGGATATGAAACAGAGGCGCTTACTACACTACTGCCTACTTATACACAAAATCATGTTGTCGAAAAAACCGCGATATCTTTATAACAAGGTGAGATTTCGCTCACAAATTCATGATGTGAATATCCGTCGAAAAAATCAGTTGACAATTCCTCGCCATAAAACCTCTCTTTTCAAGTCATCTTTCTCCTATAACATTGCCAAAATTTATAATTGCATACCAACCGAAATAAGAAGTGAATCCTTACTTTCGTTTAAGAAGTTAGTAACTGAACTTATTGCAAATAATCAATTAATTGTAGGTTAGCCATAGGAGTTGTAGTATATATATATATATTTTTCTTTCTATATATATCTAATTCTATAAATCTGTATATATATATATTTTTTTTTCTCTCTCTATATAATAATATATATCTATTTCTATAAATCTGAAAGTTGATGAAATAATCTGGATTTTTATTATCCGATAGCTTGTAAAGTTAGGGACATTTGTTCTAATCTTTAATTATTAAGTAACACTATAGGTTGAGTGGAAGAGCGCGTCCTCTCGGTAACTCATCTTACCGTCAGTACCGAACTCTGCCTTTTGTCTTCAAACTCCATATAGCTGAACTATAAAATGTAAAATGTAACATGTATAGTTTGAGACAATAAAATCCTATTATTATTAGTATTATTATTATTACAATATAGAGGTTTTGTGGATTATTAACAATAAGAAACTCACCTTTTTCTGCGTTGAACTGTATACTGTCACATAATAATCATTAACATCAATAAATACACAATAGCATTGGCACCCATTGACCACAATAACTATACCACTCGAAATAAAAACTCTACTGTGAAAGTACCGTAAGTGTGATGACAACGTTGGACAAAGAAGTTTTCTGAATTTGGGCCCAAAACTATATAATCATCTTCCTCCACAATTGACATCTGTAACCAACATGAATTATTCCTAATATGCGTTCAAAATATGGATTCAGAACACAGTAATTTTGTTGAAAATAAAATTATTGAAAGAGAAAAAAATCCTAGATTTTGACAAAACCCCATAAAAAACGTCAAATGTATACAGCACAATTGAGCTTTAGGTTTCAACGCTGCAATGCAGCATCTATCAGCATCTCTTATTGAAATTGGTCGACTCACACCATGAATCTCGAAGTCAGAAAGATAATATCACGTTTGTTGATAAAGCTCACTTCAGTACCAGAATAACACATTTCTGACTGGAGGTTTATGTGCAGAAATCTTCCACCCCAATGTACATCACAAACCACTTTAGCCAGACAGGAATAATAATAAAAAGCAAATATTACTTCTAGTTGACAGGAGACACTCATCCTAGGATATAATTTCATTTCAATTATCAATCTTCATCTTCCCACTTTATGTTGAATAATTTGATTATCTTCAATTTCTCATATATGCGTATTCACGATAATTATGTAGTTTAGCTAATTTCATTTTAATTTGAACAATTTTATTTATTTCTGTTTGTATAGGTAGTTGGTCCCCTCAAGGTCCCCCAAAGGAATCAACAAGTAAGTAGGCCAATATGAAAAATAATCATGACGAAAATGATCTGTGAGATTTTTGTATTGACCATTCCGATATATTGATTCATTTAATGGCCAAATATGATTAGGAAACAGATTCAAAATGCGTATTTCACGTTGAATCTTCATATTCATGTTGAGTGAGTACAAAAACCACTCTGGTATACGTCTATTGAAATACAATGATCATCTATTTAATACATGACGAACGGAACTCAATACTTAATTCTCACAAAGCATTTCATCAATTTATTATCAAAAACACTAGGCTCAAAGGACATCAGGTGATAATAATCATTAGCTTGAGTGAATCGTGTGTTAAGAGAGTGAATCAAATTTGTTTCCCACTACTGGAGCGGAAAAATAATATTTCTTTGGGTTCGATTATTCTTGAACCAAATAATGTCAATCTCTTTCGATTAGAACCTTTCATAGATTCCAAGTGATGAGAAACAAATTTGTCGTACTCTGAGTAATTATAATCAATATATGCTGATATCTATCCATACATGTAGGTCTTGACAACACACACACCGAGACACACACACAACAAAAAGGTCGTAACTCCTGATTCTTCAGAATAATACATTATTATTGCATGTATGTCAATATAACTACCGTCATCGACCATTCCAATATTTTGTACTACAGTTTTTATTCACATCATTCTGTGAATAGCAAGAATGTCATCGACATCGTCTCATGAGTTGGATGATCTCTTTAGTTGTCGTATGACAAATGTTGATTAAATTACCGTTGACATTTTATTCAATATCAGCATCATGTAACAATCAAATATTCAACGGTAACGCATTCCTCAAATGAATATATATATATTTATATAGAGAAGCAGAAGGGTAGTCTTTTGCTGACTAGTTGGTTAACAACTCTTTAATTATTTGTAAATGTTTATTTCCTTTATCAAGACATCTATAAAAATTGGTATGAATGAAACACTTGTAGAAAAAACAGGTGACGAAATACTTACTAACATGAGATTGGCAAGAGAAGTTTGATCAATACATAACAGGTACATCATCAGATTCTTTTTTACTATGCTGGTGAGGCATTCATTATTTTCACAAAACAGTATCACTGTCTATTTGGGCAAAAACACCGGTAACTCTGATTTTACAACAACAACTAGAGATCAAAATGGAAGGTTGACGGTTGAGTTTGTTTTTTCAAAGCTTCTAATCGCATGATATACGAAGATATCCGATTCGGATCTACGGTCATTGTCGTATACAGAAGACAAAGTGGCGGGTAAATTTAAAATGTTAATTGGGTAGTGAACAATAAAAATTGAAAATTTTGAATTTGAGAAAATGTAAGAGGATTATGTGGAATAGAATTATTTTGTTCAATTTTTATTGAGTAATTATGAATAGAACTGAGATTACCAATGTAAGATCTCTTTTTCATTCTGCAGTGTTTATTGTTATTAAAAACGATTTCCAAAAAATTGCGTTCGACATAATTATTTTCATTAGCTAAAATTTTGACATTACTATAATTCATGTGATGATCAGATTCAATGACATGTTCTGCTAGTGCACATCTTTTTTTGTTGCATCTGCAATCACTTTTATGAGAGGTGAGACGGCCTGATAAATTCCTCGAGGTTTGACCAATGTAAACCAAGTCACAATTAAGACAGGGAATCCTATTTATAACATTCGTTTTTTCCAGTGTTTTAAATGAAATTTTAGTTTTTGAAAAAAGAGAAGATACAGTTTTAATGGTCTTTTTAGCAATGATAATATTTTCATTTTTGAACATACTAGAAAGTCTTGGAGTGAGTTCTTCTATGTAAGGTAGAGATCTATATTTCGGTAATTCAACATTTTGGGAATTATCTGGAGACCTTTCAACTCTTTGCTGAATTCGAATTTCTGAATTTTAGAGTATGGAATTAATTATTTCAAGAGGATAAGAATTTTCGAGCAAAATTTGTTTTAATTCATTCAGACTATTATTTTTATGAGAGGGATGTGATAACCCGATCACTCTATTCTTTAAGGCCTAGATTAGATTCAGCTTCATATTCATTGGGTGGTATGAGTAGAAACTCATAAACCTATTGCTGCACATAGGTTTTCTGTACCACTTGGTGCGAAGGTACTGGTTGTTGTCCCTGCAGACTGTCATATCGAGAAAAGAGAGGTATCGGTCAACTTCTAGTTCATAAGTTTAAATCATGGGAGTTGAAATATATCAAAGTTTGATCAACCCAGCCGTCCGGAACAGCAAGTATTAGGTCATGGTCATCTAAACTGGGCGTCAATTGAAACGTTAATATTGAAATTTGGCATCAAGTTTGACTTCTTGTAATTTCTAAAATATTGAACGAATTTTGAATTGCCGCCCAGATTTTGAATGCCTTTTTCATCTCATTTCGAACCGTTCCTTACAGCTTCTTCTAAATTGATCAGAATCCATGATACAGGGTGAAACAAAGTTACGTGCATTTTGAAAAACATTTCTCCGCCCCCCCATTTTGTCGGAAGACCACGATGCTCATATTTTATTCAGGCATTTTTTCATAAATAGCAACCATACCTCGGGACGTTTTCGAGTTTTTGCCAAAAACTACTGTGGTTTCCGAAAACAAAATTTTTTTAGCATTTTTTTTCAATGGACTAATTACCTGTATCACCAAAACGATGAATCAGTCTCTTTATTGTCATGAATGAGTTTGGGTATAGACTAATCGTCGTAACCTGAAATAATAATTATCTGTACTGAATTATAGTTTATATCACTATAGTGATCTTACCTAATGATATTTTCCATTTCGACCCGATTTGAACGAGGCATCTTTACATTTTTTAGGACCCGAATTACACTGACGTTTTCATGAAAATTGGCAATTGATATAACCTCTATGCATACCTACATTGTTTCAACAATACGCTGTTATAAAAACAAGGTATCCTTGTTTGTATTTGTTGATGAGATGTGTTGATTTACTGCTCACTAAGGTAGAAAACTTTCATCATAGACTGCGAAGTAATAAATTATTGATTGTTTTTGAGTAACCTGGTATACATATCTGCTCCAACGATTTCCTGAAATGCATAAAAGCATCCATTTATGGAACTTCTCTGAAATTAGTCCATTTAAAAAAAATGCAAAAAAAATTTTTTTTTCGGAAACCACAGTAGTTTTTGGCAGAAACTCGAAAATGTCCCGAGGTATGGTTGCTATTTATGAAATGCCCGAATAAAATATTAGCATTGTGGTCTTCTGACAAAATGGGGGGGCGGAGAAATTGTTTTCAAAATGCACGAAACTTTGTTTCACTCTGTATCACGGGTCCTGATCAATTTAGAAGAAGCTGTAAGGAACGGTTCGAAAGACGATGAAAAAGGCATTCAGAATCTGGGCGGCAATTCGAAATTCGTTCAATATTTTAGAAATTACGAGAAGTCAAACTTGATGCCAAATTTCACTATTAACGTTTCAATTGACGCCCAGTTTACATACCTCTTAACAAAAGGAATTTGATAGGAATAATGCTGAGAACATCCTTAACCAGATCGTCTAAAACGTAATTAACAAGAATAGGAGAAATAGATGAACCCATAGGGGTACCAAAAATTTGTCTATTGAAAGTATCATTGGATTATAAGGAATTTGAGTCAAAGATAAATTCTAATTTTCATTCTGGAATGTTCTGAAAACAATCGATGGATCAATTAGAGAGAGAGGTTTTGTTCTAAGAAGCTACTAAAACAAAATGAAGGAGATCATTCGAGAACGTTCTCGAACCAAAGCCTTCCAAGGGATCTCATATACAAACAGCCGAACAACTGCCGTCAGGCAGATAAGCAGCGAGTGTCAGAGAGACAGTTATATACCGCGTGATATGAATCGTTTTTCATAAATAGTAGTTATGAGTTCGATTTAAATTAGTGTGTCTTTAGTTTAAATAGATCAGTTCGAAAATAAATAGTGTCGTGTTCGCTTCTGCATCCGAATAACGTAACAATTGGTGTCAGAAGTGTGGGATATTCCAGTGTGAAGTGAACAGACCGTTGCAATGAAGAAACTACACGAGTTGAAAGTGGTGGACTTGAAACGCGAGTTGGAGGAGAGAGATCTCGACAAAACAGGGATCAAGGCTACACTTCAGCATCGTCTCAAAGTGTATATGGTGAGCGTAGGTGAAGATCCAGCGACGTTCACCTTCCAGGAACCAGCTTCAGCGGAATCGATGTTGGCTGGGATCTCGGAACAGATAGCGGCTCAGCGACAGAACATAGCGACTCAGCGATAGGAGATATCGGCTCAGCGACAGGACATTGCGAACCAGATGGTGGCTCAGCAGGAGAAGATCACGGACCAGATAGCGGTTCAGCGACAGGACATTGCGGACCAGATGGTGGCTCAGCAGGGGAAGATCACGGACCAGATTGCGGCCGAGATTGTGGCTCAGCGACAGGATATTGCTGATCAGATGGCAACTCAGCGAGAAGAAGTTCTGGCTCAAATTACTGCTCAGCAAAATCAAATCGCATCGCAGATCTCAGCTCAACGGCAAGAGGTATGGGATCAGATATCTGCTCAACGGGAAGAGATATTAGCTCAGAAAGCGGTACTAGCTCAGGTTTCAACCCAATTCACCACTCTGATAGAAGAAATTGAGCAGAGGCTGCAGCTCGAAATAAAAAGAAGATCTTTGCTGGAGAAGTCTGGAAATGGTCAACGACTCATGATTGAAACCACAGCAGGGCCAGATGCCGTGACTACTACCAATCAAGTGAAGCCGCCTATCTTTGATGGAAAAACATCATGGCCAAACTATCTGAAGCAGTTCGAAGCAGCGTCCAAAGCCAATGGGTGGACATCAAAGAATGAAGTGGTAGCTCTTACAGTAGCTCTACGGGGTGATGAACTGAACATCTTGCGAGACATTCCGGAAGTAGAAGCCGATAGCTATGAACATCTCGTCAAACGCTTCGAAATGCGGTATGGTCACGAACATCTTCAGCAAGTCTTTCAATCACAAATGAAGAACCGTCGACAGAGATTCAACGAGAGCCTGCAAGAATTCGAAGTGGACGTTGCACGATTGTTTCATTGTGCATATCCATCAGCTCCCGAATGTCTGATGGAATGCTTGGCTGTTCAAACGTTCGTAGATGGACTACAAGATATTGAAATGGAGAAAGCAGTTCGCCTCACTCGACCAAAAGTCCTCACCAGTGCTCTGGCAGCTGCGCTTGAGATCAAGGCCGCAACAGAAGCTTCCCGTGGATTTGCGAAGGTGCGAGCTATGAATGACAGCAAGAACATAGCCGAAAGCCACAGGCAAGATTCAAATGAAGCCTTGATCAACACCATCAAGGGCCTCTTGGAAAGGAAGAGGAGACCAGTTCGCTAATGAAATTGTGGGGAGTTGGGTCACCTCCATAGAACTTGTAAACATGCCGAGCAGGCTGCTGAGGAAGGACCATCTTTCACGCAGCCACAGGAAAACTTAAGCGGGTCGACTTCGAGGGGGCAGCTTCGACCCGTCATTCTCAAGACCCGCTCATCTTTGTGGCATTCCTACGGCGTTATAATAGCAGCGTTTACGTAGATGGACAGATCGACAGAAAAAAATGCGCATTGTTGGTGGATACTGGTGCATCAAAGACGATCCTGCGACGTGTACTTCTGGCGTCTTCAAGAAAGCAACTTGTGAACTCAAGATGGCGTCTGAGAACTGCTACGGGTGAAGCTGCCACTGTTTATGGGGAAATCGATGTGGATATATCGATCGGGACCGCCAAATTTTCACATCGAGCTATCAAGGCATATATTGAAAAATATGTTATTCTGGGAATGGACATCATGGTTGCGCAAGAAATTCAACTGGACTTTAGAAGCCGAACTCTCAAGGTGGGTGCCGAAGAGATCTTCTTACATCCACGGGTGGAGGTAGCGGCAGGGGTTACGTTAGAAGAAGACGTCCTGTTACCGAAACGGACCGAGACCATTGTAGCAGCGCGGGTTGAGGGTACATTGGAGCAAGGCAGTCCCATCATCATGGAACCCTGGAACCATGACGAGGAAATCGGACGTGGAATCTAAGTCGGCAAGGCTTTACTGTCCGACGACCATGTACCTGTTCGATTCATCAACATGAATAATTACCGTGTGACGATTGGCAAAGGAACGAAGATTGGAACCTGTGTACCAGCAGCCTCCATAATTCACCAGGTGACAGCAGTCACTGATGGGCCGGCAAGTATGAAGAACTCGTCTCTGCTGCAAGCGACTCACTCAACAACCGACAGGAGACGAAGTTAACCGAATTACTGCAGAGGTTCCATACCTGTTAATGGAAAACAGGTAGAACCAACATCGTCAGTCACAAAATCGATGCGGGGGATACCAGACCGATTCGTCAACCAGCCCGAAGATTATCACATGCCAAGAGACAAATTGCAGAAAAGATCATCCAGGATATGGAACAAGACGGGGGGGGGTAATCCAGCCAACCAATAGTCCTTGGGCATCACTAGTGGTACTAGTAGAGAAGAAAGATGGAAGCAATCGTTTCTGCGTGGACTATCGCCTATTGAACAACGTGACGAAGAAGGACAGCTATCCTTTGCTTCGAATTGACGACACACTCGACACGTTGGCAGAATCGAATCTTTTCTCCACTCTGGACCTGAAAAGCGGATATTGGCAAGTGGAAATGGATCTGGCAGATGAGGAAAAGACAGCTTTCACCATCTGCACTAGATTATGACAATTCAAGGTTATGCCTTTCGGACTCTGCAATGCTCCGGTCACCTTCGAACGAATCATGGAGAATGTGTCGAGGGGACTCTCCTGGAATACATGCCTGGTTTATTTGGATGACATCATCGTGATTGGTAAAACTTTTGAAGAACATCTGGCTAACCTAGAGGAAGTTTTCAAGAGACTTCAGGCTGCGAACCTCACACTCAATCTGAAGAAATGTCATCTGCTGCAGAAACGGGTTATCTACTTGGGACATGCCGTAGGAAGGCAGGGTTTGGAAATCGACGCTGAGAAGGTACGAGAAGTGAAGCAAGTACCAAAAGATGAGCATCAACTCAGGAGCTTTCTTAGACTCTGCACTTATTATCGACGTTACGTTCGAATGTTTTCGGATATCGCAAAGCCTCTGACTCGTCTCACCGAGGAAGCACGCTCCTTCCACTGGGATCCAGAATGCCAGGCCGCCTTGGATGCTCTAAGTGAACGCTTGATCACGACACCGATTCTTTGGTCTCCACCTCCACAAGGATAATTCATTCTTGACACAGATGCCAGTAATATCGGCATTGGAGGAGTCCTTTCGCAGTATCAAGATGGGCAAGAGCGAATCATCGGTTACTTCAGCAAGGTGCTATCGAAGGCAAAACGAAACTACTGCGTTACCACGAGGGAACTATTGATTATGGTTAAATCGGTGGAGCACTTCTATAAGTACTTCTATGGACGAAAATTCATACTCAGGACGGACCACGCTGCATTGAAGTGGCTCCTGAATTTTAAGAACCCCGAAGGCCAAGTAGCTAGTTGGATCGGGAGGCTCCAGGAATATGACTTCGAGATAGCACACCGAGTGGGGACGAGCCATAAGAATGCAGATGCATTGTCCAGGAGGCCATGTCCACCTGAGTGCTCACATTGTAGTCGTTTGGAGGATAAAGAAGCAGCCCGCTACAGAACCACCGTTGTCAATGAAGATTGGTTACCTGCAGCAATCAAGCAAGAGCAAGAAAAGGACCCAGAACTTCGGAAGCTTCGAGAATGAAAGAAAGCGAATCGCCGTCCTTCTTGGCAAGAAGTAGCACCATCTTCACAGACTTTGAAGGCGTACTGGAGTTAGTGGGACTCCTTGGTATTAGAAGATGACCTGCTCAAGAGGAATTTCGAGAGCGATGATGGGTCGGAAAATCGGATGCAGTTGGTCATTTCTAGGATCCGAGTGTCGAAAGTACTTGGATATGTACATGATGGAACTTCAGGGGAACATCCAGGAGTGAGGAAGACACTGCAGCGGGTAGGAGAGCGGTTCTACTGGGTGAACTGCAGTGACGACGTCAAGGAGTGGTGCCGTAAATGCACCGTGTGCTTTGCCAGCAATGGGCCTCATCGTAAACCAAGAGCACTCATGAGACAGTACAATGTTGGAAGCCCTCTCGAGAGGATTGCCATGGATATTGCGGGGCCGTTTTCAGTAACTGATAATGGAAATAAATACATCCTTGTCTGCATGGATTACTTCACCAAACGGGTGGAAGCGTATGAGATCCCTAACCAGGAAGCCGTAACTGTCGCCGATGTCCTAATGAATCAACTCATCAGTCGTTTTGGGGTGCTATTGGAACTTCACTCTCAACTTCGAGAGTGAAGTGTTTAGGAAGATGAGCAAGAAGTTAGGAATCAAGAAAACAAGTACAACTCCATTGCATCCACAGTCAGATGACATGGTGGAGCGAATGAACCGAACCATAGGGAGGTTTCTCTGCAAAGTCGTAGATCAACACCAACAAGACTGGGATCAACATATTCCTTTCTTCTTGATGGCCTACAGATCTGCAGTACAGGAATCTACAGGACAGACTCCGGCGAAGGTTCTATTTGGACGAGAGATGAGGCTTCCATGTGACTTGGTCTTCGGATGTAGACCTGGTGAGGACATAGTGGGGGAAGATTACGTTACGAATCTGATGAAAGAGATGAACGATATTCACGAATTGGTTCGTTCTAATCTGAAAATCGCAAGCGATCGCATGAAAGTCCGATACGACATCAGAGCTGGGGGTGCAGGATACGCAGAAGAAGACCTGGTGTGGCTGTACAATCCACAAAGGAAACGGGGTATTCGTCCAAAACTACAGAGATCTTGGGAAGGACCTTATACCATCAAGAAAAAGATCAACGATGTCATCTACCGCATCAGTAAAGAACCCAGTGGCGAACCAAGAGTCGTTCATTTCAACAGACTAGCATCATTCGAGGGAACACAAGATCAACAAATTTGTCTGGATGAAAAGGAGGTTACATTCGACGAATTCATTGGGACATACAGTGGATCATCAGAAGCAAGGTTTGGCGTCACCAAGGAAGAGCACCGCGACCTTTTTGCCATTTCTGTAGAATACGCACTAGCTCACTGCGTCGCCGAGGATCTTCAGATGTCTCAAGGAATAGCCAACTAGTTCATGAGGAAGTTCGGGAAGTTAGAGGAGCTTCATCAACAAGGTCCCTCCGTCGGTCGAGCACTAGAAATAGAGGATATCAGCGCTGAAGCAAGAAGGTCTTTGTTTTATCTCATAATGAAAGGAAGATCTTCTGAGGAACCCACTCACAAGGACCTCTGGGAGACACTAGTCGACTTGCGAAGCACCATACTTGAGAAGGACATACAGAAGATAGCTGTTCCAAAGCTGGGGTGTGGACTGGATGGCTTGAATTGAAGAGTTGTGGGGAACATACTAGAGGTTGTATTTAGATTCACCGGAGTTGAAATTCTGGTATGCTGCTGTAACTCCAAAGGAACTCCAAGAGAGAAGGCGGTGCCATACTATTTCTACCACACTGCACATTGTAGAAATGGAACCAGTTGTCCCTATCTTCATAACAATCAGTGTGCATTCCAGGAGGAATGCGTTTTGTGGAGGGGGCAGTGTAATGATACTTTCCTTAGAGGGGCTCTAGAAACATCATCAGTAAGACAGGAGTACAACGATCATTTTGTAACACGCATTCCAGATTGTTCTCCAACCTCCCAATGATTCCTACATACACCAGCATATTTCCGAACACTCAACATATGTCGCAGTGACAAATAACGTGACAGAAGATTCTGGAACGTTCTGGAAACAATCGATGAAACAATTAGAGAGAGAGGTTTTGTTCCGATTCAGCTATCTTAATGAGCCCATTAACGAAATTGAACGAACAGAAAACAGTACTCAGATAATATAGTTATGAGTACCTTCTCCAAATCGAATCTGGAACAATAATGTGATAATCAAAAATTCAGAATAACAAATTGATATAATGTTTCCATTAGAACATTACAGTATGAGTTCGGTAATCTCTTGATCACCCAGTACGATCTATTGATCTCTGTACACATTGATCATGACAACACTTACACACGAACAATCAGCCTGATCTCAAAGATCTATGAGAAATAGTAGTACAAGAAATAAAAGGAGGTGTATGAGAGTGGTTATTAGTAGCAAGCAGAGCGAAGACAAATGAATGAAACACGCGAGTAACATAATATCTTCAATTCGACCTCGAGTGAAATCAGAACCAAGTGACAGATCACACTACCCCGACACTACCCTGTTTCACTACCAGGTTCGATAAGGATAGGTTTTATGTGAGTAGCAAGAATACCGCTCCTCCACTGCCACCCTAGATGGGTCTACTGTGGCTCACCCCTAGAGGATTCCCTGTACAATCCACTTCTTTTCACAAAGTCCATGATTGAATGGGGTGAGATCTGACTTGAATTGATAGGTGCTAGATTGGTGGAGCCAAATATGTCGAACCTCAGCCTAACAAGAGCATGAACATAGTATGTTTTCAGTCAGTTCATCTTCAACACAGCAGATACGACAGACTGCTTGTTATTTCAGACACATACTTCCTAGGTGGTATCTTAGACGACAGTGTCCCGTGAGAAGTCCTGTAGGAATTTGCAGGTTACCCCTTCTCCATTTTAGGATCTGCCTGGTTATATTTTCCGATGGCTTAGGCAGGAACGCCTTCGAATGGGTTGATCCTGTTAATTCAGGCCAGTAGGTGAGTCTTTCCTCCTCCGCCTAGTCCGAGATATTTGTTTTGGCAGCTCTTGTGGTGACCCCAGAGTATGGCTCTGGTCCAATGTACACAGATTCGGTTCCCTGTTTGGCGAGGATGTCAGCTTTTTTGTTGCCCTCCACTCCCTGGTGTCCAGGCACCAACAGCAAAGTAACTTCGTTGTTAGCACCCAGGCATTATAGGAATTCAATACAGTTACATACAAGCTTGGAAATTATCTTGCTGGAGCTCAGTGCTTCAAGAGCAGCCTCACTGTCTGATACAATACTGATGTTTCAGTTTACAAGAGGTCTATTCGTCATTTCTCTAGCACATAATTCGATTGCGATCGGCTCCGCTTAGAAGAATGTACCAACCTCACCAAGATTCACAGAGATTTCCGCCTTCGGTTTTCTGCTGAATACACCGGCTTCAACTCCCTAAGCAGGGTTTTTGAACCATCTGTGTACATTACGTGTTCGATCTCTGGGATTTGAATTGATCCTCATACCCACTCGTCTCTCTTCGGAAAGAGGACTATGAGAAACATTTTCACATGTATCTGGGTTGCCAACATGTCGAGAACCATTCCTAGAGTTTGGTGATTTTCTATTTCACACAGTATCATGTAGGCGTATTTACTAACTATACTACTGTGCAGACCCAACGTACTCTGTACAACGGTACATTTTGCAATCCGAAAAATGCAAATTTTCACATTTCTAACAAAACTAATGTATAGTGCGGCAAAGCTCTGGATGGTAGTATGATTTATAAATGCATTAACGCGCCTGTACTTTCTCCCAGATGTACCTACTCGCGTTCTGATTGCGGTACCCTTTTTACGTTAATATTTTACCTACATTTTTGTACAGAATACCTTTTCAATAGGGAGAAATTGAAGCTCGAATTCATCTCCACGCTTTCAATGATGTAAATATTGAAATTTTTGATATCACTTAGAGCTTTCCTTCCTACCTATGAAGAATTCGAGGGAGAATTCCATTCTGATTTGAGCAAACATGGACTACTATCTGAGATTGAATACATATTTTGTGCCTACTGTTTCATGAATTTTAATTGTAACCCATTACTCATATCCATTAGATGTTGTGTGTACATTGTATGCTAGTAGATTCAACTCTAAAACGCGCGTTAATGCATTTATAAATCATACTACCATCCAGAGCTTTGCCGCACTATACATTAGTTTTGTTAGAAATGTGAAAATTTGCATTTTTCGGATTGCAAAATGTACCGTTGTACAGAGTACGTTGGGTCTGCACAGTAGTATAGTTAGTAAATACGCCTACATGATACTGTGTGAAATAGAAAATCACCAAACTCTAGGAATGGTTCTCGACATGTTGGCAACCCAGATACATGTGAAAATGTTTCTCATAGTCCTCTTTCCGAAGAGAGACGAGTGGGTATGAGGATCAATTCAAATCCCAGAGATCGAACACGTAATGTACACAGATGGTTCAAAAACCCTGCTTAGGGAGTTGAAGCCGGTGTATTCAGCAGAAAACCGAAGGCGGAAATCTCTGTGAATCTTGGTGAGGTTGGTACATTCTTCTAAGCGGAGCCGATCGCAATCGAATTATGTGCTAGAGAAATGACGAATAGACCTCTTGTAAACTGAAACATCAGTATTGTATCAGACAGTGAGGCTGCTCTTGAAGCACTGAGCTCCAGCAAGATAATTTCCAAGCTTGTATGTAACTGTATTGAATTCCTATAATGCCTGGGTGCTAACAACGAAGTTACTTTGCTGTTGGTGCCTGGACACCAGGGAGTGGAGGGCAACAAAAAAGCTGACATCCTCGCCAAACAGGGAACCGAATCTGTGTACATTGGACCAGAGCCATACTCTGGGGTCACCACAAGAGCTGCCAAAACAAATATCTCGGACTAGGCGGAGGAGGAAAGACTCACCTACTGGCCTGAATTAACAGGATCAACCCATTCGAAGGCGTTCCTGCCTAAGCCATCGGAAAATATAACCAGGCAGATCCTAAAATGGAGAAGGGGTAACCTGCAAATTCCTACAGGACTTCTCACGGGACACTGTCGTCTAAGATACCACCTAGGAAGTATGTGTCTGAAATAACAAGCAGTCTGTCGTATCTGCTGTGTTGAAGATGAACTGACTGAAAACATACTATGTTCATGCTCTTGTTAGGCTGAGGTTCGACATATTTGGCTCCACCAATCTAGCACCTATCAATTCAAGTCAGATCTCACCCCATTCAATCATGGACTTTGTGAAAAGAAGTGGATTGTACAGGGAATCCTCTAGGGGTGAGCCACAGTAGACCCATCTAGGGTGGCAGTGGAGGAGCGGTATTCTTGCTACTCACATAAAACCTATCCTTATCGAACCTGGTAGTGAAACAGGGTAGTGTCGGGGTAGTGTGATCTGTCACTTGGTTCTGATTTCACTCGAGGTCGAATTGAAGATATTATGTTACTCGCGTGTTTCATTCATTTGTCTTCGCTCTGCTTGCTACTAATAACCACTCTCATACACCTCCTTTTATTTCTTGTACTACTATTTCTCATAGATCTTTGAGATCAGGCTGATTGTTCGTGTGTAAGTGTTGTCATGATCAATGTGTACAGAGATCAATAGATCGTACTGGGTGATCAAGAGATTACCGAACTCATACTGTAATGTTCTAATGGAAACATTATATCAATTTGTTATTCTGAATTTTTGATTATCACATTATTGTTCCAGATTCGATTTGGAGAAGGTACTCATAACTATATTATCTGAGTACTGTTTTCTGTTCGTTCAATTTCGTTAATGGGCTCATTAAGATAGCTGAATCGGAAATAGTGTTATTATAATATTAGCTGATAAGTTCTTTGCTAGTGTCTTGTCTATTTGTCTCTTGTCCTTCAGATATATGGCGTGATTTATATTTCATACTCAATTGGATAAAAAGAAGCACAGTGCCTTTTTGGAAGTATTCGAATAGAAGGAAAAATGAAATATTCTCATCGTGTTCTTTGTGTCTGTGACAGAACAAATATTTTTACCCATTTTTAAACTTACATGTTAATTTGTACCTATTTAGGTTTTGTCCATATTTATCTAGATATTCAAATTCGCTTCAATAAAGAAAGCATCTATATATTGACTGTTCTGTTATCTTCGCCATATAATGTGCATGAAAACATGCAGCTGCCAAAACTTAACTTTCTATTGAGCAATATATTTTTGTTCAGCCTTCAATTCATTTCTCCTCTGTAACCAATCATATTTTCCTGCATGCCTTCTTTAACTTATTCCTGGTGACACCCATGTCTGTTATTCAGTAACTATCCTTATTGAAAAATAACAAACTACGCACCTGCCTACTGAGAATTGCCGTATACCTTTCAGTTTAAAAAGAGTCACAAGGCCTTTTATTTGAATTATCGAAATTGAAAGTTATTCCGGATGAACCAGAAAAGACAGTCAGTTGTTTATTTTCAATATACAAGCACCAATTCTGAAATACACTTCCATTTTATCTCCATTTCAAATGAAGGTTTGGTTTTCTGTTGACTTCCAATCTATAGAAGGAGATGCTATTGATTTGATTATCTAACACAACAAATCAGACAATCACAAAAAATCGTTAATGGTGGGTGTGTATTCATCTTTTCTAGCTCCAACACCTTTTATTCCGAATACAAACCTCGTAGAAGTCGCAGTTGAGTATAGCACATATCTAAAATAAGGACAACCTCCATATAGTTAACATATACCTATCAAATATTCTTACCTTTATATACCAATCGTTATACATACAGAATATACTTCCTTTTAATAAACTGAAAATTGATGAATTATCAAAAAAATCATTTCTATCAGCTTTTTACATTCAGTCATGGATCACCCTGTATAGACAAGGTTGCTGGTTTCAGTTAATCATTTTTCAAGCATTTTATGAATTCAGACCACCGAAAACCAACAACTTATATGATATAATAGTTTTAATGATCAGAAGACGGCTGCTATTTTCAATTTTTGTATCATTGGTTTAACAGGTTGCAAACGGAAAGAGGAGCATACGAACAATTCGGAACAACTACCGACCCCCAAGAAGCCGAGGCTAGTTTTTACAGATCTCCAACGACGTACTCTGCAAGCTATTTTCAAGGTAAACCCCAATAGTCAAAAGTTCTTTCTTGTGCAAATTTACTGAAATCATCACCCGAAACATTTTTCTCTAAAGGAAGTCCTGCGATTCACTGAACAAGTAAGAAATTATCAATTAATAATTGTATGAATGCTACGATTATGCACACTGACAAAAATCATCTCGGTCGTTGGAAGCGAATACACAAACATGAACGGCTACCTCAACACTACTGGTGTAACACTCGCAAAAACCAAACTGGCAGCCCTCAGCTGATAGGAACTTGCTTCAGGAGAAAAGTGAAAGACTAGTAAAACATCAACAATCAACAAAAAGGAATGAGTTGACGAAAATCGAAACTTCTTGATATAATTGCCTATTAGAATTGAGTTCGGGTTATAAAAATGTTATATCACTATAACCTGCCAGATGTGTCTCCAAAATAATTTGATGAAGACTGTTTCAATTGAGCTCATTAAACGTCCATCATGTGGTGGTGTGATGGTGAACATTGTATTCATTGGTGTTTTCTGAAAAAATAGGCCAATTTGAAAAAAAAATTTTAGTGTGGCGTTCGGAATTGCTAAAATAAGTTTTTAGTTGATTAACTTCATGATTAGTTCATTTCTACATAGTGTACATAAATAGTCACATGAGAGAAGGTACATACTCCAGAGAACACTCAGCCATTGGATAGTCTTTGATGAATCAGATCGTCATCTTCATCAAAAAACACTTAGAGCTGATTTCCGTGAAGATATTAACAATTCAGATTATTTTTTCTGAGGTTCAGCCTACCTGTAGAAAGTTATGATTTTAGTTTTGGCTTCATTCTCTGATCCAATGAACAGGTCCTGAAAATTGACTCACCTGTGGTGTTCCTCATAGTATTGGTGCCGTTAGGGACTCATGAGTTTTTTTCAATTTCATAAGTGGTTGTTCAAGATTGTGTGTTTTTTCATTCTCCTGGAATTCTTTCAAAAAATGGAGAAGAAGAAGAAGCAATCATCAGCTTTTGTTGTTTATCTTCATAATGGACTTGCGGAAGTGAAAAGAAGAATGAGAAGTTTCTTCTGTCTTTGGTTCCTGTTTTGAACAGGTTTATTCGAACTTCTAGTTCTCAGTCCTAATCTCCACCAATAGGATACGAGAACATTTGTTGTTGTAGTTGTTTCGTGAACAGTCGTTGTCGAGGGTGGGGAATAGTGGACTTCAGAGGAATTTTGGTCCTTGAGGATCTCTTCCCGAGCAGCCATGATGAAAGATGCGAGCCATCAAGTGTGGTGCTGATATTTTGAATCACTTGGTAGAAATCAGGTGAAATATCAATTTTTTCACAACTTTCCCACCGTCATCAACTTCGGATTTGTGAGCCCGATGGGTCTTCGCTGACTTGGAGCCGCCGTGGAGTCAAGTCACGTGCTCCAGCCAAAATATTTCTTGCACTCATTCAACCCTTCTTAGAAGGTGAGTAATGTTTTCGATGATTGGTTTCGTTCACTGAGAATTCTTGTACTAGATTTGTTCGACGAGTTCGGAGCAATTGAACATATTTTTACATGAACTAGGGTACTCGAAGATCCTAGGAAATGCTAAGGTGGGCCTAGCGCACTGATGTTGGTCTCCTGAGCTGCTTTTTTTGACACGTCAGAGGGAATATCCAGGAAGAGGAGCTACGGAACCCAGCACACTGGATCAGGGGAGATCCTTTCTTTCCTCCGCGCTGCAACACATCTTCTGAGCTGAATGGTGTCGTCACGCCGGGAGGAACCCCAGGAAGAGAGGCTGCAGGGTCCAGCCCAGTGGATTAGTGGAAGTACTTTCCCTCATTCCGACACTGGACTTCTGGATTGACTGCTGTTAGCATGCCAGGAGGAATGCCTAGGAGGAGGGGCTTTAGCACTAGTTTCAGCACTTTCGCGCATATCTTCATCAACCCATATCTTTACCAGCGCATATCTTCACCAGCGCAGATCTTCACCATCGCAGATCTTTAAGATCACAGTCACCTATGCTGTCATTTACACCAAGCGGACTGTGATAATAGTGACACAAACTTCTGGAGAAGAACGTTTCCCTAGTTCCCAGGCAACCAGATGACGAATGATCACGTCACTGTGACGTCTCAAATTGGTGATTTTTCGTCACAGACGTCACATACCAATTTATGAAGTCACTGTGACGTACTTTTTATGACTTGATAATCACGTCATCATCTCGACGTCGAGTGAACGTACCCAGTAAACATTTTTTTGTTTCTGAAATGTTTCAGAAACGTAGTATTGATGCATGAAACATTGCATTCGAAGTTGCCTACATGTTCCAGAAACATTCCAGAAACTAGAGATGTCCGCCCTCAGGGATGTTTCATGGTAATGTTCCTAAATAATGTGTCGAATACGCAAATTGAAACATTTTGGAAACATTTCTACCATGATCATATCCTGTAGGAATGTTTCATGCAATATTTCATAAATATTTCCTTCGTTATATTACATGAAATGTTTCAGAAATATTCGTGAAACCAAAGATATTTGCCCTCAAAACTGTTTCATGAATGATGTTTCGAATATAAATGCTTGAAACATTCTGGAAACATTCCCAATATGATTAGATCTTTAGGAATGTTTCTTGGTACATTCCATGAATATTTTTGAAACGATGAATTTTCGCCACCAGAGATGTTTCATAAATGATGTTTCAAATACATATATATAGAAACATCCTGGGAACATTCATTGTAGAACTTTCGGGAATGTTTCATGAAACATTTCATGAATGTTTTTCATCCAACAATATTACTGTTTATGAAACATTCCCATTGAATGTTTCAGAATGAAAAATACCTACCAATATCGCTGGAATATATTCATATTGCTGGTGAAATAAAAGATAATAGACATTAAAAAATGGATTATATTGCTTATATAATGATATATAAAAAAAAAGCAGTTAAAAAAGTATCATCAGATATTCCACATAATCACGACGTATTAGGTATGTACATATATATCAAGTAATTTAACATCGTTATTCACATATGTTGAGTGCTTCAATATTTTTCTTCGGTTACATCACAATTGAAAGCACTATTCTTGTGCATCTTCTAAGTCATGATGAACTTTTCACACTCCATCCTAGAACAAAAAGTATCATTATGAATATACCCATCATGATATCTAATAATATTTGATATTTCATCTGAAATTATGGTTTTTCTATATTTATACGTACCTCGGCCTTGTCCATGGAGCCGTTGAATACATTTCAGAGTCCAGCCACACCAGGGGATAATAAAAAAAATGGAGTCGTTCGTGTTGTTTGTTTGGTTGCAAGTTTTGATGTTACTTCACATGGCCTAAATCACCTAGGAGGTCTACCGGTACGATTAAATAATAACACTCGTGAATGTGTTCGACTTGAGTACAATAATTATATTTTATCACTATTATAAGATATTAGATGTCTTTTGCTTTGCTCGGCTTGAGACAACAGTCGGAAAGCGAAAACTGCGAAGCCTTTCACCAAGGAGAAGGAAACTGAATGCGCTTGCGCGAACGCTTAGAGCCGAAGACGGGAACCCGCGATCGATTACCGAAGCCACGAAAGCGGCGGCTGTAGAGGGGAAATGCTGAATTGCATCATAATATGATGAAATGCTTGGTCAAAATAGACCATGTAATAGTTGTGAAATAATCTAATTAATTTATTAAAATTCGGGTTATTTTGAAATATTCTTAAATTAACCAATTCAAGTTGCATGTCTTGGAATATTGTAGTAGGTAAGTAATTCCTAATAAATGTGTCGAAATGTCAATAATTTGAGGAGCCTTGGAATTTTTCAAACATATTCCTAACGCATTGGAACATTCCTGAATCAGTATTGAATGATATGTTTCGATTGAAGTGATTTTGAAACGTTTCATTAATTAATCATTCGAGTAATTTTGGAATGTTTCGGAATACATCAATTAAAGTCGTCTTGAAATGTTTCAGAAATGTTGCAATGATATTGAAATATCCCTGGAATGTTCCTGATGAATGTTTCCATTATTCAGAATGAGAGTAATATCGAAATGTTCCAATCATTTGAAATTCAGGTGATTTTGAAATGTTCCTTAATCAACCAATTTCAGTTGTCTTTTGATATTGCAGTAATTCGCAATAAGAGTATATTTGGAATGTTTCAAAACATTCCTGAATAAGTAGAAAATGATATGTTCCAATTATTAACAATTGAAGAAATTTTGAAACGTTTCATTTATTAATTATCCAAGAAATTTTGAAATGTTTCGGAATATATCAGTTGAAGTTGTCTTGAAATGTTTCAGAAATGGTACAAAGATTTTGAAATATTCTGGGAATGTTCCTGAAAAATGTTTCCATCATTCAGAATGAGAGTCATATCGAGATGTTTCAATCATTTAAAATTCAGGTGATTTTGAAATGTTCCTCAATCGAGCAATTGAAGTTGTATTGAAACATTGAAGTAATTCGCAATGAGAGTATATTTGAAATGTTTCAAAATCTCAATAGTCGAGGTACCTTGAAACGTTTCATACATATTTCGAACGCATTGAAACATTCCTGAATAAGTAGTAAATGATATGTTTCAATTATTCACTACCAATTTTTGTTTTGAAATGTTTCATTCATTCACTTCTCAAGTAATTTCGAAATGTTTTGGAATATATCAATTATAGTAGTTTTGAAATATTTCAGGAATATTACAGTGATTTTGCAACATCCCTGGAATGTTCCTGAAAAATGTTTCCATCAATCAGAATGAGAGTCATATTGAAATGTTCCAATCATTTGAAATTCAGGTGATTTTGAAATGTTCCTCAATCAAGCAATTCAAGTTGTCTTGAAACATCGAAGTAATTCGCGATGAGAGTATATTTGAAATGTTTCAAAATCTCAATAGTTTGAGGTACCTTGAAACGTTTCATACATATTTCGAACGCATTGAAACATTCCTGAATAGGTAGTAAATGATATGTTTCAATTATTCACAATCAAAGTTATCTTGGAATGTTTCATTCATTCACTTCACAAGTAATTTCGAAATGTTTCGGAATATATCAATTATAGTTGTTTTGAAATATTTCAGGAATGTTACAGTGATTTTGCAATATCTCTGGAATGTTCCTGAAAAATGTTTCAATCATTAACATTTTAGGTAATCTTGAAATATTTCATAAATGTCTCATGTTTACTGGGTAACCTAGATGGGTAAAATAAGACGTCAGTTCCATGATGTTTCAGGTTTTCTGACCTACCTGTACATACGAAGAGTTTTCAGAAAAAAATGTTTTTTCATAAATTTCGCACACATATTGGTCATTTTATTTATATGCTTACTAAAGTTAATGGAAGTATAACTCATTGAACCAAATCAACATGCAAGTTCTAATGGAATTGAACATACCCAAAAACAAAGGGGAGAACTTTTTATTCAAACTCTGTCACCCTGTATATTGCGGAAACCAATGAATGATAAAATCACGTCGGTGCGTTACGTACCAAAATCCACATTTTTGTGTTGGGTGACAGAGAATGCATGAATATACGTTACTCAACGAAGTGACGCTAAATTCGCCAACATCCTTTTCATTGCTATCAACAGAGATAAGTTACCTATCAAACTATCCTTGGTTTGCTCACATCTCGCCGACACAAACTACCTACATAATTTTTTATACAAATACGAGTAACTGATATAATTATGATGGAGATGCGTACTGCAGGATAGCGCTGTTGAATAGACGATTGAATGGACATCATACCGAAGGGACCAACAAGCAGACTCGAAAATGCATAATCAATATTATATGTCACGAAATGTCAGTGGTGTTTATCACACCATGTTTGAGGAAAGTTTTTTACGTATCATCAACAAATTTTAACGCTATTTTGACGTCATTTCGACGTCAGTCCGTTGTCACAGTTTGGTGACTAAAAGACGTCAATAGACGTGAGTAATACGACGTCATTGGGTTGTGACTCATTCGCGTCATTTATCACGTCATATGACGTCAACTCCTGACGTCACCTTGGTCATTCAACTGACGTGATAGGACGTCAAGAATCAACGTGATTCATTATAATCACGTGTAAAACTCCCTGTGAATCTTCACTATGGTACGATGAGACAGCAGTTTCAGTTTTACATTTTTTCGATGTTTATTTCAGCACAACAGTCAGTGGAATAATGAAAATTTCCGCAGATGTATGATTCTTCAGATATTTACAAGTTATAAATATTTATCTAATACATGCCTAGTTTAAATTATGTGTTGGGATGCCCTCTACTGTGGTCTGAATGTGCCTACTGTGTGCCTGAATGTCTTGAATCCACATTCGCCGTTCGCATATGTGTGTAACTTATCAATAATTATCAATCAAAATTAATAGTATATTATGCAACAAGTGTTATATATACGTCCTTTCAGTAACGAGTGTTCAATGAACTAGTGTCTAGAAGAGTCAATGAACGCGTCAAACACTATACTATCTCTACGAACACATACAGGGTGGGCCACCAGTAACGCCTCGGTCTCTAGAAGGCTAACCACTTATCTTCTTGGAATTCTTCCTCTCAAGGAAGTTGCATGTCAACATGGGCTACCATTTGAATTTATTTTGAAACATACAGGATGTCCCCAAAAATCACAAAACACTGAAGTTAAACTTTTTTCTATCGAACACCCTATATATTATTTCATTTTGAGATTCTCCCTGATGAGCTGATTTCAACGACCCATCATACTTGGGGTCTAGCAGTTATAATTACTGAAATATAGGGTGTGAAAAATCGAGATTTTCCAAGTTCAAGAATTTTTTGTGTCGAAACTATTCATAATTGGTCAAAACGGCTCACATGTCCCTATCTCAACTTTTGATCAACTATCTACTGACATTTAATTGAAACAAATACAGGGTGTGGTGCAGAATTCAGAATCTTGATCACCCGGTATATGTCCCAATTAAATATCAGTAGATAGTTAATCAAAAGTTGAGATAGGGACATGTAAGCCGTTTTGACCAATTATGAATAGTTTCGACACAAAAAATTCTTGAACTTGGAAAATCTCGATTTTTCACACCCTCTATTTCAGTAATTATAACTGCTAGACCCCAAGTATGATGGGTCGTTGAAATCAGCTCATCAGTGAGAATCTCAAAATGAAATAATATATAGGGTGTTCGATAGAAAAAAGTTTAACTTCAGTGTTTTATGGTTTTTGGGGACACCCTGTATGTTTCGAAATAATTTTAAATGGTAGCCTATGTTGACATGCAACTTCCTAGAGAGGAAGAATTCCAAGAAGATAAGTGGTTAGCCTTCTAGAGACCGAGGCGTTACTGGTGGCCCACCCGTATATTGGAACAGCATAATAATATTTGTTATTGTCAATATGAACTGACAATAAATAATAATCAAAAATTTTATACTGGAAGATAAACATTCACGGTTATATAAGATACATTCTGGCAGTTACTGATTGATATCAACCTCATCTCCTCAAAGTGAGTTTTTTTTTAGATTTCCACCACTGGCTTCATACATAATATTATTTATATCGATATTAGTATCACTCCCATTTCGTGAGTTGATCTCTCTTATTTAATCGTTGATGTCAAAATTTGTGGTTTTGGTTACAGAACTGATGCCTTGAACTGCATCACCAAGTTTTTTAGCTGTTTCTATTTCATTTTTTATCGAAGTATCTATATAACCTTCTGCAAAAGTAGTGGATCATCACCCCCCATGGCGCTTCAAAGCAGTTGAATCCGCACCGGAATCTATCGAAATTGTTGCTGATGATCGTCTCATACAGTGGCCCGTATATGAAGTCGGATTTGGCAGATTTAAAAATGTTGCTATCTGACTTGAGATATTACCAAATTCATTTATCCCAATTGCTTGCTTTATACATTTTCCTTGCTGGCAGTTGAAGAAAAATCGATTATTCCCTACATTTTGTGGGCGGAGTTCCATATATTTCTTACATGCCTTATAGAAACTATCACCAATAACAAATTGACGCTCAGTTTTGGTTTTTGTGTCAGGAATATGCACCAGAAGTGTAGTTTTCATGTCCAGAACATGAGTTTCCAGGCAATCAGATGACGTTTCAGTGACGTCTTTTTTTACGTCAGCTGAATGACCAAGGTGACGTCAGTAGTTGACGTCGCGTGACGTTAATAACCCAGGTAACAAGCTGACGTCATTTGTACGTCATTAACACGTCAGGCCTGACGTCAGGATGACTTCCAAAATGACGTCATAATGACGTTTTTATGACCTTCTAAGTCAAAGACGAATGACGTCATTTTCATGTCGTCAAAATGACGTCATCCTAATGGCGTCAAAATGACGACATCCTGATGGCATCAAAATTACGTGATCTTCACGATTATTTATATCACTGAAATCTTCTGCATGTTTCAGTTTATTTTGTGCTATTTCGAAATTTTCTGTAGGTAAAAAAAACACTGTTGTATTAGGGTTGTATCAATATTATCAGAAAAGATAAGTTTTTTTTGTTCAATTATATTAATGTTCCATTACCACATTAAATACAAAATAATATTATAGGTAGGTACTATAAATACCAGTTTCCTAAAATGTTCTTTTTATTGGGAACTTATCACATTCGGATGATGCACTCGAGAGATTTCTCAGAACCCTATGGTATTCCTTCAATGGCGTCCAATTCACATTCTGCTTTTTCGGCATACACCACTTGTCTAAAATAATGACCATGCTGCCATCCTCAAATTTTACTACTTGATACATAAATATGAATAAGTATGACCACCACACCACATACATAGCCGAATAACATGATAATGATGGCCTTCTATGTATTGTTATTTTGTTGTTATGGTCATCATGGCCGGCGAAGCGAAAGTGAACGGCTTGGCGCTGGCGGTCGCCGTTCGCATGTCTGCGCAAGGTCCGTGCCGACCAATCAAGTACAGTTCTCTACGCACTCTCCCGCTCTGATTTGAATTCGCATTCCGAGATAACAACGTTGTAAGCTTTTTATGACGTGAAATTCGGTCTTATATTTTTAATGGCTATAGGGAGAATACTTTGCACAGAAGGTAAATAATTAACAATTATCTTAGATACCATCGAAAATACACATCTCGCACAGATTAGAGGAAAAATTATTATAAAGCATAATTTATGATGAGTGACATAATAATATATGTTATATAACATAACTACTAACGTTTCCATATAACAGAGATGGGAAACTTCTTGATTATGAATTTTCCTTGATGTAGATGACTCAATAAATGATGGTCATAATAAGTCATGAAAATGACCATCAGATGACGTCATATTGACGACATATTAAGGACGTCTATATAACGTCATATTAAGAACGTCAAAATGACGTCATTTTGAGGTCATATGACGTCAATGACCATAAATGACCATATATTGACGTACAAATGACGTCAGCTTGTTACCTTTTCATATGAGTCCAAAAAGACCCCAAAAGACCCAACTCTTCAAATTCAAAATAAATGTAATGCATTGATAAAAAATCTCCTCAATTCCAAACAAATAGACGAAAATACAAAAAAGAAACTTACCTCTTATACAGGAATAATTCCAAAATTTTATGCACTTCCAAAAATCCACAAACCTACACTTTCAGTTCGACCTATCATTGCTTCTAATAATAATCCTCTTGAACTTTTGGCTTCTTTTTTGACAGATATACTGACAAGGGCATACGATTTTGAAAATCCTTATTATATCAAGGATTCTTTTGACCTCTCATCAAAATTTAATAAAATGCAACTTCCTGACAACTATGTACTAGCAAGTCTGGACGTGGTTTCACTTTTCAGCAATGTTTACTTAGATGCTTGTATCAGATCAATACATAAAAATTGGAACCAAATAAGTAATTTTTGCAATATCTGTGAAGATGATTTCATTAAATTATTAACCTTCCTCTTTAACAATACATATTTCTCATTCAACAATCAAATTTATAAGCAAACCTTTGGCACTCCTATGGGAGCAAAAATAAGTCCTATTTTGGCAAACTATGTTATGGACGAAGTGCTAGATGATGTCTTGAATGTCCTTCCCTTCAATGTTTTCTTCATAAAAAAATACGTGGATGACATCATCTTAGCCCTTCCTCAATCAGAGATAACTGAAACTCTAGATGTATTCAATAGCTTCGATCCTTACATTCAATTTACTATTGAGAAAGAAGACGAAAACTGTAGTGTTCCATTTTTGGACACTAGACTGATTCGTACCCAGGATAACACAATATTAATAGACTGGTATAGGAAACCTATGAGTTCTGGCAGATATATGAACTACTGGTCCTACCACAGACAATCGATAAAAATCAACTTGATCAAGCAAATGAAGCAACGAGTGTTACGTATCTCTGATCCTTCTTTCCACCAAAAAAATCTGAAAATTCTTCACACCTTGTTTTCACAAAATGCATACCCGTCATCATTACTTAACAAGATTTTATATAGCACTCCACCCATTAACCAAATGATCAATCAAATAGTTCCTGAAAATGTTAACAATACAAATAATAACTCTCAAAATAATCTTCTCTACATCTCTTTACCATTTATTGCAGAAATCACTCCAAAATTATCTAGAATTTTCAATACACTAGGAAATTTAAAAATCTCACAAAAAACAGTGTTAACTATAAACTCTTTATTTTCTGTGGTCAAAGACAGAGTTCCAATACCACATCAATCAAATGTAATATACTGCATTCCTTGTTCAAACTGCAACCATGAATACATAGGCCAGACTTCTAGGTTACTCAAAGACCGCATAACGTCCCACAAAAGTGACAGCAGACTGCACCCTGAAAGATGTGCTCTCAGTGAACATGTTTTCAAAGAAGGTCATAACATGGACTATAATTCCACCAAAATCTTAGCAAAAGAAAAAAACAATACAAAACGAATTTTTTTGGAAATGACATTCATATCCCAATCTACAAACAGCTTGAATAAAAGAACAGATCTGAATCATTTAAGTGAAATTTATTCATACTTACTTTTGTTAGATAAAAATCCCAGAGCTCTCAACAACATTTCAACTTTTTAAATACATCCAATAATATATTTTTCTATCAAAGTCTATAACAATTAATAATAACTTATTCAATATTAGATGATATCTCATCTTTAGAAGTAACTGTAACTGTACCAACTGTATACTACCTACATGTCCCACAAGCAGTAACAATTGACAAATGACTGACTTAGTGTCAATTGACAATTGTCATTGTTAACCTCAATATAAGTTCCCGCAAATTTCTCAACAAATTCGAGCATGGCCATGTGTTTCGGCAGCCGAATATAAAATTTATAAATGAAATTCAATAAAAAATAAATCTCATTTTACTATTCTCAACTTTTACAATTTTAAATTGATCTTGTGTCCACTGTTTTAATGTATTACAAATTACTGATGTGTCTTGTGAATCTACTACTGTTACCATCTTTCAACGACCATTCTTACTGACATTGTAAGTACTTTACTGATAATTTTACAGAGCCTTTTAAAGAAAATTTCATAAATTGTAGCTCCCTGATGATGACAATATTCATTGTCGAAATATTGGGAATATAATGTTATAAGAGTACACCTTCGTTTTGCTGCAGTCCCAAATAATTTAAGAGTTTATATATATATATATATATATATATAAACTCTTAAATTATTTGGGACTGCAGCAAAACGAAGGTGTACTCTTATAACATTATATTTCCAATATTTCGACAATGAATATTGTCATCATCAGGGAGCTACAATTTATGAAAATTTTCTTTAAAAAGGCTCTGTAAAATTATCAGTAAAGTACTTACAATGTCAGTGAGAATGGTCGTTGAAAGATGGTAACAGTAGTAGATTCACAAGACACATCAGTAATTTGTAATACATTAGAACAGTGGACACAAGATCAATTTAAAATTGTAAAAGTTGAAAATAGTAAAATGAGATTTATTTTTTATTGAATTTTATTTATAAATTTTTTTAAATTCGGCTGCCGAAACACATGGCCATGCTCGAATTTGTTGAGAAATTTGCGGGAACTTATATTGAGGTTAACAATGACAATTGTCAATTGACACTAAGTCAGTCATTTGTCAATTGTTACTGCTTGTGGGACATGTAGGTAGTATACAGTTGGTACAGTTACAGTTACTTCTAAAGATGAGATATTATCTAATATTGAATAAGTTATTATTAATTGTTATAGACTTTGATAGAAAATTTTTTTATATTATTGGAATTTAAAAAGTTGAAATGTTGTTGAGAGCTCTGGGATTCTTATCTAACAAAAGTAAGTATGAATAAATTTCACTTAAATGATTCAGATCTGTTCTTTTATTCAAGCTGTTTGTAGATTGGGATATGAATGTCATTTCCAAAAAAATTCGTTTTGTATTGTTTTTTTCTTTTGCTAAGATTTTGGTGGAGTTATAGTCCATGTTATGACCTTCTTTGAAAACATGTTCACTGAGAGCACATCTTTCAGGGTGCAGTCTGCTGTCACTTTTGTGGGACGTTATGCGGTCTTTGAGTAACCTAGAAGTCTGGCCTATGTATTCATGGTTGCAGTTTGAACAAGGAATGCAATATATTACATTTGATTGATGTGGTATTGGAACTCTGTCTTTGACCACAGAAAATAAAGAGTTTAAAGTTAACACTGTTTTTTGTGAGATTTTTAAATTTCCTAGTGTATTGAAAATTCTAGATAATTTTGGAGTGATTTCTGCAATAAATGGTAAAGAGATGTAGAGAAGATTATTTTGAGAATTATTATTTGTATTGTTAATATTTTCAGGAACTATTTGATTGATCATTTGGTTTATGGGTGGAGTGCTATATAAAATCTTGTTAAGTAATGATGAAGGGTATGCATTTTGTGAAAACAAGGTGTGAAGAATTTTCAGATTTTTTTGGTGGAAAGAAGGATCAGAGATACGTAGCACTCGTTGCTTCATTTGCTTGATCAAGTTGATTTTTATCGATTGTCTGTGGTAGGACCAGTAGTTCATATATCTGCCAGAACTCATAGGTTTCCTATACCAGTCAATTAATATTGTGTTATCCTGGGTACGAATCAGTCTAGTGTCCAAAAATGGAACACTACAGTTTTCGTCTTCTTTCTCAATAGTAAATTGAATGTAGGGATCGAAGCTATTGAATACATCTAGAGTTTCAGTTATCTCTGATTGAGGAAGGGCTAAGATGATGTCATCCACGTATTTTTTTATAAAGAAAACATTGAAGGGAAGGACATTCAAGACATTATCTAGCACTTCGTCCATAACATAGTTAGCCAAAATAGGACTTATTTTTGCTCCCATAGGAGTGCCAAAAGTTTGCTTATAAATTTGATTGTTGAATGAGAAATATGTATTGTTAAAGAGGAAGGTTAATAATTTAATGAAATCATCTTCACAAATATTGCAAAAATTACTTATTTGGTTCCAATTTTTATGTATTGATCTGATACAAGCATCTAAGTAAACATTGCTGAAAAGTGAAACCACGTCCAGACTTGCTAGTACATAGTTGTCAGGAAGTTGCATTTTATTAAATTTTGATGAAAGGTCAAAAGAATCCTTGATATAATAAGGATTTTCAAAATCGTATGCCCTTGTCAGTATATCTGTCAAAAAAGAAGCCAAAAGTTCAAGAGGATTATTATTAGAAGCAATGATAGGTCGAACTGAAAGTGTAGGTTTGTGGATTTTTGGAAGTGCATAAAATTTTGGAATTATTCCTGTATAAGAGGTAAGTTTCTTTTTTGTATTTTCGTCTATTTGTTTGGAATTGAGGAGATTTTTTATCAATGCATTACATTTATTTTGAATTTGAAGAGTTGGGTCTTTTTGGACCTTTTCATATGAGTTTTCATTTTCCAGTAGGGTTGAGGACAAGTCAATATATTGATCTTTGTTCATGATCACTGTGACATTTCCTTTGTCAGATCTAGTGACAATCAGGCTTGGATTTTGTTTGAGAAAGCGTTTTGTTTTCAAAAATAAGTTATGATAAATTGATGAAGAATGTTTAGAAGAGTGAACATGGTTAGTAATAACATTAGTTGATCGTGCAATGGTAGAATTCTTTATTACAGGATCTGTTATGTTGGAAGTTAGGTAGTCAACGTCTGCTAGAAGATTTTTGATTGGATAATCTTTTCCTATTTTGGGTTCTATACTGAACTTTGGTCCCAAGGACAGAAACTTCAGTATATCATCCGGAACAGGAATATCTGACAAATTCTTTATCCAACCAGGTTGTGTATTTAATTTATTATTGATTTCATTTTCTTGAAGATGTTTGATTTTTCTGGAATTGATATTTTTTGTTCTGTGGAAGATTTTATTAAAAGATTTTTTTTGGTGTCCTGAGAACTCTGCAAAAACATGTTCATTTGAAAAATTGATGATCTCTCTTTTGAGTACATCTAACTGTTTTTCTAATTTAGGAATCAATCTGTGATTTAGATCTATTTCATAGTTTAAAAGTTTTGTTCCCAACCTTAAACATAGTTTCCTTGATTCATTGCTGAATCTGTGGTCCTGTCTTAGTAAGAGGTTGTCTATGGGGTTAGTTGAATGTTTGATATGATCTGGTACTATTCCTAATGTCCTGCATCTAAGGAGGAAATTTCTTCGGTTATATTCTTTGGCTGTTTTTATATTGATCCTTGACCATTGTTTCATTTTTGTGACTGTTTGATTTCCATAAGTAGCTTGGATGTCTTGATAGAAGCCCATTATCCTGTATATAGAAGCAGAAGGGTAGTCTTTTGCTGACTAGTTGGTTAAAAACTCTTAAATTATTTGGGACTGCAGCAAAACGAAGGTGTACTCTTATAACATTATATTTCCAATATTTCGACAATGAATATTGTCATCATCAGGGAGCTACAATTTATGAAAATTTTCTTTAAAAAGGCTCTGTAAAATTATCAGTAAAGTACTTACAATGTCAGTGAGAATGGTCGTTGAAAGATGGTAACAGTAGTAGATTCACAAGACACATCAGTAATTTGTAATACATTAGAACAGTGGACACAAGATCAATTTAAAATTGTAAAAGTTGAAAATAGTAAAATGAGATTTATTTTTTATTGAATTTTATTTATAAATTTTTTTAAATTCGGCTGCCGAAACACATGGCCATGCTCGAATTTGTTGAGAAATTTGCGGGAACTTATATTGAGGTTAACAATGACAATTGTCAATTGACACTAAGTCAGTCATTTGTCAATTGTTACTGCTTGTGGGACATGTAGGTAGTATACAGTTGGTACAGTTACAGTTACTTCTAAAGATGAGATATTATCTAATATTGAATAAGTTATTATTAATTGTTATAGACTTTGATAGAAAATTTTTTTATATTATTGGAATTTAAAAAGTTGAAATGTTGTTGAGAGCTCTGGGATTCTTATCTAACAAAAGTAAGTATGAATAAATTTCACTTAAATGATTCAGATCTGTTCTTTTATTCAAGCTGTTTGTAGATTGGGATATGAATGTCATTTCCAAAAAAATTCGTTTTGTATTGTTTTTTTCTTTTGCTAAGATTTTGGTGGAGTTATAGTCCATGTTATGACCTTCTTTGAAAACATGTTCACTGAGAGCACATCTTTCAGGGTGCAGTCTGCTGTCACTTTTGTGGGACGTTATGCGGTCTTTGAGTAACCTAGAAGTCTGGCCTATGTATTCATGGTTGCAGTTTGAACAAGGAATGCAATATATTACATTTGATTGATGTGGTATTGGAACTCTGTCTTTGACCACAGAAAATAAAGAGTTTAAAGTTAACACTGTTTTTTGTGAGATTTTTAAATTTCCTAGTGTATTGAAAATTCTAGATAATTTTGGAGTGATTTCTGCAATAAATGGTAAAGAGATGTAGAGAAGATTATTTTGAGAATTATTATTTGTATTGTTAATATTTTCAGGAACTATTTGATTGATCATTTGGTTTATGGGTGGAGTGCTATATAAAATCTTGTTAAGTAATGATGAAGGGTATGCATTTTGTGAAAACAAGGTGTGAAGAATTTTCAGATTTTTTTGGTGGAAAGAAGGATCAGAGATACGTAGCACTCGTTGCTTCATTTGCTTGATCAAGTTGATTTTTATCGATTGTCTGTGGTAGGACCAGTAGTTCATATATCTGCCAGAACTCATAGGTTTCCTATACCAGTCAATTAATATTGTGTTATCCTGGGTACGAATCAGTCTAGTGTCCAAAAATGGAACACTACAGTTTTCGTCTTCTTTCTCAATAGTAAATTGAATGTAGGGATCGAAGCTATTGAATACATCTAGAGTTTCAGTTATCTCTGATTGAGGAAGGGCTAAGATGATGTCATCCACGTATTTTTTTATAAAGAAAACATTGAAGGGAAGGACATTCAAGACATTATCTAGCACTTCGTCCATAACATAGTTAGCCAAAATAGGACTTATTTTTGCTCCCATAGGAGTGCCAAAAGTTTGCTTATAAATTTGATTGTTGAATGAGAAATATGTATTGTTAAAGAGGAAGGTTAATAATTTAATGAAATCATCTTCACAAATATTGCAAAAATTACTTATTTGGTTCCAATTTTTATGTATTGATCTGATACAAGCATCTAAGTAAACATTGCTGAAAAGTGAAACCACGTCCAGACTTGCTAGTACATAGTTGTCAGGAAGTTGCATTTTATTAAATTTTGATGAAAGGTCAAAAGAATCCTTGATATAATAAGGATTTTCAAAATCGTATGCCCTTGTCAGTATATCTGTCAAAAAAGAAGCCAAAAGTTCAAGAGGATTATTATTAGAAGCAATGATAGGTCGAACTGAAAGTGTAGGTTTGTGGATTTTTGGAAGTGCATAAAATTTTGGAATTATTCCTGTATAAGAGGTAAGTTTCTTTTTTGTATTTTCGTCTATTTGTTTGGAATTGAGGAGATTTTTTATCAATGCATTACATTTATTTTGAATTTGAAGAGTTGGGTCTTTTTGGACCTTTTCATATGAGTTTTCATTTTCCAGTAGGGTTGAGGACAAGTCAATATATTGATCTTTGTTCATGATCACTGTGACATTTCCTTTGTCAGATCTAGTGACAATCAGGCTTGGATTTTGTTTGAGAAAGCGTTTTGTTTTCAAAAATAAGTTATGATAAATTGATGAAGAATGTTTAGAAGAGTGAACATGGTTAGTAATAACATTAGTTGATCGTGCAATGGTAGAATTCTTTATTACAGGATCTGTTATGTTGGAAGTTAGGTAGTCAACGTCTGCTAGAAGATTTTTGATTGGATAATCTTTTCCTATTTTGGGTTCTATACTGAACTTTGGTCCCAAGGACAGAAACTTCAGTATATCATCCGGAACAGGAATATCTGACAAATTCTTTATCCAACCAGGTTGTGTATTTAATTTATTATTGATTTCATTTTCTTGAAGATGTTTGATTTTTCTGGAATTGATATTTTTTGTTCTGTGGAAGATTTTATTAAAAGATTTTTTTTTGGTGTCCTGAGAACTCTGCAAAAACATGTTCATTTGAAAAATTGATGATCTCTCTTTTGAGTACATCTAACTGTTTTTCTAATTTAGGAATCAATCTGTGATTTAGATCTATTTCATAGTTTAAAAGTTTTGTTCCCAACCTTAAACATAGTTTCCTTGATTCATTGCTGAATCTGTGGTCCTGTCTTAGTAAGAGGTTGTCTATGGGGTTAGTTGAATGTTTGATATGATCTGGTACTATTCCTAATGTCCTGCATCTAAGGAGGAAATTTCTTCGGTTATATTCTTTGGCTGTTTTTATATTGATCCTTGACCATTGTTTCATTTTTGTGACTGTTTGATTTCCATAAGTAGCTTGGATGTCTTGATAGAAGCCCATTATCCTGTATATAGAAGCAGAAGGGTAGTCTTTTGCTGACTAGTTGGTTAAAAACTCTTAAATTATTTGGGACTGCAGCAAAACGAAGGTGTACTCTTATAACATTATATTTCCAATATTTCGACAATGAATATTGTCATCATCAGGGAGCTACAATTTATGAAAATTTTCTTTAAAAAGGCTCTGTAAAATTATCAGTAAAGTACTTACAATGTCAGTGAGAATGGTCGTTGAAAGATGGTAACAGTAGTAGATTCACAAGACACATCAGTAATTTGTAATACATTAGAACAGTGGACACAAGATCAATTTAAAATTGTAAAAGTTGAAAATAGTAAAATGAGATTTATTTTTTATTGAATTTTATTTATAAATTTTTTTAAATTCGGCTGCCGAAACACATGGCCATGCTCGAATTTGTTGAGAAATTTGCGGGAACTTATATTGAGGTTAACAATGACAATTGTCAATTGACACTAAGTCAGTCATTTGTCAATTGTTACTGCTTGTGGGACATGTAGGTAGTATACAGTTGGTACAGTTACAGTTACTTCTAAAGATGAGATATTATCTAATATTGAATAAGTTATTATTAATTGTTATAGACTTTGATAGAAAATTTTTTTATATTATTGGAATTTAAAAAGTTGAAATGTTGTTGAGAGCTCTGGGATTCTTATCTAACAAAAGTAAGTATGAATAAATTTCACTTAAATGATTCAGATCTGTTCTTTTATTCAAGCTGTTTGTAGATTGGGATATGAATGTCATTTCCAAAAAAATTCGTTTTGTATTGTTTTTTTCTTTTGCTAAGATTTTGGTGGAGTTATAGTCCATGTTATGACCTTCTTTGAAAACATGTTCACTGAGAGCACATCTTTCAGGGTGCAGTCTGCTGTCACTTTTGTGGGACGTTATGCGGTCTTTGAGTAACCTAGAAGTCTGGCCTATGTATTCATGGTTGCAGTTTGAACAAGGAATGCAATATATTACATTTGATTGATGTGGTATTGGAACTCTGTCTTTGACCACAGAAAATAAAGAGTTTAAAGTTAACACTGTTTTTTGTGAGATTTTTAAATTTCCTAGTGTATTGAAAATTCTAGATAATTTTGGAGTGATTTCTGCAATAAATGGTAAAGAGATGTAGAGAAGATTATTTTGAGAATTATTATTTGTATTGTTAATATTTTCAGGAACTATTTGATTGATCATTTGGTTTATGGGTGGAGTGCTATATAAAATCTTGTTAAGTAATGATGAAGGGTATGCATTTTGTGAAAACAAGGTGTGAAGAATTTTCAGATTTTTTTGGTGGAAAGAAGGATCAGAGATACGTAGCACTCGTTGCTTCATTTGCTTGATCAAGTTGATTTTTATCGATTGTCTGTGGTAGGACCAGTAGTTCATATATCTGCCAGAACTCATAGGTTTCCTATACCAGTCAATTAATATTGTGTTATCCTGGGTACGAATCAGTCTAGTGTCCAAAAATGGAACACTACAGTTTTCGTCTTCTTTCTCAATAGTAAATTGAATGTAGGGATCGAAGCTATTGAATACATCTAGAGTTTCAGTTATCTCTGATTGAGGAAGGGCTAAGATGATGTCATCCACGTATTTTTTTATAAAGAAAACATTGAAGGGAAGGACATTCAAGACATTATCTAGCACTTCGTCCATAACATAGTTAGCCAAAATAGGACTTATTTTTGCTCCCATAGGAGTGCCAAAAGTTTGCTTATAAATTTGATTGTTGAATGAGAAATATGTATTGTTAAAGAGGAAGGTTAATAATTTAATGAAATCATCTTCACAAATATTGCAAAAATTACTTATTTGGTTCCAATTTTTATGTATTGATCTGATACAAGCATCTAAGTAAACATTGCTGAAAAGTGAAACCACGTCCAGACTTGCTAGTACATAGTTGTCAGGAAGTTGCATTTTATTAAATTTTGATGAAAGGTCAAAAGAATCCTTGATATAATAAGGATTTTCAAAATCGTATGCCCTTGTCAGTATATCTGTCAAAAAAGAAGCCAAAAGTTCAAGAGGATTATTATTAGAAGCAATGATAGGTCGAACTGAAAGTGTAGGTTTGTGGATTTTTGGAAGTGCATAAAATTTTGGAATTATTCCTGTATAAGAGGTAAGTTTCTTTTTTGTATTTTCGTCTATTTGTTTGGAATTGAGGAGATTTTTTATCAATGCATTACATTTATTTTGAATTTGAAGAGTTGGGTCTTTTTGGACCTTTTCATATGAGTTTTCATTTTCCAGTAGGGTTGAGGACAAGTCAATATATTGATCTTTGTTCATGATCACTGTGACATTTCCTTTGTCAGATCTAGTGACAATCAGGCTTGGATTTTGTTTGAGAAAGCGTTTTGTTTTCAAAAATAAGTTATGATAAATTGATGAAGAATGTTTAGAAGAGTGAACATGGTTAGTAATAACATTAGTTGATCGTGCAATGGTAGAATTCTTTATTACAGGATCTGTTATGTTGGAAGTTAGGTAGTCAACGTCTGCTAGAAGATTTTTGATTGGATAATCTTTTCCTATTTTGGGTTCTATACTGAACTTTGGTCCCAAGGACAGAAACTTCAGTATATCATCCGGAACAGGAATATCTGACAAATTCTTTATCCAACCAGGTTGTGTATTTAATTTATTATTGATTTCATTTTCTTGAAGATGTTTGATTTTTCTGGAATTGATATTTTTTGTTCTGTGGAAGATTTTATTAAAAGATTTTTTTTGGTGTCCTGAGAACTCTGCAAAAACATGTTCATTTGAAAAATTGATGATCTCTCTTTTGAGTACATCTAACTGTTTTTCTAATTTAGGAATCAATCTGTGATTTAGATCTATTTCATAGTTTAAAAGTTTTGTTCCCAACCTTAAACATAGTTTCCTTGATTCATTGCTGAATCTGTGGTCCTGTCTTAGTAAGAGGTTGTCTATGGGGTTAGTTGAATGTTTGATATGATCTGGTACTATTCCTAATGTCCTGCATCTAAGGAGGAAATTTCTTCGGTTATATTCTTTGGCTGTTTTTATATTGATCCTTGACCATTGTTTCATTTTTGTGACTGTTTGATTTCCATAAGTAGCTTGGATGTCTTGATAGAAGCCCATTATCCTGTATATAGAAGCAGAAGGGTAGTCTTTTGCTGACTAGTTGGTTAAAAACTCTTAAATTATTTGGGACTGCAGCAAAACGAAGGTGTACTCTTATAACATTATATTTCCAATATTTCGACAATGAATATTGTCATCATCAGGGAGCTACAATTTATGAAAATTTTCTTTAAAAAGGCTCTGTAAAATTATCAGTAAAGTACTTACAATGTCAGTGAGAATGGTCGTTGAAAGATGGTAACAGTAGTAGATTCACAAGACACATCAGTAATTTGTAATACATTAGAACAGTGGACACAAGATCAATTTAAAATTGTAAAAGTTGAAAATAGTAAAATGAGATTTATTTTTTATTGAATTTTATTTATAAATTTTTTTAAATTCGGCTGCCGAAACACATGGCCATGCTCGAATTTGTTGAGAAATTTGCGGGAACTTATATTGAGGTTAACAATGACAATTGTCAATTGACACTAAGTCAGTCATTTGTCAATTGTTACTGCTTGTGGGACATGTAGGTAGTATACAGTTGGTACAGTTACAGTTACTTCTAAAGATGAGATATTATCTAATATTGAATAAGTTATTATTAATTGTTATAGACTTTGATAGAAAATAGCTTGGATGTCTTGATAGAAGCCCATTATCCTGTATATAGAAGCAGAAGGGTAGTCTTTTGCTGACTAGTTGGTTAAAAACTCTTAAATTATTTGGGACTGCAGCAAAACGAAGGTGTACTCTTATAACATTATATTTCCAATATTTCGACAATGAATATTGTCATCATCAGGGAGCTACAATTTATGAAAATTTTCTTTAAAAAGGCTCTGTAAAATTATCAGTAAAGTACTTACAATGTCAGTGAGAATGGTCGTTGAAAGATGGTAACAGTAGTAGATTCACAAGACACATCAGTAATTTGTAATACATTAGAACAGTGGACACAAGATCAATTTAAAATTGTAAAAGTTGAAAATAGTAAAATGAGATTTATTTTTTATTGAATTTTATTTATAAATTTTTTTAAATTCGGCTGCCGAAACACATGGCCATGCTCGAATTTGTTGAGAAATTTGCGGGAACTTATATTGAGGTTAACAATGACAATTGTCAATTGACACTAAGTCAGTCATTTGTCAATTGTTACTGCTTGTGGGACATGTAGGTAGTATACAGTTGGTACAGTTACAGTTACTTCTAAAGATGAGATATTATCTAATATTGAATAAGTTATTATTAATTGTTATAGACTTTGATAGAAAATTTTTTTATATTATTGGAATTTAAAAAGTTGAAATGTTGTTGAGAGCTCTGGGATTCTTATCTAACAAAAGTAAGTATGAATAAATTTCACTTAAATGATTCAGATCTGTTCTTTTATTCAAGCTGTTTGTAGATTGGGATATGAATGTCATTTCCAAAAAAATTCGTTTTGTATTGTTTTTTTCTTTTGCTAAGATTTTGGTGGAGTTATAGTCCATGTTATGACCTTCTTTGAAAACATGTTCACTGAGAGCACATCTTTCAGGGTGCAGTCTGCTGTCACTTTTGTGGGACGTTATGCGGTCTTTGAGTAACCTAGAAGTCTGGCCTATGTATTCATGGTTGCAGTTTGAACAAGGAATGCAATATATTACATTTGATTGATGTGGTATTGGAACTCTGTCTTTGACCACAGAAAATAAAGAGTTTAAAGTTAACACTGTTTTTTGTGAGATTTTTAAATTTCCTAGTGTATTGAAAATTCTAGATAATTTTGGAGTGATTTCTGCAATAAATGGTAAAGAGATGTAGAGAAGATTATTTTGAGAATTATTATTTGTATTGTTAATATTTTCAGGAACTATTTGATTGATCATTTGGTTTATGGGTGGAGTGCTATATAAAATCTTGTTAAGTAATGATGAAGGGTATGCATTTTGTGAAAACAAGGTGTGAAGAATTTTCAGATTTTTTTGGTGGAAAGAAGGATCAGAGATACGTAGCACTCGTTGCTTCATTTGCTTGATCAAGTTGATTTTTATCGATTGTCTGTGGTAGGACCAGTAGTTCATATATCTGCCAGAACTCATAGGTTTCCTATACCAGTCAATTAATATTGTGTTATCCTGGGTACGAATCAGTCTAGTGTCCAAAAATGGAACACTACAGTTTTCGTCTTCTTTCTCAATAGTAAATTGAATGTAGGGATCGAAGCTATTGAATACATCTAGAGTTTCAGTTATCTCTGATTGAGGAAGGGCTAAGATGATGTCATCCACGTATTTTTTTATAAAGAAAACATTGAAGGGAAGGACATTCAAGACATTATCTAGCACTTCGTCCATAACATAGTTAGCCAAAATAGGACTTATTTTTGCTCCCATAGGAGTGCCAAAAGTTTGCTTATATATAAAATTTTCTATCAAAGTCTATAACAAAATTCAATAAAAAATAAATCTCATTTTACTATTTTCAACTTTTACAATTTTAAATTGATCTTGTGTCCACTGTTCTAATGTATTACAAATTACTGATGTGTCTTGTGAATCTACTACTGTTACCATCTTTCAACGACCATTCTCACTGACATTGTAAGTACTTTACTGATAATTTTACAGAGCCTTTTTAAAGAAAATTTTCATAAATTGTAGCTCCCTGATGATGACAATATTCATTGTCGAAATATTGGAAATATAATGTTATAAGAGTACACCTTCGTTTTGCTGCAGTCCCAAATAATTTAAGAGTTTTTAACCAACTAGTCAGCAAAAGACTACCCTTCTGCTTCTATATACAGGATAATGGGCTTCTATCAAGACATCCAAGCTACTTATGGAAATCAAACAGTCACAAAAATGAAACAATGGTCAAGGATCAATATAAAAACAGCCAAAGAATATAACCGAAGAAATTTCCTCCTTAGATGCAGGACATTAGGAATAGTACCAGATCATATCAAACATTCAACTAACCCCATAGACAACCTCTTACTAAGACAGGACCACAGATTCAGCAATGAATCAAGGAAACTATGTTTAAGGTTGGGAACAAAACTTTTAAACTATGAAATAGATCTAAATCACAGATTGATTCCTAAATTAGAAAAACAGTTAGATGTACTCAAAAGAGAGATCATCAATTTTTCAAATGAACATGTTTTTGCAGAGTTCTCAGGACACCAAAAAAAATCTTTTAATAAAATCTTCCACAGAACAAAAAATATCAATTCCAGAAAAATCAAACATCTTCAAGAAAATGAAATCAATAATAAATTAAATACACAACCTGGTTGGATAAAGAATTTGTCAGATATTCCTGTTCCGGATGATATACTGAAGTTTCTGTCCTTGGGACCAAAGTTCAGTATAGAACCCAAAATAGGAAAAGATTATCCAATCAAAAATCTTCTAGCAGACGTTGACTACCTAACTTCCAACATAACAGATCCTGTAATAAAGAATTCTACCATTGCACGATCAACTAATGTTATTACTAACCATGTTCACTCTTCTAAACATTCTTCATCAATTTATCATAACTTATTTTTGAAAACAAAACGCTTTCTCAAACAAAATCCAAGCCTGATTGTCACTAGATCTGACAAAGGAAATGTCACAGTGATCATGAACAAAGATCAATATATTGACTTGTCCTCAACCCTACTGGAAAATGAAAACTCATATGAAAAGGTCCAAAAAGACCCAACTCTTCAAATTCAAAATAAATGTAATGCATTGATAAAAAATCTCCTCAATTCCAAACAAATAGACGAAAATACAAAAAAGAAACTTACCTCTTATACAGGAATAATTCCAAAATTTTATGCACTTCCAAAAATCCACAAACCTACACTTTCAGTTCGACCTATCATTGCTTCTAATAATAATCCTCTTGAACTTTTGGCTTCTTTTTTGACAGATATACTGACAAGGGCATACGATTTTGAAAATCCTTATTATATCAAGGATTCTTTTGACCTTTCATCAAAATTTAATAAAATGCAACTTCCTGACAACTATGTACTAGCAAGTCTGGACGTGGTTTCACTTTTCAGCAATGTTTACTTAGATGCTTGTATCAGATCAATACATAAAAATTGGAACCAAATAAGTAATTTTTGCAATATTTGTGAAGATGATTTCATTAAATTATTAACCTTCCTCTTTAACAATACATATTTCTCATTCAACAATCAAATTTATAAGCAAACTTTTGGCACTCCTATGGGAGCAAAAATAAGTCCTATTTTGGCTAACTATGTTATGGACGAAGTGCTAGATAATGTCTTGAATGTCCTTCCCTTCAATGTTTTCTTTATAAAAAAATACGTGGATGACATCATCTTAGCCCTTCCTCAATCAGAGATAACTGAAACTCTAGATGTATTCAATAGCTTCGATCCCTACATTCAATTTACTATTGAGAAAGAAGACGAAAACTGTAGTGTTCCATTTTTGGACACTAGACTGATTCGTACCCAGGATAACACAATATTAATTGACTGGTATAGGAAACCTATGAGTTCTGGCAGATATATGAACTACTGGTCCTACCACAGACAATCGATAAAAATCAACTTGATCAAGCAAATGAAGCAACGAGTGCTACGTATCTCTGATCCTTCTTTCCACCAAAAAAATCTGAAAATTCTTCACACCTTGTTTTCACAAAATGCATACCCTTCATCATTACTTAACAAGATTTTATATAGCACTCCACCCATAAACCAAATGATCAATCAAATAGTTCCTGAAAATATTAACAATACAAATAATAATTCTCAAAATAATCTTCTCTACATCTCTTTACCATTTATTGCAGAAATCACTCCAAAATTATCTAGAATTTTCAATACACTAGGAAATTTAAAAATCTCACAAAAAACAGTGTTAACTTTAAACTCTTTATTTTCTGTGGTCAAAGACAGAGTTCCAATACCACATCAATCAAATGTAATATATTGCATTCCTTGTTCAAACTGCAACCATGAATACATAGGCCAGACTTCTAGGTTACTCAAAGACCGCATAACGTCCCACAAAAGTGACAGCAGACTGCACCCTGAAAGATGTGCTCTCAGTGAACATGTTTTCAAAGAAGGTCATAACATGGACTATAACTCCACCAAAATCTTAGCAAAAGAAAAAAACAATACAAAACGAATTTTTTTGGAAATGACATTCATATCCCAATCTACAAACAGCTTGAATAAAAGAACAGATCTGAATCATTTAAGTGAAATTTATTCATACTTACTTTTGTTAGATAAGAATCCCAGAGCTCTCAACAACATTTCAACTTTTTAAATTCCAATAATATAAAAAAATTTTCTATCAAAGTCTATAACAATTAATAATAACTTATTCAATATTAGATAATATCTCATCTTTAGAAGTAACTGTAACTGTACCAACTGTATACTACCTACATGTCCCACAAGCAGTAACAATTGACAAATGACTGACTTAGTGTCAATTGACAATTGTCATTGTTAACCTCAATATAAGTTCCCGCAAATTTCTCAACAAATTCGAGCATGGCCATGTGTTTCGGCAGCCGAATTTAAAAAAATTTATAAATAAAATTCAATAAAAAATAAATCTCATTTTACTATTTTCAACTTTTACAATTTTAAATTGATCTTGTGTCCACTGTTCTAATGTATTACAAATTACTGATGTGTCTTGTGAATCTACTACTGTTACCATCTTTCAACGACCATTCTCACTGACATTGTAAGTACTTTACTGATAATTTTACAGAGCCTTTTTAAAGAAAATTTTCATAAATTGTAGCTCCCTGATGATGACAATATTCATTGTCGAAATATTGGAAATATAATGTTATAAGAGTACACCTTCGTTTTGCTGCAGTCCCAAATAATTTAAGAGTTTTTAACCAACTAGTCAGCAAAAGACTACCCTTCTGCTTCTATATACAGGATAATGGGCTTCTATCAAGACATCCAAGCTACTTATGGAAATCAAACAGTCACAAAAATGAAACAATGGTCAAGGATCAATATAAAAACAGCCAAAGAATATAACCGAAGAAATTTCCTCCTTAGATGCAGGACATTAGGAATAGTACCAGATCATATCAAACATTCAACTAACCCCATAGACAACCTCTTACTAAGACAGGACCACAGATTCAGCAATGAATCAAGGAAACTATGTTTAAGGTTGGGAACAAAACTTTTAAACTATGAAATAGATCTAAATCACAGATTGATTCCTAAATTAGAAAAACAGTTAGATGTACTCAAAAGAGAGATCATCAATTTTTCAAATGAACATGTTTTTGCAGAGTTCTCAGGACACCAAAAAAAATCTTTTAATAAAATCTTCCACAGAACAAAAAATATCAATTCCAGAAAAATCAAACATCTTCAAGAAAATGAAATCAATAATAAATTAAATACACAACCTGGTTGGATAAAGAATTTGTCAGATATTCCTGTTCCGGATGATATACTGAAGTTTCTGTCCTTGGGACCAAAGTTCAGTATAGAACCCAAAATAGGAAAAGATTATCCAATCAAAAATCTTCTAGCAGACGTTGACTACCTAACTTCCAACATAACAGATCCTGTAATAAAGAATTCTACCATTGCACGATCAACTAATGTTATTACTAACCATGTTCACTCTTCTAAACATTCTTCATCAATTTATCATAACTTATTTTTGAAAACAAAACGCTTTCTCAAACAAAATCCAAGCCTGATTGTCACTAGATCTGACAAAGGAAATGTCACAGTGATCATGAACAAAGATCAATATATTGACTTGTCCTCAACCCTACTGGAAAATGAAAACTCATATGAAAAGGTCCAAAAAGACCCAACTCTTCAAATTCAAAATAAATGTAATGCATTGATAAAAAATCTCCTCAATTCCAAACAAATAGACGAAAATACAAAAAAGAAACTTACCTCTTATACAGGAATAATTCCAAAATTTTATGCACTTCCAAAAATCCACAAACCTACACTTTCAGTTCGACCTATCATTGCTTCTAATAATAATCCTCTTGAACTTTTGGCTTCTTTTTTGACAGATATACTGACAAGGGCATACGATTTTGAAAATCCTTATTATATCAAGGATTCTTTTGACCTTTCATCAAAATTTAATAAAATGCAACTTCCTGACAACTATGTACTAGCAAGTCTGGACGTGGTTTCACTTTTCAGCAATGTTTACTTAGATGCTTGTATCAGATCAATACATAAAAATTGGAACCAAATAAGTAATTTTTGCAATATTTGTGAAGATGATTTCATTAAATTATTAACCTTCCTCTTTAACAATACATATTTCTCATTCAACAATCAAATTTATAAGCAAACTTTTGGCACTCCTATGGGAGCAAAAATAAGTCCTATTTTGGCTAACTATGTTATGGACGAAGTGCTAGATAATGTCTTGAATGTCCTTCCCTTCAATGTTTTCTTTATAAAAAAATACGTGGATGACATCATCTTAGCCCTTCCTCAATCAGAGATAACTGAAACTCTAGATGTATTCAATAGCTTCGATCCCTACATTCAATTTACTATTGAGAAAGAAGACGAAAACTGTAGTGTTCCATTTTTGGACACTAGACTGATTCGTACCCAGGATAACACAATATTAATTGACTGGTATAGGAAACCTATGAGTTCTGGCAGATATATGAACTACTGGTCCTACCACAGACAATCGATAAAAATCAACTTGATCAAGCAAATGAAGCAACGAGTGCTACGTATCTCTGATCCTTCTTTCCACCAAAAAAATCTGAAAATTCTTCACACCTTGTTTTCACAAAATGCATACCCTTCATCATTACTTAACAAGATTTTATATAGCACTCCACCCATAAACCAAATGATCAATCAAATAGTTCCTGAAAATATTAACAATACAAATAATAATTCTCAAAATAATCTTCTCTACATCTCTTTACCATTTATTGCAGAAATCACTCCAAAATTATCTAGAATTTTCAATACACTAGGAAATTTAAAAATCTCACAAAAAACAGTGTTAACTTTAAACTCTTTATTTTCTGTGGTCAAAGACAGAGTTCCAATACCACATCAATCAAATGTAATATATTGCATTCCTTGTTCAAACTGCAACCATGAATACATAGGCCAGACTTCTAGGTTACTCAAAGACCGCATAACGTCCCACAAAAGTGACAGCAGACTGCACCCTGAAAGATGTGCTCTCAGTGAACATGTTTTCAAAGAAGGTCATAACATGGACTATAACTCCACCAAAATCTTAGCAAAAGAAAAAAACAATACAAAACGAATTTTTTTGGAAATGACATTCATATCCCAATCTACAAACAGCTTGAATAAAAGAACAGATCTGAATCATTTAAGTGAAATTTATTCATACTTACTTTTGTTAGATAAGAATCCCAGAGCTCTCAACAACATTTCAACTTTTTAAATTCCAATAATATAAAAAAAATTTCTATCAAAGTCTATAACAATTAATAATAACTTATTCAATATTAGATAATATCTCATCTTTAGAAGTAACTGTAACTGTACCAACTGTATACTACCTACATGTCCCACAAGCAGTAACAATTGACAAATGACTGACTTAGTGTCAATTGACAATTGTCATTGTTAACCTCAATATAAGTTCCCGCAAATTTCTCAACAAATTCGAGCATGGCCATGTGTTTCGGCAGCCGAATTTAAAAAAATTTATAAATAAAATTCAATAAAAAATAAATCTCATTTTACTATTTTCAACTTTTACAATTTTAAATTGATCTTGTGTCCACTGTTCTAATGTATTACAAATTACTGATGTGTCTTGTGAATCCACTACTGTTACCATCTTTCAACGACCATTCTCACTGACATTGTAAGTACTTTACTGATAATTTTACAGAGCCTTTTTAAAGAAAATTTTCATAAATTGTAGCTCCCTGATGATGACAATATTCATTGTCGAAATATTGGAAATATAATGTTATAAGAGTACACCTTCGTTTTGCTGCAGTCCCAAATAATTTAAGAGTTTTTAACCAACTAGTCAGCAAAAGACTACCCTTCTGCTTCTATATATATATATATATATAGTTAAAACTAGGTTTATTGGGGAATGCAGCAAAGTGAAAAGAGTACTCTTCGAAGTTTGTCCAAGCTTTCGAAATATTATTATTATATTGTACAAACTTTAAAGAGTACTCTTTCCACTTTGCTGCATTCCCCAATAAACCTAGTTTTACCTCTAACTAGTCAGCAACGACTACCCTCTCATATATATAATATATATATAGAGAGAGAGGGATAAGCAGAAGGGTAGTCTTTTGCTGACTAGTTGGTTGAAAACTCTCAAAATATTTGGGACTGTAGCAAAACGAAATTGTACTCTTATAACATTATATTTCCGATATTTCGACGATGAATATTGTCATCATCAGGGAGATACAATTTATGAAAAACTCCTTTTAAAAAAGGCTCTGTAAAATTATTAGTTAAATACTTACAATGTCAGTGAGAATGGTCGTTAAAAGATGGTAACTGTGGGTGATTCACAAGACACAATAGTAATTTTTAAACATTGGAACAGTGGAACAATTAGATCAATTCAAAATTGTAAATTTATGGCCATGCTCGAATTCGTTGAGAAATTTGCGGGAAACTCATGTTAAGGTTAATATTGACAATTGTTAATTGACAATTAGTCAGTCATTTGTCAATTGTTACTGTTTATGGGACATGTAGGTAGTATACCTCGAGGTTTGTGATACATTTTGGTAAAGTTACAGTTACTTCTGAAGATGAGATATTGTATAATATTGAAATTAGTTATTATTAATTGTTATAGATTTTGAATAGGAAACCATATTGTTGGGTGTACTTAAAAAGTTGAAATGTTATTGAGAGCTCTGGGTTTCTTATCTGACAGAAGTAAGTATGAATAAATTTCACCCAAATGTTTCAGATCTGTTCTTTTATTTGAGCTATTTATAGATTGGGATGATCTGTTCTTTTATTTAAGCTATTTATAGATTGGGATATGAATGTCATTTCCAAAAATATTCGTTTCACATTATTTTTTTCTTTTGCTAAAATTCTGGTGGAATTATAGTCCATGTTATGACCTTCTTTGAACACATGTTCACTTAGAGCACATGTTTCAGGGTGCAGTCTGCTGTCACTTTTGTCGGAAGTTATGCGGTCTTTGAGTAACCTAGAAGTCTGGCCTATGTATTCATGGTTGCAGTTTGAACAAGGAATACAATATATTACATTTGATTGATGTGGTATTGGAACTTTCTCTTTGACGACAGAAAATGAAGAGTTCATAGTTAAAACTGTTTTTTGTGAAATTCTCAAATTCCCTAGTTTATTGAAAATTATAGATAATTTTGGAGTGATTTCTGATGCAATAGGTAAATGGTAAGGAGATGAAGAGAAGATCATTTTGAAAGGTATTATCTATATTGTTGATATTTTCAGGAACTATTTGATTAGTCAACTGGTTAATGAATGGAATGCTATATAAAATCTTGTTGAGTAATGATGACGGGTATGCATTTTGTGAAAACGAAGTTATGGACGAAGTGCTGAATGATGTCATGAATGTCCTTGCCTTTAATGTTTTCTTTTTAAAAAAATACGTAGATGACATCATCTTAGCCCTTCCCCAATCAGAGATAACTGAAACTTTAGATGTATTCAATTATTGCTTTGATCCATACATACAATTCACTATCGAGAAGGAAGACGAAGACTGTAGTGTTCCATTTTTGGACACTTGATTGATTTGTACTCCAAATAACACAATATTAATATACTGGTATAGGAAACCTATGAGTTCAGGCAGATATATGAACTACTGGTCCTACCATAGACAATCGATAAAAATTAACTTGATCAAGCAAATGAAGCAACGAGTGTTACGTATCTCTGATCCATCTTTCCACCAAAAATATCTGAAAATTCTCCATACTTTGTTTTCACAAAATGCATACCCGTCATCATTACTCAACAAGATCTTATATAGCACTCCATCCATTAACCAGTTGACTTATCAAATAGTTCCTGAAAATATCAACAATATAGATAATACCTCTCAAAATAATCTTCTCTTCATCTCCTTACCATTTATTGCAGAAATCACTCCAAAATTATCTAGAATTTTCAATAACTAGGGAATTTGAAAATTTCACAAAAAACAGTTTTAACTATAAACTTTTCATTTTCTGTGGTCAAAGACAAAGTTCCAATACCACATCAATCAATTGTAATATATTGTATTCCTTGTTCAAACTGCAACCATGAATACATAGGCCAGACTTCTAGGTTACTCGAAGACCGCATAACTTTCCACAGAAGTGACAGCAGACTGCACCCTGAAAGATGTGCTCTTAGTGAACATGTGTTCAAAGAAGGTCATAACATGGACTATAATTCCACCAAAGTTTTAGCGAAAGAAAAAAAAATGTGAAACGAATATTTTTGGAAATGACATTCAATTACATTTCAACTTTTTAAGTACACCCAACAATATGGTTTCCTATTCAAAATCTATTACAATCAATACTAACTAATTTCAATATTATACAATATCTCATCTTCAGAAGTAACTGTAACTGTACCAAAATATATCACAAACCTCGAGGTATACTACCTACATGCTCCATGAACAGCAACAATTGACAAATGACTGACTAATTGACAATTGTCAATGTTAACCTTAATATAAGTTTCCCGCTAATTTCTCAACAAATTTGAGCATGGCCATGTGTTTCGGCAGCCGAATATAATTAATAAAAATGTTAATAAAAAAAATCTCATTTCACTGTTTGCAATTTTACAACTTTAAATTGATCTTGTTGTTCCACTGTTCCGATGTATTACAAATTACTATTGTGTCTTGTGAATCAATCACAGTTACCATCTTTTAACGACCATTCTCACTGACATTGTAAGTATTTAACTTATAATTCCACAGAGCCCTTTTTAAAAGAAGGTTTTCATAAATTGTATCTCCCTGATGATGGCAATATTCATCGTCGAAATATCGGAAATATTATGTCATAAGAGTACACCTCCGTTTTGCTGCAGTCCCAAATAATTTAAGAGTTGATATATATATAAAAAGTAAATAATGAGGTTTAGCAGCAAATAAAAGAGAACACTTTGAAGATTATCCAAGCTTTCGGAATTTAATTGATTCCATCATCAGGGCATACTACAATAATCATTGTCAGTAATGAACATAAAAGTCAAAAAATATTTGTACTTACATCTACGTGAGGATGATTACTATGATGTTAACAATAATTATAGGAATTGAAATGTGATACATCATCCAGGAACGAAGTTGTGTGTAGAATTATTATATAAAACACTCAAAAAATACAAAAGTAGTAAAGTTAGAATCAGACATGTTAAAAACTTGAACTTCTAGCTAGCTATTCATGGACACCATGTGGCCGGATATGAAAAAATGAATGACTATGAAATTAGGTTAAGAATGTTGGTTGACAGTGTTGAAATGACAAGTACTATCCAGTGGTACCAACTATTGTTCCAACTGTAAAAAATTGTGGAAATTTTTAATTCAATATATTGAAATGTTATAGTTCAGAATTATCATTGAAATCAACCCTTTTGGGAGCTGTTGTCTAATGTCAATAAATAGGAATGAATTTCACTTAGACAATTGATGTCAGTTTCTTTATTCATGTTGTTAACCTCTTGATAGAGATCCTAAAAAGGATCTCTTGGTCAAGTTATTTTCCGTTGTTAATATTTTTACATTGTCATAATCCATATGATGGTCAAATTGGTTAACATGATCAGCTAGAGCACATCTTTCTGGATGTAATCTGCTATCACTTTTGTATGAAGTTATTCTTGCCTTGAGGGCTCTTGATGTCTGACCTACATATTATTTATCACAATTTTTGCGAGGAATACTATATACTACATTCATTCGAGATGTCAATGGAATTTGATATTTCACTTTTGTGTATATGGATTTGATAGTGAGAACTGTTTTGTTGGCTATTTTGATGTTTGGTATGTTCACAAGAATTCTAGCAAGTTTGGGTGCGATATCTTTTATGTAAGGCATTGATGTGTATAGTATTTGTTGTGGGGGAGTAACAGGCAATTGGATGTCAGTGAGATTGTGTTGGATTGTAGGGGTGTCAGCGAGGTGTCAGCTTCACACTTGGCAGAGTTATTGAATAAGATATTTTTCATCAAACTAGCTAAATATGAATTATCTTTGAACAGTTGTAAGAGAATATTGAGGTTTTTATTGTGAAATGAGTTGTCTGAGATTTTTAAAACTCTATTTTTCATTTGTTTGATCAGGTTCAATTTCATGATAGGATAGATAATTAATATATCTGCCTGAGTTGCATGGTTTCCTGTACCAATCAATCAAGATACTGTTGTCTGCAGTTTTAATGAACCTTGTGTCAAGAAAGGGTACGGATTGCTGGTTGTCTTCATTTTCTATTGCTAACTGAATGTAGGGATCAAAACTGTTGAAAGTATCAAGAATCTCACTTGTACACTCTTTCGGTAAAGCTACAATTATGTCATCGACATATTTCTTGATAAAAAAAGTTGTCAAGGATAAAATTGTATCTTCGATCGAGACTTTGATTTTGTTACTGGATTTTGATGTATTCGAATCGAAAGCTCATTCTATTACCAGTCGTGAATATGCATTCAAAACTGTTATGGTCTGAAAATGTTGAAAATGCACCTCGCTGCTTCTCTAGAATCGCGTGGGCACATATGATTATATCAAACAGTGAATTATTTTGTAAGTTCAAATAGAATGTCAGGTTATAACATCTATATTCATATGCGCATGTGAAACGACGTTTTGAAATAACTTTCACGCGTTATATCCAATATGTCACGTTGCTAATGTATTGTATCCTTCACTGAGAGAAACTGGATATTAAAAATATCTACCAGCTCTGATTGTAAAAACCATTATATTTGTGACACAAAAGAAGATCATTCGAAAGATGTTCCGTCTAGAATATCAACAAACTTGTAAACCCACCTTCATAAAATATAAAATAATGTCTTTCTACAGCGTGTTTATTTATCACTGTCTTCTGTATGTGAGAAATAACATCAATACCTTCTAACTGAATTCTTCAAATCATTACTATGACACCAGAAACTCAGATCTCCTACGCATTACCAAACACAAAACAACAAAACTAGAAAATAGTTTTAGATATATGGGAATGAAATTATACAATCATCTTCCAACATTGATCAAAAATATAATTTCCAATTCTTCTTTTAAACGAACTATAAAAAATTTAATGGTTACCAAATGTTATTATAGTATAGATGAATATCTGCAGGATGACTTGTAGTAGCCATTTTAGCCATTGTTGCCATTTGTTTTAATTTTACTGACAATAATTGTATTCTGTGTATTTCATCATGTATTTCATTTTTAAACCATTTTGTAAGCGCTTGACTTGTCCTATACATTTTCTAATGTCTCAAAAGATGAAATAAATATTATTATTATTATTATTATTATATAAAGAAATCTCCTATTCCTGATCATTTCATTATTACAACAGTATTATCTCCATTCTATAATCATTAAAATCGTTTTCTTGAACCATTTGTAATACCCTTGAATAGACATTTGCTACCATCATAGCGCAGGTGTGTTATGACATTATGAGAATTTTATAAATTCTAGTTCATTTAGGTTTCTCATTGACATAGTTTGTTTTGTGAATTATGCTCATTGGTGAATTCAGATATGTCCCAATAAACATATCTGTTTGGGTTTTCTAGCATTGTACGTTGACGAATAACTATAGCAATCCACATGTATGACGGTTATTAGACCATCATTCGACAATCGTCTCATTTCGCTCTAGCTTTTCATTAGTTTTGGGGCTGACAAAGCTACAGATCGCGTTCATTTTCACTTCTGTTCTTGGTCATGGGTGCTCAATTATTGTTCAATGGTTTCGATCGTCCGGATCGATAGAGCCGTGTCTTGTGGGTGAATGTGTGTGATGTAGCAAAATTTTTATTTTAGTGCTGGCTGTGAACCGAGCTGTGAAATACACCGTGCATTGCAATACTGCAATGAAAATAGTATTCTCCATACCCACTTTTCACGGCCTTAAATTGGTTTATTTCGAAAAACAAAATGATCGATGAGATTCTGAATTAAAATATCTGGGTTTCTGTGAGGGAAGTTTTGTTGACAATTCTCATCATAACTCCGAGCTCCTCATTTCTCAATAAATTCGTCAGTATGCATATAAATGATATTTCTCCAAAAAAATCAAAGGGTAATGTGAAAAAAATTTATAGAAAATCCCAGATATTTCAATTCAGAGACTAATCGTATTTTTCGTTTTTTTAAAAAATACTGGATAATGAAAAGTAAGTGTGGATAGGATGTTTATTTTTATTGCAGTAATTCAAAGAACGGTTTTATAATGCATACCTACCATCGAACAATGTTGATTAAATAACCTAATTACCACTGTTTGATGAATATACTAGAGTAGAAAAATATTGGGATAACTGTTGAAAATGAGCTATATTACAATAGCATGTCAAAATGTCAGGTTTCATTCAGATATCAGATAACTATAATAATATGAGACGAATTACTGCATTACCTCAAGATGGTTGTGCCAGTAATGAAAACAGGCTGTTTTATGACGATACCCAGCAAACATTGAACTATCGGGAGAAGTCCGGCCTAGTGCAGGTTAGTCTGGGAAAGTGACGATGCCGGGGTATAGGTAATGGGCCGATGATTTTCCCATGCCAAGTAACCGTTAGTTAAAAATACGATGATGGCCTTGTGATGGTAAGATGTCTGGAACTAATTGAATACTAACGAGATCTGGCCCTTTGTTGGCCAATTTCATATTCACTACCCGTCCCCCTGGCGGATGTTTTGGGAACGTCTACATCAACAATCAGCTGATCAATATCATATGTGACTAAAAGATGGCTGACTCTCGTGAGTGATGATCGCGTACTAGTTTGTTTATGTCGAATTAATGTGGTCCTCTCTTTCCGTGGTGGTTATTTATGATGGCAGGAGTATTCTCAATTGATAATAATAGAAGACAGATTCTTCAATTATGATAATATTGAGTAAGTATCAATGTACCTACATAGTGTTTTGAATGTCATTATTTGATGCATGTGTTTGGTATCTCGTAACCTCATATACCTAATGATTATGATAATTGGAGTTAACTATACTTCTCTAAAAGCAACCATCATTTTTAACTCGTTTGTTGCTATCAAAAGCAATCTCAGGTTATGTGAACCTATCTCTATATTGAATAACTGAATAACAATAAGATTTCAGCTACAGAATTACTTGTGCCAACACCATAATGAGAATTGAAAAGCTCCATGTTATCACGCCATTTGACTATATTATCAAGTTATAAACTCATGCAACTCATAGGCCACTAATATAAAACAAATGATGCATTTTATATTTCAGAAGTACCTCACAACGAAGAATCAACTTCGAAGGAATGCTACCCAATAAGATGTAGATACCACACACCAACCAGTAAGCAGTCACTCCGAGAAGTTTCATCGTTGAAGAACAGAGAGGTTAAGAAATATCATTGTGTCATTCATAAAATTGTTTTCTTGAAATCTGGTATGTGTCTGATTTATGATGAGAGGGTTATGTTGTGAAATAAAGAGGTACTAGAACTTTCAGATCCATTGGACCCCTAAAACCCCTACCCCTCCCCTACCTCGATAGTATGTAACCAATGTCGTTAATTGGCCATTACAGTCCCATCATTTATGTATATGCTGGGCTTGCTATGGGAAAGTCAATGTGTCGATTATGTTGTACTGGCCTTTTGCCGGGGAACTGAATATGATTGCTTGGTACCCAGCACTGGGACCAGCTGCCGGCCGCAGTGTACTGATATATAGAGTCCTGCATATGGGACCATTTACTGGGCCGCTGATGTCAGGTATGGGAAAAATATACTAGGCCATTGATGCCCCATATCAAGATGTTTGCTGGGTAGTCGAATAACCACTGTAGAGTGGATTAGTTACTGCGACATTTATTCAGGAATAATTTCTATTCGACACTCTGTGTTATCATAGAAACTAGAACAAGTGGTAGTTATCCAGCAGCGGTGTTTATACAAGTTTGCAAATTGAATATACTGCCATAACTTCAAGCCAACTGAAAATTCACTTCATTTATGGTAGCAAATGAACACATCGGTCCCCTATTCATTGCAGATATCTTGATAACGGTTATCAGATTTCCAATTATAGTAACTCAAGTTTTCTCTCAGTGTTGTGATCGACTATAATGTTTCGACAGCTATTCGCAGCAGTATCTGATATGTAACTTTTCATGTTTCATTGAAGGTATAGTTGTGCCCGTGATGCTACGTTTCAGAATATGTGTGTTTACTGGGTGTCGTCTAGGTATGGGATAATATTATATTTTCGTAAGGGTTGAAAAATTTCGTTCATCATCGTTTGAAAGAAAAACGGAGCATCACAGAGACCAAATGGGACCCGTAAATATTCGTAATGATCTTCGGGTATAATGGAAGCTGTATACGGAATTGATTTTTCATTCAGTTGGATTTGATGAACCACATGCCAAATCCAGTGTGGTAAAATACTTGCAATCTGAAAAACTATCAATGACTTCCTCAATGAGTGGCATTGAAAAATTATTTTGTATTGTCATTGAATTTAGGAAACGATATTCTACTACCATACGTTTTTCATCATTTCCTCTATTCATCATTAGAACAGGGCTAGAATAAGGTGAATTACTTTTCCTCATGATGTTAGCACTCAACAGCTCATTAATTTTTGCCCGCAGTAATGATGACTTGTAATTCTCTGTCAATCGATAGGGTCGGCGGAACACTGGCTTTGAAGAAGTGAGTCGAATACTCATCGATACAGAATATGTCTTCCCAAGTAGATTCATAGACTTGAAGAAACATTTTTCAAGATCTAAAAGAATATTTCCAAGAGGTACTCTGTCTTTAGCATCAATGGAACCATACTGTGCCCTTTCGAAACGTTTCAAGGCTGCATTTCTGAATTGAAAAGATAAAGTGTCATCTATTCGAAAATATACTATACTTTGTTGTTCTGTGAAGTTTCTTCCTATTAACACATCACTTTCCAACCTATTATCGTTGATAACATGAAGTTGTATTGTTAATTCAACGGCTTCTATATTGACCAAACCTGAAATATAATCATTGACTTCTGTCCCCATTCCCAAGAAGCCAGATGAGTGAACGGAATTTTCGAGAATATCAATTTTGAAAGTCAATTTTTCACCTAAGTTCCGGGAAATCACGAGCAGTCACTGCCGAAATCGATGGAAGCATTGCATTCAAAATTATTAATAAGAATAGGTCTATCAAGTTTTCCTGGATCGGATTTCTGTATACGTTTAAAGTTCTTGGTTCGGTTCTGCCCGCTGATATTTCAAAACAACTCTGTTCTATATGACCCTCACGTTTACAGAATTCACACGTTCTGTTCCGATGTGTGCAATATTTTTCTTGAATACCCTTGTGCACCACAATCTTTACTAATGAGTTTATACCCAGTCGATTTATCGTCATTCCTTTCATATAATTCGTTGTTATAAGGTTTTGGAAATGGAGGATGCTGGGGATTCACTGTAAGGCAATTTTCTAACTTTTTTTTATTCTGATTATACCCCAATAAACTTAGCAGAACCACTTCAATATTTCGGATTTGTAATAGTACTATAATTTGTTATTAATTAAGTACTAATTTATTATCATATTCGCAAATTTATTACTCTTCATCAAACAGAAAAAACCAAAGGCTTTGCTAGCTTTATGTCAACCTAGCAGAACCATAGCTGAAAATTCAATGTTTCGAAAATTTTAAATATATTTTAATTTATAACTATTTTATTGCTAACTTATAACTATAATCACGAATTTTTTACTCATCATTAAAAAAAAAACGACGATTTGTCTATCTCGATCTCAACCTAGCAGAACCAAAACTCAAATCACATGTTTTTTGAAATTTTGTTGTATCATCGATAAGTTACTAATTTATTACTAATTTATTATCACATTCACAAATTTCTAACACTTCATTCAACAGGGAAAACCAACGGCTCTGCTAGCTTGCTGTCATCCTAGCAGAGCCATAGCTTAACATTTTTTTATTTTGAAAACTTCAAATATACCATAATTTATTACTATTTTATTACTAACTTATAACTTACTATAATCACGAATTCTTTACTCACCATTTCAAGAAAAAAAACAACGATTTGTCTATCTCGATCTCAACCTAGCCGAACCAAAACTCAAATCACATGTTTTTTGAAATTCTGTTGTATCATCGATAAGTACCTAATTTATTACTAATTTATTATCACATTCGCAAATTTCTAACACTTCATTCAACAGGGAAAACCAACGGCTCTGCTAGCTTGCTGTCATCCTAGCAGAGTCATAGCTAAACATTCATTATTTTGAAAACTTCAAATATACCATAATTTATTACTATTTTATTACTAACTTATTACTATAATCACGAATTTTTTACTCATCATTTCAAGAAAAAAAAACGACGATTTGTCTATTTGGAACTCAACCTAGCAAAACCAAAACTCAAATCACATGTTTTTTGAAATTCTGTTGTATCATCGATGAGTTACTAATTTATTACAGCTGGTTTTTGAATTCCTAAATTGGAAATTATTATTGCCTGGAGAAGGTATATTTTAATTGATACTATTTTTTGTTGTTGAATTGCTTAAAAAATGAGCATAGTTTTTGAGTTGCTGATTTGAATGAGTGCAAGGTGACGACTTTGTCTCATTTCTAAATTATCATATGAGATATACATTTTTTTTCTTGAATTAACTTTTCTTCGACATACAGGGCGGACCTGATACATTACATACAGGGTGATTCCCTGATATGATACATTTGAATATTTACTGGTCTATGAATTTTTTTTGTTACTTCTCTTCCACATACAGGGCGGACCTATTGCTTTACATACAGGGTGAGACAGTGCAGAGCTATACAGGGTGTTACTACAAATTTGGATATTTCGATTTTTTTATTTTATGAGCACCATGAATCCTTATAAGTTCCAAGTCAATCATTTACTAGATTATGAACTCGAATATGAGCTTTCTATCCGGAAAGTTAAATCAGTCAGACCGGTTGCTGAAAAACGGAAAATTTCAAGAAAACTTGTGGAAAAGGAACAAGTGAGACCAGATAGTACAGTAGTATTGTCATCATACCCTTTCGACTGTGAAAAAGAACAAAACGAAATTAACAATACTTTTATTCAAATTGCTGCAAATATAATTGACTTCGCTGATATTGGAGACCCTAGTGACAATTTATTTCAGAGGACAATTTCTAGAATAGTTCATGTTACAAATAGAGTAAACAGAATAGAACAATGCTTACTAATTGAAGGTTTAATACCAGCAAATAAGAAAGAGGAATTGAAAGAATTTCAATCTGAAGGTTATGCAACTTGTCTAACTTTAGAGGCTGACCTCACAGCTAACATTAAAACTAGTGATGCAGCTCCTAGTAATAATAATACGATCCCTCCAGTAATAAATGTTGCACCTCCAATAGTTAATTGTTCTAGATCTTCTGTCCCAATATCGTCATGGGGAATTAAATTTAATGGAGACACCAAATCATTATATGAATTTTTGGAACGTGTCACAGAGTTAGCAGAATCTCGTTAAGTTTCTGAACAGAACTTATTTGAATCAGCAGTTGAACTTTTTGAGGGTGATGCTTTCGTTTGGTTTCGAAGTATTAAATCTAGCGTTCATGATTGGTGCTCACTTGTTTCTCTTCTAAAAAGAGATTTCTTACATTCTACAGCTGACGAGGATGTTTGGGAGCAAGTTAAGAAACGAAAACAAAAACGCAATGAACCAGTAGCTATTTTTATTGCACATTTGGATGCACTTTTTAATAGACTTTCAGAGAGCCCTGCAGAAGTAACCAAAGTTAAATATTTGAGACAGAATATCTTACCAGAGTATATTAGTCAGCTAGCACTGATTGACATAACTACAGTGTCGTCCTTCTATGAATATTGCATCAGGAAGTTAGAGTAAGCTAACTACATCAAAAATAAAAACAGCCCTTCTTGCCAAGTAGCTGAACTTTCTGACCAAAACTTTGACAAAAGAGAGTCCACAGAATTTGTGAATAAGAATCCTCAAAATAATTTTAGACGAAATTCAAATAATTTTAGACAAAATTCAAATAATTTTAGACAAAATTCAAATAATTTTAGACAAAATTCAAATAATTTTAGACAAAGCGGCAGTTGGTCTAATGATTATCCATCGACTTCTCTCCAAAATAATGAAAGAAGATATAACTTTTCGAATTCCTCTCAGAACAATCGAGATAGGAATTATTCCTCTAATTATTCACATAATAACAACAACAGACAATATACTCCTAGCTTTTCTCAGCAGGGTAGTAGTAGTAGAGGTAATTCTTCTCAGCATAATAATAGCTCCTCGAATAATGGTAATCAAAATAATTATTATAGGAATAATTCGACGAACTCTTCCCAAAATAGGAATAGAGATGGTAATAGTGCTAACGTTTCAACAAATTGTGAAGCTAGAGATAATTCTACGACTTCAAACATCATTTGTTGGAATTGTGGTTTGGCAAATCATCTTTATTATGATTGTAGAGCGAAGAGAAAAAATTTTTGTTTCAAATGTGGACTAGCAAATGTCAAAACCTCTAATTGTCAAAATTGTTCGAGGTCAAAAAACTAATGTATAGGAGCTTCTGTGGTGACCAACAGAACCTCGTTGATGAACATGTTACTTATGGTCAAGATACAATAATTTCTCATAATAGTGTCGAAATAAGTAGTTTTCAGAATTCAAACAATCTCAGCATTCCAGGCTGTAGTACTTCATCCTCGACTTCATCCTCTAACATTTCAAATGAACCGTCTTGTGACATTTCACCAGTTTTCGTTGAAAAACCTTTGGATAATCGACCATACATAGAAGTCAAATTGATTGATCAAAATATTACTGTTTTATTGGATAGTGGTGCTAATGCATCAATTGTTGGAGCAAAAGGTTTGCAGATTCTAGAAAAATTTCACTTGAAGATTAATAATATTCCCCACAAACATGTTAGTCCCATCTTTACCACATGCATTTATTTTCGGTGTAGATTTTGCCAAACAATTCAAAATTAAAATTGACTTTAAAGATAAGACCTGGCATGTTCAATCAGGTAGTACAAGCCTGAATGTTCTGAATGTTCATGGCTGACCATGTAGTTATGCCAACCCTGCTTTCGCTTGACGACCTTACGACTGATGAGCGTTTAAAATCCGAAACAGTAATAAAAAGTTTCAATGAAATTGAACGCAAAAATGGTCTAGGACGTACAAATAAAATTTCACTTAAAATTCCACCTTTTCGTAAGAGACCCTTTGTACTTTCGCCCTATATGCAACAAATTCTCAATGCAGAGCTAGATGAAATGTTAAAACTTAACGTCGTTGAACCGGCCAATAGTCCATATTGTTCTCCTGTCTTATTAGTAAAAAAGAAAAATAATGAATATCGCTTTTGTTTCGATGGACGTCCACTCAATGCCGTGACAAAGCACGATAGTTACCCATTGCCTAATGTAGAAAGAATTTTGGCCTCACTAAGGGATGCTAAATTCATATCATCGATAGATTTGCGAAAAGCTTTCTGGCAAGTTCCATTAGACCCAGAGTCGAGGGAAAAGACTGCCTTCAGTGTCGTAGGAAGAGGACAATTTCAATTTGTTACCGTGCCTTTTGGTCTCTTAAATGCCGCGCAGACGCAACAACGCTTTGTTGACACTATTTTTGGTCCCAAGTATGAGCCCAAAATTTTTTCTTACATTGACGACATTATCGTTACTGGTTCAACTTTGGAAGAACATATCGAACTATTAAAAGTAGTTAAAAAAAAGTTGCAGGAAGCAAATCTCACCATCAACTTGGAGAAATGTGAATTTTTCAAAACTTCACTTGAATTTTTAGGATACATAGTAGGCTCAAATTCCTTACGGACTGACCCAGATAAAATTTCAAGCATAGTAAATTATCCTCGCCCAAAAACCACCACAGATATTAAGAGATTTGTAGGTTTGTCCCCTATTAACGATCTTTTGAAAGGGAAAAAGAAAAATCAACCTATTAAGTGGAATGAGGAAGCAGAAGCAGCTTTTGTGAAAATAAAAGAACTTTTAGTATCTTCCCCACTTTTATCTCAGCCAGATTTTACGAAAAAATTCATAATTCAAAGTGACGCGTCAAATACAGGGTTAGGGGGGATTTTAACGCAAGTGATTGACGACGAGGAACGAGTCATCGCTTTTGCAAGTCGTACATTGACCAGGTCAGAACGTAATTATTCTACTGTAGAGAAAGAGTTATTAGCTCTACTATTTTGCATTGAAAAATTCAGGCCATACATTGAAGGTATGAGGTTCACAGCTATCGTGGATCATTATTCTTTACTCTGGTTGAATAATATACAAAACCCTTCCGGTAAACTGCAACGATGGGCAGTAAAATTACGTCAACATTCTTTTGATTTGATACATAAAAAAGGCAGTAACAATGTTTTACCAGACGCTTTGTCTAGGATTATACCAGATAATGATGATAATATAGAAGAAACCGACCATCTTGAAATTGCATTCTTTGATCTTGACGTTGATAGGATTGACCGATGGTACGATAACTTGAGAGGAAAAATTCTCAGAAATCCAGATAATTTCCACAATGGAAAGTTGATAATGACTTCGTTTTCAAATTTGCACCTAGTAACCTACCTCTGCAATCGAACATACCAGATTGGAAGTACCTAGTTCCGAAACCTCAAAGAACCGAAGTCATCAAATCATGTCATGATCCGCCAACGAGCGCCCATTTAGGTTTTTATAAAACATTAAATCGTATTCAAGAACACTTTTACTGGCCAAAGATGCGCATTGACATCTTAAAGTATGTAAAATCTTGCAAAATTTGTGGTGCACAAAAGATGCCAAACACCGGTCGTATGGGTCCTATGGGACGTGAAAAAGAAGTGAACTGGCCATTTCAAGTTATTGGATTGGATTTGATAGGTCCATTACCTCCTTCGAAAAAGCAGAATAGATGGATTCTGGTAGTATCCGAATGGTTTTCGAAGTATAATTTAATATTCCCGTTGAGAAGTGTGAAAGCACATTTTATTGAGAGAATTTTAGAGAATGAAATATTTTTGACTTTTGGAGTACCCCAGTATGTCATATGCGACAACGGCGTACAATTCACAAGTAAAAATTTCAAGAAACTTTGTGACAGATATGAAGTCCAAAAAATTTGGTACAATGCAGTGTATTCGCCACAATGTAATTGACGAACACCGTGATTGGGATTTGGAAATTTTCAAAATTCGTCAAGCTATTAATACTGCAAAGCATGAGACAGGTTTCTCACCTGGTTTTTTGGTTTTTGGACGACATGTTCCTATTTCTGGAAAATTTTATGACAATGTTTCTACTGCAGATATGGAGATTACGCCTGGTGACCGTAACACATATGCTGCTAATTTAAAAGGTTTAACTGATATTTTCCAGGATGTACGTGGAAAACTCCACAAGGCGTACCAGAAAAATACGAAAACATATAATTTACGTAAACGAAACGTTGAGTTCTTTGTAGGGGACAATGTTTGGCGGCGCAATCGGGCAAAATCCAATAAAGGTGATATGTTCGCGGCTATACTTGCTTCCAGATACATTTCTTCTTTTGTACGAAAAAAATGATCACGTCTAGTTTATGATTTGGAAGATCTTGATTCAGGGGCAAAGGTTGGAAAGTGGCATATTAATGATTTGAAAGCCTATCACGGTTCTGACCCACCTGACGATCTTGACGAGGAAGATTCCTCAGACTCATCTGAGTAAGATGAAGTGGATTATTGATAGCATGCTAAAGCGCAATGTACACTTGGTATCGATACCCCTTATACCCCTTGTATATAGTAAAGTTGTAATCTTCAACTTCAACTTTTTTTCCCTTCCCGAGTTGATAGTCACCCTATATTTGAATATATAGGTACAATTTGATTTCCACCATGGCAATAGAAATCAAACTCACTCTTCCCCAGAGAGATTCACACTTTTATGAAGAAAAAATCTTCTCAACATAATATGATATAAAATATAGTTAGTATTTCCCTAAGTGATTTAGTTTCACGAACTGTAAATAGATGTACATTCAAATTTTATATTTTTCATTGACTAGTTGTGGGAGACATTCATGATTTTGACTTTACCCAATTTTTGACCTACCGATTTTGTACCCATTGAGGGCGTGTGATACGCGCAGTTATCAAGCCACAACAGATGAATAACTAGTCAATTTTTCATTAGAAAGTTCTTTTTGAAATCTAACTACCTGAATATGACTTTCAGGAAGTGACTAAAAATTTGAATTGCAACATTCCCTGTAATAATAAGTATGTTTGATTACATTAATAGTAGTCTTGTTTTGCTAAAAAAAAAGACTATCAAGATAGCTTTTTTTTTCATTTTTCGGAGGGGGTAGTGTAACGTTTTTATTTTCTGATATAACTAGCCTACATCAAAACGTTACTTTTCTACGTGATCTTCTACTATAATTCCAGATAAAACTCTCGAAGGAAACACTATAGAAGTCAGACACTTTTATTGTATATTTTGTAACATAGTTCAAAGAGGTGTGTCTAGTTGAACACACTGTATACCACGCTGCCTCTCCTTGTGTCTCATGAGTTGTGGGTATCCTGAAACAAATTAAATATAAAATTAATCTGAATGTCATCATTCAAAAGCAACACAAATATTTTATCAAATGAAAATCCTACCTGAATCTTTTTGCATGATACGTGGACCATACAATATTATGAATCTGCTTGTGGTGGACGATGCTTGTAGTAGTCTTCTATCCAATGATGATTATCAAATTTCTGTATTTCCAATAGTTTTCCTGAAAATAAAGAAAACAACAATCATAGGAATTCACAAACACTGAAAATCAGACAAGGAATAACAAAGATACGTACCTACCTACGATACACTCCTCCCGTGTTTATATGAAAATATTGTATAGTTAGATATAGTTGTGGAAAATTGGTTGAAATATCCTTGCATTGCTTTTCATTAATATCCCAGCGAGTTATTCAATATACAATGTTTACTTCTTCACTGCTTGGTTATGTCGTGACCGTGACCTTGTGACCGTACTGTACTGACCGTCAGACAATTTCAACTATTATTCTTCCTTCGTATTTGGCGAATTCCTCTGCCGTGAATTAGTCGTTCCACGCATGAATATCTTAATTCCGATGCCTCGTTCAGACCTTGCTCGAAAGGGACTCCACTATGCATGGATTTTAGCATTCGGACGTTGTTCAAAGCATACTCAACTATGTAAGGATTTTGGCATTTTCGCTGTCGCCATCTCTTGGTGTTCGTTAGAACTATCAAGTAAAATTAGGTCATGACGGACAAAACTGTGTCAATGTCAAGGTCGTATCGATTTCGGTTTCCGCTTTCCGGCGAAGACTTTTCTCAGTTGGCCATGATTCTTCTCCCAAGGTGGTTGTCTTCGCAGCAGCAGCAGCAGCACGCGAACTAGCTGGTGAGTCCATGTTTTTTCTTGAAATCTTTTGGTAGCATTTCAATGCTGGAAATCTTCATCCCTTCAAGGCACTATTTATTCTGCTCACCTTTATGGGGCCTAACCGAGTTGCCCAAATGCAGTATAAGAGACCCAGACGTCCCGACTTCGACCACGTGACTCTTATGCCGACCGGACCCTCATCGCCACGTTCCTGCTCCCCAATGTTCAACAAGGTTTTTTTGTTGAAACCCTCAATCCAAAAGAGGTGAGTTATTTTGTCTCCCCATCAGTGATCCAGGCGGTCTCTATACGCCTCATAAATTATTTTAGGGTTTTATGTTGGAGTTATGAAGGCCACTCATCCACGTGTACCGTACCTCATTCAGGGGCTATGTATGTAGCAAGGGGCCCTATCAGTTCATCAAATGTCGTGGAGACCATGAGGGGTATATTACAACTTCAAGGCGCAGGTTTTTGAGTCACCTCAACCCTGGATAGCCGATTTTGAGTACTCCAGCCACCAATTTTGAAGCTGCCCTTCAATGTCGCCATCTTGCGACCATCTTTCATGTTCAGTTACCGTCGACATCTAGCAGATACTTGCATATTGGATAACTCAGGTTTTTTTTGTATTAAGTCCATTGACTATTAATTTTACATAATTTTTACATATTTACAAATTAATTATCATGGAGTTATAACTTTTCAAATTTCAACACACAGGATGTTCAAACCCTACTTGAATTTCTAAAACCATTAGCAGCGGACATGAAATATCTCATATATAGCGGAAAATGCGCAATAAGACTCCCCAAAATTCATGAATTTTCAGGGCTAATCAATATCATCAAACAGTCTAATAACAATCTTCTTCAAAATGGGTTTACTCATAGGAAAATGAATAAAATGTCAATAATATATTATAAATATAATATCTGATAAAATCAAGATTTGAAAAGTATCCATAATATTCTACGATTGTATATAATAATATATTGCTAATGTATTTCATGAAAAACATTTTCATCATTAAATTTGTATGTATTTTTGAAGTTTCCATGTTTTTACTGATATCTCTCTCTGAACTCAACCTACAGGTTTCTGATTTTTTCCTAGACATTCTATCTATGTTCTAAAAGAATCAGTGGCGTCCAAAATAAAATTACAGAAATATATATATATATATATTCTTATAAATTCCACATGTTATCTAGTTGAAAGATTTGACTATTAATACATCTGAGGATTAGCAAAGGTATCAACCCACACCCATATGCCGCCGACGAAAAGCTACCAGGTGCAGGGTAAAAGGTAAAATTTTACGTTACACTATGGTGAACTGATAGGTGGTGAATTGGCAGCCCATAGGAATTTCGATAGGGAACGTGCCTGTCAGTTTCCGAATTTCTTCTTGTCTATGGCATCTGAGCTTCGTGGTTGATTCGGATGGAAATAATCCGATCCATTGGTTGGATGCGTCGAGGTGGTTCAACAATGGTCTGGTCAAGTGGTTTCTAGTCTGGTGGTATGTGGAGGTGTTTTTGATATTTATCAGTGGGATATCGCAGGGGCCGTCTTCGACTTCTCTTAGTTCTTGTTTGTCGCAAATGAACCATCGAGAAAGTATCACTCAGGAATGCGAAGTACATCTCGTTTTTGATCAAGAATTTATGTTTTGGAATGATTGCCTCAAACTGACCCTTTGAATATACTGGTGTTGAATAAAAGTGATAAAATTGGAAATTGAAAGGAATTGTTATCGGAATATGAAGAACATATGTGATTTTATTGTTAAGTAGATAGCTATCAATTTTGATAAGTCTCTCGAAATATTCTGTATTATTGAATGCGAATGGTAATTGTTTAGATTCAGTTTGATTATTCAATTTCTTCAATTCGGTAAACAGTTCATTCATTGAAATAATACTCGGATGCATAACTTGTATTTTGGTAAAACTAATGGAATGTTCAATGTCCTGGAGAATGGAGTTAATTATTTCGTACATATTTGTAATTTGATTGAGGATATCCTTTATTGACATTGAATTCTCTCTATGTGTATGAATTTTAACTTTCAATGCTATTTGGTTCAATCTTGGAGTAATCATTATGATTAATTCTTTGGATTGTTTTATTGAATTTATCCATGACATTCAAACATGGAGAATATTGTTTTCCCATATTTGAAACAATTTGTTTTTGATTTGATTCTAGTTGAGAAATCAATTGTTTATAGCGTTGACCGTCATAGGCATCTAAATTGCCAGTAAGGGACTTGAAGATTGAGCCCAAACCGTGAATATTATGATGTGGAAGTATATTTTCTAATTTGGTTCCAACTTTTTCTCTCGCTTTTTCTTCAGTAAATTGTAGGATTTTTAGATAGTTTGACGTAGCGAAAGAATATTCTTCATTGGTTAGTATAAGACTAGTGAGAATTTGAGATTTTGATCTCAATCTCTCGATTTCAGAGAGTATTGGATTCTTGTCATAGTAATGAATGAGTGTATGTGTATATTGTTCGACTTTGGCTGTTCCGAGTTCAGCTGGAAAAAGGCCTGGATTATTTTCCAGCTTTTGGAGTTGTATTTTTTCCTGAAGGCCGAGGATCCCCGGGATTCTGAGATAACAGAGACGAAACGTTTTTATTTTTGGAAAGTATATATCTGTTCTAATGGGCGTTTCAAATTGTCCATGTGTAGTTTTTCTTGTGCTGGGGTCAAAATTCTTTTCGAGTCATTACTGACTGTTGTCAATTGTGTAGATTTGTTGAATTTATTCGCTTGCTTTTGTCTGATATGTTTCTTCACAAAGGTTTTCTGTTTTGGTTGAAATATTTTGGGTCTGTCTCGGTTGACATTAAGTTTTTCTATAGTCTTAGTTTCGAGTGTGATGAGGTCTGAATTAATTTTGGAATATAGTTATTTCGATTTTTCCCTATGATCATTGATATAGTCATTAACCAATACATGGTAATTCGCTTGCTTAAGTGGTATTGACTGGAATGATATGTGACTTCAAGCTGGATTGGTGCTTTGAGGAGATTTCTGAAAATTTTCACTCGTACCTGCAGCATTTTCATAATCTAAAGCTTGTTAGTTCAATGTATAATCGTTTTGTGCGTCATCATCATTGTTCCTCGAGATTTTCGTAATTATCATAATAATTTTCCAGGTTGCACATTGATAGGTTGAGAAGGAAATGACATATTTTGTGAATGTTGGTTTCTAAATTGATCATTTGTATCAGGTATTGAAAATATCGTTCGAATAATTACTTGAAAATCTATGTTGCGGTGATTGCCTTGTTGGGACATTACTTTGTCTCGGCATTTGCCTATTTTGATGAACATTCTGGAAATATAAAAACTTCACAAACGATAAGATTTTCACAAAATTTGTGGAGTTTTTACATTCGCCATGGAGTTCCATCAAGTAACGGCTGAGTCAATTCAAAATTCTGGAAATAATGTGTATTATCTTCTTGGATGACGAGTCTCATACAACGTATCGTGGTTCTTTAAAACCTGATATAAATGTTTGAAGTGTTAATTCGTTGTATAAATTGCATTTCAGTACTTTTGCTTCATGATCTGCTTCGTGAATATCGAGGTAAATATGCTGTGGTCTTCCGTTCTGACTTTGTCTCAACATTACCAAGTCCCTATTGAGACAAGCTCCGTCCCGTCGATCAGCGAAGTTTCTCTGAAGTGTTTCTTTCAGCTCATTCCAAATAGTTACTAACTGAATATTCCTAAAAAATTTAAAATTACCAGTCAGTTTAAATACTAGAGAATTAAATAAGTAAATATTATGGAAACTACCAGGATTAGCAGCATCATAAAAGTTTATGATAATTTGATCACAAATTGAAATGTAACGATTTAATTGATTTGGATTCCCGTTGAATTCGGGGATAGAGTTTAAATATTCAGATTTGAATTGGTTCATTATAGGTTCAGTTTTCATTGAATTTTCGGGAGTGCGGTCAGTTTCAGAGCCAGTTGAAGGATCTCGCAAATTCAAACTTTCGAGAATTACTGATAAATCTTCAATATACATCCAATTATGTACTCACAATTATAACAGAGTTACTTCAAGCATATCCTTCCTAATAGCTATGAAGATGGATTTGCAATTTTCGTCTCCTCCAGAAATTCAATCCTTGCAGAAATGGATGATATCGGTTCCAATTCTTGATGCTTCGTCAATGAAGGGCTTCAGACGAGTATCTGTTAGACGGTCCTCTTCTAACACCTCCACAATAACGAACCAACAATTTTCGATATCCAGTCAATCGTTGGAACGAAATCACTACGTTCGATACGCGATATCCCGTATATCCTACCGACTGCGCCAATACTGATTCCGATAGCTCTCTTTTTAAAAACTTTATTTTTCGTATGCGAGTAAGATTTGACATATTATATACAAGAGATGTTCACCATACGAAGTTGATTCAAGAACTGATTTCAGAATGGCTTCTACTAGGTACATGACGATCTTGCTGATTTCATAGAAACTGTGAATTCAGGGAATCCAGACTGTGGGATCAGTTATGTCAGCATCTTCTTGTGGGAACGTATGTTGAGTGTCGACATAATGAACGGTTGGTTTACCCATTTAAAAAAATAAGACATTTGTTGCAGTCGTTCTGAGCTATTTTTTATGCTTATCTATAGCTACTTTCATATAGGTACTAACTAACACCCATTTGATCTATCTATTTATTAATTTATACGTCTCTCATCCATATACACACCTATTAATTTAATCACGTGAACAAACAAATAACTCACATGCGTTGATATTAGATAGTCATCAATGGAACATAACTTACCTGTTTCATTCAGCACTATATAAGCAATTTTGATTCACACTGAGGAAATTGCAAGGTAGTCAAAGATCTTCCTTCGGAAAGATGATTCAGATTGCATCCACTCAAATCGATATACATTCACATTATTAGCTAATTTTAACATGGCTACAAGTAGTGTTCTGTTAGACAAAAATGGTATATTGAACATTGTTACAGAGCGAATTCTACGAAGAGGAACATGAAATCTAATTTGAAGATAATATATTAGGTGCATTCATATAATTATTCACTATATCATATATAGGAACATCATCGAATTGATTTGGCGTCTATTATCCATAGACATTATTTTGAATTCATTTTCCAATTGTGTAGTTCAAACTTCATTGGAATCTGGCCATATATGGTATTTCTGAAATATAAATATCTAAGAAATGTATTCTGAATCTGCTCAATTTCTTTCTGTCTGATATTCCACACTCCAGATAATAAAAGCATATTCCAATCTGGTTCTGACTGAATTGTAATATAATAGTTCGACAGTATTCAAGTTGGTAAAATTTGCACTTTGTCTGATCAAAAAACCTTACACACGATTAGCAGATTTAAACACATGTCTTATATGACCTGCATAGGATAAGTTATTATCATAATTGACACCTAATTCTTTAACCTCCGAGCATTTTTCAAGTATATTGTTATCCATCATGCATTCAAAATTAATAGGTTCTTCTACACGTGTTATTGTCAGTGTGTAACACTTGGCGGTGTTGAAATATAATTTGTTGATACGACTCCACATTTTTCAATCCCTTACCGTTTGTACTCATTTAAATATCTTGGAATCATCCGCAAATAGTGAACATTCAGAAAACTGTAGGGCTTCCGGTGGATCATTTATAAAGAGTTCAAACAATAAATAACCAGAATTGGAACCTTGCGGCACACCTGAATCAGTATGGTATTTTTCAGTTCTGTTGCCATTTGTCTCACAATAAAATGCCTATCTCTCAAGTAGCTCGCAATTAGTAGAACGAAGTTTCTAGACACAGCAAATCTATTCAGTTTATTCAGCAACACATAATGGTTGACCTTGACAAAAGCTCTTCTTTGAATACAGTGTACACAATGTCTAGTTGGGTTCTGTCCTCCAAGCTTCATTCGTGAATTTCAATAGATTTGTGATAACAGATTTGTTCTCAACAAACCATGCTACTATGGAATTATATATTTCTCGACGTGATCATGAAGAACTGTATATTATATGATTCATTCGGATAACTCAGCTGGAACACACATTATTGTAATTGGCCGATAATTATAATTCTTCATATTTATTTTATCTCCTGCTTCAAGAATTGGTGTATTAGAAGATGTTTCCCATACCGATGGAAACTTATTGGTTGATGTAATTGAATTGAATATATAAAGAACTGGTTTTCTCAACCACTCGTAGCATCCTTATCGTATATGGAATAGTATTCCTGCTACGCCAGCAGAGTTTTTGTGCTTGAGCTTTTTTACCGCGTTATATTATTCAAAGTGCATCACGTATCGTTTACCGCTGAGTCGTTATCTGGATTATTCAATTCATATTTTGATTCATTGTTTGTATCATACACGGATGCGAGAAAAAATTGCAAATGTATCAGCACATTTGGTGAACCATATTGAAAATTTGGGAATACACGCCTCTAATATTTCATTCCATATATATAAAATACGTCTAAAGCATGGTCTCATCAATAATTGAACATGGGCACCCATGACCGAGAACAGGAGTGAAAATGAACGCGATCCAAAACTAATGAAAAAACTAGTGCGAAATGAGCCGAATTGAGATTGTCGAATGATTGTGTAATTACCGTCATACATGTGAAATGCTATAGTTATTCGCCAACGTACAATGCTAGAAACCCAAACAGCTATGATTATTGGGACAAACATTATCTGACTTCACCAATAAGCATAATTCACAAAACGAGCTTTGTCAATTAGGAATATAAAAAGACTAGAATTTATAAAATTCTCATAATGTCATAACACACCTGCGTTATGATGGTAGCAAATGTCCATTCAAGGGTATTACAAATGGTTTGAGAAAGCGATTTTAATAACTACAGAATGGAGAGAGTGCTGTTGTTATAATAAGATGATCAGGAATAGGAGTTTTCTTTATAATGGTTATTACAATCAGAGCTGGTAGATATTTTTAATATCCAGTTTCTCTCAATGCATGAGGATTGCTATGATAGATTAGATTAGATTAGATTTGGAATGGGGCCTTCGGGCTATCTGCCTCCACACTGCGACCTTCTAAGATCTATTGTGTCTGCCCTCAAAATCGATTAGAGTTCTTCGGCTAGCCCCGCCTTCTCTATGAGACTCCATAGGCTAGCTTTCAGATCTCCTGTGTATCTCTGGACTCCTGGTTTCTCCTCACCCAGCGTAAGGAACCTTAGTCTTGACAAGCCCTCACAGTAGCAAAGGATGTTTACTGCTGTTTCTTCCTCTTCTTGACAGAACCTGCACAGCAGTTCTTCAGTCAGACCTATCGTACTCATGTGTTTGTTGAGCCTACAATGCCCTGTGAGAAGTCCCACTAGTATTCTAGTTGAACTTCGTTTCTGGCTTAGTAGATATTCTGTGAATGTTGGCGATGGTTTTTTAATAAACTCTTTAGCCTGTCTCATTCCTGGCGAGTTGTTCCACCATTCTTGAGATTTGGTTTGTATCCATGATTTGATACTAGTCTTTTGTATAGCTTTCGCAATACCACAGAAGGGTTCTGGGTCATTAAGAGCTTTGTTTGCTCCTGCTCGGGCAAGTGAGTCTGCCTCTTCATTGCCCTCGTACCCTGTATGTGCTGGTACCCATGCTAGAGTCAATCTGTTCTGACTGCCTAGTGCATTTAGGGTTTCTGAGCAGTCCCATACTAGTTTTGAGTTAACTTGCATAGAGTTGACTGCTTTGATTGCCGCCTGGCTATCTGAATAGATTGCAATGGTTTTGTCTTCAAACTCTTGCCTTATCAATTCTTTCACGCAATGATGTATTGCAATAATTTCTGCCTGAAACACCGTCGCGTATTTGCCTAAGCTCAGTGAGATTCTTGTCTTTGGCTTGGCCCCATAAATACCAGCTCCTGATCCTTCATCAGTTTTGGAGCCGTCCGTAAAGACAGCAATGTCTGCATTGATAGGAGGTCCTTCCTTCCATGCCTCTCTGTCCGTTTTACTTATTTTAAAAGTTTTTTCAAAGCTATATTTTGGAATTATGCCATCCGTTGGCATCCCCATGATGGGGTCGCTTTCCACCTCTTCATATTTAATTGGAAAAAATACAGGGTGCTTCAAGATTCAGAATTCTGATCACCCTGTATCTGTTCCAATTAAATGTCAGTAGACAGTGAATCAAAAGTAAGATAGGTACATGTGAACCGTTTTGATCGATAATGAATAGTTTCGACACAAAAAAATCTTAACATTGAAAAATCCTGATTTTGAACACCCTATATCTCTGTAATCATTCCTGCTAGAACCCAAGTGTGATACATTGATGAAATCAGCGCTTCAGGAAGAATCTGAAAATGTAATAAAATACAGGGTGTTCCGTTTGAAATAACAAAGTTGCTAACTGTTTCTGATAGAAGTGGCAACATTGTCTCGATGAAAATATTTTAGACAGATAGAGAATGTTCAATTATCGGAGCATCCCAATTTTCAGAATGTTCTGTCTTTTAGTTCTCCAGATACTTCTAATAGGCCATCCACCGTGAATCACCCTGTATATCGTATTGCTATACAAGCCTTGAATATTCGATACAGATGTGGAATTAGTATTTCCTGCCCCTTTTGAAGCAGGATGGGGTATATTCCATCTACTCCAGGGGATTTATAAGGTTTAAATTTATTAATAGCCCACCTAATTCTGTTTGGCCTCGATATCTCTGTAGCTAGCCTCTATTCCATGGCAGTTGGCCTATTCGGCCTGCCAATGGTGCTGTCTGCCACTATCGGCTCATTTAGAATTACTGAGGCCGAAAAGTGTGACTCAGTGAGCATCTTCAGACTCTCCTCAAAAGTTGCCGTGTAGGTATTGTTATTCTTCTTCAGAAAACCTACTTGGTTTACAGTACCTTCTTTGGCTAGCACTTCGTGGATCCTTGAACATGTGGGGGTTTCTGTGACCTCCTCACAGAACTTTCTCTACGATTGCCTTTTCGATTTCCTAATCTCTTTGTTGTACTGCGTGAGTTTAACCTTATATGTGGCCCAATTCTTGTCGAGCTTTGCTTTGTTGAATAGCCTTCGCACCTCCCCTCGTAGGGATTCGAGATGCTTGTTCCACCAGATTGTTTTATTGTTTTGTTGTCTTGTTTTTTTCGGGCAGTTACCTTCGTAGGCGGCAACTATTGCCTTGCTCACTTGGTCTACTGACCTCTCAAGACTGTGGCAGTCCCTTATGTCAGCCGTGGTCCTTTGTAGATATTCTCTGAGTGATGTTGCGTATCCTTCCCAGTTGGTCTCTCTGGGGTTTCTGTACTTTGTTAAGGTACGAGCTGGGGTAATTATATCAAATCTTATTTGTCTATGGTCAGAGCACGAAGGTTCGTCTGACACATGCCAGTTGACGATATTATCACATGCTTTTTCTGACGAGAGAGTTATATCTAGAACTTCTTTCCTCGCTGCCGTGACAAATGTTGGTTCGCATCCTACATTAGCTATTAATAACCTTTCTGTTAGTATGAATTGCAAAAGTGACTCACCTCTTACGTTGACGTCTGTGCTTCCCCATACAGTATGGTGTGCATTTGCGTCACATCCTATGACGAGTTGGAGATTTGCCTCTGCCGCATATGCGATTACTTCGCCTAGTATCGGTGGTGGGCAAACCTCCTCGCCTGGGTAATACGCGGAGCTCACTATCCAGCTTCTGGGGCCTTCCTCTGTCGGCGTGGTTAGGAGTCCTGTAACAACATCACCGGTGCAAAGCACCGGTATTAGTGTGCATTTTACTCTATCGCTAGATACTATGCATGCGCGCGGTTTATTGTTACCTTCTACGTATAGTACTTTACCTTGGTTGGGCTTCAAGCCGGTTACCCTCCCTCCATGTAACCAGGGTTCTTGCAAGAGGGCCAGGTCGAGACCCTCTTTGTCAAATCTCCTACATACCATAGCGCTGGACGCCTTGGCATGATGGAGATTCAACTGCAGAACCCTGATCCTATGGTTCAGTTCTGTGAACTGAACCCTTCTTCCGCCTTCTTTGAGGCATCTCCCTCCTCCATGGGGGCTGCGCTCTCATGTGCTATTCGCCTCTTGAGAGGGCTACTCCCACTTTGGGAGGGCTCTGCCTCGTCCTCTTCTTGTGCCTCTTGGGCCTCCGGAATTGGATCGGCGTCTTTTTCTTTTTCCTTGACATGTTTCCCCTTCTGTCTGAATTTGATTCTCCCTAGATTGAAGTAGGGAGACATGTCAAGTTTCACTAGTTCTTCCAGTGACTGTTTGTCCATAGAGAAGACCCAAGTTTGACCTTTGGCCGCAGGAGTTTATCCCCAAACCGTCCAAAGGTGCGTGTTTAGCCCATGATTTGCGACTTTGAGCCGGTGCAGAATTTTTCCTGCCTCTGGCTTTTGCCCTCTTTCATCAGAGATGAAGGTAGTGCAGGCGTAGGTTTCAGGTAAGTCATCCCCCTCCAACACTGTCAGGGTAGCTCCCTCCTAGGGTTTTATGGTTGGGATGACCTCCTTCAACCAGTCTGCACTAATGCGATCCACGCACATCATAACCAAGTTTCCCGGTTTATGAGTGCATTTTGCGAATCGCACTTGAGGTCCCTCTACGGGGATTTGATCCAGAGCCTCGGAGATTGAGTCCTGGACTTCTGTGAGCCTTTCAGTACTCATTTCACCTCCGGGAAGCCCGTGTGTACCACAGCAACCTTAACTGAGGTAAGGGCATCTTTGAAGGATACTCCTTCGTGCCTTGGTTTCTTCCTCAGCTGGCTGGTCTGTGGCGGTGTCGCACTGGTTGACCGTGGTCGTTTCGTCGCTTTCGTGCCTTCACCGGCCTCCCTTGACGTTGTTGCTGCAGGTCCCAGCCTCAAGGGCTTTGCGGGTTTCTTGCTTTTTAAAAAGTTTTCCTTGATTACCAGCCTTTTGGCTGAAATGTAATCAAGGCTCCGAGGTGTGCTTTTTTTACCTCATCGTCTGATAGTAGCTCTAGTTCCTCAAGGGAAGATACTACTACCTTGTTTTTGGCTTTTGGTGCTTGCCCTTTTGTGGCCTTAGCACCAGGCGTGCCCGCCTTCTGTCTTGGGTTGGGTGTGGTCACCTCCGCCCTTTTGACAGGTTTTTTTATTTTTGTATTTTGAATCCATTCCGATCCCACGAGTAGCTAGGGAAGTTTTGGTCTGCTACGACAGAGCCCCGCATGCCGTAGTAAAGTCTTCATACTTTGGGATTCGACCTTGTGTTCCAGAGGCTCCGTTCTTGATAGCGCTCCCTGCTACCATCCAGTCCTCGGCACGGAATTCTCACACCTTGACTTGGGGGATTGTTTCGACTTACCTTGCCTAGATCCGCAGATCCGCTGTGTTTAGTTTATGCAGGGTCACCTCGGGCAGAATGCGATTCTACATCGCGCACAGACGGTCTTGGGAAAAGCTTCCTCGAGAGGTTTGCCTGACCTCCTCTGCTATTCCCCTGAAGTCGGTGGCCATGTAGCCGACCCCTTAACCCCATTGCTATGATAACTCACCCCTATTATATTATTTGTTGTACCCTATATAAAATTGAGACTGTGGGTTCGGGGGTATTTCATCATCCTTATTATTTCAAACACCACTGTATACGAAAGGCAGAAGTATTGAATGGATTTTTAATAAAACGTCTTCGAACTTTGATGTGGACTGTATTTCTTGATGTTACGCTGGTTTACACAGTGAAACGCAGAGCGGGAATGTTGTGCCCCTGACCTGAGTACATTAACCGAGATCGATGGTTTCTCGATCACTACTCAAAACCGACTGTCCACTCATTCTCTCCCGTTAGGGTGTAAAGTTCCAAGGTCAATTCGGGGTGAGACGAGCACTATCTATTTTTAGAATTGACTTCACTGTTTAACAATTTCTGGACTACTCACAGGCACTAATATTTGAGCTTAGGTATAGATGAAAGAAAAAGGGGTGTATATGCAACATTCCGCCCGCCTTGAAATGTGTACATTTCAACAGAAGTTATACAAGTATGACTAATTTTCAAATAATAAAGAATACACTGAATAGAACATAGAACAATGTGAACATAACATAATTCAAAAAAGGAAACAATTTGTTAGAAAAAACAACTTGAAGTCAATCAGTGTCAATTGGTAACACACTTATTTTAGTGATGCCACGTTTGAAAATACCCTTATTGGTTCGAATAGTCACGACACGCACTTTACCATCAGTACCCGTATGCACTTCCACAATTCTCCCCATACACCATTGATTGGGAGGAAGATTATCTTCTTTCAAAAGGACGAGTAATCCTGGTTGAACGCAAGGATGGCTGGATCGCCATTTTGAACGGGGTTGAAGTGAAGCCAAATATTCCTTAGACCATTTGGACCAGAAATGTTGATTGATTTGAATCAACAACTGATATCTGTTTAGTTTGTTGGTGTTTTCTGACATTAAGTCCGGTTGTGGTAATGCTGCTAACGATGAACCAATTAAAAAGTGAGCCGGAGTCAGGGCTTGGAAATCATCAGGGTTTTCAGTTAAGGGAATGAGGGGTCTGCAATTTAGACAGGATTCTACTTGAGTAAAAACCGTATAGAGTTCTTCAAATGTGAGAGCGTTTTCTCCGATCACTCGTTTTATATGGTATTTAGCGCTTTTAACTGCGCTTTCCCAAATACCTCCAAAATGTGGAGACCTAGGGGGTATGAAACTCCAAGAAATACTCATGGAACTCAAATAATCAGACACAACAGACTTAGTATTTTGTTGATTCAGGAAGTCGTAAATGCCTTGTAATTCGCTTGCAGCTCCCACAAAGTTGGTACCGTTGTCTGAATATATTTTGGAGCATAAGCCTCTTCTTGAAATGAAACGTTTCAAACAATTTAAGAATGAGTCAGTACTTAAGTCACTTACAATTTCAATATGTACTGCCTTTGTGACAAAGCATACAAATATACACATATAAGATTTAATAGTTTTATGACCTCTGAGTTTCGAAGTTTTGACTTTGAATGGTCCAGCAAAATCAGTTCCACAAATGCTGAATGGACGACTCGGTGTAATACGTTCCGCTGGTAATTCTCCCATTATTTGTGTAATATCTTTAGGTCTGTTTCGAAAACAAACAATGCACTTACTAAGAATATTTCGTATAGTGTTTCTCCCTGATATAGGCCAGAATTTTAGTCTAAGAATAGCTAATAGTGCTTGAGGACCAGCATGTAAATGTTGATAATGATAATGGAGAATTATTCTTTTCGTCAATATATGATTTTTTGGCAAAATGATTGGGTGTTTTTGGTCAAAACTGAGGTTTGATTTCTCTAAACGACCTCCAACCCGTAGCACATTATCCGAATCTAAAAAAGGATTTAGTGATAAGAGTTTACTGGAATTTTTCAAATGTTTAGATGTTATGAGTCGCCTTATTTCTTCAGAAAATTCAGAATTCTGACACATCTGAATCAACATAGTTAATGATTTATTAAGCTCCTCTACCTTTAAACAATCATTGTAACGCGGTAAATTTTTCCTGCATTTATAAATGAATCTTAACATATAGGCAAAAACTCTTTGTATCTTGAGCAAAGAAGAAAATTTTGTAAACAATGTAACTCCTACTGATTGAATTGTTAATGCGTGATTTGATATAATTTTCCTTTTTTCCGGAACATCTTTCGATAAAATGTCTACTTGAGATGGCCACTTGGATTCTTCAAATTGCATCCAGTGAGGCCCCTTCCACCAAAGTATACAAGTTTCAAGTTGCTCTGGATTGAGTCCTCTTGATATAATGTCCGCAGGATTGTGTTCACTCCGGACATGTAGCCACTTATGATTCAACGTAACTTCTTGGATTTCCGCAACGCGATTGGCCACAAACGTCTTCCATTCAGCAGGTTCTCCTGCTAACCATGATAGCACAATCGTGGAATCGGTCCAAAAGGTTACAGATTTTACCGTGTGTCGCATTGATTTGATCACCTTTGAAGCTAGTTGAGTAACCAACAAGGCTCCACAGAGTTCTAGCTTTGGTAAAGACACTTGTTTTAGGGGTGCTACGCGGGACTTAGCACACAATAAGTTAACTTTGATGTCTTTCTCTACAGAACGAACATAAATGCAACATCCATATGCCATTTCTGACGCATCACAAAAGCAATGCAATTCGATTAATTCGACCTTGTTAGTGTTAACAATTTGTCGCGGTACCATTATTTTATTTAATTCACATAAATGATTCGAAATTTGAACCCAGGATGTATGAATGTCCATAGGTACAGATTCATCCCAATTGATCTTAATTTGCCAAAGTTTCTGTAACAGAATTTTAGCCTTAATAATGGTAGGTCCTATTAATCCCAGAGGATCAAAGATTTGAGAGACTGTGGACAAAATGGCCCGTTTCGTAATTCTATTATTTTTTGAATGATTAACTGAATATTGTAAAAAATCGTCTTTCGAATTCCAAATTAGACCCAATGTTTTTGTTGTTTTGTCTTCTACAATTGAATATTGAGTTTCTTGCAATTTACTATCGCTCAAAATTTCATCATGATTGGATAACCATTTTCTTAGATTAAACCCATAGGAACTGAAAATTTCAACTAAGGATAATTTAAGTTGTCTTGCGGCTTCCAACGTGTTTGTACCAGTGATTAGGTCATCCACATAAAAATCATTTAAAATTGCTTTACTGGCTTCTGGATGAGTTTCCTGAATATCTAACCCGATTTGTTTCAAACACCTAACGGCTAGAAACGGCGCTGATGAGGTGCCGTAAGTTACCGTATTTAGTTCATAAATTTGAACAGGATCATCAACCTTTGTTCGCCATAATATACGTTGTAAGGGTTTTTGATCTTCAGATATGTTAACCTGCCTATACATTTTCTCTATGTCCGCCACCATGATGAATTTATGTTCTCTGAACCTCAAAAGAATGTTAAATAAATCGTCTTGAATTTTCGGACCTACTAGTAACTTATCATTCAGGGAAATCCCATTTTGAGTTTTAGCTGACGCGTCGAAAACTACACGTAGCTTGGTGGTTTGACTTGATTCTTTGAATATCCCATGATGTGGGAGATAATATGCTTCTGGTTCATCACTTCCGTTATTTTGATCATCTATCTTGGACATATGTCCCAGCGAGATATATTCATCCATAAATTCGGAATATAATCTACGAAAGGCTTCATCCTTGTTTAATTTCCTTTCCAAACCTTCAAGTCTATTTAGTGCCATGATAAAAGATTCTCCGAGTTGAGGAGCGTTATCCTTCATTGGTAATCTGACACAAAATCTGCCATCTTCGCCTCTGGTAGTAGTTTTAGTAAAATAACTTTCGCATATTTGTTCTTCCTTCGACAAAATTGGAGTTTGTTGAATTGATTCATTAATTTCCCAAAAACGTTCTAACTGTTCATGAATATTGTTCAATGATAAATTACAGCTTATTGAATTTTTAGTTAGATGGTACGGCACTGCACCCACAATTACCCAACCTAACTTCGTTTTTTGGAGTAATGGTGCATCTCGAGTCAGTTTCACTTGGCCTACTGAAAGCAATTCCCAAAAAATGACTGATCCAAGTAAAATGTCAATTTTTCCTGGACTATGATAAGTTGGGTCTGCTAATACCAGGTCTTGCGGTAGGTTTAACCGTTCTGTATCCAATTTTGTCGAGGGTAAGTTTTCTGTGATATTATCAACCACCAAAAATGAAGCATGTACCTTGTAAGAGTTGACACGCGACCAAATGGTTGAACTTGTTTGATTCGTAATATTTGTTATTGATTGACCGATACCTATGACTGGTAGATGTATTTTTCTTACTGATAGTTGCAATAATGAACACAATTCTCTTGTCATAAAGTTCGACTGCGACCCTGAATCTAACAAAGCTCTACATTCGATTTGTTCACCATTTTTATCTGATATGTAAATTCTAGCTGTTGATAATAGTACCTCAGGAATATCTATCAAATTCGCGCATTTGTTTGAAATGATTTGTTGGCCTGAAAATGAGTGGGATGAATGTGGTCCACCATTGCCTTGATTAGGCTTGGGATTGGGAATCAATCATATTCATTTGTGTATAATCAGCTTGATTATAATTTGGTGCATTTTGATTTGAATGGCTACAGGTATGATTGGGTTGATTGATTGTGTATTGTTCTGATTCTGATTCTTGATGGAGATTCGAATGATTTTGATTAGATTGATTTTGATTGAAATGAGTGTGGTTTGTTGGGTTTTGAATCCCTCTATTGTTTGATTGGTTTGATTGATCTCGCATTTGGTTATTTTGATTGTAACTTGAATGCCTGTGATATTGATTGGAGTTTGATTGATTTGAGGAATTGTTAGAATTAATTTCTCGATTTTCGTAATCAATATGTAATAATGAGTTATGTTTTTTCCCACATTTTTTACAACCACTCGACACACACTCTGAGGTAATGTGATTTGTTCGGAAACAATTTGAACATATGTTGATTCTCTTTACTTCGTTCCATCTTGCCTTCATTGGTAAATTCAAAAATTTGTTACAATAAAAGGGTAGGTGTGATTCTTTGCAAAAAGGACAAGAAACTTTGAATGTTGTAGCTGCAGCTGTGGTAGCAGAGCATGATTGCCTAGCAGTACGCCCTCCATAAGCATTATTTGGCTTATTGTCTGATTTGATTTTATTTTGTTCAAGAGTTTCCAAAAGTTGACATCTTCTTGATAAGAAGCTATAAAATGTTTCTAAATTTGGAAAATCTGACCCAATGATTGATGCTTCCCACTCTCGTTTTGTGGTGGCATCTAATTTGTTTGACAGCATGAAAATGAGTAAAGTTTTCCACGATTCAACTGGTTGCTTCAATACTTCAAGAACTCTCAATACCTTTTTTACTTCATCTAGAAAATGTCTCAGTTGTGATGGAGACTCTTTAGATATGGGCTGAATATCAAATAATTCTTTGAGATAATTGTTTATTATCAATCGTTTGTTTTCGAACCTTTCCTTCAGGAGATTCCAAGCAACTTCATAATTCTCTTCTGATATTGATAAAGAATGAATAACATCAGCTGCATCTCCTGTCAGCGATGCTTTCAAGTAATATAACTTTTGTGTGTTTGCTAATGAATTGTTTGTATGAATGAGTGAACTGAATATATCATAAAACGGAACCCATTGGTCATATGATCCATTGAATTTAGGTATTTCAATCAGTGGTAATTTAGCTTGAGGAGGTGAAGCTTGTCTATTTGAGCCAGCATCACCCTGTGTGTTGTTGTTACTGGAGTTATTTTCTAGAAGAGACTTACCTACAGCAATTGTTTGAAAATAGTTCTCTTCAAAATCCACTCTCTGTTGTCTCTGATTAGCTAGTTCATGTTCATCATCAATCGATGATTCAATAATTGTTTGAATATCCTCAAAGCCACCCCAAAGATCCTCACATTTTTTTATTCTATCTGGAAGTTGATATTTTTTTGAAGGTTCACAATCATTGAAAAACTCATCAAATCGCGCTAATTGTTGTATAATTGAATTTCTTTTTATTTCAAGAGCAGTTAATTCTTTGCGTTTTTTGTCATTTCCCCCCATATTTTCTCAAGTATACTGAAAGTCCAATAATAATCTAAATTTCCACTAAATTGACCAACAATGTATCTATATACCTGTCTTTATGGTAAAGGGAAGGGTACATAAAGGAACGGACTCACTTTAAAGTCTCCTTGTTTGATTCTACAACCTGCAGCTAGCCTTGTGCGCCTTCTTGACGACGCCACTGTTCAGCACTGCTCTACGTAAACGATGCGTAAACGTAAACCCTGACTGTTGTCGTTGGCCGTTGCCGTTGGCTGTTGCCGCTACCGCTGTCCGCTGTGTGAATTTCGAACGTCGAACGCTCCGATTCCGAGAACTCGCCGTGTCGCCGATTGCCGCTATCGCCTGCTCCCTGCTCTGTCGTCGCTTTATGCCTGTCTGCCTCCACTTGTAGATTGATTTCTTCGATTTTCACTATCTTACTTGCTTGTTTCTTCCTTGATTATATGATTTTGCGTTTTGATTACTTGCTTGAATTCTGTTGTAGATGCTCAGGTCACTATTTTACATTCACTACCGTCACTCCATGTTTTCCTGATGATTTTCACTGTTGTTTTTTTTATGTTATTTTTCTCACTACATCCGATTGAGAAGGACCAAAATGAATGGATTTTTAATAAAACGTCTTCGAACTTTGATGTGGACTGTATTTCTTGATGTTACGCTGGTTTACACAGTGAAACGCAGAGCGGGAATGTTGTGCCCCTGACCTGAGTACATTAACCGAGATCGATGGTTTCTCGATCACTACTCAAAACCGACTGTCCACTCATTCTCTCCCGTTAGGGTGTAAAGTTCCAAGGTCAATTCGGGGTGAGACGAGCACTATCTATTTTTAGAATTGACTTCACTGTTTAACAATTTCTGGACTACTCACAGGCACTAATATTTGAGCTTAGGTATAGATGAAAGAAAAAGGGGTGTATATGCAACAAGTATTATTAGGCTACCTACTAAAATTGTAATACTTTGTACCATATCCTTCAAACTATCAATTATAGCGAAGTTGTTGAAATTATACCTGGTTATTTATTATTTTTCATCAACCCATTTGGTCAATTTTGGTGAGTTGCTAGGTAACCACGATCGAGTATCAGCCAGGAATTCATTTATCTCAAATGAAAATTCCTTTCTCACGATTTTCTCGAACCTCCCATCTCTACCGTTGAGAGCGGCAAACTACCCCGTCTGTCATCTGACAGTCGGTTTATGCGACTTTCTTAGAAACGTCGAGGTAAAGGTCGCATCATGTTATCAAATATCGAGGATCTCAATGGTCATTGAGAATATTCATGGATGAGGAAACGGGGTGTGAAAGTGAACTAGTTAGTATGTCTGAACAATGAAATGAACGTTTTTACTGAAAGGGGCCACATACCGTCCTAGCTGTATTTTGCGAAATCGTCCATATAGCTTCACCTTCCATCCCAAATAGGGTAGGTATGTCCAGTTCTATCTTCAGAAATATCTCATCTTGTACTACGTGATTTATTGATATCTAAATGAATATATAAAACGACCTCATAACTGATTGCTCCAACAATTTTAAGTGCCTGATATGAGCTAGGGTGCCACATCCATAGGCGTAAGAAATTTCACAATATTTTAATAAGTACTTTGCATAATATTATATCATTTTTCAAATATGTTCTTCAGAAGAATGGCAAAATGTGCTGCGTTAGACCGTATCAATCGGTTGGATGGCAAAACTTGAATTTGTCAGCTTCCCAGCTAATGAAAATGACCTCAGAACATGGAAAGTCAACAAGACCAGGCAGATAAGCGTTTCATCAAACCAATGCCTTTTTGTGGGATATCAAAATCACCCAATAATTTTCACTATCCATGAGTTAGAAGGAAGCTAATATATTTGCAATGGCAATAATGGACAATCTCAACACTAAAATACTGCCCAAACAATGCTAACCTATGTGAGGCATGTTCCCTCAGCCGATGCCCCAGATCCATACCAAGACCAGAAGATATTATCCAGTTTTCACCATATTATAAATCTATTGTCATTCATGATATGAAATAATCCAGCAGCAGCCTCAGGAAACCCCTCCTTTAAGTCAAGAAGTCTGTACCCCCCAAATAGCACAATGTCATTCATAGAACGTCCATAGGATATTCTTAGAGAATATTTGAATGATCTCAGAATATTCTCACAATGTGTTACAAGTATCCTAGGGATGTTCTATCAACATCGGGATGGACTGTTCTAAATATTCTGGGAATATCCCTAGTATATTGAACGAGAAGGAAGAATATAAAAAAAAGCTTGCTCCGGTGGAGATGCGAACCTAGTATCTTGTGATTGAGTTTTCACGAACCTGTTTTAAAGTCATTCATTCCTCTCATCTTAGTTATCTACAACACAAATTTTTATCACAACCTCGATCAAAACATTACATATTTTGTATTGGAGCATTTTAAAGTGCCCCTAGATGTCCCTCCGCGTGGCGCGGAGGTGGCTGGTGTTGGTCAAGGGATGTGAGAGGATTTGTGAAGTGTTCGTCGCAGAGACCCATCTCCTAGGGCTAGGCCTTTCATAAAGGTAATCTCACTAAGGGTACCCAGAGGGGCGGGGTAGTTCCTCATACATGATCAGTGCAGGGAGTGTTCCCGGTTTTTGGAGAAAAAAAAATGTACAAAAACAAAAAACCTCCTTCACGAACCTGAAACCTTACCACTTCGCAACGAACCCTATTGATATAAAAAATGGATAACAAGATGACAACACTGTATTAGTGGAATAATCAACATTGAGGCTAGAGAATAATCGGTTGTGTCATTGTAAACATTATAAATATTGATAGAAGATTAGGAACATATTCATCATATATTTCAATACGATTTTCAATGTTCTCAGAATATTCAAAGAGAATATCCTCAGAATATTCAAATAGAATATTCTGAGAATATGTCGAATATAATCCCAGCAAACACAATTATGTAATATTGACATAAGTGTTACATAATTGACAATACATGTTATGTAACTATGTTATGTAATAGTCACATCACTGTTATGGCGAAATGTCCGCCAAAAATACTATATGATTTTTACGTAACCATATTATCACTATTTAACATATATTTTTGATAGATAGATAGATAGATAGATAGATAGATAGATAGATAGATAGATAGATAGGTTTATTGGCAACTCTTCAAATATCATTACATTTGGTTTTTCACTTATTACTACTACTTCTCTAGCCAGAAGAGCGAATGTCTGTGTCTGGGTAGAGAGAGAAAGAAGAACAATTTTCAATGATGTCCTTGCACATCATTTTCACAGTGTCAACCCCCAATAAGTAAATTGATACTTGTTTCAGGGTTTGTAAAAGAAAAAAAAATACAGAATATAAAAAAAAGAGCAAAAAGATTCGAAACAAAATGGAATAATAATAATAAAAAAAAAATACAGAGATGCCTTCATCAGAGGAGATAAAAAGATATTGTAGCTTAGTTAATTGAACTTCTTAGAGAGTATTTCTGTCAAACATGTATTGTAAACAGATGTTGTATATCGGTTTCTAGAAAATATTCGGATATTTTCGTTGAATATCGGCTGAATGACATGGTACAATTCAGAAAAATACTTTCTGGGACACTGTTCATGATTCGGGGCGCAAGACAATAGAATGATTTTTGTGTTGATGTTTTTGTTGCGGATGGTACGGTTAACAAGGTCTTTCCTCGGACGGACGTTTTTGTGGATAAGTCTATGTGTAGTGAGTATTCATACCTTTTCAGAGCTTTACAAATATTTATGCAACAGGTTTGTCTAATGTTACCTATCTTGAGGGCCTTAAAGAGTGGTTCAGAGGGTTCTCTTCTGTTTCGCACCTTGGCAGTAAGTCGCACAAAAGTTTTTTGTAGGGTGGTTATACTTCTGATGTTACTTTCATATGTAGTACCCCAGATAGATATCCCGTACATGATGACTGAGTGGACCATTGTATGATAGAACATGCGAAGAACATGGGACGGAAGAAATAGCATATTGTAAAATGAGGGGATAAGTTTCCTCAGTTTCGATGCAGTTTCTTGTATATGGTTTTTCCAATTAATATTTTCATCAATAATCAAGCCTAGGTACTTGATACAATCAACTTGTTCGATTTCCGCACATTTACAGTCAGAGCAGTCACTTGAATTATGAACTCTAACTGGACTTCAAAATGAAAAAAATTTTCTTGTACCAAAATTAATATATTTACTCGTTTTTTCATTCACAAGCATCTTATTCATGTTAAACCATGTTTTAAGTGTTTTTAGATCATGCAATACATTTGCGTACGTAGCATTTTTATCTTTTTGAGAGTACAGCAATGCAGTATCATCCGCGAATGTATATATTTTTCCCTTCAGTGGCATATCGCAGAGATCGTTTATGTATATCAGAAATAGAATTGGTCCCAAGACCGACCCCTGGAGGTTTCCCTGATGTCACTGACCTCATTTCCTACTTTAACTAATTGTGTCCTGCCTCTCAAATAACTACTGAACCACTCATTACATATTCCTCTTATGCCTAAGTTACTCATTTTTTTCAACAGAATTGTACGGGAGATAGTATCAAAAGCCTTAGTGATATCGATGAAAACTCCCGTGGTGAATTCATTTTTTTCTATCCCCTGCTGTATTTCAGTAGTGAAATTCAATAAAGCTAACTCTGTTCCTTTACCCTCTCAAAAGCCGTATTGATTTTCAGATAAAATACTGTTTTTTTTCAGGTACTTGTTTAGGTTTTCTGTGACCAGTCTCTCAAATAATTTCGATTTTATATAATTTCATTGCTATCAATATAATGTTACGAATATAACAAACTGACATAAATATACATAACATTCTCTAGATGTTATGTAACATTTACATCACTGTTTTTTGAAATATAACCCCATTTCTATATAATATTGATGAAACTTCATTTTACTTCATTTTTTGGGATTTCCGCTCATCGTTTCTATAAAATAAATATATGCGTATTATTTCAATCTATTTCTAGTAAGACGAATCAGATGATTTGCTCCAAAATGTACCTGCGTTTAACAAACTTCTCTATCAGGGAGCCTAAAATAAAAATCCAGTAGCTTGTCAGTGACACTTCGTTTGAAAAAATGTTTGAAGGAAAGAAATATAGATGTATTGAAAATATATCGAATTTTTACTGATGATCCAACCCAAAACTGAAGGCATTCTGAAAAATAAAGTTTTGCATTGAAGAATGAATTAACCTTTACATTCTCAGGTAATTCAGTGAAACGAGAATAAGGTAGTATTTGTTAAATTCATGTTTCTTTAATGAAACATATCATTTTCGTCTAATTTGAAAATCTGCTCTTTTTCCATCATCACATAATTTTGAGAACACGATTTTTACTTCTCCATCATCTTCACCATATCGCACACTGGACATTCTTGTATTCAGACGAACTAGACAAGCCCAGTCAGCACATCATTTCGTTGTCAACCTCGAAAGATGTCGAACAGTACTTTATCTAAACTCCTTCATCCATAGAATTAACGGCCAGGCTCTGGAATTCATTACCTGAGGAAGTATTCCCAACAACATATAATCTCCAGAAGTTCAAAAAAAATCCAATACCTACCTCTCCTGTCCCTATCCTCCCTAGGAACGCACGATGTTCTCTGATCATTATAGATATTTCCTTTCGTGCGCTCCAAGTGATAAAAAAAAGAAGGACATTTTCATCAGCCTCCGGTTAATAGATCAAGACCAGGAATATTCTTATCAGCTATTCGGAGTCTCTACAGTCTCTACCATAGAGAAAGGAATAAAAAAGAGAGTTGTCAAACCTGCAGTAAAAGTTGGCACCACGTTTAGAGCGACACACTTGGCAACTGGGTGAAACTAGTTACTATGATCGATAAAACAGATTCTCTAGTTACCGATTGAGATAAGGCGGTTTATTTCAAACCTTTTCTTTCAAAATTTGTATTAATTGAGAAAATTACAAAAAAGAAATGAAAAACTTAAAAAAATATATTTTATTCCATCCAAGACTAGAGAACTACATATCATGAAACAATAAGGAAATAAAACTCTGAAAAAAAAAACAAAATAAGATATAAACTCTTCAACCTAATAATGACTAGACATCATACAAAAAGGAAACAAACAAAAATAATGAAAATTATGAATAAATGAATAACTAACTCTGAAAAAAAAATTGTCCTGCTACATATGTTGCCTGGGTGTCAAATTCTGAGTTAGAAAACACAATATCGAAATTTGGAATAACCAATTCATTCAACTCATTGACAAGAACTGATTATGGCTCTGGCTCCACTGGGCAAGTTAAAAATGAGATGAGATTATCCAATTTGGTAGTCACATCTTCTTCACAATTTTTGTTGGCATTTTTAGGTATCATCAACTTATTCAACACTTGCGTGCACACTTGAATTTATATGCACGGGGTCTTGACATCTCACCACACTTTTACATCTGTGATATTCTTTTAATCTAAAATACTGAAATATTACATAAAACAAACATAAAACAGAAATCAGTTAACAGCGTTCTTCAAGAATACCTACTTCAATTCGATAAAATGTATGTTTAATTCTGTTCCGTTCATATTTCGGTTAGTTCAGAATGAAAAAATATCAATATCACTTATGTTTCTACAAAAATGTACCTACGTGCAACCTACATGAATATTATCAATTTCACCTTGTCAATAATAGAAATAAACTCGGAAATAAAGTAAAATAAATGTGAAAGAGAAACTCGAATTTCAGTATCAACATCAACTCGGAAAATAAACAATATCTGTTGTATACCATTGGTCTGTTCCTTCGTTCTAAAATGGAACTTGCTAAAGTTGATGTTTTTCCATAGTTGTCTCTGTTCATAGCATGATATAAACAGAGAAAGTCATAGAAAAAAAAATAAGTTTAACCAGTAGAGCTAACACATACGAACAGGCCTTATACTGTCGTGCTGTCGAATGTCGAAATTCATGTTTCATGTCATGACTCGTTTGTCTATTGCGAACAGCGCCTCCATGCGCGACTGGGTTGCGCACAAACTTGATGGTCAAAATTTCCTATGTTTTGAACAGTCTCTTTATTTTTGGTCTGTCTATGGTCTCTACCATCAGAATGCTAAGTAAGCACTTCTAGGTATAAGTTCATACAGCATGCTCACTCTTTCCATTTTTGAGTCGACGGGAATATTTCAAAATTGTCGTAGGTCGTAGAAGGTTTCCTTAGCGAGATTGGCACTAGGCGTGTGAGTTGAGAATGACAAAATATGTTTTGTTGAATTGCTAGATAAACGCTCCGAAAATCAATGAAATCACAATGAATGTAGTACTTAAGTACAGCGATCGAATAGATATTATTATCTTGCTGATCCGCCCTTGTGTTGATGTCTGATTATGCAGAAAAAACATGGGTGACGATGAAAAGAAATAACTATTGAATCTTTTCTCACAGTGTCTCAGTGTCATATCCTCGATATTTTCAGAATTTTCTGCAATGAATATATTCAGTATAAAACCGTATTGAACTTCATAGGGGGCAGTGAAAAATCATTCCCGTGAATACTAAATCATTTCCGTTACAATAAAAAACATGGGAATGACGACCACGGGAATGATATTTTGTCTGTTAAATTGGAATTTGAATTCAGATGTAATTAATTCAATAATCGATTAATGGGCATTGGAGGAATAATTTGGCTAATATATTGCATTTGAATAAAAAAGGAAATGTATTTTTTACCCCTCTTGGGAATGACTGTCTGTCTGGGTACAGAACTCACTTATGTCAACAAAACCATTTTAATTTCTCAACATTCATCTCTCAAAATTCGATATTTCAGTGGTGACACGGTAATGACTGCATTAACTGAGAGATATACTTCAATATTGGAAAATAAATAATAGTGTGTTCTTCATGACATTTTTTATGATTTCAACTAATATATTGACTAATTTTCATTCAAATAGGTTTTTTTCACAATGAATTAATTGATATTCATCCTTCTTCAATGAACTTCTTGGCAAAGACATGACATGGGAATGACTATTGAGACTTTTTTCGTTAAATAAAAAACATATTTTGAAGAAAATCCAACAATATTAGATATTCAACACATAGTCATGAATCCAATTTGGTATTCTACCCATTTTCTCGAAGCTTGAAGAATTATTAGATTTTTTTCCCTCACGATACAACAAATTACTCATTTTCGGGGCAATCACCCAAATATATCTATGAATTACAATTCCACGTTGTTTTCACTATTGAAGCATTGTACTTCAAAAAGTTTGAAAAATACATATATTAGACTTTCACAAAATTTTTACTCCACAAAAACTATGCTGAAGTTGCAAACTATCATTTGGATATGATATATAGATATTTTATGTGTAGTAGAATCAGGTATTCCATGTGGAAATTACTGATGATACGTTACAATGTCCCCGATATAACCTGACAAACAAGAAATGTCAGAAGTCAAGTGTTCATCCACAGCATTGAAAAAGGATGCCACTATATAACCGTATCAGGAACACTTCAGAGTGAGAGGAGAAGAAGATCTGTCCTTACCCCGATAAGAAGACAAATACGTCAAATTTGCATCAAGGGACCCTAATATAAGATATCAGTGTCCTATCTACCATCCATGTATGAGTTGAAATTGCTGTGCTTATTTTATGACACACTATTCTTCACCGTACCGACAAGTGTACAAGCACCGCCCGAATTTTCTGTACATCACATTGTGGAAATACCATAATTATTGAAATGCATTTTTTAAATGGTTATTCCTGTGATCCAATGTTTTGTCAAGCACACAAAGTTTTCGTTTTGAATGAAAACTTCTGTAGAACTCTTGTTTTACATGGTTATACCACTTGAACACATACAGCGAAGCAGTAGTATTCGTCATCATCAAGCTCATCACCATCATCTATACTTTCACTATTACTTCGAGAACTATACAAACCACGATACAATTTCAGAATCTGGATAGAAGAAGCGCATATCTGAAGTCGATCAGTGACAATATTTCTTGATGGAATAAACCTCTCTTCCTCATATTCGCCATTGATGAAAGAATGTAATTTCACAGCAATGAGCATCATGTTTCTTATATCACCATTATTCTCAGCGGTTGTAGTTTGGAATGTTCTGGAAATTTGATACTGAATTCAGTTGACAAATGTAGTTGTAAAATTTACATGAAAATGAATTAGAGTCTTCAATATTTTCTTCTCTTGAACCGTAGTGGTATGAATAAGCGAAATTATAGTTTTGTCGGTTTGTTAATTCAAATGTAATTCTTGACACTGAACAACTTGATAATTTCAAGAAATTCAAGTTCTTACCCATCAGATGCATCATTAACCTCATTTATTTATGTCGAGGAATTTTGAAAAAAAATGAGCATAGCACATAATTCTAGAATCCATCCGATGGCTGCGATATACCTACGAATCCACTACGTCTGTGTGAAAAAATTGTGAAATTTGTATATCGCTACTTCGAAGTTGGAAACCAACTCATCAGAAGTCGAATCTTTTGCGGGGTTAGAAAGAGCGTTAGCAAACTCATCAGATTCAATTATAATAATACGAGTTATTTGGGTATTTTGACCTAAACATACCAAGCTATACGATTATGAAGATAATAGTAGTTCTCAATCACCTCATCATGAATGAAGTGGATTTCCAAAATTATCGTTGTAGATATACAATGAAAACAGTTACCTTTTGGGTCTTTATTGCTTGAATCAACATCAATTTCTTACTTCAATTCAGTACCTACTCTGTCTATATACTACCCAGGTAACAAGGTGACGTCATTAGTACGTCATTATCACGTCAGGCCTGACGTCAGGATGACTTCCAAAATGACGTCATAATGACTTTTATATGACCTTTTAAGTCGAAGACGAATGAAGTAATTCTCATATCGTCAAATGACGTCATCCGAATGGCGTCAAAATGCCGACATCCTAATGGCGTCAAAATTACGTAATCTTCACGATTATTTATATCACTGAAATATTCTGCACGTTTCAGTTCATTTTGTGCTATTTCGAAATTTTATGTAGGTAAAAAAACACTGTTGTATATTAGGGTTATATCAATATTATCAGAAAAGATATGATTTTTTTTTGTATAATTATATCGATATGATCCTTTACCACATTAAATACCAAATAATATTATAGGTATAGGTACCATAATTACCAGTTTCATAAAAATTTCTTTTTATTGGTAACTTATCCCATTCGGATGATGCAATCGAGAGATTTCTCAGAGCCCTATGGTATTACTTCAATGGCGGCCAATTCACATTCTGCTTTTTTGGCGTATCCCACTTGTCTAAAATAATGGCCAAGTTGCCATCCTCAAATGTTACTATTTGATACATGATTATGAATAAGTATGACCACCACACCAGACCACATACCTAGATAGCCAATAACATGATAATGATGGCCTTCTATATATTGTTATTTTGTTGTTATGGTCATCATGGCGGCAACGGCGAAGCGAAAGTGAACGGCGATTCGCAACCGGCAACTGCTTGACGCTTGGCCGCTTGGCTTGGCTTGGCGCTGGCGGTCGACGTTCGCATGTCTGCGCAAGGTCCGTGCCGTCGAGGTGCCGACCAATCGAGTACAGTTTTCTACGCACTCTCCCGCTGTGATTTGAATTCGCATTGCGGAATAACAACGTTATAAGATTTTTATGACGTGAAATTCGGTCTGATATGTTTAATAGCTATAGAAAGAATACTTTGCACAGAAGGTATATAATTGACAATTATCTCAGAGACCATCGAAAAAATTATTATAAAGCATAATATATCCCAGCCAGCACAAAGAGGTCCTAAAGATATCTTGAAGAAATCCTTTCAGGAAATTGTGATGCCTTTTGTAACTTCTTAGAGAGATCGCCGAGAGTGCTATATCTAGGCCAAATGTCCGCCACCTAGGCTGAGCTCAGCGAGGTCTTGAAGATATCGCACGCAGAAATTCTCATACAATGCCCTCAGGCGCGCACTTTGAGATATACGCTTCCATCGCCACTGGCGATGACTGAAAGTGCTCGCAATCATGAGCTGTTTGAGAAATTCGCATACATTGCTTTGTGCCTTTGTGACGAGGACATTGGGAGATTCGCATCAATTGCTTCTGTCGAGGTCTTTAAGTGCTCGCGACTACGAGCTGTTTGAGATTTTCGCACGCATCGCCTTGTGAAGAGAACTTTGGGAAATTCGCATCAATTACTAATAGCGAACTCTTCAAGTGCTCGCAACTATGAATTGTTCAAGAATCCGTGCACATCACCTTATAACGAGGCCTCTAAGAGCGATATTTGCATCAATCGCCACATGATCGCCACTAATATGGTAAGGTGTTCAATTTTTGAGAAGTCATTGGTTATCAGCAGTCTCCTGTCGGCGAAGTCTAACTAGCGCCAGCTATATTGTTTGGGGTGGAGTTAAATTTACTGGATATTTGTTTCAGCGAAAAAGATTGAGTTACCAAACTTAGAGTTAGATCAACGTAATGAGCTTTAATTATATATTATTCTATAGCAAGACATTGATAAAGTAAACTTTATCACTTGATAAAATCTCCGAGGAGTTGGCCGGGTATCCTTTAAAAAAAAAGGTCGTCCGATATCTACCCACGAATTTGAGGTAGATATTTGATTCTCGATCCCACCTGAATTAGAACATTTTTGTCTTTTTCGTCAGAGCAGATAATTAATTATCATTAATTCACTGCAAAATTTGAAATAATCAAGAAGAAAATCTAGTATCTAGTATACAATTATTATTATCATAGATTAATGACTCCCATTTCATGTTAATACTGGGTGTCCCAAGTTATCGTAAAGGTACCGGCAAAAACTTGCTTACTCGACAAGATGAACAAAAAATAGTAAAAATGCTTCAAATGACATCAGAGAACTTTCTTTATGACTCAAAAAAAAAGTGTATAAGATTGGACAGTCACCTGGTAGCAACTCCTCAATTTTCATTTAATGGACTCCCTGTATATTGTCATTGAAAATTGCCAATCATCCTATTTCGGGAATGAACGATAGCACATCGGTACTTTGTATTCTGTTCATTAATAACAACATTAACAATACAATTTTTTGACCTCATTTACGTTACATCGATTGAAAATTGCCTCCTCCCATGTTCGTAAAAATGTCCCACAATGAAATCAGATTAATTATTACACTGGGTAGGTACCGTCTGCAATGATTGATGTTCTGCAGTTCAAAATGGAATATCTGTCATTAATATTTTGAAACAAAAATGCAATCCATACTTCTTATTTGTGAACTTGAACACATGGGTGAAAGCAATTTGTCATTTGAGTAACGTAAAAAAGTCACAAAATGTTCATGTTTTTGTTGTTATCAAGAACAAAACACCAAGTATGTGCTATATCGTTGTATTCCAAATAGATTGACACGCAATTTTCAGAGACAATATGCTACTAGATCAGTATCTACCATCCGGGGGCTGCCAAATATATCACATTCTTCATAAGCCATTAGGAAGGTTATTTAATGCCATTTAATGCAGTTTTTTAATGCTTTTGATATCTTGACAAATAGGCGAGATATTGCCTGTAAACGATAACTTGGGACACCCAGTATTTGAATTATAAGGGCTATTGAAAAAAACAACTCAATATTTTTGTAGGAATATTCATTAATTATTCAGGTTATGTTTGTGATTACTTTAGGAGCTCGCAATGGGAAATTCTCGATCTTGTTACGTCCAGGATATCCTTGGGTGCTCGCAGAAAGAAATGCCTAATCATTTCCTGTTATAGATAACCTCAAGGATTCGCGATAATGAGGAATATATCAAATCTGAGGCGAGATCTCCGCGATTCCTTTCGGACGACTCCAGAGAGTATTTCCCATGGTGATAGCCTATAGTGATCTTTGATACCTCGCAGAAGGATTTCGCATTTTGATCCTGAAGATAACTACTTAGAGATATCGCGGAGAGTACTGTGTTACCTGGGATGATGAGGGACATAATAATATATGTTATATAACATAGCTAATAACGTGTTGAAAAGGAATATTCTCAGATAAATTATGATCATACAAAAATGGATATATATTTATATAAAGCAATACATTGAGAATTCGCATTCTCATAATTTATCTGTGAATATTCCTTTTCAACACTTTCATACCCAATCAGGGGGTTCAAACTTGAACGATGGAAACTTGTGATTTTTATAGACCTCTAATCGCAGATTCGTGATAGAGTCTCAATTCAGAATTTCTTTCCACGCCCTGTATGATGAATGTCAATTTATCATACACCCAAAAGCATAGCTAATAACGTTTTCATAAAACAGTGATGGAAAACTTCTTGATTATGAATTTTTCTTGTATGTAGATGACTCAATATATAATGGTCATAATTAGTCATGATAATGATCATCATCAGATAACGTCATATTGACGACATATCAAGGATGTCCATATAACGTCATATTAAGTACTTCAAAATGACGTCATTTTAGGGTCATATGACGTCAATGACCATAAATGACCATATATTGACGTACAAATGACGTCAGCTTGTTACCTGGGTACTATGAACAGGAGAGGAAAAGATAATGAGACTACCACAGAAGTATATTGATTACTTTTGTTCACTCAAAAGTGCCACATTGCGAGAACCATTCTACTGACGCGTTATTGCTCCTCAAATTTTGACAGAAGCATGTTCATGAACGTGATATATATTTCTCAATAATCTTCACGTCTTTTCAAATAATATCTACATGATCATTATTTTTCTTTGCGAAGGAAACTAAGAGGCCATCAAAGGAGATGCAAGTAACGATAGCTAGGCAGCTAGGCTTGGAACCAACAACAGTAGGAAACTTCTTCATGAATGCGCGACGAAGATCAATGGACAAATGGAAAGACGAGGACCCCAAGGCAGCAGCGCAAGCGCTACTCCACCAGCAGATGTCACCAGACATGGATCACGACGATTTGGATCAGGACGGCGATATGGACAATGACCTGGACGATCAAGATGATGTCTTGTGACATGCGTTTCGTGACAGACAATTGTTATTGCTGTGACACTTCATATGAGTGTAGTGTTCCATAAAACAATTAGCATATAGTGTAGATTCACCAATTGTGTATTTGACCTAGTTCATTTCATTGATTTCCTTGTCGTTCACTTCATATTTTATATTCAGACATTCTCAGAAATTGAGCATGACTCATTGTGAAGTTTATTCCCTATACAGACTCACTTTGAATCTGACTGCCTACACTAATCTACATAGTTTTTTGTGAGCATCATGTACCTGCCTAATAATAATAAGGCGGTACCTACTAAGATTCATTGTATTTTCACTCTCAGAATTTCCCTGAATACATGAGATATCTTCTCATTGTACGATAGCTCAACTTGTCATAACATAAATGCAATTCAGTTTCTATAGGAAATATTCAATCCATGAAAATGTAATGCGCACCAAAGATATGGTCATATAAATTTTGAGTAGGTTGTCTAATCTGAACATTTGATATCGAACTAGTCTTGAAAATACTCTTCCAATTCATGAAAAAGTTTGAAATAGTTTGGATAGGTGTTGTGAACAAATCAATATCAATATAAGATATAGCAGTTTTTCCCAAATCCAAACACAAATATGGCATGAGCCGATTGGATCAAGATATTCTGCTATAGGCTTCTACAATTTTTTGCCTCCATAAAGTGGAAACCAATAGATGGAAACACGTTCCTTGTTTGAGCCAAATAGATATTCGCAATATTCATAACACTGGTCCTGTTTCATGTCATTTGAAAACTATGGCATGTTATCTGTTTCCATATTATAACGCCCCTCTACATATCTTATGCAACACTGAAAAATATTTTGTCCTTGCAGGACTTTAGTAGAGAAAAAATACTAATTAATTTCTATAGTTCAGCATATTATACCAAAATTCATTGCTTTACTCACAGCAGTGGGGTATGTTCAATACCCCTGCAATATATCGTGTGCTGGCTCATCAAATAGGTACTTGATAAATGACGTGAATATTAGGACCTTCAATATTAGTGAACATTTTGTTGTTTCTTGGAAAAAAACTTGTGATTTTAATGATCCATATCGAGTTTTGAAGAATATTTCATAGATACTCATTGGCTATTTCAAACACGACAAATTGTGAGTAGATGATTCCCAGCATTTGCGTATTCCTCTGACTATCAATTAGTGAACATTGTTTATCGTTTTTATCCAATTTATACCTCGAGAATATTGAGTAGTCGACACTTGTTTTCCTATGTTGTTCCTTGTAAAAATGTTGAGTATATATATTTAATCACCAGTAGTACAAAATTTTCACTATACTCGAATCATTACGAGCTTCCGATCACTTCAATTGAGGTAGCCCCGTTTGATTTATAGGAATCTCCTCTTCATTTTGTGATCGCATGTTACCGATCCATTATAAGTCAACCGTAAACTTACATTCCATTTATTTTATCAGATCTGGAAATAGGTATCTGATCTTAGTGATACTGTTATATAGTTTTGTAGGCTGAATTTGAAATGTGAATGGAATCAGCTTTCAATTGTGCTATACACAAATATGAGAAACATTGATTCATCTGATATTATTAGAGGAGACATTTATTCTAATCAAAAAATTTAACGAATGCTTCCAGGCAGCGTTCAGTTCCTCTAGACTCAAATTGAATATTTTAATGTTCATAAACTGATTGTATACTGTTTTTTTTTTGTAATCTCCATCAATATGCGCATGAAGTTACAGAATTGTTGAATATACTGGTTCCATTTTTCATGAGATTACTATTTTTTACTTCGGTGAGAATTTCGAACAATTTGTCTTTCATGTTATGAAGAATCGTATTCATATATTGTATTATTACTTCAATATGTTATTTTTGAGTTATCTTGAGAATACCAGAAAAATAGGTTGAAATGATTCATAAAGATGGTCAGTGGATCTGCCATATCGGCAATGCACTGACCATAGTATTCAAAATTGAATGCATGGAAGATTAGTCAATGACACTTTGTAGAAAGAGAAACATGCCAGAGATCAAAACAGTGATGAGCATCGAAAGTAGAAAATTTCAAGAGATGGTGAAGTTTGATGAGCGTGGCCACAAGGAAGGGTCAGATGATCCTGAACATAAATAAAACATACATAAAACACAATATCGTATTCTTGATCTACGTTTGAATATTATTTTCTGAAATCCTGATGGATTGAGAAATTCGAATCGCTGACCATTCTTAAGACTTCATCAACGACGTCTTGCACCAAAAAATCAATCGAAGTATCATTATGAAAAATTGGTTTTCATTTCTGATATTTTTGCATTATTTTGATTTCAATAATCTCAAGCTATTACAGCAGTATCGCTTGTTACACCTGGCAACGTTAGCACTAGCCTATATTGAATGACTTCCATTATTTCACTGAGATATAAGTATATCGCGAATAATTCACCTGTGATGACGTAGCGACACTAGGGCTGCGGATCCTATAAAATGACGTGATATTGTGATATCTAAGTATACATTCATCCACAGATAGGGAGTTCCAAAGTATTGACACTCTTCAACAAATAAGGAATTCGAATGATATCTATCTATCTATCTATCTAATTTTGACTATTATCTCGAAATTTCGACTATAATCTCGAAATTCCGACTTTTATCTCGAAATTTCGACTTCTATCTCAAAATTTCGACTCTTATCTCGAACTTTTGACTTTCATCTCAAAATACCGATTCTCATGGCAGAATTTAGAATATGTTCCTAATATATCGAAATACTAATTCAATTTGAATAATGTTCAATCCCCTGCAGTATTCCTATGATTATGTTCGCTATTTTCGACTCTAAAATTCATTTGTTTCTACTGAAGGTAGAATTATAACCAATTTCTCGATCACAGAGTGAACAAATAGGCATGAAAATTCGGGGGAATCATCCATCATTCTCGTAATGGTCCAGAATTTCCCAAAGAAAAAGACAAACACTCACTTTTATGACCACATAAAATTCATCGAGTAAAAAGTCGAACTTTCGAGATGAAAGTCGAAATTCTGAAATAAAAGTCGTGATTTCGAGATGGATGTTGGAATAGCGGAATAAAAGTGGAAATTCTGGGCTAAAAGTTGAAATTCCGGGATACAAGTCGATATTTCGAGGTAATAGTCGAAATTCCGAGATTGAAGTCGCAATTTCAATGGACAAAAAAAATAATAAACGCGTTGCACTTCTACGCTCCGTACTCAATTGATTCTTCTGAAGAGCATTCATTCAGGAAGTTATAATAAAGTCTCAACTTACGATAATGCAAAAGTCATATTATCCAGTTGAGTTCATTTCAATTACGGAAGTAACCGGCTCGATTTCGAATCGAATAAAAAAATAAGAATAGATCCTCCTTATAGGTGAGCCCTTGCACGTCTGCATCTCCATCATGAAACATGCAGCGGTTGGACTAAAGTAGGAGCTCTAATAATAAAACGGGTGCATCAGAGGTATCAAATCAGAACGCAAAGTAGGTATACGGCTGATATTGTGTTATTGTATCATTGAATCGGTTCTCCATTGAAAGTACCTACTTACCTTACTCCTATGAATGTGGAGTGAATTATTGGAGCTCAATCAGCAGGCCTCTTTCAGTGATCGGTGCTACCCACTGTTCGAGCACAAAATTCGCATTGCTATCAAATTTAGAGTAAGGGTCAAGATGGTAGGTACTTCTTATCATTACAATATCTCTTCAATAGCTTTTTACAAAGTGTCACCGAATATTGTGCAATGATTGCTTTCAAATTACTATAATATATTGTGTTATTGTTGAAAATTGAACAACAGGAATATTCCTGATAACAAATAGATGTATCTCTTTTAAAATATTTCGTCTCATTCCGATCATGGGAGATGATCGATTAATGCATTAACATGAGGAAAAATTCAAAGACAAGCATTCCATTGATATAGAGTGGGGATTTGAAGAGTGTGGCTGAGTATATGAAGACAATGAAAGTTAACTGATATATTTTGAATTGTCGGAGAATCCTTCACATAATTCTAAAAGAAAGTTCAAGTGAACAATGTGAATTCCGATATGCATGATGATTTTGTATGATCTAGTCACAACTAATTTATTGAAATGTAAATAATTATTGTCATCAGTTGTTTAATTTTATGTATTGTATTTATTCACACAGGATAAGATACATTAATTTAAGATGAAATAATGTTAGATAATATGTAATAACTTGTTTCAGTGAGTATATTTAGTTTCAAATTCAATCTTTAGTGTAAATTTCCTAGCACATGTCTATTCAAATAGATTATTCTGAAGGTCAAATACGAATAATTACATTTCTACACAAAAATTTGTAAAATATCAATAACGCTATTTTTGGTAAAAAATCTAAATCTTATATTTTAGCACAAAGAGAACGGTTTGTATATAAGTACGGCTAGATAATGTACAAAATAGCATTTTCCATTTTGTGTTTTTGTATACGGAAATAGTAGTTGAATTTCAAGGTATGTTCGCCATGGCTGAAAAATGTGTATTAAAGCATCAGTTATTGTAAAATCCTCTCGTTTGTGAAAACTATCAAAAAGTAATAGCAATATGAAATTTCAGATTATGAGTGACTTGCTATTACTAGCTTGAATCTTGTATTGGAAGTCTGTGACGATTAAAATAGGTATACTACTTTTAAAATATCTATGTTCACAGGGTGTCAGGAGAGGTCATGTCGTAAATGATATAGGGTTGATAGAGTGAGCCAGAATAATGTTGATAGTTCATATAAAAAATAGGTTAATCGCGCTTCGCTACGGAGTTATTGACCTTGAAAGTTAGGATAAAAAACATTGATTTCATGTACAACATTCATGCGGTTGCCATAGTATCAATGATATTCAGGTAGGTGAATGAACTCATACTAATGCAATTTTCCATATACGTAAACGGTTTTTCAGAGATTATGTTTTATTCAGGATAGGACTATTTTTTCCCGTTTTATGGAAGCATTTTTAACAAGGGTGACGAATTCAACATTTTGCATCCATTGTTTATTGATCTTTTTTTTCTACGAAAATGTCAAACCTAATTTCAATCGATATTTTGTACCGATCTAGAGAAAATCGTATTGAAAAACATACATCCCAACCATCCCAAAGGCGATGAAACTCAATTTATCATCGATGTATGGATTGGATTCATTGGCAACAGCTCGATCATGGATCTCATATCATTAATGGAACTTTAAATGTAAGTAAATATTCAACTGTTTTGCAAGAACATCCAGATCCGTTGTGAGAAGAAAGTCTTTTTAATATCCGTGATGATGTAGCTAATGCACGATGGTGCACTTCCTCATTTCAACAAAACTGTGAGAAATCATTTGAACATCACATTTCCCTATGGTCCTTTTTTATTGCCACCTCGTACACCTAATCTTGATCTACTTGATTCATTCCTTTGGCTATCCCAAATGTTGTCTATGAAACATCTTTGAATATGAGAAATGTGCATTATTCCAGGGTTTTTGGGATTTTCTCTCCTCGTTTCTATAAAATAGAAAAATATGAATATTTATTATTTCAATATACGTGTAGTGAGGACAAATCATCTGATTTGTCCTCACTACAAGAAATCTGGAATAATGAATGTACGACCTCCTCGATTCACCTACAGACAGTATATAAGAAATGTGCTTTTGAATTAAATTCTCACATCTGCACACGCCGTAAGAATGTTTCATCATCAAATGTTATCTCGAGTACAACGCTGATGTTTTGACAACTTCAGGTGGAATGTATGTTTTGAAATTTTATTTTCTCTAGAGCGGTACAAGATATCGATTAAAATAGGTTAGACCATTTTTGTAGATGAAAAATGAAGAAATCAAACGGTGGAAGCAAAATGTGAAATTTGTCACCTGTGTCAAAACTGCCTTCATTGAACGAAAAAAAAAAAAAATCGTCCTATCCTGTATAAAAAATATTCACTGAGAAGCCGTTTACGAATAGAAAGGTGCAATGATATGAGTTAATTTACCTGCCTGAATATTATTGATACCATGGCAACCGTTTGGAAGTTATACATGAAAATCATTTTTTCATTCTAACTCTCAAGGTAAAATGGACATTTTTTTATATCATCATTTTGGCTCACTTCAACTTTCCGGATACCCTGTATATTACAGGACAAGAAAGTATTCAAAATAGGTAGGTACCTATTATTGTTGGGATCACTCTTGCTATCAATCCTAAGGTGAACTTTTTACTCTCACATGGACTGTTGGAATTTGGTTAATTTTGGTATCAGAATATTTGCACTGAGCTATTTTGATTCTAGCTACCTTTTTGTTCAGTATTCATCATTCGAAATGTGAATAATAAACACCCTTCGTGACCAGTTTGGAGTCACGATTTGCCTTAATAAGACATGTTAACTGTTGTATAAATCTAGTTAGCACCTGTCGTCTTTTTCTTTGATGCCCCTTCTTCTATATACATGTTTTTTGTAATCGAAAGTAAATCTTGAAAACGCAAAATGTCTTTTTAGTTCACTAAATTCATCTTAATGTGCATATAAACGTAAATTTATTTGTCTGCAATTTATTCTCTCAGATTTCGGGTTTCTTTTCCAAAATCAATAGAAAATTAGGTACAATAACTTTTTATTACCTATATATTTCTCAATATTTTTCGAACACGTATGAGTTTGTGAATACATGGAGTGAAAAAGGTGAAACCATCGAAGATTTTTCATTAATTTCGTGATAGATATTTACGATTGGTACGGCGAGTAGATATCGAAAAGATTCATACCACGATTTGAGATGGACATCTTGTTTACCGAGCCCGTCAATATCGTAATATGGATTCACGATAAGAAATAAGTACCTACAATATTTCACCTACAACCAATTCAACTGGTATTATTATTGTTTAGGTATAGGCACGTATCATATCAAGCTTATTTCCTATTTGATTCAAACATCTCATCCCAGGTAACGCAGAACATCAATCATTGCAGACGGTACCTACCTAGTGTAATAATTAATCTAATTTTATTGTGGGACATTCTTACGAACATGGGAGGAGGCAATTTTCAATCGATGTAACGTAAATGAGGTCAAGAATTTTTCTTGTTTATGTTGTTATTAATGAACAAAATACAAAGTACCGATGTGCTATCGTTCATTCCCGAAATAGGATGATTTTCAATGACAATATACAGGGAGTCCATTCAATAAAAATTGAGGAGTTGCTACCAGGTGGCTTCCACCTACCACTTCTTTTTGAGTCATAAAGAAAGTTCTCTGATGTCCTTTGAAACATTTTTACTATTTTTTGTTCATCTTGTCGAGTAAGCAAGTTTTTGCCGGTACCTTTACGATAACTTGAAACACCCAGTATTAACATGAAATGGGAGTCATCAATCTATGATAATAATAATTGTATACTAGATACTAGATTTTCTTACTTTCTCAGAGAATGTGTTCAACAGGTCATACTATTATCTCTCTGCCATTATGGCAGATTATTTCAAATTTTGCAGTAAATTAATGATAATTAATTATCTGCTCTGACGAAAAAGACAAAAATGTTCCAATTCAGGTGGGATCGAGAATCAAATATCTACCTCAAATTTGTGGGTAGATATCGGACGACCTTTTTTTTTTAAGAATACCCGGCCAACTCCTCGGAGATTTTTTCAAGTGATAAAGTTTACTTGATCAATGTCTTGCTATAGAATGATATTTGATTAAAGCTCATTACGTTGATCTAACTCTAAGTTTGGTAACTCAATCATTTTCGCTGAAACAAATATCTAGTAAATTTAACTTCACCCCAAACAATATAGCTGGCGCTAGTTAGACTCCGCCAACAGGAGACTGCTGATAACCAATGACTTCCCAAAAATTGAACACCTTACCATTTTAGTGGCGATCATGTAGCGATTGATGCAAATATCGCTCTTAAAGGCCTCGTTATAAGGCGATGTGCACGGATTCTTGAACAATTCATAGGTGCGAGCACTTGAAGAGTTCGCTATTAGTAATTGATGCGAATTTCCCAAAGTTCTCTTCACAAGGCGATGAGTGTGAAAATTTCAAACAGCTCGTAGTAGCTAGTAGCGAGCACTTAAAGACCTCGCCAGAAGCAATTGATGCGAATCTCCCAATGTCCTCGTCACAAAGCAATGTATGCGAATTTCTCAAATAGCTCATGATTGCGAGCACTTTCAGTTCTCGCCAGTGGCGATTGTAGCGTATATCTCAAAGTGCGCGCCTGAGGGCATTCTATGAGAATTTCTGCTTGCGATATTGTCGCGAAAATACATAGAACACTCTGTATATCAGTCTCTACCCACTTCATGACCGAGCTATACGCCAAATTGTCAAGTCAGTAAGATGCCCACAGCGTGCGGGGGACCGGGGGAAGCAACGACTCAAGCAACTGCATTTTATGTATTTGTACCGGCAGTTGTACTTAACATCGTGACATTGTTACAACTCACCAATAAACATCTAAATCGAACCTTTTGGCCTATAAATTCGCCCCAAGTCCCCAAGCAGTGTCACAATATCTTCAAGACCTCGCTGAGCTCAGCCTGGGTGGCGGACAGTAGAGAGGCTATGTGACTATCAGACCAAGCCAATCAGAGACCAGCATCTGGTTGGAGGTCACGCCCACTAAAAACCGGCGCGAAATTCAAATTATTCATACGTCGTCACGTCGCCATCGTGAATAAATGAATTAAAAAAAGCTGTCACCGCTGGGGAATTGAACTAGGGACCTTTGCATTACGAGGCAGCGTATATACGCACTGTGGTATTCCGACCTCCGTAATATTTCAATTATTTTAATGCTATTCAAACGGGATATCCATAGCTGGCGCGCGCTTATCTTTGAAACGGATCTGTAGAGGTGAAGCAAAGCGAGAGATGCGTTCCGGAGATAAGAAAGTTCGAGTCGAAAATAATATCCATCGCTGGCACGCGCTTATCTTTGCAACGGATCTATCAAGGCAAGCAAAGCGAGAGATGCGTTCCAGAGATAGGAAACTTCGAGTGGAAAATAATATCCATCGCTGGCGCGCGCTTATCTTTGCAACGGATCTGTAGAGGTAAAGCAAAGCGAGAGATGCGTTCTAGAGATAAGACACAAGTAATACATCCAAATAAATTTATGGTGAAATATTTCCATGTTGGTTTTATCGACAATATACACACAACACCAAATGAAGCTTATATGCTGATAAGAGTCGTGTGCAGCGATAACCGTCACATTGTTGCCAGACGTTGGAAATTATTATTTATGAAGTCGATAAGGTGTTGTCAGATTTTAAAAAAATATCTGATGTCGCGTAATATATGACATATGACGTATGCCAAATGGTGTTTGCAATATGATGTATGTGGGGAGTGGAAGGATACGAAAATAACTATATATTATAATGAAGTATTTTATTTGAGTAATTCTCTTCTACAAAAATGACATGCCTCTTGAGAAGATGGCGGTCCATCCCAGTGTGTGGTCCAATCGGGACGATTACCCTAACAACACAGGGACATCCTAGGTACGTCCCTTTTATGTCCCAACGTGTACTGTCGGTACAAGGACATGATTGGGACATCCCTAGGATGTCCTGCTCAGTATTTCCAGGGGATGTCCCGACTGGGACATCTCTGAGTTGTCCCATTCACGTCCCTGATGTATATCTTGAAATCTATTTGCTATTTGTATCAGAATTAATATGTTACAACAAAATATTGAAAATGCATATTTGTGATCTCACTGGGAAAATCCAGTCTTTATATTTTCTATACCCATCCAACTCAGTACAGTACATTTCAGCTCAATTTTATAACTTTTGAAATTTATTGATTAGATATTTACTGATGAGAGGTGCGCAGTAGTGCGCACTCCGTGTATATAATTGTCTCTCTGCTATATATGCGTCAAACGAGGACAGACACCCTAATAACAACACAGGGATTTCCTAGGTACGTCCCTTTTTTTGTCCCGCGGTACAATGACATGATTGGGACATCCAGGGGATGTCCTGCAGTGGTTGTCTACTGGACATCCCGCCCGCTACATCCCTAGGTTATCCTATTCGTGTCCCTGGAGTATCTGATGATATCCATTCACATCAGAGTCATTGAATTTCATCAAACTATTGAGTTGAATTTTTTCGAAAATGTTTGTTTCTCTTCCGGAAAATGATTGTAATGAAAATAAAGAATAAAGTCTCAGAGTTTCTTAAGAAATTACCATTTTTCGCAGACAGAAATCGTACATGCATAATGCCCCTCATTTTTAAACACCCAAGAATGATAATAATCATACCCAATTCCTAATAAAGTTGTATTTATTCAGGTTTCTGTAGTTAAGTCCTGTTTATGAATCTGTTCAGTACATGAATCTTCAGGAGGCATGATAGCCAATGGAGCAAGGTGCGTGCATGATAAGCCAAAGGTCCCGGGTTCAATCCCTACTCGACCTGCAACTTTTTTTCTTTTGTCGAAAGGATGTCCCTGGGATATCCTTGGGACGTCCTAGGGATATCCCTTAATCGTACTTGGTACATCCCAGGGACGTACCAGAAGGACATCCCTTGGATGCCTTTTTTAGCGGTCAGCGGATGTCCCTGGGACATCCCTAGTATGTACGTGTTCCCGACAAAGGACATCCCGCCTGGGATGTCCTAGTATAAAATCAGGGACGTCCATGGGAAGTCCCTAGGACGTACTGATGTTGTTAGGGTATGATGAACGAAGCATGGCAGTTTGATTTGTAGGTTGAAGTTCCCAGTGAACACAAACATATATATGTTACATAAAATTAATGCTTTTCCAGAGAACACGTTATGTAGCTGGTAACCTACATGTAACACACATGTGCTCTACAACGCCATAACAAATTCATGTATCTGATATGTAACATCTCAACTTAAATGTTATATAACAATTATATTTTGTTATATATCATCTTCATTTCAACTGCATATATATGATACTTAACATTCTGAAATGTTATGTAACATATTGTATCTTACTGGTAATAACGGGACAGGCATTTGTTCATCTTACTCAAAGGACCTAATTGCAATTGCTTCTCATAATTCCACAGCAGAAGTTCATCTCAAAAGGCTATCCATTTCAAATAAGTTAAATTAAAAGAGGCATTTGCAATCATGTGCTTGAGGAAGTTGTACAAATACAAGTCATCTAGGAAAGTTGGCATTTTCTCATCGACATTTCTGACGATTCAGTCAAAATAATTTTAGAATCTGACTGATGATTTTATGGAATCATCAATATTTTCCCAATAAAATAACGAATTGTTTTTCAGTTTTTTTTTTTATTCAAAATTGCACTTCCTATTCAAATACAACTCGAATCAACTCATTAAGCTACGGTCGGCCCCGATTTTTCTCTCTGATTTCTGAGTTTACTGAGCCGAAACCATTCTGAAATCAGCATTTCAACATCACTCTCTGATGACTGGTACTTTGAAGTTATCACACCTGGAATAATACATGACTTAATGTAGAAGACAATAATATCTTATTTTTGATTAAAAAAACAAAAAATTTTGGTAGCTCTGATTTTATACACTTTCAACCGAGAGGTGTGAACCACCTTGGAATTATGTTGTGCAGGCATGTGGGATTCCAGTGAAATTCCGGTGGGATTCCGTGGGATTCCAGTAGGATTTCGTGGGATTCCAGGGATTATGGTGTACACATTTTTCGAAGGTGGTTTGCCCCTCGCTTTCAACAATAATAAGTATGCTGAAATAACCCATATATTTTATCCATGCTGTCATAGGTACTCACCTATTAATATTCGAATAGACAGTAAATCTTTTATTTTAAAATTATTCCTGTACCCCAACCAGGAACACTGTCTACCGAAAGCGTTAGTGAATATCCTCTGTAAACTCCGATTTGTATGATCCTTGGCATTTCTGCCACCAATGTTCTTGACGAACACAGTCTGAAAGGAATATTAATAATTCATCTTCAGAATGAAATTCTTGTAAGCTTTTAGAACATTAGAAAAATATGAAAGACATAATGTGAAAGGAGTGGTAAGACGCAACTAAAAAAAATTATGATTTAGCACATATCTACATTCACAAGCATGAATGCATTTTGTCATTTAACCGCATTCAAAGAAATAAAAATATACATACAAAAGATTCTTTGAATTCTTCTTCATCTCTCGTCAGTAAATTTTCCAAGTGCTCTATGTCCTGTAGACTTTTGCATGGTAGATTATCTGACACCATGCTTGAAACGTGGACTTTTGGTGCATTCTCATTTGATTCAATTTTGCTCAATCTTTCATTGATGGATCTGACTTCCAGTAGAGTGCCTTTGCAGATACTAAGTATTCTCTTGATATTTTCTGAAATGAAAAATTCTTCTTGAACTTGGAAAATCTCGATTTCTCACACCCTATATCTCAGTAATTATAACTGCTAGACCCCAACTATGATGGATTGTTGAAATCAGCTCACCAGGGAGAAACTCAAAATGAAATAATATATAGGGTGTTCGATAGAAAAAAGTTTAACTTCAGTGTTTTATGGTTTTTGGGGACACCCTGTATGTTTCGAAATAATTTTAAATGGTAGCCTATGTTGACATGCAACTTCCTAGAGAGGAAGAATTCCAAGAAGATAAGTGGTTAGCATTCTAGAGACCGAGGCGTTACTGGTGGCCCACCCTGTATATTATGAAAAAAAAACATGGTTTCATTTGAATACAATACTACAAAGAAACTTCCTAACCTACTTACCACTCATACTTGAAAGTTCTTCTGTCTGTAAAATATTTTGATTTGATATCAAAGTTATTTCCTCATTATATATCGTCTACTGAATTATTCTCGCGGGTGGTGTCGCTTGATATAAAATGTTCTAAAAAGATTGATAAACAAATATGTATCACTTTCAGTAGTATAACATCCTCACCTGAATTCGAACTTTCATGGTCTGAATATTGGCTTATTATATCTTGTCCAGCCTGCCTTGTCAATTCCAGTTGGCCTGCAATAGATATTCTAGGGTCTGAGATTCAATTAAAAACATCCAATGAAATGATTGAAACACAAAGAGTTTTTTTTTGTAAGAATAACAGAAATAGTATCATCATCTCCTTACCACTTGTTTGTTTTGACAAGGAGTCATTTTCTCTACTTGGTATTATTTTCGGAGCAGGTGGTGGTGTAGGAACTAAAAATACAGTCATCAGTTCTCTGATTCTCCAATTGAAATAATTCAAATAGAGATTTATAGAAGTAGAAAAAAAAACATATATAATACAGGGTGTTTGGTTCACCGACTTATATCTGGAAGGAGGTGATAGGTAATGTGACTTCACATATTCAATCATATATACCATTATACAGTGTTACACTTTTCTAGAAATCATCACTTATAAATTCGAAGTTGGATGTTACAGAAAATCGTTTTTTAAATCCTAAAAGGCCAATACATTTCATGTCACATTCAGATCCCATTACAAGTTCAATATCCATGAAATTTTCAACTTTTCAAGAAAAAAAAATACAATATCAGATAAAATGTTTGACAAAACGATGATATCTTGAATTTTGTAACACTTTGTAAAATAGTATATATAGTTAAATATGTTCAAAATCTTCTTACCTATCTCCCCCGTTTGTCAGTGAATCAAACACCCAATATTTTAGTTTCTCTTACCATTTGTTCGGTGAATCAGAGGGTAGGTTTTGATACTTTGTGTTTTTTTCAGAGAAGGTGGTGGTGTGTGAGCTGAAAATAGAAATACCTACTCATTAATACTCACAGTTACTGAATACTCATCAATAATCAGAGTTACTGATTTATTGGCATTGAAAAAAACTGATAAATGAACTATTTAGATATCTTCATAAAGTAATAACCTTCATTTTCCTCATCTGAAGAGCTGCTAAAATATTTTTGCTTTTTTATTCTCTTCCCGCGTCCTTTTTTCGAGCATTCATCAGATGTGGTGGTATATTCCGAATCAATAGCTTTTTTTCTAGCACCCTCCAATGAAGCTGCAATGAAAAAAAGTAGAAGATTCACACTTATAAAAATATAATAATAATAATAGAGAGGTTCAGCTAGCGTTGAGAGGGAACGTGAAATATTGTAAATTGTATGTTGGCAACACTAGAAATGGAAAGAAATGGAAAAAAATACCATCATTACATTTTTTATATTGTTTTTTTTTTAATTGACTCCGCCATTACTTGATGGAAATCCATAGTAAATGTAAAAACTTCACAAATCTTATCGTTCTTGAAGTTTTAAGATTTTATATTGATATTCATTCATTCCTTTGAATTTCCAGTGTAGCCAACATAAAGATTTCATTATTTCATATGTTGGCACACTGAAGACAATGAGGACAGATGAAAAAAAAAACTCACAGCTGAAAGCAATCATTTCTATGGGATGTTTTTCCCAGGTTTCCTCATCTGGAGATGCATTTCTTGCCATAAGGTTTGCCACATTCTTCGTCTTCGGCCACCAACATTCTTTTCTGCCTGGACAGATCCAAGACAAAGGAATCTCGGAAAATGACTCATCCACTGAGAACCTTATCACAGCATATTGTCCCATTTAAAAAAAAAAATTCTGGGTAATTCAAACCTGGAATTTTCAAAGTTGAGATATATAGTGTTGGGCAATTTTTTTTCTCACCTACACCTGCCCTAACGAAAATGTTGAAAACAAAAAGTACATATCAATTTCATTTCAAACTTACTTTCAATGCTTGGGACAGTTTTGCATTGCATTTTCAATTTTCTCAAATAAAACATCATCAGTATATTATTGAATATTGAATTCCAGAAAATGCTCCAACTTTTATCAAGATTCAAGATATAATGAAACATTATATTTCCATAAACTTCATATTTATTGAAAATCTGTATACTTTGAACTCTGACGTCCTAGATGTCAACTCAAGAAGAATGTTATGTACAAAATATTAAAACTTCACAAAATTAAAGGAACAAGTAGAAATGATCCACCTGTTATGTCAATAACAAAATATTTACGTTTAATATCCATTGCCATATTTCAGAGGTAGCTTGACATAGATCCACTTGTGAAACAACAACAATTTTAAATTCAGTAGAATCACAAGGAACTTCAAAAAAAGGTGCACTTGTTATATATTTTCTTCCCTGAATGTATGAAATTCCATTTCTAATTAAAATATTTTGAACTACAACAATGTCATTGTCAACTAAACAACAGTTATTGAATTTCTTTGTGGTTATACTAAATGTTTTGAACTGAATAAAATCAACAATAGGAAAGGTTTGATCTTCAAATTGTACAGGCAATTTATTCTGTTCAGTTATTCTATTCATGATTTGATGCAGAGGCCTGGAAGAACTTTTCAATTTTCACTTCAGTTTGAACATGAAATTTTCGTATTTGAATGAGCTGAATCTGTCAAGGGGGCCAAACATTCTAACATCATCACATAAATGAATAACATTATGAACATTATAAGATAAATATTCGTTTCCATACAAACTTCCATATTTTGTCACAAAATAATTCAGTAACTCACTAGCATAGTCAATCATGCTTGTATGGTATTCTTCATCAGCCAAAATTCTAATTGCAATACTAATTGATAGGAAATGCTCATAATATGGTCTAGGCAAGATATCTTTGAGGATGAAAATGCCAGTATACAAAATAAACTGCCTGAACTCTGTAGCTTTCCATCTGTCTACCTCCAAAACACTTCTAGCAGATCTAGAAAATTCATTTGTAACAGTGTGTTTCACTGAAGAACATCTGTCAATTACTAATGGTAACAATGTTTTTTTTATTCTTACATCCATTCTTCCTCTCACCCAAAATATTAACAATCGTTTCATAACACCTAAACATATCAGGTGCATATAGTCCAAAGGCACCTGCGAAACCATGCCTATATTTAGATTTTCCAAGTCTGATGATGAAGTGTGATGTTCAGTTTGACTACGATTTTTGAAAGACTCATCTGTTCGAAGAGTAGCACTAACATCTGGTAACACCACTCGATTTTCAAGAAAATCACCTTCTTGGATACATTTTCCACATCCAAAATACCCAGAATGATGTTTGATTCCACAGATGAAAGCTCTTGCTGATGCATCACATATTATGGCATTCATTCCCAGATAACACAAATTCCTTTTGAGGCCCTTCTGAGGCGTTCACAATCATGTCCTCAGGACGTCGAGAGCGAGCCTGAGGACATTCTCAAGACGTCCTCCTGTTACCATTCTCTACATACTAATAACGTCTCAGAACATCCCTATAAAATCTTTTGAGATAACCTCAGGACATTATAGTAACAACTTGAGGCGGTTTTTGATGATGTTTCAAGGAGGTTCAAGATTTATGGGAGAATATTATTCGTATACAGAATGAGTCACTATTTTGTGTTCTCCTCCGATATTAGCCAAACCGTCAGATATATAAAATGAAAATTCAAGTACAACAGTAATAGGGTTTCATAAGAACAATCACCTAAAGTTGTTTTCATATCTATAGGGTGATCGAATTCCAAGATATCGGTTGATGATTGGTTTTTTTTCAATGGAACACCTTGTATATTATTGCATTTTTGAGTTTTCCCTGAAGAGTTGATTCCATCAATGCATCACACTTGGTGTTTAGTGGGAATTATTACAGAGATATAGGGTGTTGACAATTGAGATTCTTCAAATGTAGGATTTTTTGTGTCGAAACTATTCATTAATGGTCAAAACGGCTCACATATTCCTGTCATAACTTTTGATTAGCTATCTACTGATATTTATTTGGAACAGATACAATAAGCTGATCAGTATTCTGAATGTTAACCCACCCTCTATTTGTTCCGATTGAATGTCAGTAGATAGTAAATCGAAAGTTTATAAGGATATGTGAACAGTTTTGACCAATATTGAATAGTTTCCACAAAAAAAATCCTTAAATTGAAAAATCTTGTTTTTGAACACCCTATATATCTCTGTAATCATTCCCGCTAGATCCCAAGTGTGATACATTGATGGAATCAGCTCTTCAGGGAGAACCTAAAAATGCAATATTATACAGGGTGTCCCATTTGGAAAAAAACAATCATCAGTCAATATATCTTGGAATTCGAACACCCTACAGATATATATGAAAACAATTTAATGTGAAAGTTCTCATGAAACCCTATTACTGTTGTACTTGAATTTTCTCTATTTATCTGATGGTTTGGCTAATATACAAGGATAACACACTATTGACTCACCTTGTATTATGCAAATGATAATTTCTTCAAAATAATATGGATCTCATGATATTTGCAAAATTTCCCTCTATTTATAATAGGTTCAAATGAAAAACCAAATGAAAAACTTACATTCTATTATTTATAACTTATTTTGAAAAATTTCGATTTCCTTTTCGAAGAAATGTATTTCAGCTTCTTGTTGAGCACTACTAGAAGTTATTGCCTATTGATAGTTATATTTCTCCATGTTGTTTTTGATTTCTGAACTCTGGACATTCCTGATGCAGAATAATCAACTGGAAGTTGAAGCCTTCATGCAATATTTTATAGATTCTGAAGAAGCAAAACTATCTTGGAATGAAAATATCATCAGGTTTGTGTTTTACATAACCTTCTGAAACAAACGTATTAATATTTCATGTCCAGTACTTACTATCAATGATATGATTTATGTAGTTATAGGTACCAACCATTATTGAATCTACTGAAAGTTCAAGTCTGCATATGTACAATCTTTCATAATTTCCAAGGAAGCCAAAATATCTTGGAATAAAATATCTCTGCTCTGATGATATCATCATTTTGTGTTATCAATAACCTCCTGAAACAAATAATGTACCTATCAATATTTCATGTTCCAGTCCCTACTATATCAATGATTTGATTTAGGTACCTACCTTTATTGAATATACTGAAAGTACAAACATGCATATGCAATCTCACATAGATTTCGAAGAAGCCAATATATCTTGGAATGAAACATCTCTGCTCTGATGACATCATCAATCTTGTGTTCTCAATAACTTCATCTGAAACAAATAATTAACTGTGTTATTTAGGGAAGACAGAATAAACTGAACCATACACATCAGTTTGATACATATATTATCGCGTCCAGTAACCGATACATAATCCACGGCAAACAAGCTAACAATGGCGCCGTGTCGTTCCTCTGCCAGACGAGAGATATGCGCATGTCACATCTCCTCTTCTTTCAGACTACATGATATTTACATTGCTAAGTAACATGTCTAGTTCCCTACATGTAGTCTTTGAATCTAAGCGGTGGCCTTCTTGCTCGGACCTGGCGGCCCGAACTACTTGTCAGTGGTGGCCTCTCTGGGGATTCCTTTTGACGATTGTAGTCCCTGTCGCTTGACGAGGATCCACTAGATGTGGGGAAAGGCCGTAGATCCTCTTCCGAGTACTCCTTGGGGGACGGTCCTGGACTTGGCGTTGTGTACGCCTCTGGTGTTGTATCGCCCACGTTCGACTTAGCCGAACCAGCTGAACTCCCTGGTGGATACGCTGTGGAGGATGAGCTCGGAGTTCCGTAGACCACTGGTGTAGTGTCCCTCACTGTGGGTTGAGGTGACCGTGCTGGACTCCGCTCTGGGGTGCCTTGAGGTTGTGCTGGCTCTCGTAGTTCGTCTGTGGGCTCTTCTGGGTGGGCCATGGTACTCGCAGGTGGTAACTCTAATGTTAGAGTTTGTCCTTCTGGGAGTCCACGTTCCTGCTGCCTTGGTGAACCTATAACAGTCAAATGGGGTTGGGGAGTAAGGGTTAGAGGTAGCCTCGCGGGTTTATCTGGAAGTTTAACCAGGAACTTTCGGTTCCTTCTAAGTGTTCCCTGCTCCGTTTGTATGTTATATGAACGAGGATGTTCTGTCCGTCCCATTACTGTGCCTTCTCGACTCATATCCTTGATCCACACTCTTTCTTTCTCTTGTAATTGTGTCATTGGCTTGGCATTGTGGTGTCTGTTGTAATACATTGCTTGTTTATCTTTTTCAATTTTCATCTCTTTATATATTTGTGTATGATTTGGGAGCTTTGGTTTTAAGAGTTTGTCTAATCTTGGCAAGGTGTCTCGGAGATGTCGTCCCATCAATAATTGGGCTGGCGTTACGCCATATATTGTAGGGGTGTTTCTATATACCAATAATCCCATTTGTAGATCTTTTTCTTTTTTCATAATGTTCTTCACCAGCTTCACCGCAGATTCGGCTAGTCCATTACTGGCAGCATATTTGGGGCTACTAGTATGTTGCTCTATTTTCCATTCTTTCAAAAATTCTCTGAATTGATAGGAGACAAAATATGTGGCATTGTCTGTACGAAGAACCTTTGGACTGCCGAATCTTGCGAAGATCTCTTTGAATTTTTCTATTATTTCATGTGTTTGTGAATTTTTCAGCTTTGCTACTTCAACGAACTTACTGTAGTAGTCTTGTACTACTAAGTAATTTTTGTTGTTGAACTCGCACAAGTCTGCTCCAATCATGTACCATGGTAAATGGGGTATCTCCATACATAGAAATGGTTCCACCTTATCTTTTTGGTGTTTCAAACACACTTCACAGTTTTCTACTGTTCTTATTATATCATTATTGATTGTAGGCCACCAAACTGTTAATTTTGCACGTCCCTTGCACCTTGAAATCCCTTGGTGGCCTTTGTGGATTTCTTGCAGGCACTGCTTTGTTTCCTCTGGTGCAATCACAATTCTATCCTTAAAAAGTATTACTTGTTCGAATACGGTGAGGTCCATTTTATGCTTATGATAAGGTCTTATTTCAAGTGGGAGTTGTTTTACATTATTCGGCCATCCTTCCAGGATGTAGTGTTTTAAAGATGTCATGAGGTTACCTGCTTGCAGAGTTTTTGTGTTTTCTGACCCCATCGTCAGTAATGAAAATATCTTGATTTCTTGATGTAGTACATCTTCGTCCATATCGTTAGATGGCAAGGGTGCTCTGGATAGTGAATCCGCGATGGTTAAATCTTTTCCAGGTATATGGATGATGTCATATGAAAAACGGATCAACCTCATACGAATTCGCTGGAGTCTTGGCGTTAGCTCGTTTATTGGTTTGGTTTTCAGTATCGGTATTAGAGGTTTGTGGTCTGAGAATATTTGGAATTTTAATCCTACCAAATATTGTTGGAGACGTTCTACTGTTTTCAAGATTGCAACTGCTTCTTTTTCTATTTGGGCGTACCTTCTTTCTGTCTCTGACAATGATGCTGAAACGTAAATATTGACTCTCCAAGTTCCATTTGGTTGCTGCTGCTCCATAACTCCACCTATTCCAAATGAAGAAGCATCTGCACTTACTCTGGTTGGATACTTTGGGTTATATGATGCTAAAACAGGTGTTTTTGTTAGTTCCTTTTTAATGTTTTGAAAACAGTTATCATGTTCTTTTGTCCATAAAAATACTGTCTTTTTGTTCAGTAAGTCTCTCAAAGTTTTCGTTTTATCTGACATACCTTTTATGAATTTTGTGAGATAGTTAACCATTCCTAGAAATCGTCTTATATCCTGTACAGATTCTGGAACAGGATATTCTAATATTGGCTTGATCTTATCTGGATCAGCTTTGATTCCATTTTTCCCAATTATATGTCCTAAGTGTTTTACTTCCCTCAGGTTGAAAAAACATTTATCCGTATTTAATTTAATACCTGTTTTTTCCAATATTTTCAGTAAATTTTCCAGGTTTTCATCATGTTGTTTTTCTGTTTTCCCCATAACCAGGATGTCATCTACATGAACTGAAACCCCTTCCATATGACCAATAGATTTTGAGAGTAGCCTTTGGAATATTTCTGGAGCTGAGGTTATTCCAAATGGTAAGCGGTTATAAGCAAATCTTCCAAAGGGGGTAATAAAAGTCGTATATAACCTTGATTCGGGACTCAACTCTACTTGCCAGAACCCTGAACTACAATCTAGTTTAGAAAATAGTGTTGCTTCTGATAACTTACTCAATGTTTCCTCCACTGTGGGGAGCTGAAGTCTTTCTCTCACTATGTATTTATTTAGTTCAGTATAGTCCGAGCATATCCTTATCTTACCATTTGCTCTGGTCGTCACTACGATGGGGGCGCACCATTCTGTTGCTTCTGTTACTTCATATACTATATTATTTCTGAGCATTTTATTCAGTTCTCTTCTCAGTTCTTCCAGGAGGGGAAATGGCACTCTTCTTGGGCTTGTCACTGCATATGGCTTAACTGGCTCTGAAAAAGTTATTTTATACTTATAATCCTTCAGCTTTCCAACATCCTTAAATAAATTTTTATGTTTATTTATAATTGTCTCTTTGATTCTTTGAGGATCATCAACAATGGTTTCTGTTGAGCAAAGGCTTTTTACATTCAAAGTTGAATTTTCAAATTGTACAATGTTCAATTTCAGTAAGCTTGGTCTACCCAATAAATTATCTCTACAGTTAGCTACATATGCTTTTATGTTGATTTCCACATTGTCCTTCTGGACTGGGAGTTCTACCACCCCTCTTACATCCAGGGCATGACCCTGCCCTTTACCTGGTCCAACCAATCTGGTCCTGGTTTCCTTCATTTCTATCCATTTACTGACTTTCTTGTATGTCTCCAAGGAAATTACTGTTTCGTCTGCACCTGTATCAATTTTGAAATTGACCAATTCATTCCCTATATTGAGCTCTATGGACCAACCTTTGTTGGACTCATCATTATTTATATTATTAATTTGGATTGCTCCTACCTCCAAATGCATGGTCTCTTGGGATTCTTCCTCCATTTCTGATTCCGATCCACAAACCTCATAAACCTTCCTCATTGAGCGGCAGCATTTTTCAAAGTGGCCCCACCTGTGACATTTATGACACTTTACTTTGGCTGCTGGGCATCGATAAACTGGGTGGCTGCCTTTGCCACATCTGCTGCATCCCCCTCTTGGTTCTCTTCTATTGTCTTCCTTTGTGTAACTGCTTTCTTCTCTTCTGAACCTTGGTCTGTTTTCTTTTCCTGGTCTACCAGTGTATTTGATTTGTTCTATGTTGATTGCTGCTTCTTGCCTGATTCGTTTGTTTTGTTCTTTTACTGCCTCTGCTTGGTGAATCTTTTCCACTGCCTTCTCCATTGTTAGTTCATTGTCCATCTGTAATTGTTCTGCCAGTTCTCTGTCTTTGATACCAACCACCAACCTGTCTCTTAGTAGCTCATTGCTTAATGTACCATATTTGCAAGTTTTTACCATCCTTTTCAGCTCTGTTGTATATTCTTCAGCGGTTTCTCCTTCCTTTTGGTTACGTTGGTTGAATTTAGCTCTTTCATAAATGATGTTTATTTTTTTTTCATACAATTTGTCAAAGAATGCTTTCAAATCTTGATAAGATGCAAAGTCTTCTTGCTTTTTATCGGCACTGTTTAGAACTTTATCCACTTCACTGCCCATTTGTAGCAATAACTGGTTAATTTGTTGATTCTGCCCAAGTTGGTTCAATTTAGTTGCAATTCTATATCTTTCATAACCTCTTATCCAGAATTCCCAGTCATTGTATTTGAAACTAAACCTTTCGTGAGCGGGCAGTAGTAAATTTTGGTCCTTTGTTTGTATCAACAGTTTTATTTCTTTCAACTGAGCTTCTAGTTCCTTGTTTTTATTGCTCAACTCTTCCAGAGACATGTTCGAATTTTGAGGTTTTGGTTTGGTTATGCTGATAGGCTGACAGTTTATTATTCTTCTTCTTTTTGGATCTGATGACAGTTTATTCTTCTTCTTCTACTTTTTGGATCTGATGACAGTTTATTCTTCTTCTTTTTGGATCTGATGACAGTTTATTCTTCTTCTTTACTTTACACGATATCCACTTGTTTGTCAATTTGTCGATGTCATATTTCAATCTTGTCTGTCGGCCGTCTTCGTATGGACTCGTTCGTTTCGCGACGATCTCGATTTTGCGGATTGCGGATTGTTTTGTTTATGGTTTATATCAAACGCCGAACGCGAACGCGCATGCTCAGGCACGATTTTTTTTTTTTTTTCACAACCACAATAACTATATTCGAGTTATTATTATTTTTTTCTCACGTGCTCACGATTCACGATTATGTCCAAATGTCCACTTTATTTGCGGTCATCACTTTAGTTAGAATCTTTCAGTGATTCAATGTTCGACTTGTCCTTTGTCTATTGTCTATTGCACGCACAAGGTTCTTTCTTTGGAATATGGTTCACTCGTCACTTTAGAACCTTTCACGTTTTTTTTACTTTCTTTCGTTCTTTACACCTGACACCATGTGTTATTTAGGGAAGACAGAATAAACTGAACCATACACATCAGTTTGATACATATATTATCGCGTCCAGTAACCGATACATAATCCACGGCAAACAAGCTAACAATGGCGCCGTGTCGTTCCTCTGCCAGACGAGAGATATGCGCATGTCACATTAACCTATTAACATTTCATGTCCAGTACCTACTATATCAATGATTTGATTCAGGTACCTACCTTTATTGAATTCATACTGAAAGTTCAAGCTTCCATACAATATTTTAAAGATTCCGAAGAAGCAAAGCTATCTTGGAATAAAACATGTTTGCTATGATGATATCATCAAGTTTGTGTTCTCAATAACCTCCTGAAACAATAATTAATGTATTCGCGAAAATCAGCAAAGGACGCGACACCTACAGTCAAAAATGTATACCATTACAATGGGGAAAACAAACCAAACTTCGATAAGAGTGTGTGTAATTTCTCAGTGTGTTTTTAATTATTTTTCAATAACTTAGGTGATTTTTTTCTATTAGAACATTCATTTAGACTCTTATATAGGTCTCATAATGACCAGCAAATGCAAAAGGTATTGCTCTGTGCCGCAGTGCAATCAATACAAAGATAGGAGTACAACAATACATTTGTTCCCGAATGATGTGAAACTACGCAAAGTGTGGCAGAACATACTAAAAATCGGGAAACCTATCTCTAAATACATGTCTGTGTGTAGCAGGCACTTTTTAGAAACATACTATAAAGGTAATTTCACCCATTTTGAATTGTGATGTTGATATAATAGGTTCTGAATTTGTTCATTCAAAGAAAGTGGAACCCTCATTCGAAAAAGAATCATTTGCGACCAGATGCCATACCATCACAAAATCTACCAGTTACATTTCATGATTATGAAAAACCTGTGATTGATCGATCTAAGAGAAAAAGACTGTGAGTACAAACCTCCGTACAAACCATTTATAAAATGCAATGATGCAATAGGTAATGAACTCATTTTTATTTTCAGTACTACAAAGAATTCTGACACAGCTTGCACTAGTATGGACATTTCAAACCATAGTAATTTCATTGAGATGGATCACTCATATGCTAGTACTTATAACGCTTCAACAGAACATATGAGGAGTGCAAATTCAGATAACTCCAGAATAATAGCTGAGGGATTATCTAGATCAACACAAGAGCTACTCCACTACCAGGAGCCAGAAAACAATATTGTAGAAATGATAGACAAAGAGACTCAGTGTAATATCACTTCATCATTCGAACAACTCTTAGATACAGAAAAGAAATGCATTTCCTTTACTGGTGTTGGCAATAATGTAATAGATACATGTGTAATATGTATCAATGAAATAATAACAGAAAACAAAGGCCAGTATATCCCAGAACTGAGAAAAAAAATCCTGCTTGTCTTGATAAAATTGAAGTTGAATATATCCTTTGCATGTTTAGCTGTCATGTTTGATGTCTCACCAAGTAGTTGTACAAGGTATTTTTATACTGTTTTGCATTTGTTGTCATTGGCATTGGAACCAGTTGTATATTGGCCTACCAAAGATGCTATTCTTGCTAATATGCCAAAGTGTTTTCACAGATACAAGAATACACGTGTCATTCTTGATTGCACTGAGATAAAAGTTCAGAAATGCAAATGTTTACAGTGTAGAATTAGAACATATTCGCATTACAAAGGAACTCATACATTCAAAATTTTAATTGGGGTTACACCTGCAGGAACCATTTCTTTCGTCAGCAAGGCCTTTGGAGGTCGAGCAACAGATAAGGCAATATTTTTGAAAGAAGATGTTCTTAGTAAGTGTGATCCCCATGATGCTATCATGGTGGATAAAGGGTTCATGATCGAAAATGAATGTGCTGAAAGCCATGTTAAGTTGATAAGACCACCATTTTTAAAGAAAAAAGAACAATTCTCAAAACAGGAAGCCGAGCAAACTGCTGACATAGCTAGAGCTAGAGTTCATGTTGAACGAGCTATACAGCGAATAAAATTGTTCAACATACTCAATGACCAAATTGAATGGTTCATAATCCCTCATATTAATGATGTTATCAATGTTATATGTGCATTAGTGAATTTATCACCACCAATCCTTTCAGAAAATAAATTTGAAGACTGTATTAATGAATGTGTCAGTGAAAATATAAGCCTCCTAGATTCCAATCTCACAGCATCTTAGGCAAAAAAGTTAATTTATTTTGTTATAAGTTTGAACAAATATATTGACTGTCTTCATTATGAGTAAATATCATCTATTTTCTTTCATTAAAATAATGTAGCTCATTTAAGATTTTTTATTTCACTGGCAAAAAAGTTAATTTATTTTGTTATAAGTTTGAACAAATATATTGACTGTCTATATTATGTGTAAATATTATCTTTTTTCTTTTATTAAAATAATGTAGCTCATATAAGATTTTTTATTTCACTGCCTATGTAGAAAATCATTCCTTGATTTTTTTTTACTATTGCCACTTGAATAATATGAGTCTCATTCATTGTTCAAATTTAAATTTATTCAAACAATATACATGTAACATATTTTTCAAGTACATTTCATTCACTTTTATTATCATTGATTTTGCAAATTCTTCCTCAAAATCAACATTTATTTTGCAAATAGAATTTGACGCTGATGAATAAATAATAAAATCAGTGTTTTTTAAATTCAGCAGGGCCATTCCAAACTGCACCTGACCATAATAAGGATGTTTTTTCTTTAGGAACCAGGTATTGCCTTTTTTTTCCAAATATACACATCCTTCCAATGTTTTCTCAGCATCGTTCTCCTTTCCTGGAAAAATTGAATGGAGATTAGAGTTTGGCCCATCAAGGGAATATGAAACTAATCATATTTTGTCAATGCTACTACTCATTCATAAACTAGGTGCTTACCAGAATAAGGGCATTTAATTTCTAGGAGTTTAGTTGGCTCTCCATTTTCCATTACCACACCATCAGGAGAATATGCAAACCATGGATACCTTTTACTTATAGCAAGGCCTACTTTTTGAACATGATAGAAAGGATAATTTTGTTCATATGCATTCAATGCATGTTGTTCGTAATGCTTCCCATATTCTGTAAATTTACTGGTGAATCCCTTGGGCCAAAAGTAATTCACAGCTTTTTCAGACCATTTTTCTTTTGAATAGGTGTACACTGAATATATTCTAGAACCTTAAAAAATATATTGATATATTTGAAATTACAGGGCATAAGGCTATATTTTGAATGACTTCTTTAACTGACCTGTTATTCTCAATTTTCTGAGATTATGCCACTCAGTGTTTGATTGATTCATTGTTGCAGCGTTCTGGACATCATCACTCTTGAGATTTTCCAGAATTTTTGTACAACAATCATTTTCAGTGGATACTTGCAGTTTCAAATTTTCCAAAACTGAATGCTGGGCATTTTCTAAAATGGCTTTTATGGAAACATTTATGTTGCAATCCAGGTTATCAAGTGTATCTAGCTTTCTGAAATATGTAAACATATGAAGTCACTCTATCCTTAATAACGAGTCAAAAACCAACCTGCTCTTGAGAGTAACAACATCTTCTCTGATCTTGTTGGTTTCACTGGAGGTTTTGCTTCTTTGCACAAATACATGTAGTGCTGATGATTCATTACCTGCAAAATCAATACCATTAAGTAATTATTCAGGAAAGTTAAATGAATATAATATTTACAATTTATAAAGTGCTCGAAATTCTTCCTCTTTATAGCTTCACTTGCTTGGTATGCAAAGACAACATTTCTTTCAGTTTCAAATTTTTCGGGGTGGTAGAAACTAGTTGTTGGCTCTGCTCCATATAATGTTTTAATACTCTCTTTCTCTTTGCCCATGCTTGAGTGTAAGCTGTACAGCTAAATTCTTCCAGTTGTTCATGCCTAAAAATGTTTTTTAAGATTGAAAAGGGAAATACTTGAAATTATTAAAAGTGAGTGATTGAAAAATAAACGATTACAATAACTACTGATACTAGATAAATAGTGGTTTGGATGTATAATCACAATCTCAATATATATTGTTCAATCTCACCTGTTTATAGATATCAGCACTGCAACTACATGCTTGCAAAATCCAGATTGTCCTGCTTTGCATGAACAAACACATTTCCAATTGTTGACTGGATTAGTCAAACATAAATTCACCTCATGAGGTTTAGATGTTAGAGCAGAAGTTTGTAAAACCAGTCCAAATATTTCAAGTTTCTCTACACATTTGACTTGACACAGTATAACATGTCCTGCTTTGAAGACCTGTTCGCCTTCCACCATCGGCCGATTTCTATCGCCAATATACGTGAAAATGTCCACCAAACTTATTTTAACTGACACCATTTTAAAAAAATCACCTAGCTAGCTCCAAATTCGAAATACAAATGATTTAATTATCATTGGGTTATATGGAAATTATCAATGTTTTCCCCACCTCACTGACAGATTTGACACTTACTGCAGCGCCCTCTATCGTAATAATTTTCGCGAATATGAATGTATCAATATTTCATGTCAGGTACTATCAATGATTCTATTTAGTATTTACTCACCATTGTTTCTTGCTACCTGAGAGAAATGTCATCAACAGAGATTATCATCCTTTTGTTATTGTTATCTTTTAATTCTTTGCAATAAGTTCTTCTCGCAATCATTTTGTGAAATATAAATTTGATGAAGGTATTCAATGAATACTCTAATAATTTTGATATAATCATTAATAAATTATGATGTATCTTGAACAAATCATGACTATCATGAGACATAACCTCAATTCTAGTTCTTCTTTTTCTTCCTTTTGTCTTCGATGACACGTTATTTCATGGAATGTCATCTGAAGACCTCCGTAGGCACGAAATTCTTTACATCCTCAGGCTGTCACTGAAAGAACTCATTTAGGACAATTACAGCGCTAAATTTACGCCTGATGATGTTCTTAGGTTGTAGAAAATAGAACGTCCTCTCCAGGCGTTTGGCGACACATTGAGGATGACCTTAGGCGAGTGTGTGCTATCTGGGTTATTACTTGAACTGATTTATTTTTGAATATTAGTCCATTTTCTAAAATAACTGAAGCCTCCTCAATGAAAGTTTGTAAAAATGAATTAACATTTTCTGGTTTTTTGAACCCATGACTTTTGTAACATGATAATTCATCAAATTTCAGCAATGATGGCTCCAAACAATTGGCCCTTATTACCTTCAATGACTTTCTACAAAGGGAACCAGAAAAAAACATTTTTGAGACCAGTCTCAGAGACTTGGAGTGAGAGGTAAATTCTTGTTAGAGAGGCTACAATGCAAAGAAATCGACACATATGTCGACTTACTCTATATGTAGTTTCATAAAGTGAGTAGTATGAATAATGTTTGTTGCTTGTTTTATTTCAGATAGGTGTTGTGGATTATTATTGAATCAGAATAGATTGAATTGCAGAAATGACGGCATCAAATCATTTGCCCCCGTTACTCACAATACTGACTCTCTTCGAACATCTCTCAAACCCACTAGTCTCGAAATCTGAGGAAAATTTCTGATTCAGGCTAAAAAAGAAATCGATACATTATGATGTGTGAGTACCGATGAGGTGGGTTAAATATCAACAATATATTATCAGTCTGTAATAATACTTACATTAGTTTCCTAATGTAAATATGATGAAAAACTTGCGTTTTATTTTAGACGGTTATCATGAATCATTGACATAACGAATTATATTTTATTGCAGGAATGACGACTGTTGAACATCATCGTTTCTTCCAATACCGAGTCCACGAAATTGATCAGAAAACAGTCTTCGATCTGATGGCAAATTCAGTATTAGTACAATATCAAAATCATCTGTCATAATGCGTACGTTAGCTTCATGATGTAAATATAATGATTGAAGTAATGACATCTCATGTCATTCCTAGAATCGAATTATGATGAATTCACGATGACGTTTGTAATTATATCGAAAAAATGCCATTCTTATTAGACATTGATTTTCAATCTATTACTCGACATATTTTTTTATACGTTTGTATTAAATCCAGCATGATACGAACATTTCAAGATGTGAATATAATGATTATGAAAAGATCGTTTTATTTGATACATATATCCTCAATTTCCTGCTCTGCGTATAGTATAATACGTTTTCTATTCATCCGATACGATACGTTATTCTGGAGATGAAAATATGACCAATGAAAAAGGACGTTTATACTACTCTAAAAGTTGGGACTTATCGCCCCAGAAAAGACCATTTCATTCCAGACAGATAATTTCTGTCCAGAAATTAACGTATTGTTTAATATTCTTGTGAATCATCTAATATCAAACGTTATGTCAAAGATGGAAATGTGACAATGATAAATTGACGTTTATACGACGCTGAATGTTGGGACTTATCGCCTCTGAAAAAAACATTTCTTTTAGGATATTTATTTTCAATCTATCAATTGACGTATAATTGGTATGTTTGTTGATCGTCTTATAGAAAACGTTATAATGAAGATGCATATAAGACTATACTGAATTGACGTTTATACTACGCTGAAAGTTGGGACTTATCGCCTCAGAAAATACGTATTTTGGATACGTTTGTTTCATGTTGACCATCATTTATATGACGTAAAATTGATATTTCATTTATGTTTCCTCGGAAAAAATGTTTACCGGGATAGTACTATTTTTGATGAAAATTTTATGGCAATTGAAATGAAGAAAACCAAACTAGTATTCAATAAACCATTATACATTGGTATGGCAATTTTAGATATCTCTAAAACTTGTGTTTATGATTTCCATTATGATTACATGTTGAAAAAGTTTGATTCATCGAAATGTGAATTACTTTATACCGATACAGATTCTCTCCTCTATGAACTGTATTGTGACGATGTTTACGAATAGATTATAAGAGCGGATATTGACAAATTCGATACTAGTGATTATCCTCCAGATAATCAGTACAACATCCAATTAGATGATAAAAAAGTAATTGGTTTGTTAAAAGATGAGAATAAAGGATCCATAATGACAGATTTCGTAGGCCTTCGATCGAAACAATACACCTACTTGGTTGACAATAAGAAACCCACTCTTAATAATACTGAAAAAGGTGAAAAGTGTGTTAAGAAATCCAAAGGTATTGAATAATACGTAGTCAAGCATAACATTGAATTTGAAGATTATTTGGAATGTTTAATACAAAATATAAAGAAATACGAGACTCAGAGGTGTAGACAATCACGTGCCCATCAAGTTTTTTCAATAAAACGAAACGAAATTGCCCTGTGTCCACATGATGACAAAAGATATTCACATAGGAATTCCCATGATACTTTACCTTGGGGACACTAGTATTATTATTGATTGATATTGTCGAACTTACAAACTCAATAACATTGTAATAAAAATTCTAAAATGACAAATTCGTGAGCATGTTGATTTTGTGATCGATGATGATAAAGTCAAGTTGAATAACTTTCTGAATAACATCTTCTTTCAGATATAAGGCAGAGTTTGTAGTTTCCAGTTTCAATATTTTGATACCCATAAATTGTGCGGTGCTTATTTTCACTTCCTCATCACTACACATTTGTGGAACAACAACAGTATCATCATTCTTTTCGAAATATTCAGTCAGCAGTTTTCGAAAAATCAGAGTCAGATTTGCCCATTCTATTACGTTGAAGGAGATTTCCGATTAACTGGTATTGTTCTTCAACTCAACTGCAGGTTCGAAACATCTCGCAACGCTCAGGCCGCAAGATACTGAAAATGGGCTGTCCTGGATGTTGAAGGTAGAATCAGCAATGTAGGTTCCCTCGTTCTCGATGTTCTTGCTGTATAGTTGATTTATTTCGTCCATATCACTTCAACAATCACTACCATAACCACTCGACTCATCTGACATCGGATTCATTTTCTCAACTGACTGGAGGGGTTTTTCAGAGAGGGGGAAGTGGTTCTCTAAACGAGACTATTCTTTGGGATCCAAGAGTTGTGGGATTTATCGAGCCCAAGCCATTTTACGTAAATTTCCTTTCGTTCTCAAAACTTTCTCTACCAAATATACATCAGGATACTTGACTTTCTGTAATTCTTGTTCGTAAAAAACCCCTTGAATCTGATTCCTCATGGCATCTTCCAAGAGGTATGTTGTTGGATCAGTTGTACGAATTTTTCCGACTTTTAATATCTCATTCGACCAATTCGGCGTATAGCCTTTGGAAAAAGCTTCTCGAAATTTACTTATTCGTACGTGATCGTTCACTCCAAACTTTGGATTGGGAATCGTTATTTTCAAGTGACTATAAACAGTATCAAGGGGCAATTTTTCATTTTTCTTTCTCACTTCTATTGGTTTCAATCCCGTCGTAGAATGTTTGGTATTATTATATGTAGAAACTGCATCTTTCAATATGTCAATCCATTTGTGATTACCCTGTAGACTGAATTCTTTCCACATTATGGTTTTCAAAGTTCTGTTCACACGTTCTACGATGCTAGCCTTCATACTTGAAAAAGTGCTATAATGGTTAATTTTATATTTCATCATCAGTTCAAAGAACAATTTATTATAGAACTCGCGGCCTCTATCAGTATGAAGATTTTTCGGTGGAGATTTCACTGAGGATAGAATTTTTCTCATCGCGACTGTGACATTGTCAGCCGATTTGCTTTTCACAGGTTCACACCACACAAATTTCGAAAAAGCATTTATTACAACCAGAATGTACTTGTATCCTTTGTTGAATTTAGCATATGGTTGCATTTCGACAAGATCAGCTTCCCACAGATCATTCAATCCTTTGATAACTACTCTCCTGCTCTGGAATCGTCTCCTTGCTGGTTTATGTAGCTCCTCAACTACTTCTTTCTTGATGTTAGACATACTTGATGATAAGGGTCTGAATCACCAACTGGATATGAAGATTGTCTTCTGATACTTTAGATTTGGATTGAAATTCCAATGTTGAACCTTTAATTAATTTCTGTCCAATCATTTCACTAATTTCGATCGTATTATCACCAACCATTACTGAAACGTCTTTAGGATAACAGTCGATTCCAACTATGAAACCTTCCCTCAGTGGAAATGTGTATTCATCTGAATTATTTTGTAGCTTGTACAACCAGGGAAGTGGAAGTCTCTTTATTACTTTGGTTATACTGCCGGTAATTGTTGATATACTCTCACCGTATAACTGATATATATTCACTGGTTGTTGTTGAGTAGTTTGATATTGATCTAGTCTTTGATGTTGTAACATATGTCTACCAAATTTATCAACTGACATGATGCCTATTCCAATGATCAGGAATGAATAACACCAAAGCTGTAAATACATGTTATTTTATTCAATTATTTCAGCTTCCCTGAGTTCCTCTAACATAGAAATTATCTCATTATTATGTCCGGTACGACCAGCTTGTTGTTCTGCAATCAGTAATTTCAGTCTGTCTATGATTTCATTATAGTTATCTGAATATTTGTATTCTATATTCTTATTGTTGTAAAGCATCATCGGACCGATTCCGTGTCCCAATTTAGCAGAGGATGTCGATTGTGACCTAGTGAAAACCCTCGGTCCTTTGGAGGTAGGGATGGATGAGGAAACTTTTTGTTTGAATAATCTCTTTCCTACTGTCTTAGCCATAGAATGTTATGATGTTACCCTTGGTTTTATAATTTTCACAAATTTTTCAGCGTTAGACGTGGATAATCCATTTTCACGATTATAATCTGTATAAATTGCATTTGTTGCGGTGAGAATATCAATATAGTTATCAATGTCATTGCCTTTGTGACCAATTGTATGTTTTTTGAACATCAGTTCATACAGTCCCGGTGTACCACTATAAGTTATTTCATTTATTGAAGAATGCGGGCCAAGAAATTCCAAAACACTATCTCCTATCATCCAGTTATCTGTTGATACCAAATTTGTGATCGAAATCCTCTGGATCACCCTTGAGTATGTCCTCGATATACGCTCTAGGAAAAGGTTTTTCATATTTTTCCAAATATTTTTCTAATTCAGGATCTCTGGCTTTCTGTAACGCTTGTAGATTTTCAACTTGACTTTGTAATTGACCCAAACTCTGATCAAAATAGCTTAGTTCAGGATCGTGTACGAATGTTTCTTCATCTTGTACTATTGATGGATCTTCAGCTAGCAATCTATAATACTTATCGTGTTGTGGAGTTGAAAATGAATCAGGTTCACTTCAGGAACGGCTGTCTGATGAATCGATGCAATCAATTCTTTCAGAGGGTTGGTTATTGGTTCATAACTTTTCTCCAACGAACTCTTTGATTTCGCAATATCAGTTTCGAGGCTCTGATATTTTTGTTTCACAGCTTTTCTGGCTTTCACCCACTGTTCTGCAAGCTGTCTATTCATTGTACTGAATAAGATATAGGATGTTTCACATCTTATATCAAATTTTCAAAACTTCATCGAATCCTTTTCTATATCTACCTTTCCTCAATCCCGCATCCTTATCGATGACAACAAATCCATGATTTGTCTTTCAACAGAATGAACACATATCCATAAACTGTTGAAATGACATATCAACGTTGACATGATTATCATAAATATGTTTCAAATTAGTTACATCTTGCTTGAAAATAATTATTAGGTAGGCATTGTCTCTTATCAGTCTTTTCGGGATCGCTGTGAGTCTGACAGAAGTAGAGCACATCGGTATTTTTATGCCGCCCAGAACAAGAAAAATCTCTGATGATATTTTGGTAACATGTGACAACATCGTCGAATATGATGACTGAATTTGGAGCTACTTCATTCGGAGGGATGACTTCATCGCCGTCATGATACTCGAAATATCCAATTTGATATTTCGATTTGATGAAGCGACTCGTAGTACAAATACAGATTTTCGAATCCCAAACCATTCGGATCATCGAGTAAACTTATCATACAGTTTGTCTTTCCACATCCCGAAGAGCCTACTACCAGACAAGAGTCTCGAGATCATACCCGTGTGTTCACCGAACACGCCCGATCGTTCCCTAAGCGGTGGGAAACGTTATGAATATTGGCGCGTGCCTGAATTATTTGGAGTCAAATTTGTCAATTTAATGTACTTCGAAACGGAACACTAGTAGTTGTGCCTTCTTGTTTTACATATATTATAGGTAGACATCAAATCAATAAACATAGTGCTCTCGCCATCGGTATTTGCTGAACTTCGCTATGGGAAAATGTTGGGATGAAGAATGACCTATACAGGGTGTATCTGAATAACACCGAAATAATTCAAGGGGTGATTCCTTGTGATATAATATGATGAATAAAGGTCATATAAACATGTGTCCTATACTTGCTTCGTTTTCGAGGTACAGGGTTACGTCCTGATTTCGAATCCGAAGTGACTTTTAACCTATCTTGCCTCCTAATATCATTTTCCGGAAATGTTGGTGGGTCCATGACCAGAGCAGTGTTTTTCACTGAAGATTACCTCACTTTGGTCATAGTTGGTATATATATCTATCGCTCCTTAAAATTGAACAGTTACGTTAGATATACGGGTTGATATTCCATTATAGAAGTGACATGCATACTGTTTATAATTTTAAATACATCCAGTGGGATTGAATTTTATTTTATGTTGAATATTAGAGTGTGTTTTTTTATGTGATATATTTGTTTTGTTTATTTCAAATATATATATTTTTTTAGTAGGCATACTATATAGTACTTCTTTTATATAATTCTGAAATCTGATCCACCCTGTATTTGTATCAATTAAATGGCATCAGTAGATAGTTAATAGAATGTTAGGATAGGGACACGCATGTAAGCCATTTTGACAAGTCAATATAGGTATTGTATAGTTTCGATACAAAAAAAATCTCGATTTTTCACATTCTACGTATAGGTATACCTTGAGCTTGACCAACGAAATCATAGCTAAATTAGAAGAATCGAAAAATGTAATAAAATATAAGGTGTTCCATTTTGAATAACAAAGCTGCTACTATACTATACTATACTAAGTACTACATAACTACTATAATAATAATTTCTAGTGGAGCAGACTCGGGAGCAGAGATGAACATTATCGAAAATAATTTGAATAAAAACGAGCGTCCTCGCCAACAAAACATAAGCATATAATATGTACATATAGTTTCATGATTTTCGATGAGTGGTTCGCTATTTACATGTATAGGACTCGTCGTGACATAGCCTCGGACATAGCGAATTAATGCAAATCAAATCATCGCTTTCATTATCTGATAGGTCGCAGTAGATCACTTGATGCCTATCAAATGTTTCTTATTTATTCGAAAAAAAAAATGTTGAAATGTGATCAAGAAAACTGTTGGTGGCCCACCCCGTACTACAAAAACAAAGACATCATGAGAGAAGCTGCCTGCCCACTCATTGTATCATGACTGCCTGCTTACGTCTCGGTCTCCCTCCCCACCGCTTAGGTAACGATCGTGCGTGTTCGGTGAACACACGGGTATGATCTCGAGACTCTTGTTACTACCAGGGCTCGATTGGAGCCACCTTCAAATATATCTCCATGTTTCTGGAATTGGTGTGAGCTAATGAAACTATCATGATCAGTAACAGATAGTTTCACTTTATGTTTCTCAACTTTCATGTTCAGATTCCGATTCAACACTGGTATATATATTTGTCTTTTTTTCACATTCATAACATTCGGTACTGAACTATTGAACTCTTGGTATGCTCGTGTACGGTGCTCGAAATGATATAACAGGAAGAGGATTATTGAACACTCTCATAAATAGATTACCCGTCGAATTGCATTTGCCAGGTTATAATTTTTGTGGTCCCGGAACAAAATTATCTGAACGACTTGCACGTGGGGATAGAGGAATCAACACATTGGACGATGCTTGCAGAGATCACGATATAGCCTATTCGAAAAACACTGATTTAGAGAACAGAAACGTAGCGGACCGCATTCTGTCAGAGCGAGCGTTGAACCGTTTCAAGGAAAAAAAAGAGAATCAGGGAAAAAATCGCAGCACTTGCAATTGCAGGAATGATGAAGAGTAAGAGTAAATTAGGCATGGGATTGAAGAGACGACAAGCTGGTCGAAAAAGGGGTGGTGCAATAAGTTTCACTCAAGCAATGCGCAAAGCAAGGAAAGGTATGAAAGGTCAAAACATGGACATACTTCAGGCTGCGAATCTAGCTCTCTCTTCTATCGGTGGAAGAAAGGTTTCGAAACCAAAAAAGAGAATTATACCCATCCCCAAATCTGAAAGGTTCATTCCACTGATTCCCCTCTTTGCTGCTCGCTGTGCTCTTGGTAGTCTTGGAGGAGGGGCAGCTGGGATTGCTCAAGCCATGAACAGGGCTAAGGCAGCCAGGGAGCAACTGGATGAACAAAAGAGACATTACATGAAAATGGAACAATCAGCTTTGGGAAAAGGTCTATTTTTGAAACCTTACAAACGTGGATATGGATTATTCCTGAAACCTTATTCAAAAAACTGAACATTAAGCTACCACACCGTCCATTGACAAATGTATTCATTGACCTACACTGAAGAATTAAGAATACCGTTCTTCCGAGGAGTGTTTAAGTTAGATGAGATACCCAGGAAAATAAGAAAGTATGAAAGTGGTATAATTAATTTAGATGATAAGAGTGGGGATGGTACCCATTGAGTTTGTTTCAACAAATCCCAACGAAGTATCAAATATTTTGATAGCTATGGTAGCCTGAGACCACCTCTTGAACTCATCAAATATTTCTACAGTGATGGTAGCTCTAAAATTATTGAGTATAATCATGATAATTTTCAATCAACCAATTCCTACATTTGTGGTCATCTTTGTCTCAAATTCTTATATAATGAGAACTATACACGAATCTCATTCAGTTTAGTTTAAAATGTCATCGGCATTCTCACTCACTGGAAATTCATCGGTTCTAAGTTCCGATTTCAATACTTCAATACACTTGGAAGAAGATACCGACTTTGGAATCGGTTTAACTGGATTCGGAACTTTCAATGTGATTCCTAACGTTGATGATTATAATAATCAATTCGTTTTTGAAGGCTCTTATGAAATTGGGGATCTTAATGAAATCATATCTTCACGAGTGAGAGATATTGATAAAGATGCAAGAATCAACATAACTCCTAATTTCAACACATTAAAAGTGACAATTGACACGAATAGAAGAATTAATTTCGAAAGCGATCGAACAGTGCGAGATTCACTCGGATTCCATAGCCGTATCTTGGAAGCAAATGAACGACATATATCAGATACCAAAGTCAACATTCTTAGTGTGAATGCAATCAGTATATATTGCAATATTGCTACTGGGAGCTATCATGATGGAAAAGAAGCTCACTCACTGCTCTCGTTTTTCCCAGTCGTTGCCCCTGGATACAAGATCGTCTTGAGAGTTGAAAATATCATTTATTTCAAAATCAGTGTGAGGACTATTGATAACATAACGATCAAAATCCTAGACCAAGCAGGAAAACTGGTTAATTTTCGAAGAGAAACAATAACTGTTAGCCTTCACTTGGAAAAAATCTAACATGGTTGTTAGATACAATAGGATATCTTATCCAAATTGGTATAAGGAGGCCAAGACTACAAGAAGATTCATCAGTGTGAAGAAGAATACCAAGAGAATCACACGTGCAAATCGTCTATTTCTGCAGTCTCTTGGCCTGAAAGTTCTAGTATAATGGACATTCTCAATATTCATCAAAAAGCTTTGGTCGATCAAACCATTCAAGAAAAATAGTATCATTCTTATCGACCGTTTTTACAGAAATTCGAATATAATGATGAAATCAGGATATCTATAAAGTTAGACACGTATACGCTGCCCTGTTAAAGTAACCTGTATATCGAAGGTCGTTTGACGAAATCCGATGGAACTGCAAGCGACAAATTGAGATTCATCAATAATGCTATAAACTTCCTGTTCAGAGAAGTTAGGTATGAACTAAATGGTGTTACTATAGATTCAGTTCGGAATGTCGGAATGATATCAACAATTAAAGGTTACTTGTCATACAACACAAACGAGAGTATCGAGTTGCAAAACGCAGGTTGGTTTCCAAAATTGAATTTCAAGCTCAAAGATGAGAAGATACTAGTAGATGGTAAAGGCAACTTCAGCGTTTGCATACCTTTGTCTTTTATTATGGGGTTCTTCGAAGACTATCAGAAGGTCATCGTGAATATGAAACAAGAATTAGTAATAATTCGTAATAACGATGATACAGATTCAGTGTACAGTTCTGATGAAAAGGAAACCCCAAAAATACAGATAGATAAATTATTCTGGAGGGTACCACACGTCTTGGTAAATATTCCACAACAGCTTATATACACCAAAATGGTTCAGAAAAACCAAGAAATACTCATGCCATTCCGTAGCTGGAAACTCATCAAATTCCCGAAATTATTAACTACTACCAGACACATGGCCAGTAAGAACCACAAATCAATTGGAAACTCCACGCCATGTCATTGTTGTTTTCCGAACTGACAAGAGGGGCAAAGTGAAGTCTGACATGAGCAAATTTGATCATTGTAACTTAACCAATATTCGAGTTTTCCTGAACAGTGATCGATATCCATACAATGACTTATATTTGAGTTCCAATGACAACAAAACTTCACAGCTATACTCGATGTTTACAAATTTCAGACCATCTCATTACGAATCTGGAAAAGAGCCAATATTTTCACCGAGAGAATTTGCTGAAATCATACCAATGTCACACATAGACTGTTCACATCAAAAAGAGTCCACCCAAAGTGGGTCTGTTGTGATGAGAACAGAGTTTGAAACATCTGAAGCGGTATTGTTCCATATTGCATGATAGGTTGTTCAATTATAGTCCTCTCACCATAATTGTCAAACAGTTGTGAAAAACCCCCACTACAGAAATAGTTATTTAAGAGGAACCACTTCGCTAAAGTGTCAGTTATTACTTGAACATTGAAAGATGAAGCTGTTGAGTATCGATATTCAAGGGTACCAGATATCCAACGAATTATACCCCAAGGAAATATCAATTTCAAATGGCTTCCAATTGAGTCACTACTTATTCAAACCAGCTATTTCCTTTGGTGCATTCCAGGAAGCGGATAAGAAACAAGTGTGGTGGTTGAAACGTAACCACCATGGACTCAAATACAGCTCAGGGTTCATAGATTACGAGAAAATGAATGAAATATTGCAAGATCATCTCAGAGATGTCGACTTTGTATACGTGAGAGGGCACCAAAAGTTTCAATTCCTCACTTCATTGTGTTTACCAACCAGTAGACCCAAAATTATCACCATCGAAAATTTAGATACATCCATGCACACAGTGACTTTCAAGGCCGACATTCCTCTATGCATGCATCACGAAAACATTGATCCGCACATGTGCAGTTTCAGAAACTGTGAAGACTTGCACAATTGGATAAATAATCTTCTACCACAATAAAATTCTCATTCGTATATTGCTAGTCAATATGATAGCCAATTTGATCAACGAATATATTCAGGAATTGAGAATTCTTGAAGAACAAATCCACATTTACGAATGTACAACAGGAATAAAAAATCTTCATGTTGACAAACACCTCATCCCGACAGCACAACGGACCGATCCAAGGGCAGGCTTTAGTGAAGCGATCGCAGTACAACTGAATAACCTCAAATTATAGTATATTTATATATAAATGGTTTTTTGAATGAATAAGTTGTTTGGTAGGTTCATGGTAGGTATGATTAGGATGGGATGAACACGTTTCAGACTACTCAATATAATTAAACTTTAATAAACATCGACATTCACATACATACATGATGATGATAATATGTTGACCTCGAGCAAGCATGGAACAAGAACCGACCCCCGTGACCTTCCAACTGTCCAGTGCTACCAACCACAATCACAAACATATTACAACCATGACATCCCTCCTCTTTCCAAAACACAAAAATAGGTAAATAGTTATATTGCAATTAAGATGCATAATTAAATGAATAAGAAGGAGGCCTCACCAAACGACCAGATCTAGTTGTGACAGGATTATTATGAATGGAGTATTCCAGATCAGAGGAGTTCGGTGAGTCCTCTGCAGAATTGAAGGAGGAGTCATTATGATCACTATAATCCTCATCAGGTAAGTCTGGTAAGTATGTTACCTCATCATTTTTATTAATAACATTGGTTTGACAAGCCTCAGCATCATAATAAATTGGAGAATGATAGGGTTCTATTACATCACAATCATCCCAGCAAACACATCTGTTATATTTACATCACTGTTATATAAAATCAACGGAACTTTTTTATATAGAATATTTACGTAAATATTCCATAATACTTCTGAAATATGTGAACCTCCTATTTATATAAAATATTTACGTAAATATTCCGTAACAATTCTGAAATATGTGAACCCCATAATTATATAAAAATGTAACGTAACTATGATGTAAATGATATGTGACAATTTGATATCAATATAAAAGCTTATGTGATAGCTACATGACTTTACTAGGACTCTCGGCCGTAAATTCTCTGCAGACTTGATTCTGCGTCAATTAAGGATATTCGTTGGGATGATCAGTACTAAGATGCCTAGAGACATCTCGCGCTGTAATGTTCCCCCACCGCGATGATTATTATTTTTCGCTCTCGCACTGTAGCGTTTCTCCGTGACCACTCTGAGGTTATAAGTAATGAGTGAAGACTTGGAGACTGAAAGCATTTTCAGTATTTTCTTACTATTCCGAGTGATTTTCTTGTTTCCACCAATTTTCTGCGCTGTAGTGGTCCCCCATCCTACATGCCCAATTCCCATTGGTCGACTACTTTGAGGTTATGAGTTATAATTATATTATAAGTGAAGACGAGACCATAAACAAACTACACTGAAGGCATTTTCGGTTTTTTATAACTATTTCGAGTGTTTTTCTTGTTTCTACCTGCTGTGTTTGATGAATTAAACTAAACTAAAAGTGTTAATAAGAATAAGTGGAGGTGAGTGAGAATAAAACATGCCTTGAGATTATCCTAACCTCTGTGAAAACAACAAGAAAAAAATAGTTACATATCTATCCTGGACCTCTTAAATATGCCTAGAATAAATGATGAATCTGGTAGGTATTGATAGAATCCGAGGTATAATCTGGTCAAACTCCAATTCTCATATGAAATTGAACAAAAGCCAGTGATTGATTATGATGGCTGATGAGAACCCCAGTGAAAACCCCAAAGTGCCTCACATTCTGGATTAAAGTTATTATTATTGGTTATGGAAATTTATTCATTTTGTCAGTGATTCTTATTTTTTGTTCCATAAATAAGTTCATGAAGAACCCCAATAAGATGAATCCTGAAATGTATACTTTTCCAGGTAGGTACATCTTTTCAAAACTCAAGGTGGTAGAGATGGGAGAGACTATCTATATAGGGGCCACACAATGTTCCTGGTAAGGGCAGAGGGATAACATTGAAGTCAGAGATTTGAAATCAATCGAAATATCATTATCTGGTAATATATATTTTAGATTTTAATTTGAAAAATGAAAAACAAAGCAATATTTTTTCAGACTCCATCATTATCACACACCCTTTGATATCTTACTCTGATAGATAAACCAGCAGGAAGGTGGTTCTGATTTAGTCACCAGAGGTTAAATGGAGGGTTGAATTGGGAGATCAAGAAGGAAGAAGGATTACTCACAATTTTGATTTTTTGAACTTTTGAAGTATACATAAATGGTCTCACTATTTTCAAAGAAAAATAAAGGTCATGTTTTTCATTTGATAGTTGATGTTGTTTTATCACCTTCTGTTCAGGACATTCCATTTTATTCAATTTGAACATTATTCAGTCCATAATTTTTTGACAATCTTTTTGTTTTAAAGTTAGCAACTGATCAATTATACTGTGTACTATAATGCATAATATTTGGAACAGAAAGTCTTAAAAATTTTCGAGCAGAGTTTTTTTGTACATGAGGAGAATTGAAGTGAATACTGAATGATATAGGAGATAATAAACCATCAAGCATTTTATGACTAATCTGTCTCTGTTACATTTTTCCACACAATCAAAAATTGCCAAATAACTTCTTTTTCACACTAGCCCACTTCCAACTCTCATGTACATTTCTATAACCATATATCATCATCAGTAATATCAGTATAGATATTATGGAGTGTAGAGTTTAGATCACCTACTGAGATGATTGTACTTAGTTATCAATATGTGCATATGCCTGTGAAGTGAGTTAGTGAAGTGAAGAGGTTATTCGTGAAATTCCGATATTCATTTCGGATATAAGTCAAGTAGTTTCATCAATATTATATTAAAATGGAGTCATATTTGTAGCTGACATTTTTACATAATAGGGATGTAAATTTTACATAACATCTAGAGAATGTTATGTAATATTTATGTCAGTTTGTTATATACGTAACATCTTATTTATAGCAATGAAATTATATAAAATATATATAAAATAGTGACATAATTGTTACGTAATAATCATGTAGTATTTGTGGCGGACATTTCGCCATAACAGTGATGTAAGTCTTACATAACATAGTTACATAACACGTATTGTCAGTTATGTAACACTTATGTCAATTTTACATAATTGTGTTTGCTGGGATTATTATTTCTTATCTTAATTTTATGTTTCCTATTCCTCTCTATAATGTTCTTGGAATGAACTTGATCACATTAGATCTGGGTTGGTTAGCAACATTTATAATAACTCCTGAGACCCATTCTTTTGATTCAATTTTTACTTCAGTTTTAATCCTATCTCCTTTTTCCAAATCACATAAATCTTTAGCATTTTTATCAAAATACTTTTTATCCTCATCCTTCCTTTGCTCGAAAAGATCCTTAATGTCATTACATTTGAAAACTGTTTTCTCCATCATTTTGTCTGTTGTGGGTAGTATACCATTTATTCTCCTTGAATAAAGAATTTGTGCAGGACTTGGTATAGAATATGATAATGGTGTATTCCTAAATTCGAGCATAGCAAGGTAAGGATCTTTTTTATCTTTGACACATTTTATTAAAATATTTTTTACAGTTTGTATATTACACTCTACAAGGCCATTGCTTTGGGAAAACCTAGGACTGGAGGTATGATGTTCAAAATTATATTGTTTTTTGAATTTTTTGAACTCGTCTGACGAAAATTGAGGACCATTATCCGAAAATAGAATTTTTGGTATACCTTGCCTGGAAAAAAATTCTTTCAATGCTATTATAATGTGTTCAGAGGTTGTGGAACTCAATTTTCGGAGTTCAACAAATTTATAAAAATAATCTACCACTATCAAGTAGTTGATATCATATAGGGTGGAAATATCAACAACTAATTTTTGTCAAACATTATCTGGTACTGGGTGTGGTGACAATGTTCCTTTCATATTTTTTTTTCTAACACTCAAACAAATTTGACAATTATCAACTTTTGGTCAATATCCCTCGCCATACCTGGCCAAAACAAAATTTCACGGGCCAAATTTTTGCACTTTTCTTTTCCTAAGTGAGAGTAATGAATTTTCTCCAACATATCCTTGCGTAATTCATGTGGTACATATAACTTATCATGTTTCAGTATTACACCCTTATATACTGTCAGCTCGTCCCTGTAGGGCCAGAAAATATGGAGCTGTTCTGGTATTTTTGATTTGTCATTTGGAAAACCATCACGAATTATTTTAATGAGTTTTTTTGATAATTCATCTTGTGAAGTACTTTTTTGAAACTCCATAAACTTAGCATCACTCATTGGAAAACTCTCTGTTACTGCACACAGCTGTGATTCACAATCATTTTCAGATTCATCTGAGTCCTTTGGATTTTTATCAAAAGAGCGTGACAAAGCATCAGCAATTCATAATTCTGAACCCTTTTTATACACTAGTTTGAAAGAATATTTTTGTAATTTTATTAACATTCGTTGAAGCCTAGCTGGTGCTAATGTTAGTGACTTTTTATATATGGCAACTAGGAGACTATGATCTGTTTCAATTGTTATATCATCTCAACCATATATGTACTGGTGAAATTTCTCACAAGTCACAAGAACCGCCAACATTTCTTTTTCAATTTGGGCATAACTCTTTTGTGCATCAGTAAACGCTTTTGACATATAAGCTACAGGTAACCCATCTTGCAGCATCACAGCTGCACAAGCAGCTTGTGAAGCATCTCCTGAAATTGTGATTGGTTTATTTTTATCAAAAAGTCTCAGCACAGGAGGACTGCTCAGGATTTTTTTAATATCATCAAGAGATCTCTGATGTTCAACGTTCCACTAAAAATCTACCTGTTTCTTCAATAAATCTCTGAGTGGAGCTGTTAGACCACTTAAATTAGGAATAAACCGAGCAACATACTGCACCATGCCTGAAAGACGCTCAATATCTTTCTTGTTTTGAGGAATCTGTATAGCATTTATTGCTTCAATTCTAGCCCAACCAACATTTTGAGAGAATTATACCAAGCAGAGAGGAGAAATTACTCGAAGAAGTCGAAATTCACTAATTTCCGACAAAATATTTTACCTTTATGCCCTGAGTAACTTGAAAGTTATGGATTAGGTTGTAAAATGCCTGGTTAGGACCTCAACATTTTCTATAAGAACCATCAACTTTATAGACAAATTGCATAGTTGGAAACTACTCATTACAGACTTCAAACATAACTTCATGGTCCTAGTGAGCATTTAGTTATCAATTAGGTAATATTTTACATCAAAATTACCAGTAAAATGTCTCCCAGGCCCTCGAACTATCAGGATATTTATTGGAATTGGAATTTACCAAATTCTAACTTCATAAATGATCATAAAGTCAGGGAATAATCAGATGGAGAAAATAAGTCGGATTTATACTCTGTTTTGCCTATTTTTGACCAATTGAGTCGAAGGAGTTTCTGATACTTTTTTCAACCTAATCAGCACCAACTTCATATTCGATGAAGGCAAGATTACCACTATGAAATCCTTATGGAACGAAGTGTCCTTGAGAGAGCCGAGAATACCAAAATTAGTCCTAAAATCATGTTCTCAAAGTTGATGACTATTATTGATCCTGGTGCTTTGAGGTCGGCAAATGTTTTGAAATGATCATTAATTTCTGAAAATATTAAAAACTGGAGACAAGCGCAATGTATGAGTTTTGAATGTTTTATTATTTATTACCAGTTAGTGGTTCAGGTAGCTTACCGCTTGAACGCTTCTAAAGCAAATCATGATATCTTTCTATACATTACGATGATGTTTGATCATCTGAACCATTGATTTGTTTTGACATTCGAAGTTTTACTTCCACTTATTCCATTGGTCAGATCTGAATGCATATTTCAAATAACTTTTATAAAAAAAAAACAAGTATCAATTATTACACTTCGGTTGAGAACGTACAAAAATGGCAAATGTACTGAAAGTATACTAGAACGGCAACACTGTTCGAGAGATGACAACACGGCGATGGACTTCTCTGATTTGCTGAAAAATGACAAATTATATGATTATAGGGAACATCCGATAATATTAATCCATCAGGTTGACTGCTACTCAAATAATATACTCGTTGATATAGTCTAAAATCCCAATATGGGGAAATTGGGCTCCATAGTCAGAATATACAGAATTTTCGACTATGAACGAAGCCTATTCGCCCTGAAAGTTGAAGATTCTGGAAAATTCGACTTTCAAGTCCAATATGAAACCGACGCCATATTTGTTGGCTCGAACCTTTTTCGCCATTGACAGAAAAAGAAGAAATCTCTACATAGCGACCACATCCTAATGAATAGTAATACAGAAAAGGTTAAATTTCGCATTCTACCATTCATTTTCAGATGGAATTGTTGAAAAATAATTCGAAAACACAAAGAATATCATCCAGTATTTTTCTACAAATCCAATAATTTCGTGGACCCACTAATTTTACATATGTAAAATCAACATTATCACAATAAATTTTGCATCGCAGGTTGAATAACGATTCACAACAACCTCAAATAAGCTAAACAACATGCATTTTATCTACACCTTCCACTACTATCGAGTTTTCTTTTGAACGCCATGTTCATAAACTCCTAAGTCTCCACACGTAAATGAGTAGGTATAGTCGATCGTGAAACACGGTACATATTTGTTTTCCGAACCCAACCAAATGACAGTAAACCAGGTAGAAATCTTAGTAAACCCACCCATGAGTAGGTAATGAATAACGTCAGAATAACTAAAATCAGACCACTATCGGAGTAGAATTAGGGCAATTTCACCTAATTGTTTACTCGACCTATTGGTCAGGATACCCTAATATCCCTATTCTTGTCTTCTGAATTACTTCCAGTTCTTTCCCCATATTGGTAAGTCGGGATTGGCGCAGTGGAAGAGCGTCCGTCTCACGACCGCAAGGTCGTGGGTTCGATTCCCAGCACGGGTAAGGAACTTTTTTCAATATTTTATTTACGAATTGAATATTGTAAAGTTTCGGAGCATCGGCTGGGGATGGTCCTGCACGATTCGCTGTTGCGTTCCAATTAACAGTGCTGCTCCTAAAGTGGCGCATGGAGTTAGTAACAAAGCCGACACAGAACACGCAGAAAGATATGATGATGTGGTTGTGAGCATCAGAGAAGAAGTAGGACGGTGTATGTAAGTGGGTGTGGAAAAACTACCAGCTGAGCGTGAGAGCGGGCCAGCTGCTTAAGTAGACCTCGATCTCGGGGGTTAACGAGGATAGTTAGCAGGCCTGCCACTGCGCATATGGTAGTGAGTACATTACTAGCTCACAAAACACAGCTGAAAAACTCTGAAAAGAGAGCTGATGGGCGGTGCCTGAAAAAGGATGTTAGGCAGCTCTCTTGAGCGAACCACATCAGTCATTGAAAACACTTGGGGTTTGCAAAAAGGTCCCATTGGGGACTAGTTGCTGACGTGGAAACGTCCCCCACCAGTACCAGTTCCCCATATTGGTAAATTTGAAGTAAATAAGACGTAATATTCACTTAGGCCAAATAAGTCGTTGACCTATTCTAAGGTCGAAATGACGTATATTATACCTAAAATGTTTGTTGGGAGATGTGTCTGGCAAAATGCCTTGCTGCTAATTTTATGCCCCATATTGTACCGTTTGAGATATTCAAGAAACGGCACGACTTGTTAAATAGGGGTGACGTCAGCTGCACGCTACGCATTCCGATATTTTCACGGTGCCCTGTTACAGATTTATTAACTAGGCCTAGACCGAAAGTAGAAGTACCGCTACTACGCGTTAGATGGGGGTGGTAAAATTAATTAAGTAGAATACTGTTAAGGAGTTTTCTTTATTTTTTTGGTGAACGTGACAAAGTCAGAGATTTGTATTGATACAGATTTCATCAAATCATCTAGATGTAGTAGCTACCGTTAGTGTCAGATCCAGTACAATTTCGGTACCATTGCTTCAGACAAGGAGAGTCCTGTGGGAAGAACTAGGGTTTCAGTTATGCAGTAGATGTGTTATTCATCATAATAAGGTTTCTTCATTGTCGTAGCCAGTCGTACCTGAAACAAAAATCATATTAATAGGGTGCATGTCATCTAGTACACTCATCAGTGCTACTTACCTATGTTTTCCAAATCCTCAATGATGATGATAGAATGTCTTGTATGAAAGCAGTTTCCATTACACCTGGAATATTATTCGCTTGAAGGCTATTTTGACGCTGTGCAAAACAATAGTTCTGTGCTTCTGATAGTTGTCATGTCAGTTCTTAGATGGCGTTAGGATGATGGGAGATGCGTTAAGCTTGACTAGAAAGGCGACGAAAGAAAAGGGAGCAGGGTGAGAGAAAATGGCGGTGAAAGGCTAGCCAAGTTTGTGAGTCTCAAAAAGAGGGTTTTTGTCACCGTATATTCGGGATCTGTACCCAAAAACCAAATTTTTGGATGTCTTTATAGTACCTAGTGGTTGATAGTAGAAGTTGGAGCTTATTGATACTGATCATAAGCACATCTCATCCTCATGCCTACTTACCACCTCGTGTCATACCGTTTGCTGCTTTCTGTAAGTACTTTTTGTATTGCTCAATAAAATTCATCAGCTACATTCAGGAATGTTTTTCCAGTTGGATGTTCACTGTATTTTGTTTGGTTCAACCATTTTTTTGAAGGATGTTGGGGTTCTTCCCATTAACCCTCCGAGTGGGGTAAGTTACGCCTGAGGGCGAAGTTTTTGTTTAAGTTCGAAAGTACATAGCTTTCTTACAGGGTTTTAGGTGGAAGTATTCAACCTCTAATTAAGGGGTGTCTCTGGATATACCCAGAAGACGAGTAGGTTAAAAAGCACCATTTTAGTTCAGACATTCAGATGTACCTAAATTAACCCATGACAACCCTTCAGACCATCAGATGTTTAGTCCTGGACCAGAGTTCCTGATATTAGTTCCCAGGTCAACCGGTCCATCGCTGAAGACACTAGCTGTGTAGCTGTTCTGCTGCTATGAACCAGTAGTTCAGGAGGAGCAGTTTGACTGAGAATCAGGCCAGCTATAACCTTTTTTCTTTTATTTTTTTATCAACCGAAATGTCTGCTATGCCCATGTTTTCACCATGATATGACTTGTTAACACTATGTTTATGAAATCCATCCACCATTATTGTGATACTCAACCTTGATCGATTTCGCTCAGTACTGAGCGAACACTGATAGGTATCTTTTGAACCAGCACTACTTAATTTCATCAAGTTTTCATTGTGATTCACACACCTTTAAATGTCAAGGCTATATCTGGTTTAACTGTGCTTTATGATTTAAATCAGCAAGAATGTTTTATATCATGAAATGTTAAGAAGTTATTAACATTCCTTTAATATTTTCAAATTTTGATGTTAAAATTAAACAACAGATAATTTCTGGAGAGTTGACAAGGGCTGCTAACTGTTGCATTTCAATTGAGGTGCATCAGATATTTTTTTGTGAATATACAGGGTTGCTGGGAAACGTGTTTGATTTCTTTCCACATGCAACACATCTATACAGGGTGATTCTGAACTATATCACAAAGTAAGTCATATTTTCTTGTACCATCATGCTTATATCATTAGGAAATTTGTTTTCTTGAATTGAGCAAATTTTCACTTACCTTTGCCAAGTTCAATTCAAGTGGCGCCTGGGAAATTCTAGTTCACTTTGAGTTATAAATATATTTGCATCACCATTTGTACCCCGACCACATGCTCTACCGACCCAATGCTAACGGAGATAGTGACTTTTATCTTTTCTAACAAAGATGAGGTTACACATTTTGGCGCACGAACGTGGGGCCCGTAGCTGAACTAGAAATTTTTTTTAAAGAATTAAAAACTTAATATTTACTTATATAAAGATATCATTGTGAAATTGTTCAGAACACTGTTGTGTGATGGATGTGGAGAGTATCAAGACAGTTTAGTGTATAGAGGTTCACAAATTGTTGAAAAGGTTCATACATGGTGACCCCAAAAATTTATTTTGTTTTTGAGATATTCGGTAGGTGTTTTTCAAATATCTTCAAACTTTCATTTCAATTGGGGAATCGAGTTTGTTATTGTGACGAGTCCATTCTCAAGCCTAATCATTTATTGCTGGATGAATTAAATTATGAATTGGCCATCAGAGGCATCTTGACTACTAAACAGCAGGATGAGAAGAGGAAAATTTTGGCGCGACTTTTAGACAAAGAAAAAAATAATCCGGGTTCTCTCATAACTATGACATTGTGTATCGTTGGTTTCGATACTGAAAAAACAGCTGTCGACGGAAGTTTGAGTTCAATTCAAACTGTGCTCAATGATTTTGAGGGCACCTCATCTGATTCCATTTATAAACGCCTTAAGTCCAGATTAGCGCATGTCACCGGCCGAGTCATGCGTATTCCGGTCGTGGAAGGAAGAGCAGACGAGTTAACAGCTTATAAAAATGAAACTCTAGCGACATGTATTTTGTTAGATGCTGAACTGCATGAGAAAGTCACTCCGGAAAATCTTAACACTAGTACGCCACCAATTAATAATATGACACCTGTCATAAATGTACCTGCTCCGGTAGTTACTTATAATACAAGGCAAGTTCCAATATCTGATTGGGGATTAAAATTCGGAGGAAACCCTAAAGAACTTTATTCGTTTTTGGATAGTATCACAGCTTATGCTCAGGCTCGAGGAATAGATGATTCAGAACTCTTCAAGTCAGCCGTCGAATTATTTTCCGGGGACGCATTCGTATGGTTTTTGCAAGCTCGTGTACATTTAGATAATTGGGATAGTTTAGTGAGTCAGCTCAAAACTGATTTTCTTCCACCTCACGCGGATGATGATATTTGGGATGAAATCAAATCTAGAAAACAGGGTAGGCATGAGTCGGTAGTAATATTTGCCGCAGTTATGGAAAATCTTTTCCAAAGACTTTCTCGCCCTCCGCATGAATCAACTAAGGTTAAAATCCTCAGACAAAATTTAGTTTCTGAATATATATCTCATTTGGCACTGTCCAAAATCACTACTGTTGCGGAGCTAGTTGAATTGTGCAAACGTTTAGAAGAAGCGAACTATCTGAAAAATAAATCAAATACGAAAAATAAGATACCAGAAAAGGTTTGTCAGTGTCACCAGTCGGATAAGACAGAACCTACTGTTCAATCCATGGCCACTATTCAAAGGGAAACAGTCAGATCAAATAATTACGCGAATAAAAATTATAGTAATAAAAATAGATTCCCCAACAGAAATTTTCAACATAGAGCACCAGCAAATAAAAGTAAGAATGAAAGTGTTGGCAAACATGAAAAGTCACCAATTCCTAAGGATAACTCTTCTTCAGAAGGCACTTCGAACAGTCCAAAAACTTTGATCTGTTGGAACTGTCGGTTTCCAAATCATACGTACAGTCGTCTTCAGAGATCATGTCGCACATGGACGGTGTCAGCTCCCTTGATCACCGCTGCAATAAGAGCGCTCATACCGTCCAACTGCGACATGTTCGTTGAAGACGACTGTACCATGGTTGTACCATGAAACGTACCATTTTTTGTTTTAAATGCGGCGCGCAAGGAGTATCGACCAGGAATTGTAAGAAATGCTCGGAAAACTAAGTGGGAGTAGTTGTTCTCAAGGCCGGCAACTTTCTCCAAGAAATTTTCAGGCCAAAGATGTTAGGTCAACGCAGACAGTTTCGTGGAAACGCTGGTTAGACCATGTAAAACACTTTTATAAAGATTATAAAGTAGTGAACGGAATTAAGCAGGTGGCGCTCCTTTTCGTCGAAGTCAATAGCGACAATAGGCCCTATATTCGAGTAGAAATAATAGGCAAGGCAGTTACTGCTCTTTTCGATTCAGGTTCGACCGTGAGCATAGTTGGTGGTGTCGGTGTGGACCGCATTACACAGCTGGGGCTCGACGTTACGTCCAACAACTCGGTCACCAAGCATATCACTACAGCTGATGGGACCAAGAACTCCATTTTGGGATTTGTGGACTTGCCCATTTGCATAAGTGGTTCGTGTAGGTTAGTGAAGGCATTTGTAGTTCCTTCCATTGAACAATCGTTTATTTTGGGTAGCGATTTTGCTAGACAGTTTGGAATCTCACTAGATTTTTGTGAAAATAGCTGGAGCATCCGAAGTTCTTTTAATGAAATTGAATTGAAAAATGTAGGTTGTCCTCACAATGAAGAGTCAGATAGCAATCTGTGTACTATTGACAAACTCTCACACGGCGAGCAATTGCAAATTGAACAGGTCATTTCAGGTTCTCAGCGTATCAGCGGTGATAAAAGGTTAGGTCACACAAACAAAATTTCGTTAAGTATTGACACAGGGACGGCTTCTCCGGTTAGGCAAAGGTAGTACGCTATGTCACCGTACATGTTAAACATCTTAAATAAGGAGCTCGACGAAATGTTGGAACTTGGTGTAGTGGAACCTTCACAGAGTGACTGGTGTTCCCCAGTAATTCTAGTAAAAAAGGCTAATGGAGAAATGCGTTTATGTTTCGACGGAAGAAAACTGAACGAGCTGACGAAGCACGACAGTTATCCTTTACCCCGCGTAGACCGAATTCTCAGTATGCTCAGAAATGCGCGTTACATTTCTTCAATAGATTTACGTAAAAGCTTCTGGCAGATTCCATTAGACCAGGCCTCCCGCGAAAAGACCGCCTTCAGCGTGAGTGGGCGAGGACTTTTTCATTTTAAGGTTGTACCATTTGGCTTGAGAAATTCAGCTCAAACTCTATGTCGCCTTATTGACGCAATATTTGGACCGAAATATGAACCAAACGTATTCACATATTTAGATGACATCATTGTGATATCATCTACTTCAGAACAACATCTCAAATTATTGGATGAAGTACGTAGTAAATTAGAAGAGGCTAACCTCACGGTGAATATTAATAAGTGTGAATTTCTCAAACCAACTTTAAAGTAACTAGGTTTTGTCATCGATGAAAATGGGATTAGAACTGACCCAGAAAAAGTTTCCACTATGGTAAATTACCCCAGGCCTACCACGGCTACAGAAGTTAAACGCTTTATAGGGCTTTGCTCATGGTACCGCAGATTTAAAGATAATTTTTCATCTTCAGTTTCTCCAATAAATTCACTATTAGTGGGTAAAAAGAAAAGTCAGCAGATTTCATGGTCTGAAGAGGCTGAAAATTCTTTTATCAAAATTAAAGAGGCATTGGTGTCGGCACCAATCCTTTGCAGTCCTGATTTTAGCAAGCCGTTCATAATTCAGTGCGACGCTAGTGATACTGGTGTGGGAGGAGTTCTCACTCAAAATATCGATGGTGATGAAAGGGTCATCGCCTATGCCAGCCGTTCTTTGTCACGGTCGGAGAGAAACTGGACAGTTACTCAACGTGAGCTCATGGCAGTGATTTTCTGTGTTGAGATGTTTCGGTCGTATGTTGAAGGGACCCGGTTTACGGTGATTTCTGATCACCATTCGTTACTGTGGCTAAATAATATGAAAAATCCGATCGGCAAGCTTGCCAGGTGGGCGGTAAAATTGCGGCAGTATTCTTTTGACCTTCAACACAGAAAATGTTCCGCTAATGTAGTTCCTTACGCTCTCTCTCGGATAAATCCAGAATTACCTGAAGCTAGTGAGACCGCGTTGATTGAGATAGACGTGCAACCCGATAAAGTCGATGCCTGGTATACCGCTATGAAAGATAAAATCTTGAACGAGCCAGAAAATTTCCCTCAGTGGAAAATTGAAGATGAAAAGATCTACAAGTTTGTTTCTTCGCAACTTCCTCTCCGTTCCAATGTAAAAGAATGGAAATTGCTCGTGCCTAAGTCACAAAGGATGTCCATTATGGTGTCTTCACATGATCCACCCACCAGTGGACATTTTGGTTTTTACAAAACGCTATCTCGTTTACAAGACTTATACTACTGGCCGAAAATGAGGCAAGACGTCCTACGTTTCGTTCGGACGTGCAAGGTTTGTGCTTCTCAGAAAATTTCTTCAGCTGGACGATTCGGTCGTATGGGTACTGAAAAATCTGTAGATTTTCCCTGGCAAGTTATTGCTGCTGATGTGATGGGACCATTTCCGCGATCTAGCAAGGGCAACACACATCTACTTGTCATAGGGGACTGGTTCAGTAAATACACTCTAGTGCATCCGATGCGTCAGGCTACGGCCCAGAACATAGCAAAATTCATTGAAAATAATGTTTTTTTGGTTTTCGGTATACCACAGTATGTTATGGTGGATAACGGGACTCAATTTGCGGGGACGATTTTCAAAAAATTGTGTGATAATTATCAGGTGCAAAAGATATGGTACAACGCGCGCTACCATCCTCAGGTAAATTTCGTGGAGCGGATAAACAAAACAATTGGCACCACGATAAGGTGTTGAAAATCATAAGGATTGGGACCAGCATTTACCCAAGATAGCCCATGCTATCAATACCGCAAAACATGAGTCAACGGGTTATACCCCATGTTCCTTGAATTTTGCACGACACGTTCCATTGAGTAAAAAATTTTATGGAGAAATACAATCCACGGCGGATCTAGAAGTCCTTCCAGGGGATCGGGACACTTACGCATCGGATTTACACTCATTGAGAGATGTTTTTCAAGAAGTTCGTGAAAACCTGCATAAATCTAATGAAACAAGTTCTTCTCGATATAATTTGCGGAAAAGGGAACATTCCTTTGGAGTGGGAGACAGAGTTTGGAGGAGGAACAAAGTCCTCTCGGATGCTGCAGCTAAATTTTTTGCCAAACTTGCCCCCAAATATGTACTGTGTACAATGTTTAAGAAAGTCTCACGACTTGTATTCTCGTTGAGAGATGCCAATGGATCACCTGGTGGTGATTGGCACGTCAAGGACTTGAAACCTTACCTAGGTTCTAATTCCGACGTTTCGATAGGGTGAATAACCCAGAGTATAAAATTATATTCTTGTAGATATTGCCTTGTATATATCTTGATGATGATTCCTGAGATATCACGGAATTGGTGAGTTTTGTTTGGCCAACAAAACCGTTTTTGTAAATTTTGTAGATAACATAACATTCGCGAATGAAATTTTTTTGTAAATAATTTGCAGGTATTGGAAGCAAGACGTCGTCTTGAATATCGCACAAATTTTCCATGATGTTCATTTTTAAGTAGACATTCCCGATTTGGACTTTACCCTATTGTGACTTACCGATTATGACCTTTTTGCTTTTCAAGTCGCCTTCATAGGACGTGTGGTACACGAAGTTACCGTATCATGGGCATTTTGGAAAATGAATCAGGAAAATTAAATTTGGAGAATTTTTTTAGAAAAATTCGATTTCAAAATTTCGAAAATTTTATTTTGACAAATTAGTTAAAAAAAAATGGAATACTTACGTTATTTATTTTTTTCTTTTTGGAAGGGGGTGGTTTACCGTTTGAGATATTCAAGAAACGGCACGACTTGTTAAATAGGGGTGACGTCAGCTGCACGCTACGCATTCCGATATTTTCACGGTGCCCTGTTACAGATTTATTAACTAGGCCTAGACCGAAAGTAGAAGTACCGCTGGCCGAAAATGAGGCAAGACGTCCTACGTTTCGTTCGGACGTGCAAGGTTTGTGCTTCTCAGAAAATTTCTTCAGCTGGACGATTCGGTCGTATGGGTACTGAAAAATCTGTAGATTTTCCCTGGCAAGTTATTGCTGCTGATGTGATGGGACCATTTCCGCGATCTAGCAAGGGCAACACACATCTACTTGTCATAGGGGACTGGTTCAGTAAATACACTCTAGTGCATCCGATGCGTCAGGCTACGGCCCAGAACATAGCAAAATTCATTGAAAATAATGTTTTTTTGGTTTTCGGTATACCACAGTATGTTATGGTGGATAACGGGACTCAATTTGCGGGGACGATTTTCAAAAAATTGTGTGATAATTATCAGGTGCAAAAGATATGGTACAACGCGCGCTACCATCCTCAGGTAAATTTCGTGGAGCGGATAAACAAAACAATTGGCACCACGATAAGGTGTTGAAAATCATAAGGATTGGGACCAGCATTTACCCAAGATAGCCCATGCTATCAATACCGCAAAACATGAGTCAACGGGTTATACCCCATGTTTCTTGAATTTTGCACGACACGTTCCATTGAGTAAAAAATTTTATGGAGAAATACAATCCACGGCGGATCTAGAAGTCCTTCCAGGGGATCGGGACACTTACGCATCGGATTTACACTCATTGAGAGATGTTTTTCAAGAAGTTCGTGAAAACCTGCATAAATCTAATGAAACAAGTTCTTCTCGATATAATTTGCGGAAAAGGGAACATTCCTTTGGAGTGGGAGACAGAGTTTGGAGGAGGAACAAAGTCCTCTCGGATGCTGCAGCTAAATTTTCTGCCAAACTTGCCCCCAAATATGTACTGTGTACAATGTTTAAGAAAGTCTCACGACTTGTATTCTCGTTGAGAGATGCCAATGGATCACCTGGTGGTGATTGGCACGTCAAGGACTTGAAACCTTACCTAGGTTCTAATTCCGACGTTTCGATAGGGTGAATAACCCAGAGTATAAAATTATATTCTTGTAGATATTGCCTTGTATATATCTTGATGATGATTCCTGAGATATCACGGAATTGGTGAGTTTTGTTTGGCCAACGAAACCGTTTTTGTAAATTTTGTAGATAACATAACATTCGCGAATGAAATTTTTTTGTAAATAATTTGCAGGTATTGGAAGCAAGACGTCGTCTTGAATATCGCACAAATTTTCCATGATGTTCATTTTTAAGTAGACATTCCCGATTTGGACTTTACCCTATTGTGACTTACCGATTATGACCTTTTTGCTTTTCAAGTCGCCTTCATAGGACGTGTGGTACACGAAGTTACCGTATCATGGGCATTTTGGAAAATGAATCAGGAAAATTAAATTTGGAGAATTTTTTTAGAAAAATTCGATTTCAAAATTTCGAAAATTTTATTTTGACAAATTAGTTAAAAAAAAAATGGAATACTTACGTTATTTATTTTTTTCTTTTTGGAAGGGGGTGGTGTACCGTTTGAGATATTCAAGAAACGGCACGACTTGTTAAATAGGGGTGACGTCAGCTGCACGCTACGCATTCCGATATTTTCACGGTGCCCTGTTACAGATTTATTAACTAGGCCTAGACCGAAAGTAGAAGTACCGCTTCTACGCGTTAGATGGGGGTGGTAAAATTAATTAAGTAGAATACTGTTAAGGAGTTTTCTTTATTTTTTTGGTGAACGTGACAAAGTCAGAGATTTGTATTGATACAGATTTCATCAAATCATCTAGATGTAGTTGTGTAGCTACCGTTAGTGTCAGATCCAGTACAATTTCGGTACCATTGCTACAGACAAGGAGAGTCCTGTGGGAAGAACTAGGGTTCCAGTTATGCAGTAGATGTGTTATTCATCATAATAAGGTTTCTTCATCGTCGTAGCCAGCCGTACCTGAAACAAAAATCATAATAATAGGGTGCATGTCATCTAGTACACTCATCAGTGCTACTTACCTATGTTTTCCAAATCCTCAATGATGATGATAGAATGTCTTGTATGAAAGCAGTTTCCATTACACCTGGAATACTATTCGCTTGAAGGCTATTTTGACGCTGTGCAAAACAATAGTTCTGTGCTTCTGATAGTTGTCATGTCAGTTCTTAGATGGCGTTAGGATGATGGGAGATGCGTTGAGCTTGACTAGAAAGGCGACGAAAGAAAAGGGAGCAGGGTGAGAGAAAATGGCGGTGAAAGGCTACCCAAGTTTGTGAGTCCCAAAAAGAGGGTTTTTGTCACCGTATATTCGGGATCTGTACCCAAAAACCAAATTTTCGGATGTCTTCATAGTACCTAGTGGTTGATAGTAGAAGTTGGGGCTCATTGATACTGATCATAAGCACATCTCATCCTCATGCCTACTTACCACCTCGTGTCATACCGTTTGCTGCTTTCTGTAAGTACTTTTTGTATTGCTCAATAAAATACATCAGCTACATTCAGGAATGTTTTTCCAGTTGGATGTTCACTGTATTTTGAATTTTGTTTGGTTCAACCATTTTTTTGAAGGATGTTGGGGTTCTTTCCATTAACCCTCCGAGTGGGGTAAGTTACGCCTGAGGGCGAAGTTTTTGTTTAAGTTCGAAAGTACATAGCTTTCTTACAGGGTTTTAGGTGGAAGTATTCAACCTCTAATTAAGGGGTGTCTCTGGATGTACCCAGAAGACGAGTAGGTTAGAAAGCACCATTTTAGTTCAGACATTCAGATGTACCAAAATTAACCCATGACAACCCTTCAGACCATCAGATGTTTAGTCCTGGACCAGAGTTCCTGATATTATTTTTTCAACAACCAAAATTTCTGCTATGCCCATGTTTTCACCATGATATGACTTGTTAACACTATGTTTATGAAATCCATCCACCATTATTGTGATACTCAACCTTGATCGATTTCGCTCAGTACTGAGCGAACACTGATAGGTATCTTTTGAACCAGCACTACTTAATTTCATCAAGTTTTCATTGTGATTCACACACCTTCAAATGTCAAGGCTATATCTGCTACAACTGTGCTTTATGATTTAAATCAGCAAGAATGTTTTATATCATAAAATGTTAAGAAGTTATTAACATTCCTATAATATTTTCAAATTTTGATGTCAAAATTAAACAACAGATAATTTCTGAAGAGTTGACAAGGGCTGCTAACTGTTGCATTTCAATTGAGGTGCATCAGATATTTTTTTGTGAATATACAGGGTTGCTGGGAAACGTGTTTGATTTCTTTCCACATGCAACACATCTATACAGGGTGATTCTGAACTATATCACAAAGTAAGTCATATTTTCTTGTACCATCATGCTTATATCATTAGGAAATTTGTTTTCTTGAATTGAGCAAATTTTCACTCACCTTTGCCAAGTTCAATTCAAGTGGCGCCTGGGAAATTCTAGTTCACTTTAAGTTATAAATATTTTTGCATCACCATTTGTACCCCGACCACATGCTCTACCGACCCAATGCTAACGGAGATAGTGACTTTTATCTTTTCTAACAAAGATGAGGTTACACATTTTGACGCACGAACGTGGGGCCCGAAGCTGAACTAGAAATTTTTTTTAAAAAATTAAAAATTTAATATTTACTCATATAAAGATATTATTGTGAAATTGTTCAGAACACTGTTGTGTGATGGATGTGGAGAGTATCAAGACAGTTTAGTGTATAGAGGTTCACAAATTGTTGAAAAGGTTCATACAGGGTGACCCCAAAAATTTATTTTGTTTTTGAGATATTCGGTAGGTGTTTTTCAAATCTCTTCAAACTTTCATTTCAATTGGGGAATCGAGTTCGTTATTGTGACGAGTCCATTATCGCGATAGTGTAGCTACAGGGTGGTACTTTCTTTACATACATCAAATTTCAGAATTTGTCATTTTTGACTGGTTTACCGGAAGTGATCACAATTATTGGTGTTGCAAATGACTCTTAGGAAATTTGTGCCGATATACAGGGTGGACAAAAATTTTATTCACTTGAAATTTTTATGATTTTGATCAAAATAGTTTAGCTTTAAATTTTATAACAAGGTTTGACTTGTATACTTTTGGGAGTTTGTTCTGACAGTTTCCTGCAAACATGGAGGGAGTTTTCAAGCCTAATAATTTATTGCTGGATGAAATCAATTATGAATTGGCCATCAGAGGCATCTTGACTACTAAACAACAGGATGAGAAGAGGAAAATTTTGACGCGACTCTTAGACAAAGAAAAAAATAATCCGGGTTCTCTCATAACTATGACATTGTGTGTCGTTGGTTTCGATACTGAAAAAACAGCTGTCGACGGAAGTTTGAGTTCAATTCAAACTGTGCTCAATGATTTTGAGGGCACCTCATCTGATTCCATTTATAAACGCCTTAAGTCCAGATTAGCGCATGTCACCGGCCGAGTCATGCGTATTCCGGTCGTGGAAGGAAGAGCAGACGAGATAACAGCTTATAAAAATGAAACTTCAGCGACATGTATTTTGTTAGATGCTGAACTTCATGAGAAAGTCACTCCGGGAAATCTTAACACTAGTACGCCACCAATTAATAATATGACACCTGTCATAAATGTACCTGCTCCGGTAGTTACTTATAATACAAGGCAAGTTCCAATATCTGATTGGGGATTAAAATTCGGAGGAAACCCTAAAGAACTTTATTCGTTTTTGGATAGAATCACAGCTTATGCTCAGGCTCGAGGAATAGATGATTCAAAACTCTTCAAGTCAGCCGTCGAATTATTTTCCGGGGACGCATTCGTATGGTTTTTGCAAGCTCGTGTACATTTAGATAATTGGGATAGTTTAGTGAGTCAGCTCAAAACTGATTTTCTTCCACCTCACGCGGATGATGATATTTGGGATGAAATCAAATCTAGAAAACAGGGTAGGCATGAGTCGGTAGTAATATTTGCCGCAGTTATGGAAAATCTTCTCCAAAGACTTTCTCGCCCTCCGCATGAATCAACTAAGGTTAAAATCCTCAGACAAAATTTAGTTTTTGAATATATATCTCATTTGGCACTGTCCGAAATCACTACTGTTGCGGAGCTAGTTAAATTGTGCAATCGTTTGGAAGAAGCGAACTATCTGAAAAATAAATCGAATACGAAAAATAAGATACCAGAAAAAGTTTGTCAGTGTCACCAGTCGGATAAGACAGAACCTACTGTTCAATCCATGGCCACTATTCAAAGGGAAACAGTCAGATCAAATAATTACGCGAATAAAAATTATAGTAATAAAAATAGATTCCCCAACAGAAATTCTCAACATAGAGCACCAGCAAATAAAAGTAAGAATGAAAGTGTTGGCAAACATGAAAAGTCACCAATTCCTAAGGATAACTCTTCTTCAGAAGGCACTTCGAACAGTCCAAAAACTTTGATCTGTTGGAACTGTCGGTTTCCAAATCATACGTACCATGGTTGTACCATGAAACGTACCATTTTTTGTTTTAAATGCGGCGCGCAAGGAGTATCGACCAGGAATTGTTAGAAATGCTCGGAAAACTAAGTGGGAGTAGTTGTTCTCAAGGCCGGCAACTTTCTCCAAGAAATTTTCAGGCCAAAGATGTTAGGTCAACGTAGACAGTTTCGTGGAAACGCTGGTTAGACCATGTAAAACACTTTTATAAAGATTATAAAGTAGTGAACGGAATTGAGCAGGTGGCGCCCCTTTTCGTCGAAGTCAATAGCGACAATAGGCCCTATATTCGACTAGAAATAATGGGCAAGGCAGTTACTGCTCTTTTCGATTCAGGTTCGACCGTGAGCATAATTGGTGGTGTCGGTGTGAACCGCATTACACAGCTAGGGCTCGACGTTACGTCCAACAACTCGGTCACCAAGCATATCACTACAGCTGATGGGACCAAGAACTCCATTTTGGGATTTGTGGACTTGCCCATTTGCATAAGTGGTTTGTGTAGGTTAGTGAAGGCATTTGTAGTTCCTTCCATTAAACAATCGTTTATTTTGGGTAGCGATTTTGCTAGGCAGTTTGGAATCTCACTAGATTTTTGTGAAAATAGCTGGAGCATCCGAAGTTCTTTTAATGAAATTGAATTGAAAAATGTAGGTTGTCCTCACAATGAAGAGTCAGATAGCAATCTGTGTACTATTGACAAACTCTCACACGGCGAGCAATTGCAAATTGAACAGGTCATTTCAGGTTTTCAGCGTATCAGCGGTGATAAAAGGTTAGGTCACACAAACAAAATTTCGTTAAGTATTGACACAGGGACGGCTTCTCCGGTTAGGCAAAGGCAGTACGCTATGTCATCGTACATGTTAAACATCTTAAATAAGGAGCTCGACGAAATGTTGGAACTTGGTGTAGTGGAATCTTCACAGAGTGACTGGTGTTCCCCAGTAATTCTAGTAAAAAAGGCTAATGGAGAAATGCGTTTATGTTTCGACGGAAGAAAACTGAACGAGCTGACGAAGCACGACAGTTATCCTTTACCCCGCGTAGACCGAATTCTCAGTATGCTCAGAAATGCGCGTTACATTTCTTCAATAGATTTACGTAAAAGCTTTTGGCAGATTCCATTAGACCAGGCCTCCCGCGAAAAGACCGCCTTCAGCGTGAGTGGGCGAGGACTTTTTCATTTTAAGGTTGTACCATTTGGCTTGAGAAATTCAGCTCAAACTCTATGTCGCCTTATTGACGCAATATTTGGACCGAAATATGAACCAAACGTATTCACATATTTAGATGACATCATTGTGATATCATCTACTTCAGAACAACATCTCAAATTATTGGATGAAGTACGTAGTAAATTAGAAGAGGCTAACCTCACGGTGAATATTAATAATTGTGAATTTCTCAAACCAACTTTAAAGTACCTAGGTTTTGTCATCGATGAAAATGGGATTAGAACTGACCCAGAAAAAGTTTCCACTATGGTTAATTACCCCAGGCCTACCACGGCTACAGAAGTTAAACGCTTTATAGGGCTTCGCTCATGGTACCGCAGATTTATAGATAATTTCTCATCTTTAGTTTCTCCAATAAATTCACTATTAGTGGGTGAAAAGAAAAGTCAGCAGATTTCATGGTCTGAAGAGGCTGAAAATTCTTTTATCAAAATTGAAGAGGCATTGGTGTCGGCACCAATCCTTTGCAGTCCTGATTTTAGCAAGCCGTTCATAATTCAGTGCGACGCTAGTGATACTGGTGTGGGAGGAGTTCTCACTCAAAATATCGATGGTGATGAAAGGGTCATCGCCTATGCCAGCCGTTCTTTGTCACGGTCGGAGAGAAACTGGACAGTTACTCAACGTGAGCTCATGGTAGTGATTTTCTGTGTTGAGAAGTTTCGGTCGTATGTTGAAGGGACCCGGTTTACGGTGATTTCTGATCACCATTCGTTACTGTGGCTGAATAATATGGAAAATCCGACCGGCAAGCTTCAATATTCGTTGTTCAAAAATTATTAAATCTAAAATAGATTTCCCAGAGGAAGAATTTTTAGAGTTCAAAAATTTCTGTCACAAAGAAAAAGTTTCTTTTGTCGTTTACAGCAATTTTGAATAACTGCTCATTCCACTACAAGATGAACAATGTAGAAAAAAAATTATAAAGACATCTCGGTATCGGAAACATGAAACATTTAGTGTGGGATATTATGTAAAGTGTACTTCAGATGACAGTTCATCATTCTATAAAAGTTACTGAGGTACCGACTGCATTGAGTGGTTTGTGAAAGAGTTAGATGACTTAGCACTCTTCATTGAGGCAAAAATGCGTATGAACTTACCGATGAGCAAAGATGCTGTGAAAATTTTGAATAAAACTACATGTCACATTTGTGAAAAAACATTTACCTAATCGGATACCATCGTTCGCGACCATGACCACTATACAGGGATATTCCGCGGACTCAGTCATTTGAAATGTAACCTCAAATACACAAATTCCCATACCGTTCCCATTTTCTTTCACAACCTATCGGGATATGATAGTCATTTCATTATAAAAAATTTGGCAAAACACTCTCGAGTTACTCTACTTTCAATAAATAAGGGAAAATATATCAGTTACACCCAACATAATTCTAGATCCAACATAAAATTCAGATTTGTCGATTCATATCATCATATTTGTGACGTTTTTTTGTCTGCGGGATTAGATCAGCACAGATGAGAACGTCCAGGATTCAGGTTTTCTTTGATTTACTGTCAGATTTGGTGAAATCAAAAGACTAGATGTTAACGATAGATGACTGAATTTATTTCCTTTTCCTAAAATGTTAAGGTGTACTCTATTTATTCCATTTATATCATTATCGGCTTTTCGGGATCCTCTTCCTCTCGATGGCTTCGTAGGCTGCAACAACTCCAACTCAGGAACCTGGTTCGCTTCCTAGGGAATCTCCAGGGCACTCGGCGATGATGACAAATTCGTGTGATGCAGTTTGACTCAACTGCTAGCGTTTCAACAATCAGAAAAGAATCTCAGTCTGAATGTTTACTGGGGATAATACTGAGATCAGTAAGGGGGCGGTGGAGTCGGCGTGGTTCTAATTTCGTACTGAAACGTGTCTAGAATCACAGGCACGAGTTACGGCTTAGTTAAAAATACCGAGATATCCTCCACGGGACTGAAGATAATTCGGGAATCAATAGAGAGGCGGCGGGGGCGGTGTGATTCTAGTATCGTGGTGAAACGTGTCTAGAAACACAGGTACTAGTACGATCTAGCTGAAAATACCGAAATATCCTACACGGGATTGAAGATAATGCGGGAATCAATAGAGAGGCGGCGGGGGCGGTGTGATTCTAGTATCGTGGTGAAACGTGTCCAGAAACACAGGTACTAGTACGACCTAGCTGAAAATACCGAAATATCCTACACAGGGCCGAGGATAATTCGGGAATCAATAGAGAGGCGGCGGGGGCGGTGTGATTCTAGTATCGTGGTGAAACGTGTCTAGAAACACAGACACTAGTACGACCTAGCTGAAAATACCGAAATATCCTACACAGGATCGAGGATAATTCGAGAATCAATAGAGAGGCGGCGGGGGCGGTGTGTTTCTAGTAGCGTAGTGAAGCGTATCTAAAATCACAGGTACGAGTCCAGCCTTGTTGAAAATACCGAAATATCCTACACCGGACCGAGGATAATTCGAGAATCAAAAAAAGAGGCGGCGGGGGCAGTGTGATTCTAGTAGCGTAGTGAAACGTATCTAAAATCACAGGCACGAGTACGTCCTAGCTGAAAATACCGAAATTACTCCACACAGGACTGAAGATAATTCGGGAATCAATAGAGAGGCGGCGGGGGCGGTGTGATTCTAGTATCGTAGTGAAACGTGTCTAGAGTCACAGGCACTAGTACGACCTAGCTGATAATACCGAAATACTCCACACAGGACTGAAGATAATTCGGGAATCAATAGAGAGGCGGCGGGGGCGGTGTGATTCTAGTATCGTGGTGAAACGTGTCTAGAAACACAGACACTAGTACGACCTAGCTGAAAATACCGAAATATCCTACACAGGATCGAGGATAATTCGAGAATCAATAGAGAGGCGGCGGGGGCGGTGTGATTCTAGTAGCGTAGTGAAACGTATCTGAAATCACAGGCACGAGTCCAGCCTTGTTGAAAATACCGAAATATCCTACACCGGACCGAGGATAATTCGAGAATAAAAAAAAAGGCGGCGGGGGCGGTGTGATTCTAGTAGCGTAGTGAAACGTATCTAAAATCACAGGCACGAGTACGTCCTAGCTGAAAATACCGAAATTACTCCACACAGGACTGAAGATAATTCGGGAATCAATAGAGAGGCGGCGGGGGCGGTGTGATTCTAGTATCGTAGTGAAACGTGTCTAGACTCACAGGCACTAGTACGACCTAGCTGAAAATACCGAAATACTCCACACAGGACTTAAGATAATTCGGGAATCAATAGAGAGGCGGCGGGGGCGGTGTGATTCTAGTATCGTAGTGAAACGTGTCTAGAGTCACAGGCACTAGTACGACCTAGTTGAAAATACCGAAATGTCCTACACAGGACCGAGGATAATTCGGGAATCAATAGAGAGGCGGCGGGGGCGGTGTGATTCTAGTATCGTGGTGAAACGTGTCTAGAATCACAGGCACTAATACGATCTAGCTGAAAATACCGAAATATCCTACACAGAACCGAGGATAATTCGGGAATCAATAGAGAGGCGGCGGGGGCGGTGTGATTCTAGTATCGTAGTGAAACGTGTCTAGAATCACAAGCACTAGTACGACCTAGCTGAAAATACCGAAATATCCTACACAGGACCGAGGATAATTCGGGAACCAATAGAGAGGCGGCGGGGGCGGTGTGATTCTAGTATCGTAGTGAAACGTGTCTAAAATCACAGGCACGAGTTACGGCCTAGTTAAAAATACCGAAATTATTCCACACAGGACTGAAGATAATTCGGGAATCAATAGAGAGGCGGCGGGGGCGGTGTGATTCTAGTAGCGTAGTGAAACGTGTCTAAAATCACAGGCACGAGTACGACCTAGCTGGAAATACCGAAATATCCTACACAGGACCGAGGATAATTCGGGAATCAATAGAGGGGCGGCGGGGGCGGTGGGATTCTAGTAGCGTATTGAAACGTGTCTAAAATCACAGGCACGAGTTCGTCCTAGCTGAAGATACCGTAATTACTCCACACAGGACTGAAGATAATTCGGGAATCAAGAGAGAGGCGGCGGGGGCGGTGTGATTCTAGTATCGTAGTGAAACGTGTCTAGAGTCACAGGCACTAGTACGACCTAGTTGAAAATACCGAAATGTCCTACACAGGACCGAGGATAATTCGGGAATCAATAGAGAGGCGGCGGGGGCGGTGTGATTCTAGTATCGTAGTGAAACCTGTCTAAAATCACAGGCACGAGTTGGATGAAACTGAAATAATCTCATATGGTCGGGAGATACGGAACCTGGGTGAATTCAGGTTGAACGGGGACGGGGGCGGTGTGAAACTAGTGGCGTTGTGAAACGTATCTAGAATCACAGACAGCAATTTGGTATCACTGGAAAATATGTCTGTTAGTCAGAATATAACGAAATCTTGATGAAAAACAGATCTATACGGGGACGGGGGCGGTGTGATCCTAGTGGCGTATTGAAACGTATCTAAAATCACATACCGTGAGCTGTTATTATTTGGCAATCATCAGTCTGATTCCCTCAGAGCAGTTTGCGTACAACTACTACTTTCCAATGACCCAACCGAACATTTCAGGCACCGCGTATCGACTGACTGTCGTCGTCCTCTCAGCGAGCCACGTCGCTCTCTCGCTGCGGCTGCCGATTGAACGGCCAGGAGGGGGACCTGCGCGCGATGTATCCGTACAGCGGTACCCACGACTAGCCACCTCGAGTGCTGTAAATCAACTGCCTTTCCCCGATATTTTCGTTTCTCGTCTCGCCCGATCGAAACGATGCTTCGTTGGTTTCCGCCTCTGTCTCCCCATGGGATAATCAATTCAAGTGATAGCTGGAATCTCGCGGTGGAGTCTTTTAGAATTCAATCGGGATGAACAATAACCATTAGCCAAGTACGAATTTCCCAGGAATTCGTTACACCCCCCCCCCTTGCTTTCTTGAGGGAAACTTCGTTTCACTCAGGGTCCCTAGTCAACTCAACATCCCTATTCTCTGCCCATCTATCAGCTTCTTCCCATCTCCGGGCGGGAAAATTAAAAAAAATAAAAATAAACATAATTCTATTGCTCCTCAATGCAGGGGGAGACATCTGGAAACAAAAATTTCCCAAAATAAAAACGTCTTCTTAATTCCAAGAACTTAACAACTCCTCTCTTCAGGAAAAAATCGGAAACACCTTTCCCTAACCAAAAAAACTTCCTGCAGTGACAGCCCTTCTTGGGCGTCGAGGCCCAACTTAAAATTTGGATTCCATCCGAAAAAATAAAAATCTCAGCAGTGCATCACGGGGCTGGGTGCGCATGCCCCTGCTCCCAGTTCCGTTTGGCGCGTTGCCGTCTCTGACGGCGCCTGCGTGCTGCCGCCGGGAGTTCAGGGGTCGGTACCCTCTTAGGGGGTGACGCTGCCTCTTGCAAACCTTCCTCTCTCGTACGGAACGGTAGGGTGTCATCGACGCTCGCGACCTCCTTAGGTGGACCAAATTCCTCTTCGATTTCCTGCAGGGTGTCGAAATCCACCAGCTCCAGGCCGTCCGAGTCAGATGATGACTCCTTCGGGAACTCCACTGACATCACGGTTCCCTCTCTCTCCACATCTTGTGGCCATTCGTCTATAATTTCGAATTCCTCGTCGGAAGTCGTGTGCGTCTGCTCTGCCGTTTCCCTACCTGCTACCAGCATAATATTCTGTATTATCTGGATCTGAGGCGGTTTGGCGGTCTGTCTGGGTCGCAGTCTCTCGGGGTAGCATTCGTCCCGGTACGCCATCGCTTCTCGGTTGGCGTTCAGCGTCCTGTAGCCTTGCTCCACATTATGCATGGCGTCCTGATACATGCAACCAGTACGGCTGCTGGGATTGTCGAGGTTGAACTCCATCTCCCACACGGTCGACGATAAACTGGCGAGCACCTGTCGGTGCGTGTTGTTTCATATGCCCAGCGACTCTTCCCCTACCTCCGTTGGAATACGTGCGCGGGCACTCGCCACTTCCATCGCACCGTATCCCTTCCACTGTTGGTACCGTAAGGTCATCCGCTCTCGTGGCACACCGACTTATCGATGTTGCCAGCGTTGCCATCTTCCCTCGGATCTCAAATTCCGCAGATGCCCGAACTTTTACCCCAATCTTTTTATTTCTTTTCCGCACCCAGCTGGGGAATAGTTTATTGTACTGTGTGCGGAACGGGACATTATCAGCGTACTGGTTTGATGTCTTTGACATGGGCGGTTATTGGCCGTCCTCCCTTCAAGGATCGTAGTCGAAAAACTACAGGTGAGTCTACTCTTATCACCCGGTAAGGGCCTTCAAATTTTGATGCGAGTTTGGCGTTGAAATGTTGTGCGGCCGAAGATAGGTGATGTGTGCGGCACATCACTAGGTCACCCCATCGCGGGGACCACTCACGTCTCCGTAGGTTATAATATTTGGTCTGTACTTCAGTCGCTCTGGTTAGATTTTCTCGTGCCAGTTCATGTAGGTCCGATAGTTTTTTCAATCTCTCAACAAACTGGTCTGGCGCTTCTTCGATACTGGGAATTTCCTCCTGCAGCTGTGGTCCCGGAGGGACTAGCTCGCGGCCGAAATTCATCATAGCCGGGGTGTATCCTGTGGATTTTTGCACTGCTGTGTTGATAGCGAATTTCAATTCCGGTACCCTGCCAAAAATACCTTATGAAGTCTCATGAAAAAATATAGACAAAATATGAGTATCAATAAGGATATATAACCGAGTTCTGTAGCGTATGAGTACATGATCTCTGGCACATGAACTTTCTAAAAGGTTTAATGATATTTCATAAGCATATGTGATTTATAAGCGTATACAAATATGGAGTATAAGAGTTTTTATCAGGCACAAGTGGTTTGAGGAGACTATGACCTTTAATAAGATATTGCACTCCCAATTGGAAAAGTATTCTATGAACATTCATGCGCCTTAGTATATATGAGAAATATGTAGGAATTGACAAAAAGAATTCTATTGGGTATCGCCAGGAAAAAAATAGTTCAGGATTTCAGAGTTTCACTAAGGAATTCCTTATCTAATTTAATGCGATTTCTATTAGCATTCAGTCGACTCAGAATAACTGAGAATTTACGAGTTTCAATTAGACAATGAATGCCTAATCTGAAATGTGTCCAATGAGTGTTCATAAGATTGAACTAGTTCCTAGGTTCATGAGCTCAAATATGGAAACAGGGTTCTAAAATTTCAGGTTTCTCATCAGCTTGAATGCAGTGAATAATTATTGAGTAATCATAAGTTTTTAAAAGACACTATAGATATAATCTCAAACGTATTTCATGGGTTTTTGTAAGGGTAAAAAGTAATCGATAAATTATGATATTCAATAGGGAACTGCTGCCCAGATTCTATCGGGTGCTAATGAGTTTGTATGTGGTATATTAGGTTTCAAGTATTCGAAATTTCTTATAAGTAATTACTGATCTATAATGGAACGTATCTTATTAGTCAAGCTGAGGTAAGATATGTTCCAGAATTCATGAGTGTTGATGAGGATATAACGTTTTAACTGTATTCGTGTTATGATGTTTCCTGCGTTATTTCTGTATAAGGATTCACGAGTTCTGGACAATACATGCCTAATCTGAATGGTATCTAATAAGTTTGTATGAGATGTGTTAGTTCTGAGGATTTTTGGGGTTTGAAAAAACATTACTGATTTGAAATGGAACGTATCCTATGAGTCAAGCTGAGGCTTGATGTCTTTCAAAACTGATGGGTGTTGATGAGGATATACCATTATGACTCCAATAGTATGTTGAGAGGTTTCATGCGGGATTGCTGTATAAGGATTTGAAATGTATCTGATCAGTTTTTATGAGATATGTATGTTCTGAGAATTTGAGAGTTTTCAAAAGACAATCCCGATCTGGAATGAAACGTACTCTATGAGGAAATATTTGTTTAAGGATTCATTAGTTTTGATAGGGATTTACCGTTATGACTGTATCCATATGTTGAGATGAATGATGCGTTATTTCTGTATGGGGATTCACGAGTTTTGATAAGACAATACATGTCTAATCTGGATGGTAACTAATTAGTTTGTATGAGAGGGGTATGTTCTGGAGATTTTTGTAGTTTGAAATGACAATACTGATTTGAAATGAAACGTATCCTATGGGTCAAGCTGAGACTGGATGTGTTCCAGAATTCATGAGTGTTAATAAGGATATACAGTTATGACTGCAATGGTATGTTGAGAGGTTTTATGCGGAATTTCTGTATGAGGATTCTCAAGTTCAGATTGGACAATACATGTCTGATCTGAAATTTATCTGATCAGTTTGTATAGAATGTATGTTCTGAGAATTTGAAAGGTTTCAAAAGAGACGAAACTGATCTGAAATGAAACGAATCTCATGAGGAAATATTTGTTCGAGAATTTATGAGTGTTGATGAGGATATACCGTTATGACTTCAATGGTATGTTGGGAGGTTTTATGCGGAATTCCTGTATAAGGATTCACAAGTTCAGATTGGACAATACATGTCAGATCTGAAATTTATCTGATCAGTTTGTATAGGATGTATATTCTGAGGATTTGAGAGGTTTTGAAAGAGAGAAAACTGATCTGAAATGAAACGAATCTTATGAGGAAATATTTGTTCAAGAATTCATTAGTGTTGATAAGGATATACCATTATGACTGTACTCATATGTTGAGATGTTTTATGCGTTATTTCGGTATGAGGATTCACGAGTTTAGATTAGCCTAATCTGAATGGTATCTGATGGGTTTGAATGAGATGTGTATGTTTTTGAGGTTTGTAAAGACAATGCTGATCTGAAATGAAACGTATCTTATACGTCAAGCTGAGGATAAAATGTGTTGAAGACTTCTTGAGGGTTGATGAGGATATATAGTTATGACAACTGGTATATATCGAGAGGCCTTTTCGCAGAAATTTTTTTATGATGATTTACGAGTTTGGATCAGACAATCCATGTCCCGTATAAAATGTTTCCTATGAGTTTGTGTGACTTTCAATTGTACAAGATTTTCAAGTTCAAAATATATATTATAAGATCTTATGAGGATTAATGACAATGATTGACAGTTGTTATATGATTATATTGATAAAACGAAAAATTTTATGCGGAATTTGTCTACTAGTTTCAATCAGACAATGCATGCCCAATCCAAAATGTATTGAATGAGTTTGTATGAGAAAATCAGTTCAAAGATTTTCAATTTATAATGAGAACACACGGTTCTAATATTATAGGTTACCAGCAGTTTGTATGAGAAACATAATTTTCGATAGCTCATAACTTCTATTTTCCAAGACACCATTGCGTAAGTACAATTTTTGTGTTCATATAATATCAGAGTCGGTGCTTGAACGCATTTGCAAATAAATAATTTCTGATATGATGCTTGCAGGTCACTGATGATGATCGAAAACATCTCAAAACGTGACTTATAGTTAAGGAACATGCAATGCCAAAAATCATGAAAATTGATCCCAGCCTTCTATTTTTATGAGCAAAATTATTTTTTTCCAAAAAAACTTCAACGCCTTGTACCAACTCAACGAGACGATTTTGGATACAGGTAAGTTGGCCTAAATCAAGTTGTTTCTATCCCAGGAGTCCACAGCCGAGCCATGTCCGAATCTTTTACAGATACCCTGTATATTTTATTTGAAAATATAATTATATTAATTGTCACTTTCTCGGAAAAAAATTATTGATTTCAATTTTTTTCTATATATCCACCACCCCCTGATTTCGTTACAAAACATTTTCAGACCATCTTTTATCATCTTTCTTTTTTAATCACATGACCCTGTATATTTCCATATTTTCCGATTTATTTCACAAACATCAGCTCATCAAAACAGGATTGTTCTTATATTGGTACTGGTATTTCAACTTCAATACGCACACAATCCGGAGTAACGAAGAAGCCTGAGGATTTTTGCCAAATGAATCCTTATTCGATCACATAAAAACCATTCCTTTATATTTTCATACATTCTCATAATTCCTATCAGCATTGCATCAAGAAACTATTATATATTTTCATACCTACTAGAAACTGATAGATCCACATAAATACCCGAAAAACAAGGCCAAATTCATAACATAGGTTACTCATGAATCCATATAGACTCACATCTGAAAATTCACTTGGAGAGTCATTAAGTCTCCACAGAGTGGAATACAAAATTTAAGTTGGTAACAAAACAGTAACTTTTTTGCGTTGGTAGTTCTGTGACTGAGCTAGCCACTAGCCAGCCATATTTGTTTCAGTTCTTGTTGCTCGCGAAGAAAGACAGGTATCTCTGTTTTGATTCAAGAGAATACTCATTATTCTGAAATTATTGTTGAGAATTGAGGTGTGAATTGCAAGTCATATCATGTGTAGTGTAGTGGATAGTGCTCCAATCTGAAATAACTTTCGGATAAATGTGAACATTACTCATGATTAGCAACGGAATTTGTTTCTTTGTTCGCACCAAGAGGTTGAACATCCGCCATGATGCACAAACTTGTGAGTATTTTCTATCTCGAATATTGCATCACTTCATCCTCATTGCTGATTTGGATTTATAAAGATTCTTGAGTTTGAAATAGACAATGCATTGCTGATATATATAGAGTTCTATAAGTTCCTGTAAGGTTTATGTGTTTCAAAGGTTGAAGGTTGAAAATGACTGGCACAATTCTACACATATCTCAATACCTTCGTATCTTGTGAGTTGTTTGTATAAGGTTTCCAATCACAATACTTAATTATATTTCATGCTCATTCACGAGCCTGAGAAAGTATTATGATGTATGTGTGGGAATCAACAGATATGGTATCGTGTGGAAAGACAGGAAACAAAGTGAGGGCGGCATTTATTAGCTGTAATGAGGAATCCCGCATCTGATTCAATGCGATTTTTATGAGTATCAATTCGATTCAAAACTACTGCAAATTTACAAGTTTTAATGGTGAAATTGAGTGTTGATCACAATCGTATCTTACAGGTTATTATAAGCAAAATATCTTTCAGGAATTCATACCGTCGAATGAGGAACCACACATCCGATTACATAGAATCCTCATTGAATGTATGTGGAATGAAATATTTGAGAACCAATGAGATTGTATAAGACATTACAATCCCAATATGCAATGAATTTTATGAGTTTCCATAAGACAATCAATTTTCGAGAATTCACGGGACCAAATGAGAAAGTATGTCACTTTTGTGTGTGTGTTTGTATTGGTTTTTGTGAGTTACTTTTGTTTTGAATTATTGAGGAATCAGAACTTCGATCAATACTGAGCTATCCTGGAAGATGTCATGAACGTTTTTATTTCAGTCTATTTCAGGATTTTTATAGGTTCATATAATCGATGAGTCTTTGTATCCGTAATCAGACATGTCTTCGTATCAGGCAATGCTGTGGGAGCGATATTCAATAGAATATTTTATTTTCAATCACAATTAAATTTTATGCTGAATCACAAGCTTGATGAGGTTTTATGTGGAATTTATAAGATAAGATCTTATTAGAAATCGTGTGTAAAGAGTGAGAAAAGGATTGAATAGGAAACCTTAATCTGATTTCATGCGATTTCTATCAGCTTTCATATTACTCAGGGCTTCAGGAGGCTTCATAATGTATGTTCCAAAAATTACAAATTGAAAAAAATTACTGGCATGATTTGACACGTATCCTATATCAGTATGTATTGGAATATATAAGTTTTTTATCTGAATGGTATTTCTTCAAGCACACATCAATTTTTCACAGTTCACGAGAAGAAAAATGATGTCTCCTGAAAACCATCCTATATCAGTATAGAGATTCTAAATGAAAAATGTATCTGTAGAGATGTGTTCTTGGATTTGTTATTACTAACGCATAAATGATCTTGCAAAATACATATCGAACTCATGAATGTCGCAGTATTTTTTTGTAGATTTGCCAAATAATACCTGATGATAAACGTATTCGCTTAGAAAACTGCCATGAGAAACAGATTGCAAATACATTCCAAACTAATGATAAGCGATAACGATAAGGAATTGAATGTATCAGCAGAACACATTTCAAATACAGAAATGCCACGGTATTTCAATAAGGTATTATTAGGAACTGATTATAAATTTATTTGCATTTTGAAGTTCGTGAGGAATTCTGAGTCAGACTCATAGTATTCGTGAGAAATTGCTATCAGGAATTAATTAGGTAGGTACACTCCTCTTCAGCGAACATGTCGCGGTTGGACGACGGTATGAGCGCGATTATTGCAGCGGTGATCAAAAAAGGTGACACCGTCTATAGGTCGCGTGCACGATGACCAACCCTGGAGGCAAAATATTGAAACACAACCTCATTCTTCTGTGAATTATTGAAACACAACCTCACTTTTTTATTTGGTTACAGAGGAATCAAAGGATAGAAATATCTTTTCACAATATATTGGCATACGAATCGTGTTTTTGGCGCTATTCATCAATTCGAGCATGCCCTCGCATTGTGCTGTTGTACAATGCACAAAAAATGCAGCAAGAGACTAACGAATATGATTTTTCAGTTAAATAGTAGTATCACATAGTTATCATTATGAAATGTTGTCATTCCTTATTAAAATTCCTGCTGCCTTCTGCCACTTCTGCAATACAAGCTAATACTGCTAATAGATTGAAAATGTCTACAACACACACGATCGTCAGCATGTCAGACCAGTCCTCCCGATTGATTGCATGAATCCAATCTTCTTGCATTATTCTAGAAATTTCAGGTTTATTTCTATTAGCTCCTATTGCAGAAGGAATTCCGATGAGAAATCAGAGAAATAACCAAATTTCAAAAATGAAAACTATATGTGAGTGACTATAGTAGGTACTTACTTTTGAATCATATTGTACCAACCGAATTACTTCGTCTTCCGCTGCAGTTTTTGTGCATTTCACAACAGCATAATGTGATGGCATGAGCGAATTGATGGATAGCGGAAAAATACGATCCGTATGCCAAAATAATTGTGAAAAACTATTTCAATCACTTGTGAACAAATAAGTAAAGTGACGTTGTGCTTCAATATTTTGCCTCCAGTGTCGGTCATCTGACAGTTCTTGCACGCAACCCATGTGCGACATAACCTCTGAAGACGAGTGTTCCTGCAGGACACATTCCAAACTCATGAATGCCACTATATTTCAATAAGGAACTCTGATTAGGAACCAATTATGAATGTATATGCAAAACAGAGTTCATATCATGGAATTGTTATACGGAACCCATTAAGAATGAATGTATATAAAATACACATTTTGAACTCAGTCAGAAATTTTGATTAGGAACTGATTATGAATGTATCTGCGAAACAGAGTTTATACTCATTTCATTTAGAATTGCTACTTGGAACTCTTTAGTGTATCTGCAATACACATTATAAACTCATGAATGACACGGTATTTCAATGAGAAATTTCGATTAGAAACTGATTATCAATGTATCTGCGAAACTGATTTTATTCTCATATACTTCGGAAGAAAGTGTTATAAGTTATTGATTTCAAATGTTTCTGGAAAGCACAGATTATCGTGAAGAACTGTCAATATAAACACTTCATGAATAGACATATTGTACTCATTTCAAACTAATTATTGCCACGCTGTTTCAATTAAGACTTCCAATCAGGAACTGATGATGAGTGTATATGCAAAACAGAGTTATACTTATAGTATTCGTGGGAAATTGCAATCAGGAATTGATCATGAATGATCCTGCAGATCACAATTCGAATTCATAAATGCCACTGTAGTATAATGAGAAACTCTGATCAGGAACTGATTATGAATGTATCTGCAGAACACAGTTCATACTCATAGAGTTAATATGGAATTTCTATGAGGAACTGATTATGAAAGTATCTGCTATACACATTTCAAACTCATAAATGCCACTGAATTCCAATAAGGAGTTCTGATTAGGAACTGATTATTAGTCTATCTGCAAATCAGAGTTCATATTGAATTGCTATGATGAACTCATCATGAATGCATGTATCTACAATAACCATTTCAAACTCATAAATACCACGGTATTTTAGTAATAAATTCCGATTCGTGATTGATTATGAATGTATCTGCAAAACCTAGTTCATACTCGTAGATATAATATGAACTCTTTATGAATGTATCTTCAATACACACTTTGAACTCATAAATGCCACGGTATTCTAATAGGAAATCCCGATTAGGGACTGATTATGATCATTGTATCTGCAAAACAGATTTTATAGTCATACACTTCGGAAGAAATTGCTAGACTTCGGAAGAAAGTGTTATAAGTTACTGAATATGAATGTATCTGGGAAGCACAGATTATACTCATAGAGTACATGAAGAACTGCCAATAAAAACTCATCATGAATGTACCTGTAAAGCATATTTCAAACTGAAAAATGCCACGGTAATTCAATGAGGAATTCCAATTAGGAACTGATGATAAGTGTATTTGCAAAACAGAGTTATACTCTAAGTGTTCCTGAGGAATTGCTATTAGGTATTGATTATGAATGTACCCGCAGAATACATTTCAAACTCATAAATGCCACTGCGCTCCAATAAGGAATTCCGATTAGGAATTGATTATGGATGTTTCTGAAAGACAGAGTTTATACTGATAGAGTTCATACAGAATTGATATTAGGAACTCATTCTAGATGTATCTGCAAAACACATTTCAAACTCATAAATGCCACGGTATTTCAATAAGAAATTATAATTAGGAACTGATTGTGAATGTATCTTCAAAACAGTTCATACTCAAAAATTCCTATGAAATTTCTATTACGAACTCATTATAAATGTATCTACAATACACATTTTCAACTCATGAATGCCATGGTATTCCAATGAGAAATTCCAATCAGGAACTTTTTAAACATGTATCAGCAGAACAGAGTTTATACTCAAAGACTTCGAAACGAATTGCTATTAAGAACTGACTATAAATGTATCTGTGAAACACAGATGATACTTATTGAGTACATGAATAACTGTCAATAGAAACTCATCATGAATGTACCTGTCAAACACATTTCGAACTGATAAATGCTACGGTGTTCCAATGGGGAATTCCAATTAGGAACTGATGGTATGTGTATATTTTCAAAGCAAAGTTATACTCATAGTGTTCGTGAGGAATTGCTATTAGGAATTTATTATGAATGTACCTGCAGGACACAGTTCAAACTCATAAATGCGACTGTATTTCAATAAGGAATTCTGATTAGGAACTTATCATGGATGTTCCTGCAAAACATATTTCATACTCATAGGGTCCATAATAGAATTGCTATAAGGGACTCATTATGAATGTATTTGCAATACACATTTCGAACTCATAAATGCCACGTTGATTCAATAAGAAATTGCGATTAGGGACTGATTTCAAATGTATGTGCAAAACAGAGTTCATACTCAGAGTTTGAAAGAAATTGCTATTAGAAACTCATCATGAATGTATATGCAGAACACATTTCATTCTCATAAATACCACAGTGTTTCAATGAGGAATTGCCATCAGAATCTGATTATGAATGTATCTGTAAAACATAGTTCATACTCAAAGACTTCGTTGAAAATTGCTATTAGGAACCTGTCATGAATGTACATGCAGAACACATTTCAAAACCATGAATCACGAGGTTTCAATGAGGAATTGCCATTTAGAACCGATTATGGATGTATCTGTGAATTACAGTTCAAACTCATCGACTCCATTGAGGATTGCCATTAGGAACTGATTATAAATGTAACTGCAGAATACATTTCGAGCTTATAAATTACTGTTTGACTATCCAACTCGACTCTGATATATTCTCATATGTAAATGATCAGGAATTACTATTAGGAACTGATTATGAATATATCTGCGAAACACAGTTCATACTTATAAGACAAAGGGAGAGAATCGCCATTAGAAACTGATTATATATGTATCTGCAAAATACATAGAATTATACGGAATTACTGTTTCACTATCCAACTTCAATCTCATTTATTCTCATATATATTTTTTTATAAGTTTTCATGAGACATTTTTGGCAGGGTAACCAGCGATCCCATGTTTGTTGTTCTCCCTCGGTGTATTGTGCTATCATTGTCTTCAATACTCGGTTCGTTCTCTCAACTGGGTTACATTGTGGCGTGTAGGGGGGTGTCAACTGGTGCCGGACGCCATATGTTTCCAGCAGACCCTCAAATTCCTTACTGACAAATTGCCTGCCATTATCAGTGATTATCACTCTGGGTTTTCCAGAGTTTGAGAAAATCTTTTCATTCATCGCTTCGCAGACTACTTTTGCGGTGATAGATCGGACTGGTTTGCTTTCCGTCCACTTGGTGAAACGATCAAGAAAGACTATGAGATACGCATTTCCCTTCTTCGAGCGAGGTAATGGCCCTACGATATCCACTGCGACTGTATCCCAAGGACCGCGATACGTGGCTGGTTGCATTCTTCCTGGCAATTGCCTTTGCTCGGGTTTGTATCGTTGACAGTTCTGGCAACTGCGTACGTACTGGGCGATCTCCTTCACCATTCTTGGCCAGTGATATTTTCTTGTGATGCGTGTGATAGTCTTACATACCCCTAGGTGTCCTGCGGTTGGAGCATCATGATTTTCTTGCATGATAATTATCCTCATGGGTGTTGGCACACACAACTTCCATTCGGGGGTGAAATCTGGTTCGTTGATCGAGTTTCGGTCCCAAAACTGATGATATAGTTGTCCTTCAACGATACAAAAATCTGAATGTTTTTCCGGATCCTCTTGGACTTCCCTCATTAGACGACTATACCATTCGCATTCCTCGGCTCCCCCGATAAGCATAACCTCCGCCTCTTCCTCTGGCATTTCTTCTGGTAACGGTTGTCTGGAAAGGGCATCTGCCACTTTATTGAGTACTCCTTTGCGGTACTTGACTTCGAAGTCGTATTGTTGTAACTCAAGGGCCCATCTCGCTATTCGTCCTGTAGGTGAGTCTATTGAATTGATCCATCGCAAACTTTGGTGGTCCGTTATAACGACAAAATGGTAGCCTTCCAGGTAGGGTCTCATTTTACGAATCCCAAAGACGATGGCCGCACATTCCTTTTCCGTAGCTGAATACTTTCTCTCGACTTCATTTAGTGTCCTACTAGCATAAGCCACCACACGATCTTGTCCATCGATCTTTTGTATCAATGCGGCTCCCAGGCCCACATCTGAGGCATCGGTTCGAAGATAAAAGGTTTTTGAGAAATCAGGATTGACCAGCACTGGGGACATCGTCACGGCTATCTTCAAAGTGTCAAATGCCTCCTGTTGGCGGTTTGTCCACTCCCATTTGGTTTGTTTTCGAAGTAGCTGATTTAGGGGTGCCGCTATACGAGCATAGTCCTCAATGAACCTTCTGTACCAAGAGGTCACGCCCAGAAAGCCTCTCAGCATTTTGAGATTCCGAGGTGGCGGTATTTCTAGGATGGATTTCACCTTATCTGGGTCCGTCTTTATGCCTCCTTGGCAGACTACATGTCCTAGGTATTTCAGCTCCTGCTTACAAAAATGACATTTGTCTGGATTTATCAACAAATTTGCTGCGTGCAGTCTCTCGAAAACAATTTTCAGGTGTTCCATATGTTCTTGTAATGACTTACTGACGATTATTATGTCATCTAGGTATGCGAAGGCGAACGACAGTTCTGGGCCGATTACCCTATCCAGGAGTCACTGGAACGTACTAGGGGCTGCATGCAGCCCAAACGGAAGGGCCGTGAACTGAAAAAGTCCTCTTCCTGGGACAGTGAACGCAGTGACTGGTTTACTCTCTTCTGCCAGGGGAATCTGCCAATATCCATCTTTGAGGTCCAGAGTGGAGATATATCTAGCCTCTCTTAGCTGGTCCAGAATCGCATTGATCTGCGGAAGAGGATAAGCATCCTTTTCAGACACCTCGTTGATTTTTCGGAAATCCACACAAAAACGGTAGCGACCATCTTTCTTTCGAACAACCACGATCGGGCTACTCCACGGGCTGTCTGACGTCTCTATTACTCTTTCGACCAGCATTTTATCCACCTCTTGGTTGATTATTGCCTGTATGGCTGGATTCCTCGGGCGATACCTCTGTTTGATTGGAGTAGTTTCCTTCAGTCGTATACGGTGTTCGGTCAGGTGAGTCACTTCTCGAGGACGCTTGAACTGTTGTAGTTCGTTTTCCAGAAAATCTCGAAATATGACCTCTGCATTATCTTGCGAAACTTGAGCTAACGCTGGTGATGTATCGTCTTGGCTAGTAGTGTCCCGGTCTAGGATCATCCTTGATTGGTTGAGATCTAATATGGCCTGCCATTTTCTTAATAGATCCATACCAATGAGCAATTGCACTTTCATCCCGGGTAAGTACAGGAAAATTTCACTGAATTTGAATTCCTTTATTCTTCCATGCACCATCCAAGCCTCGGAAATTGCCACCTCTGTACCATCTGCCAAACGGGCCAGGTCGGTGTTTGCCTTAGTAACTGTCCACCCGAGTCGTCGGCCTGTTTCCGCTGTACTATCGCCCAGAAATGATCGTTCAGCTCCTGTATCTAGCAATGCTTCCAGGCATGTAGAACCTACCTGAACCGTGAGTCGTAATCTGGTGTGAAGATTTTTACTAGCTGCTTACACGTAACTGATCAATAGAATGAAGAGATTTTGTATTTCGTGTAAAATTTTTTTTTATTATAAATCGCAAAGCGCTTTCGGCTAAAAAGCCATCATCAGTGCTATACCTGCAAGTAAGTAACATTTATGAAATTTCAAAAACAAATCTAAAAAGGTAGATTACTTACTCGTCAAGTATTTACAAAAAGGTCCAAAAATTAGTGATCACAGACATCATTATGGTACAAACGGGATTATGAACAGACATACATTTAACAAAAATGTTCCCTAAAGGGTTATTGTAAAATTTTTCAAAAATACATGTTGAGATTGTTTTGTTCAAGTCCAGAAATAGCACGAGGGACCTTAACCTTATTTATTCTGGAAAATGTTTGATAATTTTTAACCTTAGTAAAATGTTGACAATGACTGAGTGTCAATGTCTATGACTTAGTTGACATGTGTATGAAGTAGACAAGTGACATAATGAAAAAAGCGCTTGGGAAAGAATTGACAAGGTGAGCAGAAAAGCTGTCTGAAAATTTTGAAACATTCTGAAAGGTAAAATAAGATGAAGTGGACTTCAATCCAGGCCAAAGAGTAAACCTTTTTTAGTAAAATTGAGAGAAAAGAGTTTCCTAAAAAAAAAGGTTTACTCTTTGGCTCTTAAGTCTTGATTGGAAACTCTTTTCTCTCAATTTCACTAAAAAAGGTTTCAAAATTTTCAGACAGCTTTTCTGCTCACCTTGTCAATTCTTTCCCAAGCGCTTTTTTCATTATGTCACTTGTCTACTTCATACACATGTCAACTAAGTCATAGACATTGACACTCAGTCATTGTCAACATTTTACTAAGGTTAAAAATTATCAAACATTTTCCAGAATAAATAAGGTTAAGGTCCCTCGTGCTATTTCTGGACTTGAACAAAACAATCTCAACATGTATTTTTGAAAAATTTTACAATAACCCTTTAGGGAACATTTTTGTTAAATGTATGTCTGTTCATAATCCCGTTTGTACCATAATGATGTCTGTGATCACTAATTTTTGGACCTTTTTGTAAATACTTGACGAGTAAGTAATCTACCTTTTTAGATTTGTTTTTGAAATTTCATAAATGTTACTTACTTGCAGGTATAGCACTGATGATGGCTTTTTAGCCGAAAGCGCTTTGCGATTTATAATAAAAAAAATTTTACACGAAATACGAAATCTCTTCATTCTAGTAATCTGGTGTCTCCTGTTCTTCCTCGCAGGGGTACAGTCACGACAGACATCTCTGCTGTGTTATTCGAGCTTGTGGGTATCGGGGTTGAAACCGGGGCTTGCCCAGGGCGACGGCAGCAATCTCTCGATAAGAGTCCCTGTCTCCCGCACCCCGAGCAGAATTTCCTAGGTGGGTTCCTACACGTGAATCTGGTGTGCCCGTGTTCTCCACAGTTCCAACAAAGGCTATCTGTACGTCCTGTCGGCTGCTGGGTTCTTTCTGGCGGAGGTCGCGGGGGTTGGTTTTGTGAAATGTTTGCCGGTCGGTCTACGGCTCTCGCTGGCTCTCTTCGAATTGGAGACGTTCTTCTATTCTGTGCGGGCCATTGTCTCGGCCTATTCTCAGAAAAACCACGTCTTCCCTCATGACCTGGATTCCTCGACATCTCACGAGTATCTTGTCTAGGGTTAGGCAGGAAAGCTGTTTCTGGTAGGTAAGCCTGAGCCAAGTTGGGCGGAGGACGGTAGTTGCTTTCTTCCTTTGTCAATACTTCGTATTCTTCGCCTAGCTCGACCAACATATCTGTCGTCCTAACTTCTCTTCTCTTGATGTAATATTTATATTCTGGTCGCAAGTTCTGATAGATACGCTCCAGCTCGAGCTCTGGGCTTATATTACCAATTCTACGAAAAATCGTTTGGAGAGCAGTAACATAGTCCTTTATGGGTTCATTCAAACCCTGGGTTCTTCTCCTTGCTTCCTCTTCCATGCGAATTCGTTACTCAGAAGAGGCGAAGAAACGTCGGAAGCTGGACCGAAAGTCCTCCCAGGTCTGCCACCGCTGTTTATTGTTACGGTACCAAAGCAGTGCCTTATCACGGAGAAGTTCTGGTAGCGCACGCAGCAACTGGGCGTCAGTGAAATTATAGGCTTCTTGTAATTCAATAATTCTTTCCAAGAATCCTACCGGGTCTTTCCGACCATCGAAGTGTACGTTCCACTTCCGAACTCTGTCGAGTACCTTGAAAATTGGTTCCTCTGTTATTGTATTAGGGTCGGGTTTACCTCCCATTCTATACATCGGTACATGCGAATAGTGAGGAAAATTAGTCCTCCCAGTTGGCATGTTTCGATCATATTGTGGGGGACAGCTTTCTCGTCTATCTGGCCTTCTCTCCTGTGCGGGGTAGTTGTGTTGAAAATTCGCGGCGTATCCTGCCGCTTCTTCTCCTGGCAGCGTATTCTCTCCGGAAGTGTACCTATGATGGTTTCTGTCAGCATACTCTGCTGAGTTAACCTCATGGCCTATTCTGGGTTTCGTCACCTTTGGTATGGCTCCTTGGTGGGATCGGTCAGGTATGTTGCGTCCAGGAAGTATGAACTCTTCTCTTCTATCTGTGTTTTCCTCTTGGTCATCTTGTTCATCTTGGTCATCTTGGTCATCTTGGTCATCTTGGTCATATTGGTCACGTACTGAGCCCTCTTCATTCAGTGGGCGCCGCATGTGTATTCACATTCTTTCTCGTAATTCTTCTACTGTTCCTTCTGCGTTGATGCCAACAGTCCTGAGGCGGTCTTGCAAATCTTCTTTGCGGAATTTGTACATATTCGTAAGCCTAAATTCTGTCATTTTGAGAGTATTTCACCTTATCTGGACTGACGAAACGGAAACAGTGCGAAGAGAATTCAAAGTGAATTATTCAGTTGAATCGGGTACGATTTTATTCTTAAAATCTGTGTTATCATTATATGGATTATAACATCAAGTATCTATGATATATTCTGAAGAAAACTTGGAGCAATAAAGATTGTTGACATAGAATTGTTTCGAGAATAATACAAACATAACCAAGATTCATTTTATATTTTTCTTTTCGAAAAATACTTTTTAAAAAATAACTTTATTTTACATCAAGATCAAGAACCATTTAGGTTACAATATAAAACAATATAAGTCGAAGTGACTGAAGTAAAGATTTGACCGGAGTGTCGCTCGTGGCTGATCTTCTTCCTTTTATAAGCTCGGTGTGCTGATGCAGAACTACGCAGTAGATCTTGCAGAGTTGCGGATCAGCATCATGAGGTTGCACTGATATCACCCACGCAGGATATTGCGTCTCAATGGATGAATGGAGTCATTGTCTATGTTTGATATAACAACTCCCTTTTTTTTTGAAAAAGTTGGTGCTATACTTTGCAACAACTTTTAGGCATAAGTTTTGGCTCTAGTTGTATTCAGCTCGATGGCGTCTTCTTCTTCTACGGGTTCTTGAAGTCTATAGCTTGGTCTTCTTCTTGGTATGATTCTGGTCAAAAATCGAAGTTTGTTTCCAGAATCCGGTGGAGGTTGAGGTGGACCATCGTTTCTTGATGCCATTATACCAATTCGTACGGAACGGTTTCGTTTACATTTACAAAAGAAATACAATATAATCAAGGCTATAATCAATGCAATAATGAAATATGTAAACCAGGAAATATGTTTCGTTACAAATGGTTCGTTAATAATCTTGTCCAATTCGTCAGAATATTGATTTAACTTATGTTGAGCAATGTTCAAATCATCAGTATTCAATTTATTCAATTTCAAAGGTTTTAGTTCTGGAAGTTTCTGTTTTTCAGGTAAATGATTACAACATTGATATGGAATCAAGATTTCATGAGTCTTATAGTCAATTTTTGTTTCTTCATTAACAGAACTCTTTGCATGTACTCTAGTACTTCCAATAAAAGCATTACAATTTGGCTGTAATCTTAAAATTGAATTAGTATTTATTATTTTTGTTAAAGTATCGACTTTCTGACATTTAATTGTTATTGGTAATGGATCTGATACTGATATCAACCAATTATTCGATTTGAATTCAATGACGTTATAATCTTTGGCAAAAATTAGATTTGTTTGACATGTTCTTGGTAGTAGTAACATATGTTTCAAAATTTGGGCTTCACAAATAGCATTACTGTCAATTGGGTAAGTTAACAAGTCTTTACACATTTTCATACCTTGAAATAGTAATTTACAATTCTCAAAATTCGTTGGCTTAATGTACAGCATAGAATCATAATCTCTAGCAATGTATTTTATGTTTGTTGATAAAATATGATGTAACCCTGTTCGATTATCTAGGATGGGTATAGGAAATAATCGAAAAACTGAATAAATTTCGGGTTCAACAAGAGGTATTTTTAAGACAAATACTATCTTCGATTCTGTCTGAAATGCTTGTAGTTCAATGAGGTCAAGATATTGAGCTACTGAAGACATTTTTATAGGTAAAGGTAAGTTATTCTTTTGTAACGTTTGAGAGATTTCTTGTAGTGATTTTAGGAAATCTGTGGGTGTAATGATTGATGTATGAATTATTTGTACTCTAGCAAAAGTAATTGAATTCAGAATGTCATTCAAATAATCTTCCAGAAATAAATAGCTCTCCATTAAAGATTCACATATGTCTAAAGTTTTCAATTTCGCGTCTACTAGATATAAATTATCTGATATATCGTAAATAGATTTTCCAATATTCTTTATGTCTTCGTTAAATGTTGCCTCATCAATTTGTAACTTTTGGATGGTTTCATTGAAACTTTTTATAACTGATGTAGTTACTGTTATCTGATTTTTTAATAAGTTCTCGATATTTTGTTCATCCTTATATATTTGGTTAATGCAATTCGTGTAATATTCTCCGTCAGCTGAGTCTAGATTGCCAGTAATCGCTTTCCATATTGTTCCTGCTGCGTTAAGTATTCCACGTTTTTCTCTGCGAGAATAATCTGATGTGTCTGATTGTATTTCAGCGTATTTAGTTTCAAGAGATCTTGCAATTTGTTCGAGTAGGCTGGTATGCGTTTTGATTTCAGCATTGAAATAAACCATTCTTTCATTATTGGTTTCGAATTTATCCATCATGTTATTCAAAATGTTCTGATTGTGATCTAATGCCTTTCTTACCGGAACGAGATCTTTGTAGACCAATAGTGTCCATTTTTCATTGGAAATTTTCATATTTTCTTCTTCATTGAGATAGATTCCGATTGTATTATTCACTGGTACTAATGAGTACTGTGCAATACAGGGTGTTATAAGTAGATATCTGCAATAGAAATTAAGTTTCAGTTTCTGATTTAATTATTCGTGATACGGTTTTAATCTATCAAAGTTTACTTTAGACTCTTGGTTTGTTACAGGGTTTTTCAATTTGGCAGAATTCTGATAAAGCTCAATGATTTCAAAAGGACCATTAAATTGATTCTGAAGTTTTGATCCAATTTGGCTTTCTTTCACGTATACTTTTGCACCTACTTCATACTGGGGTTTTTCATGTTTTATTCGTTCATCGAAGCGAGCTTTTGCTTTTTCTTTACTTAATTCGGTTCTTGCACGAGCTACTTTATAGTAATAACTTATTCTATTATTAAAATCTCTAACGTACTTACTAATCAATTGTTCTTGATTATACAGTTGCTCTGGAGGTCTACCAGAAGTATGTCCAAAAATCAACTCATACGGGGTAAATCCGTGAGTCTTATTCTTCGTATTATTATAACAAATAATAGCAAAGGGTAGAATAGTTAAGGGGTTTTCTTCGGGATTGTCTGTTTTATTAATTCGAATCATTTCCATGAGGGTTGCATGGAATCTTTCGAGGGATCCGTTTGATTGGGGGTGATGTACACTTGAGGTTGACATTTTTATATCATACAGTGTACAAAGGTCTCTCATTAATGTGTTGTCAAATTCTCTTCCTGAGTCAGAATGTATTCTAAGTGGAGTTTCGTAATGTTGGAAATAAAGAATTAGTGTGTTTACAACTGATTTTGCTGTTTTGTCTGGTAAAGGATATGCTTGAGTGAATTTTGTGAGTTCATCTCGTATAGTCAGAATGTAATATTTAGTTGGGACTTCAAAAATATCAATATTAATGCGTTCAAAAGGTGTTTTAGGTGTTTCGGTAATTACAAGTGGGTTATTCAAATTTTTTCGACAAATTTTTGTCTTTTGACATGTTTCACATTTCTTTATAAAATCTTCGATTTGTTTAGTCATTCCTGTCCAATGATATTTTTCTCTGATACGTCTAATTGTTTCATTGATACCACGGTGTATATTTGCTTTACCACTATGATATTGATCCATAATTATAGGTATTTCATCTGGTTCGGGAATTTTAGTAATATTTTGGCAAATGACAAGTCTTAAATCTTCCTTATCTGCAAGGATGTACGATAAAATTTCTTGTATCGGTATGTTGAGAATGTTTTCTAAGAAGTATGTTTCATTGGATTGAATAGTTGTTTGACATAAATAAAAAGATGTAAACAAGTACATTACTGCTTCTTCTATGTCATATGGTAATAAAACAATGTAGTATTTTCTGTTCCTGACACTTCTACTAGAGAGAACATTTATCTTATTAGCAGAAAAATTTGGTTCTTCTTCAAAAATATCGTCCATGATTTGTTCTTGTAAATCAGTTATTCTGTTATGTTGTATTATAACGATTACATGTTTATGAGATTTGTCAAGTAGTTGTGAACTTGAAAATTCAATTTTGGAATAATCAATTAGTGATTTAACTTTGTATAGATTCGCAAAATTTTCATATTCTTGTTGTAAAGTTTCTGGAGAAAATTCAGTTTCAATAGTTTCAGCGTCTGAATTGTCACTATTCGATGTCAGAATTTTAACTTGTAATTTTGAGCATTCTTTGAAATGGTTAACTTTAATTCGTGATAGTGCATCTGCATTTTTGTTGATTTTTCCGGGTTTGTAAATAATTTCGTAATTGTACTCTTCTAATTTTAATCTCCATCTTGCAAGTCTGCTTCCGGGATCTTTTATTGAGAAAATCCATGTTAATGGTCTATGATCAGTACATAGCTTGAATTTTCTACCATACAAATAAGGTCTGAAATGTTTTACTGCCCATACAATGGCTAATAATTCACGTTCTATCGTTGAATATTTTGTTTCGGCACTACATAAAGTTCTTGAGGCATATGCAATTGGTAAATCTTTTCCAATAGGGCCTTGTGATAACACAGCACCTATAGCAAAGCTACTTGCGTCTGTTGTCAAAATAAATTCTTCTTCCATATTAGGATATATCAAGATAGGTGATTGGGACAATGATTTTTTCAATTCTTCAAATGACTGTTTGCATTCTTTATTGAAATCAAATATAATATCTTTTTGTAATAGTCTGGTCATTGGTTTTGAAATTTTGGCAAAATTTGGAATAAATCGTCTATAGTATCCTGCTAGTCCTAGGAATGATTTAATTTCTTTTTGATTAATTGGTTCTGGAAATTTAACGACTGCTTCTATTTTAGATGGGTTAGGTTTTACTCCGTCCTGTGTAATAATATTGTCGCGAAAATACATAGAACACTCTGTATATCAGTCTCTACCCACTTCATGACCGAGCTATACGCCAGATTGTCAAGTCAGCAAGATGCCCACAGCGTGCGGGGGACCGGGGGAAGCAACGACTCAAGCAACTGCATTTTATGTATTTGTACCGGCAGTTGTACTTAACATCGTGACATTGTTACAACTCACCAATAAACATCTAAATCGAACCTTTTGGCCTATAAATTCGCCCCAAGTCCCCAAGCAGTGTCACAAATTGGTGGAGGCAAGCCGGTCATCTCGTGTAATAAAATAAAATTAAAATTTCTGAACCAAAATCTAAATCAAAATCACCGACAAATCTAACGAAACAGTGAAAGTTTAATGTTTACAAGAAGCCGTGCTAGAATTCCGATAATAATACAAGAAGAAGAAGCAAGGAACGAAGATCGAGTTGCAGAGGAAGAAAGAGTAGTAGAAAACATAAACGAGGAAATTATGGAAGCCAACCAGGCGCCTAGAGAAATCTACCCGTCGGTAAGTCCCAAGGTGTTTTCGGGAGTAACCGAAGAGAGAGTGGAAGATTTCATCAAAACTTTCAATCGAGCCGCCAGAGCTAATAGGTGGACCGATGAAACGAAACTTATACAGTTGCCATGCTATCTTAGCGGGGCAGCGCTAGATTTTTTCGAAACCATTGAAGATGGGTGCGAAACTGTAGAGGAAGCGATGCAGAACTTACAAGCGAACTTTCGAAATGAAAAAGTTCAGGAACAAGGGTACATGAAGCTACTAACAAGGAAGCAGCAGGAGTCAGAGGATGTTTGGCAGTACTATCATGAGATGCTGAAGCTGTGCCACGACGTCAACCACGAAATGGAGGAAGAGGAAAAAGTTGGATTTGTCATTAGAGGCCTGAAGCCATGTCTGATCAGCAAGGTGAACCTCATGGACAACTCCACCTTGGACAACTTTAGGAAGAATTTGCAGCGCATCGAGACAACGGACTACATGGTAGGAGAAGCTTCGACCAGTCATTCAACCGCAAGTAGCGTCCCGACGCCACGCAGAACAGCCAGTATGGAGGATCCTCAACTTCAAGGGCTTCTACAGCGGATTCAACAGCTAGAAGGACAATCCGGTAGGTCGAAAAACAATTATAACCATTATTCTCATAATCGTCAAAATTTTATCAAAAAGGAGCCTCGTACTTCCGACGGAAGAGTAGTTTGCTTCAAATGCGGCAAAATAGGCCATTATGCACGGAATTGCTTTGTAAAAAACGACCAGCCACGTCGCCAATAGGTTCAGGCGACGAGAATTGCTTTAATTTGTCACAATCACTTTGTTCACTTAGCGAAAGTAACAATTTTGCAGAGTTGATTGAAGTTAACGGAGTAATCTTTTCTCAGAATGTTAAATTTATTCTAGATACAGGGTCAGGCATTTCTTTAATTGGTGATTTTTTAATGAATAAGTATAAGAATTTAGTGAAAAAGGCACCAAATATTAGAATAAAATCAGCTAGTGGCAATTTTCTCATAGTATTAGGAGAAATACAAGCTAATTTTAAATTGAATGGGCTTGAATTGAATCATAATTTTATAGTAATTTCAAATTTTGGAAAAAGAATAATTTTGGGTAACGATTTTAATGAAAAATTTCAAGTGGAAATTTATTTTCTTACAAAAACTATCAAATTAGCAGTGAACGAGACTGTTTATCAAGTGAAATTTGGAAAAGTTGATTTTAATAACTGTTTTCAAAGAAAAAATGAGGTAACCTGTATCGAAGAAGTTGATTTGCCACCTTTGAGCACTAGTAAAGTTAAAGTTAACGTAGATAGCGATGAGAAAAATCTAAATTTTGAGTTATGTAAAAATTTTTTCAAGAACAGAAATTGTCAAGTAACTAAAGTAGATTTCAAGAAATCTGTCATTTTTGTCACGAACCGAGCATTAATAAAGGTTACGATTTATAAGGGGACTTGTTTAGGCAAAGTAAAATTGTCTAATTATTCGTCCGGGACGAATAGAAATGTATTCCCTGACTTCATGCAGAGTCATGAAAGTACAAAAGGTACTAGGGATACGGCCGTTCTAATTCATGAAGCTTCAAAACATACGTTAGACGACATCTGTAACGTAGGTATTGATGTGAATGAAAATCTGTCCGAAAACGAACGTAAAAAATTGTGTAACTTAATAAGCGAGTATTCTGATATTTTTGCAACAAGTAATTTAGAATTGGGTAGAACAAATGTTTGTATTCAAAACATAGAGACCGGCAATCATCCTCCAATACACCAAACACCGTATCGAGTTTCATTCAAAGAGCGCGAGATTATCAACAATCAGATCAAGGAAATGCTAGCCGCTAATGTTATCAGAGAGTCCAGCAGTCCGTGGGCGTCACCCGTGGTCTTAGTCAAGAAGAAAACAGGCGATTGGAGATTTTGTGTAGATTTTCGTAAATTAAATAAAATTATTGTCAATGATAGATACCCATTACCAGTTATTGATGACTTGCTATCAGCATTAGAGGGTTCAAGGGTTTTCTCAACGTTAGATTGTTTTTCCGGTTTTTGGCAAATTAGTTTGGCAGAAGAAGATAAGTTCAAGACGGCGTTTATTGTACCGGAAGGACTATTCGAGTTTAATGTCTTGCCATTTGGACTGGCTAGTAGTCCAGCGTGTTTTTCAAGGTGTATGGACCAAATTTTGGCAGGTTTAAAGTGGAACACTTGTTTGGTGTATATGGATGATGTAATTGTCAAAGGAAATAATTTTGATGATCATCTAGTAAATCTACGTAAAGTTTTTGAACGTTTTAGGCAATCAAACATGAAATTGAAATCTACTAAGTGTAAATTCGCTAGTCAAGAAGTCAAGGTGTTAGGTCACGTCGTAAGCAAGGATGGCTTATCCCCAGATCCGGCAAAAATTCGCGCAGTTTCGGAATTTCCGCGGCCGAAAACTGTCAAAGATGTTCAGTCGTTTCTAGGTCTGGCAAATTTCTATAGGAAGTTTGTGAAGTCGTTCGCTGAGATTGCTCGACCTCTCACTTTGCTCACAAGGAAACAGGTAGAGTACGATTGGACGAGTGAACAACAAAGGGCATTCGACACCCTAAAAAGTTGTTTGGTGCAAGCACCTGTTTTGGCTCATTTCAATCCGAATTTGCCTGTTGAACTTCATACTGATGCCTCAGGGTACGGTATCGGGGCAATTGTACTTCAGACTGACAAAGACGGTGCGCATCCAGTAGCGTACGCGTCGCGACGCCTTTCAGAATCCGAGTTAAAATGGAATACAACAGAAAAAGAGTGCGTAGCTGTTGTCTATGGCGTAACTACGTTTAGGCATTATTTATGGGGCAGAAGTTTCAAGGTTGTAGTGGACCATCACGCTTTGTGTTGGCTTCACAAAAATCAAGATGTGTCAGGTAGATTAGCAAGGTGGGCTATTCGATTACAAGACTATAGGTATGAAATTTTTCACAAAAGTGGAAAGAAACATCTAGACGCTGACAGTTTATCACGATACCCAGTTTCAGACCCGAATCAAAATGATGAGAACGCCAATGAAATTCCTGTGTTAACAATAGTGCACAGCGATATTGCACAACTGCAGAGAGCTGACGTAAAGTTGAATGACATTATTTTAGCGCTTGAATTCCCAACAAATGCTGATTCGAAAATGCTGAAACAATCACGCAGTTACTTATTGCATGATGCAATACTGTATAAAAAACATTTTGACCCGTCAGGTTCTTCCAAATTATTAGTTATTCCAGAAAGTTTAAAAAATGAAATTTTGCTTTGCTGTCATGATGACCCATTATCAGGAGGCCATTTAGGATTCGCAAAAACATTTGGGAAAATTAAAGTTCGTTATTATTGGCCTAACATGTATTCGGAAATTGAAAATTATGTAAAGTCATGTAAAAGCTGTCAACATCGAAAGAATGTGCCGAAGGCACAGCCCGGGTTACTTCAGCCCATAAAAGTGGGCGAAGCATTCGAAAGAATAGGGATCGACATTTTAGGACCATTTCCAAAATCTTTATTGAACAATACAGTTATTATTACTGCCATGTGTTATGCAACAAAGTGGGCCATAGCTAAGGCGCTATCGGCAGGCACAGCAAAATGTGTAGCAGAATTTTTGATCGAAGAGTTAATTTGTAAACATGGCTGTCCAAAGTATATACTGACAGACAGAGGAAAATGTTTCACGTCTAAATTAGTATCTGAATTATTAATAGGGTTAGGTAGTCACCCAACTACAACAACGGCTTATCATCCTAAAACCAACGGGTTAGTCGAGCATTATAATGGAACCCTGGCAGCAATGTTGTCTATGTATGTGAGTACCAATCAAAGGGACTGGGATACATTTGTTCCGTTAGTAACGTTTGCTTATAATACAGCACCACAAGAAACTACGAAAATGTCGCCATTTTTACTTGTTTATGGTAGGGAAGCCAGACTTCCAGCAGATATAGCTTTAGGGGTAGGTGCCAGCGATGGCGATACGGATGTTCAGGAATCATTAGAAAAGATAAAAAGGACTAGAGAAGATGTTTTAAAGCGTATTGAATTAGAACAGGCAAAGCAGAAGAAAAGGTATGATGCTGGGCATCGCGCCGTAAGTTATACGGTAGGAGAAAATGTAATGGTGTACACCCCCTATCGAAAGGTAGGTAAGTCAGAAAAACTTCTTCACAGATGGTTCGGTCCTTATGAGGTTACAGGGAAATGGAATGATGTCAATTACCAGATAAGGATCAAACGAGGGAAAAAGTTTGTAACTGATACGATCCACGTGGACCGGTTGAAAAAATATTGCGCGCGTAATAATTAATTTTGTCAACAACGTCAGGCAAAATAGATTTTCGTTATAAGAAAAACATCAGCGAAAAAAAAAATTAAATAAAATGTATATACATGTAAAATAGACGTCCGGGGGTAAATGTGCTTATTGTACATACAAATCGATTTGTTTTTATTAAATGTTATGCATAATAAGTGAATCGAATACAAAAATTATTGCATTAATGTCGAAATTGCTGACATCGGGGTTCAAGTCAAGTACAGTATAGCGAAATTCGTCATTTGCTCACCTATCGAAATCAAGTTAAAATGAGAGTCGAAAGTCTGATTATTTCCATAATTTTTGCCAAAATTCCATTTTGTTGGCCAAATGAAATAAGTATAGTTTCGGGAGCATATTGGTCAGAATTGCCTTCTACTATCATTTATCAGTCTTCAGTACCGCTAGTTTATGTCGTCAAGATGCCTTTAGAAGAAAAATACGCCAGTACGAAGTCATTTTTGGAAGAATCCTGCGAAAACAAGACAAGTGATACGTGCCGCTATTCAAGAATCTTGGAAAACATGAATTCAGTTATTAAGAAGCATCTTTGGATACTTTATAGGAGTCTGGGACAGAATGCGAAAACCAAACATGAAAATTCTCGGAATATACGGTCAGTAGAATTTTTGGGAGAAGCTTTAAATTGGTGTTGTGGGGTGTTAACAAAACACTCTGTAGATCCCTTGTTTTCAAATGAAGAAAAAATCAAATCATCCATGGATAAATTAGGATTAGCAGTGAATAAAAATCATGCAGATTTGAATAGCATAATTTTGTCGATTAAAAATTATAGCAGCCAAGTTAATTCAGTTTTAGCACACGGTGAAAGGTGCGTAGAAGAATTTTCAAGGAATTTTGACATTCTTCGCCAGTTCGCAAATGATAAATTAGATGAACAGAATAATGCAATGCAGCAGGTTTGGACCTTTTTAGCAGAACACTCATACCAAAATTTGAACATGTTACAAGTTTTTAGTAAGTACGGAATTATTAGTCGCTGTAGAGATAATAAAATTCCAACGGAAATAGTAGAGCCATCTTGGTGGAAACATGATCTTGGAAAGTTGAATAATGCACTCAAGCAAAATGGGCACGAACTTGTTATCGAGCCCCAAGACATTACAAAGTATCTTAGATTAAATATCGCGTCTTGCTTAGCAACGGAAAATTCTGTTGTTGTCACGATAAGAGTTCCAGTAAAGAAATCTGATTACGAATGGAAATTGTATCGTATGTTAGCAGTACCATTCGCGTGGGAGGAAGAAACTTGTGTTTTTACAGAAGATGAAGTTCTAGTTGCAAGGCACGAAAAAGAGATAAGAATTATTACAGGCAATGCCTTGAAATCCTGTAATCCGAGCGACGATCTTTGTTTATTACCGAGATCGAGTTCGACTTCAGTAAAGGATAAAATTTGTTTTTCAAAATTAGTAGGCGGCGCTTCAGTTTCAGAATTAGTTAAAGCATGTCAGCCCTATTGCTTCGAAAATAATAATACAGTAGTCAACCAAATAGAACCAGAAAAATTCATTATCACTCACGCACCTGCAAACATGGTTTTAAAGTGTGATAATAGTTCTCAGCAAATTAAAGTTAATAAAAAATTAGATTTAGGGTCACTAGAAGTTGAAGTTCCCTGTTCTTGTTCACTTCAAACAGAAAATCTGACTTTGGTGTCTGACACATTTCCGTGTGACGCCAATGGTGTCGAAAAGTTTAAAATAAGACATGTATTACCAGCTACTTGGTCAAAATTCGAGTCTTTTAAGTTGAAACCGATGGCAACTCATACTCATCTAACATTTGAAAATTTCTCGGAATGTCTAGATGAAAATTGGAGAAAACAGTTACCGGATTTCAGAGGAGAGGTTTCTGGTGAAGATTTTCAATGGAAAGGAATTAAATTGGATAATTTCCTTCCCGACCACATTAGTTCATTTCTTGGAATAAATTTATTTAATTATATCGGTATTTGTGGAACTTTCATGATAATCATAATTGTCATAAGAAATCCGTATTTGATAGGAATAGGTATGATACCGCGTGTCCAAGCAATGGATTGGAGTATCGTGTTGAATGACATTAGTGGAATTAGTGTCATTATTGCATTAGTAAGTTTTATAATTTGGTTTTTTTATCGTTATGTACGAGCAAAGAGAGATCGAAAGCAAATTGAAGAAATTATTGTACAGGGTACTTCACTGGAACCACCGATAGTCAAAGAGACTTTGAATGAAAAAAGTCAAAGCAAGAGTAATGCAATAATTATTGGACAAAATTCAGCAAATAGCAGGCCTAATACAGGAAAAAAGTAAATCCTGAATGTTTTATGTACTTTTTCAAAGATGAGCAAAAGCTGATACTTGTAAGTAATTTTAAGAGTCGACTCTGTTTTCATAATTTATGGTTACCAAAAGGTTACCTACACTCTGTTTTCATAATTTATGGTTACCAAAAGGTTACCTACACTCTGTTTTCATAATTTATGGTTACCAAAAGGTTACCTACACTCTGTTTTCATAATTTATGGTTACCAAAAGGTTACCTACACTCTGTTTTCATAATTTATGGTTACCAAAAGGTTACCTACACTCTGTTTTCATAATTTATGGTTACCAAAAGGTTACCTACACTCTGTTTTCATAATTTATGGTTACCAAAAGGTTACCTACACTCTGTTTTCATAATTTATGGTTACCAAAAGGTTACCTACACTTTGTTTTTATAATTAATGGTTACCAAATGGTAATTAGGTACTTTGTTTGTAAATGACCGGTACTTACCTGTACTTTGTCGTTTTCTATTGGTCAATACGGATGTTTTTAATCTAGTTAGTACCTACAACCTGTTTGATGTATTGGTACACTCTGTACAGTCCTACCTCTACATCGATTATTTTAACATTTATACCATGTCTTGTAAATAAATAAATGGGAAAAATACGTTTTAAAAAATAACCTGGGAGTTTGTTGAATTTTAGAAATAGGAAATAATTTTGGTTGATTTGATAACATTTGAGAGAATTCTAGGTTAGGAAAGTATTGTTCTGAGAGACAATCATTATAATTGGGAAACAATTCTCAATACAGAAACTTTCAAGGAAGGCTATAGTAACTTTATAGGATTTCTAGAAAAAAAAAAAAAAACGTCATGCATTTTGAAAGTTATTGTTTATTTTCATTTTTATATAATCGCTTGCAGCTTTCAAATTTAAGCTTTCGCGGAAATGTAATCGATACCAGGATCATCAAGAATCCTGAGGAATAATGTTCTTTAAGTTTAAGGACTTTTAGGTATGTGAACAACAATTTTCTGTGTATTTTTTTTTTGTTCACAGTGCCAGTCGTCGCTTCCAAGGACTTCGGACGCTCAGGGCTGAAGCTGCAGTTGTTCGAAACGTCGGGACGACGTTTTCAAGAAGGGGGAGTGTCGCGAAAATACATAGAACACTCTGTATATCAGTCTCTACCCACTTCATGACCGAGCTATACGCCAGATTGTCAAGTCAGCAAGATGCCCACAGCGTGCGGGGGACCGGGGGAAGCAACGACTCAAGCAACTGCATTTTATGTATTTGTACCGGCAGTTGTACTTAACATCGTGACATTGTTACAACTCACCAATAAACATCTAAATCGAACCTTTTGGCCTATAAATTCGCCCCAAGTCCCCAAGCAGTGTCACAATATGACCTAAGTAGGCTACTTCTTTGCATAAAAATTCACATTTATCTGGCTGCAATTTGAGGTTACAATTTCTTAGTCTTTTGAAAACGTCTGTTAGTCTGGAAATGTGTTCGTGAATGGTTGGCGAATATACAATTATATCGTCCATATAGACTAAACATTTTTCATTCTGTATTCCTATCAAAATGTTGTCCATGACACGCTGGAAAGTTGATGGGCTGTTTTTTAGTCCAAAGGGCATTCTAAGGAACTCAAAATGTCCGTTTTCGATAGAAAAAACTGTTTTTTGAACGTCGGAATGATTCATTTCGATTTGATGGAAACCTGAGGCTAAATCTAAAGTCGTGAAGTATTGACATTTTCCAAGTTGATCTAGTAAATCTGAAATATTCGGAAGAGGATATTTATCATCTACCGTAACTTCGTTTAATTTTCTGTAGTCTATCACAACACGCCATTTTTGCTTACCTGATGCGTCAAGCTTCTTAGGGACTACCCACACTGGGGAGGACCAGGGTGAAATTGAGGGTTGTATAATTCCTTGATTCAACATTTTTGAGACTTGTTTTTTCACTTCTTCTTTGTGTACATGTGGATAACGGTATGACTTTGTGAAAATTGGTTTTGAATTGTTGGTGTCAATTGAATGTTTGATTTCATTCGTAAAGGTTAATTTGTCTTCCTCTAGATAAAATATGTCCGAAAATTCTAAACATAAATTTGTTATGTATTCCTGTTCTTCTTCGTTCAAGTGGTCTAAACGTAAGAGGTTTTTTATTTCGATTTCTCTAGTTGGTATTGACATACAATTTTCTGATTGATTTTCATTTATATTATAATTCAAAATTTGGTCATTTTTGTTGATTGGTTCTAGAATAATATCTGAAAATTCGATTGTTTTTGGTACTGAGTTTGGGTTCAAAATTGTTGTAAGAAATTCTCCTTTCTCATTGATTTTTACTATGGCATTTGGAAGTCGTACTCGGTCATTTTCTTGTGCTAGCAGTATAGCATAAGTGTTCTTTAATTTTGAGTATAATTTGAATACTTGTTCTACTCTTGGTTCAATATTTATGATGTTTTTTGTCTCGTTATGATTTTTTATTGGATTCAGAATTTGTTCTTCCTTTGATTCAACTTTGAATAAAGGTACCGTTTTGAAATTGGTAATCAGCTGTCTGTTTTTTATATCTACGATTCCTTCGTAATGTTCGAGGAAATCTGAGCCTAGTATTCCGTCGAATTCTATGTCGAGATTGTGGATAAATACTTTATGTGGATCGTTCATTGCGAATGGCACTAAAGTAGATTCTGTCATTTTAATTTTTTCGTCAGTTATTCCTGAAACAGAAATATTTTCGGGGGTTCTTTCCGTATATTTTTCTACTGTTTTTGGTTTGAAAATTGAAATTCCTGCACCTGTGTCAATTAGTATTTTGAATGTTTTAGTTATATCGTGGATGTAGTACAAATTCTGTGAACTTACTGTGAGACTTGATTTTACATGAATATTTCCTGTATCAATTTTAGGTTTTGCTGCGCGCGTTTGGATTTCTTGGGCAATGCATTCTGATTGAGAGACATCGTTCTTGTTTGCGTTGCAAGGTCGTCTATCGTTGAATGCTGAGTTGAGCATTCTGGAATTGTTGATTCCATAGGCGGGGGTTTGTCTGATTGACTGGTCAATTGAAAATTTTGGGAATGAAATTGATCTGGTACAATTTCATTTTGGTAGTTTGTTTCATTGTCAAATTGATCGTACTGATAGTTTCCTTCTTGTAAATTATCATATTGGTGTATGTCACTAATCGTATTTTCGTCATAATATTGGGCATAATCATTTCCAAAATAATTCTCTTGAAGTTCTGGTTGTTGGTCATAACCAGTATTATAACCTTGGTCATAAGCAGTATTATAACCATCAGAATCTTCGAATAATATTGAGATGCATTATTTTGATCGAATCCGTAATTGAAATGATGTGTTTTCCTATTCAAATTTGGGTTTTGTTGTATAACGGAAGGTCTTTGCTGGTTAAAATTTGATGTTGAAGGTCTCTGCTGATTATTAAAATTTTGGTAGGTTTGTTGAGGTCGTTGGAAATTATTTTGATTGAACTGTGGTCTTTGAAAATTTGTGTTTGGTTGTTGAAAAGTTCTCTGTTGATTTTGCGCTTGATATGATTGGAATTGTGGTCTCTGATTTTGATTTTGATATGAATTTTGGAATGATTGATAGTTTGGTCGGAAATTCGATTGTGTAGGTCTAAATTGAGGTCTTTGATTTGGATTGAAATTATTATTAATTCTCGGTTTCATCATTTGTCTTGGTTCGTTGGTTTTTTGCATTTCGAAATAGGAAAGTTGCATTTCTCTCTTAATTCGAGCTGCTGCTTCACTCATATTAACTGGATTACTAGCTCTGATTATTTGTCCAATTTTGGGTTCTAATCCGGTTAATAAGGTATTCATTGTCATATTTTCTATCAGAGTAATTTGCGCGTATTTCTGTTCTTGAGTTAAATTCGATTTGTGGACACAAGCTAACATTTTTGCGTTGTGCGTTTGCAATCTGGAATGAAAAGTTATGGCATTTTCGTTCTGTGATTGTCTCATGCGCTGTAAATCTTGAATTAATGAATTTAGATCACGAGAGTCGCCAAAATGAGTGTTCAAAAGGTTTCTTATATCTCTGAATGATTCTGGATTTTTTGAATTGACTAGAATAGCTGCTCTTCCTTTCAATCTGTTTTTGAAATGAGTTATTAAAAGTCTTCTCTGATCGTTTGTTGCAAGTTGATAGGCTTGTTCACAGGCGTTTAAAAATGCACCTAGTAAAATAGAATCACCGTCGAAGTCTGGAATTAGCGAGAATAACTCAGATAATTTATACGGTTCAACTTCAGGCAGATTTTCATCGTCTGGCATTTTGGAAAATTATTTATATTACGAGGGGTGTACTAAATTTAATACGAATAAGATATACGAGGGGGATGTGAGCAATAGGAATCAATCGAACAGTAGTATAGATGGTGAAATTTGGAAATTTGCAAAAAATTGAGATTCTATGTTGCTTACATGTATAGTATCCGCTGCATTGGATCGTTCGTCGTTCGCTGTCTGGAGCTCTCTGTCAGGGGCTTCACGAGGTGTTCCTGATCCACAGGAGACCAGTTTTCTTACTTGCTACTTGGTTTTGTTTCTTGTTTCTTGGGCTTGTTGCTTCGGTTCTTGGAACTTGAAGGTTTGGAAACCACCACCCTAGTGAGGACGTCGCCGTGTTCTATTGATTTCAACCGCTGGTGAGGACCGTTTGCCGTGTTCCAACAATTGCCAAATCACTAGTGAGGACCGTTGCCGTATTCTAGGATGTTGAGGTATCCTACCGACTGCGCCAATTTTATATTTTTCTTTTCGAAAAATACTTTTTAAAAAATAACTTTATTTTACATCAAGATCAAGAACCATTTAGGTTACAATATAAAACAATATAAGTCGAAGTGACTGAAGTAAAGATTTGACCGGAGTGTCGCTCGTGGCTGATCTTCTTCCTTTTATAAGCTCGGTGTGCTGATGCAGAACTACGCAGTAGATCTTGCAGAGTTGCGGATCAGCATCATGAGGTTGCACTGATATCACCCACGCAGGATATTGCGTCTCAATGGATGAATGGAGTCATTGTCTATGTTTGATATAACATTCATACCCGAGCAACAAAAAAGCACCTCCAAACAATCCGCAAATAAAGGAAGCCATATACGGAAAATATTGAAATGCCGAAAAATGTTGAAAGGCCAGAAATAACACTGGAAATGCTATTTGAGGAGATAGTTAATGGTAAAACAGAACTTAAAAATACTATTGAAGCGAGTGAGGCAAGAGTGCTCTTGAAAATTGAAGATTTGAAGCTCAAAGTTAAAACTCTTGAAGAGGAAAACCGATTACTGAAGGAAAGAGTTGAAGAACTAGACAAACAAAACAGAAAAAATAGTATCGTCATTTTCGGACTCCAAAGACAATCAAAAGAACCTTCGATAGAGTTCATCTCACACGAAATAAAAAGCCTTCTAGATATCGACCTGGAAGAAAAAGATATCAGCAATTTTTACTACCTTGGTAACACAGAAAGTAGCCCATTAAAAATAGAGTTTGTGTCATACTTAAAAAAAATTTTATTCTCAAAAACTGCCGGAAACTAAAAGGAACTAAAGTATCGGTTGCCAACGATCTCACAGAAACACAAAGAACGGCATTTAAATGCCTGAGAGAGCACCTATTCTTAGCCAGACAAAACACCGAGAATTGTTATATCAAAGCAAATAAACTGTTCATTGATAATAAACCACATACCATAGAGGAACTCGAAGCCAATCGATATAAAGAGAAAGAAAACCCAAGTAGTGCACCTTCCACTCCTGATCCGAACACAAGTAATATTCCAAAAAAACTCCGTCTTCGTACCAGAGCAGGAAAAAACAACGAGTAGAATAATAACACCCACGAATCTGGGATATACTATTCCAGACTATTCCGGACTTCGAAATTACAAACCTACTGGACATTCTCATGAAACCCAGATGAAAACATTCAGCTACCAAGCTCAAAACCAGACTGGTAAGGTGAATTAAAAAAAAAAAAAAAACATTATTCCTACAAAAACTCTCAATGTGAGTGCACTGAATCAGTGAATTGATCGATTAAATTTTTATATTATTATTGTTGTTCCTAGTCCGAAACAAAAAAAAAAAAAAAAAAAAAAAAAGTCATTATTTTCATCTGAAAATACCACGCTGTGTTTTTACAATTTATACACTGTCGAAATATCTTAGTTCTTAATAATGTCAGTAAAAATAGTATACCAGTAGTATGGACCCTTATATAGAAGAATTTGAACCTAGTTTAGTAAACACCAAAGTAGCCGAAAATATAACACAATGTAAACAACTTTTGCCGACTAACCGCAATAAGTTCAGCATATTTCATAACAATATCCGTAGTATTATGAAAAATATTGATGAACTAAAAATAGCCCTTGATAATTTTGATAATGATTTCGAAGTCGTTGTTCTCACAGAAACACGCATCATTCATAGTTCACTCTTACTAGATATTCCAACATATAACATCATATATAACCAGGGTGACTTGAACCAGAATGATGGAGTGGTAATATATATAAAAAATTATTTAACTTATCATTTCGAAATTATCGAAGTTGGTGATATAAAAATGATTCACCTAGTTATAAACCGCGGTAATGAAATCATTGTAGTAGATTCACTTTACAGATCGCCCTCTACATCACCCGTACTCTTCTTGAGCAGTCTTTACGAATATATGAATAATAAAAAAAATCAGAAGTCAGACATCGATATATTTTTAGGAGACATAAATATTGACATTCTAGATATCAATAATGAATATAGAGATGAATATCTAAATTTGTTGAGTGAAATGGGATACGTTTCTACGATAAATGAATACACGAGAGTTTATAAAAATAGTAAATCATGTATAGACCATATATTTGTGAAAACTTCGAGACCCCATAGTCTCTTAACTCCGATAGTTCTACACATAAATATCACCGACCACTTTCCATGTATTCTTCACCTTAATTATCCATACGAAATAGTCAACAACCCAGATAATGAAAAAAACTACAGGTCCATATTAAATGAACATAAATTAGTTCAAGCTTTAAGAAACGAAACTTGGAACCATGTTTATAATGAAATTGATTTAGATGTTAGTACGGAAAAATTCATTGATACTTTACAAAAAAGAATATCTGAGTGTACTATTAGAAAACGAGTGAGTAGAAAAGAAATCAAAAGAAGCGAATGGATAACTAACGCGATGATAAAGTCTATAAATACTAAAAATGAAATGTACAAAAAACTACAAAAAGATCCGGGTAATGAAAATTTTAGGAGAGAATTCAAAACATATAAAAATAAACTGGAAGAATTAATTAAGAAAAGTAAAGCTGATTTTTACAAAAAAAAACTTTTCGAGAACAGAAATTGTCCTAACCGGTTATGGAAATTCATGAAAAGCGTAACAAATCGTAATAAATCGAAAGAACAACAAATCAACAAAATTAAATCAAATTCAGGGCAAATTATTGAAGATCCTCCAGAGATGGCAGAAGCATTCTTAGATCACTATACTTCTATAGGGAAAAAACTTGCCGAAGATTGTAAACATGACCCCACTTTCAGTTCCCCACAGACTTATATCGAAAACTCAATATACATATCTGAAACGGATGAAGCTGAGGTTGCAGAGATCATTAAAACATTAAAATCAAAAAAATCCCCTGGTCCGGATGGACTGAGATCGGAAACTTTGAAATCTATTGGCAGTTATATATTGCAACCACTAACTTTTTTAATAAATTTATCTATAAGAACTGGTAAATTTCCAACAGCTTTCAAAAGTGCTATAATAAAACCTATTTTTAAAAGCGGAAGTAAAGAAAAAATTATTAATTACAGGCCTATATCACTTATAAGTAACATAGCAAAAGTATTCGAAAAGATTATCAACAAGAGAATAATCAGCTTTCTTGACAAAAATAAAATAATTTCGGAAAAACAATATGGCTTTAGGCAGGGTAAGTCAACAGAGAATGCGATTACATGCGTAACAACACGAACCTATGAGAGATTAGACCAAAGTAGACCATCCATATGCATATTTATTGACTTAGCAAAAGCCTTTGATACGGTGTGCCACGAAAAATTATTGATAGGACTGGAAAAAATTGGGTTTCGTGGAATTGCATATGATCTAATGGAGAGCTACCTTCGAAATAGGCTATATTAAGTTAAAGTAGGAGAGCAAATCAGCTCTACTAAAACTATGGCATATGGAGTTCCCCAAGGCACTGTATTGGGTCCGCTACTTTTCAATTTATATATCAATGATCTTTTCAAACTCGATGTGTCTGGAGATATAGTCAGCTTTGCCGACGATACGGTGGTTATGTATCATGCTGAGACATGGCTTGAACTGAGAGAAAATGTTCAAAAAGACTTTCCGACCATTCTAAAATGGTTCAATAGTGAAACTCTCACAGTTAATGCCGATAAGACATTTTTTATGCCGTTTTCTCATCTCTCCAGTAATTTACCCACTTACAACACTTTACAAATCTCTGTTTTGAATACGATAACGGAAATAAATTCTGCAAACAAGATCAAATACCTAGGCATTATTATGGACAACCACCTGAAATGGAACCATCATATCGAACATATAGTCAAAAAAGTAAGAAGCTTAATATATATGTTCAAGTTTTTGAGGAGGATTTTCAACCAGACTCATCTCGAAATACTTTATAATGCCTTAGTGAAACCTCATATTAATTATGGCATTTTAGCCTGGGGAGGGGTGACCAACAATCACTTGAAAAAACTAGAGATAACACAAAAGTGGATTCTGAAGATTATTTTCAATAAAAGTTTCACATACTCAACTGAGGTACTATATAAGGAAACTAGAGTGTTCGATGCAAGACAATTATATTATCAGCGTATAATACTAAACCATTATAGGTTTAGAAATACATTCAGGCAAATAGAACATGGTTATAATACAAGACACAAAACCAAAACAACGGCTATACCGAAAGTTGAAAAAACTCTCACCCAAAGATGCTATAATTACCTTGGTCCCATTCTTTATGCCAAAATTCCTACCGAACTGACACGAATAAATGCGTACGGTCTATTCAAAAAAAAATTACTCTCTGGCTTCAGTCTGTCCCTAGAAAAGAAATTCACAGCTTAATTGATAGGAAAAATACCTATTACTTATGAATTCACTTATAAAAAAATATATAAAAATATAATAACACTTGATCTTTCTGATAGTTGATATTGATACGACATAATGCTGCCTCTGCTCGCTTATACCTGTATGTTATGTTCAAATTATTTTTCAAATTTGTTTATATATTTATAATGTATATGTGTGAATGAATGTATATATTTGTATACGTGTGTGTACTTATGGATGTATAATATAATAATGTGTATATTTAAGATATATACCCACGCACAGAGATTCATCCCTTTGTGGGTTACCTGTATTTGCCTGCTGTACTGATATTGTCTCATATTTTATATCATTTTATTGGTAAATATATTATTATTATTATTTTTATTATTATTATTATTATTAAACTACGGTCCCTGCTCGGGCGCCAAATTTGTGACGTTTTTTTGTCTGCGGGATTAGATCAGCACAGATGAGAACGTCCAGGATTCAGGTTTTCTTTGATTTACTGTCAGATTTGGTGAAATCAAAAGACTAGATGTTAACGATAGATGACTGAATTTATTTCCTATTCCTAACATGTTAAGGTGTACTCTATTTATTCCATTTATATCATTATCGGCTTTTCGGGATCCTCTTCCTCTCGATGGCTCCGTAGGCTGCAACAACTCCAACTCAGGAACCTGGTTCGCTTCCTAGGGAATCTCCAGGGCACTCGGCGATGATGACTAATTCGTGTGATGCAGTTTGACTTAACTGCTAGCGTTTCAACAATCAGAAAAGAATCTCAGTCTGAATGTTTACTGGGGATAATACTGAGATCAGTAAGGGGGCGGTGGAGGCGGCGTGGTTCTAATTTCGTACTGAAACGTGTCTAGAATCACAGGCACGAGTTACGGCTTAGTTAAAAATACCGAGATATCCTCCACGGGACTGAAGATAATTCGGGAATCAATAGAGAGGCGGCGGGGGCGGTGTGATTCTAGTATCGTGGTGAAACGTGTCTAGAAACACAGGTACTAGTACGACCTAGCTGAAAATACCGAAATATCCTACACGGGATTGAAGATAATGCGGGAATCAATAGAGAGGCGGCGGGGGCGGTGTGATTCTAGTATCGTGGTGAAACGTGTCCAGAAACACAGGTACTAGTACGACCTAGCTGAAAATACCGAAATATCCTACACAGGGCCAAGGATAATTCGGGAATCAATAGAGAGGCGGCGGGGGCGGTGTGATTCTAGTATCGTGGTGAAACGTGTCTAGAAACACAGACACTAGTACGACCTAGCTGAAAATACCGAAATATCCTACACAGGATCGAGGATAATTCGAGAATCAATAGAGAGGCGGCGGGGGCGGTGTGATTCTAGTAGCGTAGTGAAACGTATCTAAAATCACAGGCACGAGTTCAGCCTTGTTGAAAATACCGAAATATCCTACACCGGACCGAGGATAATTCGAGAATCAAAAAAAGAGGCGGCGGGGCGGTGTGATTCTAGTAGCGTAGTGAAACGTATCTAGAATCACAGGCACGAGTACGTCCTAGCTGAAAATACCGAAATTACTCCACACAGGACTGAAGATAATTCGGGAATCAATAGAGAGGCGGCGGGGGCGGTGTGATTCTAGTATCGTGGTGAAACGTGTCCAGAAACACAGGTACTAGTACGACCTAGCTGAAAATACCGAAATACTCCACACAGGACTGAAGATAATTCGGGAATCAATAGAGAGGCGGCGGGGGCGGTGTGATTCTAGTATCGTAGTGAAACGTGTCCAGAGTCACAGGCACTAGTACGACCTAGTTGAAAATACCGAAATATCCTACACAGGACCGAGGATAATTCGGGAATCAATAGAGAGGCGGCGGGGGCGGTGTGATTCTAGTATCGTAGTGAAACGTGTCTAGAATCACAGGCACTAGTACGACCTAGCTGAAAATACCGAAATATCCTACACAGGACCGAGGATAATTCGGGAACCAATAGAGAGGCGGCGGGGGCGGTGTGATTCTAGTATCGTAGTGAAACGTGTCTAAGATCACAGGCACGAGTTACGGCCTAGTTAAAAATACCGAAATTATTCCACACAGGACTGAAGATAATTCGGGAATCAATAGAGAGGCGGCGGGGGCGGTGTGATTCTAGTAGCGTAGTGAAACGTGTCTAAAATCACAGGCACGAGTACGACCTAGCTGAAAATACCGAAATATCCTACACAGGATCGAGGATAATTCGGGAATCAATAGAGGGGCGGCGGAGGCGGTGGGATTCTAGTAGCGTATTGAAACGTGTCTAAAATCACAGGCACGAGTTCGTCCTAGCTGAAGATACCGAAATTACTCCACACAGGACTGAAGATAATTCGGGAATCAATAGAGAGGCGGCGGGGGCGGTGTGATTCTAGTATCGTAGTGAAACGTGTCTAAAATCACAGGCACGAGTTGGATGAAACTGAAATAATCTCATATGGTCGGGAGATACGGAACCTGGGTGAATTCAGGTTGAACGGGGACGGGGGCGGTGTGAAACTAGTGGCGTTGTGAAACGTATCTAGAATCACAGACAGCAATTTGGTATCACTGGAAAATATGTCTGTTAGTCAGAATATAACGAAATCTTGATGAAAAACAGATCTATACGGGGACGGGGGCGGTGTGATCCTAGTGGCGTATTGAAACGTATCTAAAATCACATACCGTGAGCTGTTATTATTTGGCAATTATCAATCTGATTCCCTCAGAGCAGTTTGCGTACAACTACTACTTTCCAATGACCCAACCGAACATTTCAGGCACCGCGTATCGACTGACTGTCGTCGTCCTCTCAGCGAGCCACGTCGCTCTCTCGCTGCGGCTGCCGATTGAACGGCCAGGAGGGGGACCTGCGCGCGATGTATCCGTACAGCGGTACCCACGACTAGCCACCTCGAGTGCTGTAAATCAACTGCCTTTCCCCGATATTTTCGTTTCTCGTCTCGCCCGATCGAAACGATGCTTCGTTGGTTTCCGCCTCTGTCTCCCCATGGGATAATCAATTCAAGTGATAGCTGGAATCTCGCGGTGGAGTCTTTTAGAATTCAATCGGAATGAACAATAACCATTAGCCAAGTACGAATTTTCCAGGAATTCGTTACAGTTTCATGACATTCAAATTGGATCAATTGGTATCGTTTCTGGAAAAAACACAATGGGCTTATATCACAAAAATTTTTTTTTTCATAATTCGATAGAACTCACCCAAACTAGTTCACCACCGCAAACCGTTTCTTGCTGTGAGCTCCCTACGTTTTATAAAAAATTATTGAAATCCCCGATTTTTCGGACCTCTGAAAACGAGGCGATGATGTGACGTCAAAACCCTAATACTGAAACAAGACTATTCCAGACAGAGATGAATGATACATGATTTCTGACAGAGTGAATTAGCGCGAGATCACAGTTGAAATAATTAATATATCAGTTGCCTCAGTCTCCGTCGGGCGTTTGATATTTTCTTTCAATTATGGCGAGATGAGGTTTCTACGTCATAAGAGGGTCTGTTTTTAGTAGGTACTATTATTTATGTTCAAAAATAAAACATTCCAGATGATTTTTCGATCGAATTATGTCGTCAATCATTATTTATGTATAAACGGATCATTATAAACATGGTTTGAGTTAAAAGTTTTACTAAGGTGTACACGCCCATTCATCAACCTCAGAAAAGAGTTCAGTGATCTAGAAGAATAGAAGTTTGATTTGCTTTGTAGAAAAGGCATTTTTTGTTATGATTATTTAGATGATTTGGAAAAACTCCAAGACACTGCACTACCGAGTGAGAAATCATTTCACAGTAAATTGAACGATGATCATATCAAGGATTCTGATTATGAGCATGCACAGAAAGTATAGGAAACATTCCAGTTGAAAACATTAGGAGAATACTCCGACCTTCACTTGAAAACGGATATCATGTTATTGGTTGATGTTTTTGAGAATTTTCGAGACATGTGCCATACAACATACGGATTAGATCCTGCTCATTATTATACTTTACCTGGATATACATGGGACTGCATGTTGAAATATACAAAGTGCCGATTAGATACAGTTCAAGATGTTGACATATTAATGTTCATAGAAAAGGGAATTCGTGGTGGAATGAGTCAGTGTTCGAATAGGTACTCAACAGCGAACAATAAATACATGACCAATTTCAATAGGGATGAATCATCTAAGTACCTCTTGTATCTCGCCGTGAATGAAATCTATGGTTGGGCTATGTCTCAGCATCTTCCTTATACTGGATTTGAATGGTTGAAAGATACTCAGAATTTCGATGTCAATTCCATTTCTGATGAATCCTCTTCTGGATACATTTTGGAGGTTGATCTCAAATATCCAGAATCCCTTCATGACATTCATAAAGATTTACCCCTCGCCCCTGAACATCAAATACCCCCAAAATCAAAATTCTCCAAACTAATGACAACATTGTATCACAAGAAAAAGTATATATTGCATTCTAGAAATCTGAAACAATATCTGGCTAATGATCTCATTATCGATAAAATTCATAGTATATTGACTTTCAAACAGTCCAGGTGGTTGAAGCCATACATTGATCTGGATACTACATTGCGTGCAAATTCCAAAAACGAGTTTGGCATACAAATCTTCAAATTAATGATCAATGCTGTTTTCGGTAAAACAATGGAGAACATTAGAAAATACAGGATTGTAAAACTTGTTAGGAGTTGGAGAGGCAGGCATGGCACGAAAAATTTGATATCTAGTCCAAATTTCCTTAATACCCGGTGAACATTCAACATTACATATCTCAATCATATTACGGTTTTCTTTAGACGTCTCGTATATGACGTTAAAATGAGTCAATTATTTGGTATAGCAACAATTGGTCATATGTATCACTCAATTGATACCAAACCGTGACCATCCTGTACAAGACGTTTGTCTCATGATTACTTATTGATATCTTATTGTTGATTGAAATGACATGTGAGAAGATTTCAATCATAAATATATTTTCAGAATGATGATGATTCTCAAGATCAAAAATATGCGAATATCATATATAAGTTCACGAACATTGCCCTACTAACGTTTTTTTCACATCATCCAAAATACCGAGATTTTACATTTCTCATATTATGATCTTCAATACATCTATATGGGGATGATATTCTTTATGATCAAAACTTGACCATCCTGAGCAGGACATCAATCTCATGACATTTTACTGATGTTGAATTTTTGATTGAAATGATATATAATAATGGTTCCATCATAACTATAGCTTGAGAACGATGATAATCATCAAGATGAAATATTTGCATATTTTTTTATATATATTCAAGAAAGTTGCCCACCCCACGTTATTTTGACATCATCCAAAATACCGGAATAATACATTCTTCATATTATGATCTTCAATGAATCCTTATGAGAATGATAGTATTTGATGATTAAATAATGACCATCTTGAGCAAGACATGCATCTCATGATATTTCACCAATGTTGAAATTCTGATCGAAATAATAAATGATGATGTTTCCATCAGGGATGTAGCTGAAGAACGATGATCATCCCTTGGATGAAAAATATGCATATATTATATTTAAACTTACTAATTTTGTACCTTCAATGACACCATTCGAAACACTAAAATATAATATTTCTCATGTAATGATCTTCAATACATTTTTATGAAGATGATCGACGTCATGATCGTATTGTGGCCATCTTAAGCAAGACATCTATCTCATTACATTTCACTGATGTTGAATTTTTGATTGAATTGATATATTAGAATAGTGTCATGATAGCTATAGCTTCAGAACGATAATAATTCCTAAGATCAAATATTTGCATATATTTAATAAACATATTAGAATGTTGCCCACCTAATGTTATTTCGAAATCATCTGAAAAACCGAAATATACCATTTCTCATGAAATGATCTTCGATTCATCTTCATGGAGATGATAGTCTTCATGATCAAGTCGTGACAATCTGTACCCTGACATTCATCTTATGATATTTAACTAATAATGGATTTTTTATTGAAATAATAAATAAGGAAGTTTCTATCATAAATACAGCTTCGAAACGATGATTATCCTCTAGATGGAATATATGCATAAATTATATATAAACTCACTAATTTTGCGCCTCCAACATTTTTTTGACACAATCCGAAACACCAAAATATTATATTCCCCATGTGATGATCTTTAATATATTATTATGAAGATGATCTTAATCATGATCGAATTTTGACCATCTTAAGCAAGACATCCATCTCATGACATTTCACTGATGTTGAATTTTTGATTGAAATGATATATAAGAATAGTGTCATGATAGCTATATAGCTTTAGAAAGATAATAATCCTCAAGATCAAATGTTTGCATCTATTTCATATACATATTACAATGTTGCCCACCCAAGGTTATTTTGACATCATCCAAAATACCAAAATACTACATCCCTCATATTATGATCTTCGATACATCTCCATGGGGATGATAGTCTTCATGATCAAGTCGTGATCCTCTTGAGCCAGACATTCATCTTATGATATTTTACTAATATTGAATTATTGATTGGGATAATGAATAAGGAAGTTCCCACCATAAATATAGCTTTGAAACGATGATTATCCTTTGGATGGAATATATGCACAAATTATATATAAACATTTTTTTGACACAATCCGAAACACCAAACTTTTATATTTTCCATGTGATGATCATCAATATATCATTATGAAGATGATCCAGATCATGATCGAATTGTGACCATCTTGAGCAAGATTTCCATCTCATGACATTTCACTAATGTTGAATTTTTGATTGGAATGACATGTGAGACTTATGTCATCATAACATTAACACTTGAACATCCAACAATGTTACCCACCCAACGTTATTTTTTTCTATACATCTCCATGGGGATGATACAGTCTTCATGATCGAGTCGTGCCAGACAATAATCTCATAATATTTCAGTTATAGGTATTCAATTCTTGATCAAATCAACAAAAAAGGAAGTTTTCATCATTAATATAGCTTGAGAACGATGATAATTCCTCGGATAATCCCTCAGATAGAATATATGCAAATATCATATATATATATATATAAACTTACTAATTTTGCGCCTTCAACATCCTTTTTACAACTTCCGAAACACCAAAATATATTGATTCTCATGATCTTCAATACATTTTTTTGAAGATGATCGACGTCATGATCAAGTTGTGTCCATCTTAAACCAGAAGTTCTTTTCATGATAGTTTACTAATGTTGAATAATTCTTGATTGAATTCATATACAAGAAGGGTGCCATCATATAAATATAGCTTTTGAACGATAATGATCCTCAAGATGGAATAATGGCTTGTACATGATAATGATGCCTCCCTTAAGTGACATCATCAGAAATATCAAAATATAATATTCCTCATATCATGATCTTCAATATATCTTCATAAAGATAATCGATGTCATGATCAAATTGTGACCATCCTAAGCAAGACATTCATTCCATGATTTCTCACTTATGTTGAATTCATGATTGAATAAGAGATAAGCATATGTTCTCATCATAAATCTAGTTCAAGAACGATAATAGTTTTAGAGACGAAATAAACATGCATCAAAAATAATAAATGTCTTCAACAATTCTGTTTCTTCTGAATTTCATTGACATCATCCGAAAAATCAACATATATTTAATATATCTTCATGAAGATGATCGACGTCATAATCGAATTGTGACTATCTTAAGCAAGACATTCATCTCATGACATTTCAATGATGTTGAATTCTTGATTGGTTCCATCATGAATTGAGGTAGCTTCGAAATAATACTGATCCTCAAGTTGAAATATTTGCATATATTTTATATACGTTCGAATTATGTTGCTTCCCTGAAAATCATTATGAACATCGAAATATAACAGTTCTCATATTCTCATATCTTCAGGATATCTTCATGAAGATGATCGACTTCATGATCAAATTGTGATTATCGCAAGCAAGACATATTCATCTCATGAAAATTCACTAATATTGATGCATTCTTGATCGGGACATATATAAGATAGGTTTCGTCATAAATAAAGCTTCAGAACGATTATTCATTAATGTTGCCCCTCAGTCCTCACACCGTTTTTTTGGCGTCATCAGAAATATCAAAATATATTTCTCATAATATGATCTCCAGTACATCTTCATGGAGATTATCGACATTATGATTGTGACCATCACAAGTAGGACAATAATCTCAAATAATATATAACTTATGTTGAATTTTTCATTGAGGTGATAGATAAGAATGTTCTCATCATGAAGATCCAGAACGATAATAAATCTCGAGTAAAAAATATATGTACTGATTTCGTCCCTTCGAGATGGAATATACCGAGGAATATATACATAAACTTCGTATTTGTTTCAAAACTGCTCGCCCTTCAATGTGACACTGACATCAGTCAAGGAACCATGATGCTCTCTTTTTTATATTTAGATCCTCGATACATCTTCATTGGGATGATCGATTTCATTATGAAATTATGTCCGTTATAAAGACGTTCATCTGAAGATGAACATGTGCATCAATTAATACACTTTGGCAATATCCAATTTATAATTTCCGAACATTATGCAGAATGGACTGTTATTACATCTCTCATATTGAGATTGTGAGTTGCCCGTTCATTTCATTATATTTTGCGGATGTTGAAATTTTCATATAGGGAAATGATGATAACTATTCGATATTAATTGAAAATATCCACCAATATTGTTACTCCAACAATCAAATAATTCATTTCTCATATTGAAATCGATTACATGATCGATTCAGGAGTATCCTGATTTGAAATGTTCCAATATTTTTTGATGACATGGTATATATTAGGATGTTTTTATCATAAATATACTATTACCATGTTGAGCCAGATGTTCATCTCATGATATTTTACAATTCATCCTTTTTTGAAATGATGGATTGAAATATTTCCACTACAAATATATCATCAAAGCGAAGATCATATTTTAGATTACATTTATTTATATATATTCACAAATATTGCCCCTTCAACGTTCTCACTAAAATATTCAATTTTACTTCAAACAAAATATCTACTAGAAATATTATTACAATAATTATACATACATACACGATCCTCAATACATATTCGTGAAGACGGTCAATTTCATGATAGAATTATGACCATTCGAAGCATAATATATATATATATATATAGATGTGAGAACTTCACAAACCCTATTGAATGTTTTCAAAAAATATATTAAGACTCAAACTCACAAGAGCTTTATTTCACAAAAAAATTCCTTTTTATAACGAAAATATGTCGAAAATGAAGTGGTGCTTTTAATGAAAACGAGATAAATGACCTATAAATGACCGCTGGGTAAAGCAATGACTGCCGGTGTTGCCAACTGGTGGTTTGAACGCGGATCTTGCCTAATTATATTATTGCTCTGGCAATGTCGGGTAACTTATCTCTGGAAATATATCATGATCAATATTTAAATTGAGTATTGTAATATATTCCAAGTTACCTGATGGATACTCTGCATTCTTTTCAAGAAACCGATTGCTCACATTTTTTCAATAGGTATAATATTCACTACTTAAAAGTATAGCTACTGATATATGGAAATGAGATATTGAATCGGTAGGTAAAGATAATCGAATAATAATGTTCGAATGAGTAGGTATCTGGAATACAAATTGTCCCTCAAAATTATTCAGCTGATATGCTTTTTGATACTGAGAAGGTGCACAATCTTGATACCAATGAAAATGGATACATATAGTCATCTACGATATGGTATAATAGCTTGGGGAGGGGCATTGAAAACACATCTCAAATCACTGGAAGTTGTCCAGAGAAGATTTCTGAAACTGATTCTTTCTAAAGAACCAAAATACCCAACTGACCGAATATATGAGGAAGCAATGGCCTTTGACCTGAAACAGCTACACTTTTATAACGTTGCCATTAAATACCACCAAACGAAGCACTCCGCTCAACTACCATCACATACTTATAATACACGACAAAAAAATCAATACGTATTACCGCATATGTCGAAATCTCTTGGCCAAAGATCATATACTTACATTGGACCAAAACTATACAACACACTTCCCGAAACAATACAAAATATCACAAGTCTGTTTCTGTTTGAGAAAAAATTGAAATCATATCTCATAGAAAAGCGATTGAAACAATGAAATCATATTACTCTCATATATTCATCATTGAGAATTCACCCTATTCATCACATTTATATATTTAAATGATATGTGTGCATGTATTCCTATGTGATTGTGAACGTTGATAGGGTGTTAAGTATATATATTAGTCAACAACGACCACCCTTTAACATGTAAATATGTATATATGAGGATCAACATGTCCATGTAAATATAATACCTAAACTCATTATTGATTGATTTATCCAACTGTAGTGTATTCTAGAATAATTGTAATTTTTCATACATAGGATTGTTTCAAATAAGTCATTACATGTTATACGCACATTATACTTATATATTATTATTATTATATATTCTAAATATGGATTTTGCATTGAGCATTTTATAATTTATATTTTACATTTCCATGTTTTTTTCGCGAAACAAGTGCATAGCACTTATCGCTAAACTACTTTGTTCACTTCCACCATATGTACTCAACCAATTACTTGTATTCTTGATTATTATTGTTTGTGAATAAAGGTATATTATTATTATTATTATTATTATAGTGTCATTGAGCATTCAAGCTTGATGTGGAAAACATTGAGAAATCTATTCTGGAAAGTGAAAATTTCGAACAACATAAATAACTGGCAACACTGGTTGTGCAATGCCACTTCATGAGAAACTATATCAGATTACTAGAGTAATATATTTTCATTCAGAAAAATTTTACTTCATTTCATTAGATCTAGATAATTCTATTCAATCAGGAGAGAATTTCAAAAATCAATTTTTCCTATTTATATTATTTTTGTTCGAGTACTACATTTCAAATTCCGATTCATCAGCGATGTCAACAATGTTTGAATTTTATTCTGAATAGCAAAGAAAATACTACATGTTCATTTCTGCAATTTAGTCAACGCAACACCGAAGTTCAATCCACACTGCTATAGATGGGTCACACAGCTGATGATATCACCATATTATTGTAGGTAAGATCATATTTCACGAAGGTCACTAGCAGCACAAGACAACTCGGTAAAAACAATTCGCGGAGATCTTGCATAGGACGGCTGGACATTTGATACTTATTCAATTTAGCATCAAGTGCATATGGTTTTAGTATACAGGGTGACTCCAAATTTCGAATACAAAACTGAAGCATAGAGACATTGTTTTCCTGGGGTAATTTCTGTTTCATTCAAGTTCTAAATGAGTTCTTCCCAGAGGCGGACTGGGGGGCCGGGCGGTCGGGCGATTGCCCGATGGGCCGGGGCCCTTTGGGGCCGGTAGAAATAGTGAATGAATGAAGAAATATATGTCTTCTCGACAGCTTTCTGAAGTATGAGACCAATACAAGCTCAGCTTAGGTGGCCTCAGATTGTTGAGCATGATGTACTTCTTTTTTTTGACTTCGTATAATGTTATATTGAAAATGTTATCAATCTGAATCTGAATTAATCTATCTAAATCTATTAGAACTGCAATTTTGTTTAGGAATATCTCCAATTTCACCACTCCTCTTTCGAGCTAACTATACAAATGTCAGGTACCAATGGATATTTTCGATGCATACCAAATGGTCGGAAAAACCATGAAATCCTTGAAAAATATCGCGAGAATATAATGTAATTTTGAATGATACACATCATAAATTCATTGATAACGCGAATGAACTATTTATTTTCAAAGAACACGAAATAAAAAAAGCTTCATTGATGAGAAAGGTGATTATGAAGCACATCAAAATCCCATCAAGAAATTCAAAATTGAGACATTTAATGTAACCATTGATAATATTATCACCGCACTCGAATCCAGATTCAAGAAACCTAAAGAATTGTTTTACGATTTTGAACTATTTGATTCGTCAAGATTCACTGATGATCAAATAATATCAACCGAAAACTGAATAAGGATGATTTATGAAAATATCACAAATTATCATCCTGCTAATGAAATAGACCTTGATAGATTTTACCCCGCAGTGGGAAAGACTGTCGAGTACTTTGTCAGAAGATATGATTGATGGTGGAACTTATGTCTTCGGTGTAAAAGAGGGATTGATTTCATCAAAACACAAGTTTTGCAAAACATTTTCACTTTGTTGCTACCATGTTTTGTACAAATACAATTCATGTGTCGAGGATTATTCTCACCCTTTCAGTATCGCAGGTTTCGTGTGAAAGATCTTTCTCAAAATCGAAATTTATCTTGATTAGGTTATGAAATTATATGAGCCAAGAACATTTGAGGACTTTCATGATGATGAGCTGCGAAAAAAGATTTTAGGAAGTGACGATATCATTTTCGATTTTGTTGAAAAATGTGGATCCATGGTTCACTCGTTTTTTAATTTCAATTTCTAATGCGGCTTATCCCAGACAGCACCAGATATTCCACGAATCTCCCTATCATATTCCTTTTGGAATATTGGAATATTCTGGAAATAATCTGGAATATTCCGGAATATCTGTGGAATATTCTCTAAATATGCGAATGGGAATTCCTCAGATATTCATAGAATATATCCAAGAGAATATTCCATGTTGAATATTCCTGGAATATTCCAATAAACATATTCTTAAATAAAAAAAAGTGACCCTAGTAGGGATCGAACTCGTGACCTCAAGACTATCAGACCAACGCCTTGACCACTAGGCCAGTAATCGAATTGAATGATGTTGTACATATCAATTTCTTGTGAGAGCGTTGTTCGAAATCGGATCATAAACACTTTTTGTTTCAAAATCTCCTTACATCTAATTTTGATGTTCGATACTCACAACTCTGAAATAATGATGGGTATTTATGTGTTGAGAAACATAGGAATATTCATGGAATATTTCATGAATATACACAACAGAATATTCAGTTGAGAATATTTCATGAATATACCGCACAGAATATTCAGTTGAGAATATTTCATGAATATACCCCAGAGAACATTCAGTTGGGAATATTTCATGAATATACAAGAGAGAATATTCATTTGGGAATATTCCTGGAAAATTCATACCTGAATATTCCCTGAACATCACTTTGGAATATTCCTTCTAGATGCTCCAGAGGCATGTATATATTCTAGGAATAATCGATGAATATTCGGAATATACTCCTCCTTTTTAGCATATTTAGAGATTATTCTAGGAATATCCAGTGCTGTCTGGGATGCTTTATGTTGGTTAGATACTTTTCCTAGTATTTTTGTAGCTCTAATATTATTTACAAAATGCCTTGTGTTCCTCTATACGATAGAAATATCCTTTATTTAATTTATTTTAATTTTCCATATATACAATGTTATTTATGTTATTCATTTCATTTTTCCTCAGCATATTTGATGTTTTATGGACTAATTTTTTCGCTTAAGTTTGATTAGAATCAAAACTATTTGTATAATTTTTTTGCGTTTTTGTCTATGTCACTCAAATATGTAATAAAATTATATGAATAGCTATATTAGCTTTGAAATTTTCTCCGGAGATGGGCCGGTAGGATTCAATTCGCCCGGGCCGATTCATAGGTCCAGTCCGCCTCTGGTTCTTCCTGAGAATTTGATTTTTATTTATTCGTTAATTTCTTTTCTTTGAAATAATAGATTTCGAGCGGTAGCAAATGAATTACAGAAGCCTTGAAGTTTCGTCTATTCTCGAATTGAGAAAAGATAATTTTGAGAGGAAATTTCTTGATTTCAAGAATTGTTTTTTAGTATTTTTCTTTTTGAAAGAGTGACTTTAACGTCATTAACTGGACTCTAGGTATGCAGAGGGTTAGGAACAGGTGAGATATTTGTGTTCTTCAGTTATATCTACAGAATGTTTGTTATTAACACATAGAAGAGTAATTTGTTTGAGAATTTTATGTATTAAGGAAATTGGTACCTTGGTATAGTGAAGCAAGTTGTTGAATTTGAATTGAATGATGAGAGAATGGAATTGAGAATATAAGATAGAGAGAAATAATTGATGAATGTTGAATTGAAGATGAGAAGTTGTATATTGAAGATGATTGATGGTATAGTGAAGATTGATAATGATGAATTTGAAGATGATTCATGAGATATTGAAGATGATAATGGTATATTGAGGATGATTAATAGTGTATTGAAGATTATGAAAGTTATTGTTGAATTTTTGTGATGAATTGATATGAGATTAATTTTATCATTATGATTTACTGATGGGTTAAGTAGTGATTACTAAACAGTTTGGCTAAGGAAGTTTGGCAGATGCTTTGTCAAGTACAAAAGTGAAAATTCACCCTTCGGCCAAGACATAACACGTAAGTTATGTGCTATGTTATGAAAAGGAGATTCGTGGCACATAAGTGTCATGCAATGCGTGTTGCAATGTAATGAGTGAATGGAAGTAATCAAATTGTTTCAGATATCTAGAAGATATAATCCAATATTCGTCGTTTTCTTTTAGATATCTCTACAATTTGATCGAATGAGAGCGGGGTACTAATTTGAAATTTCAAGTGCATCATTATGATATGATATGACAATAATATGTGTTAAGAGCAAAATGTTAAGTTTTCAGAATCCACTAGTTGTTTTTTTTTTTCAGTGGAAACCACTGCTTACCTACCGATTCAGAGAAGATTTTTTTTTTCAGTGTAATAGTTCTTAATCAATTAAATTTTTGGGAAATCTTCGAGTTTTGAAGAAGGATCCTAAAAAACTATCAAAATTTCACTTTGTAAAGTTGAATACATTTTTTTGTGTTTTTTCGGTTGTTGTTGGTATTCGTTGGTTTTATCATTGTTTTAATCCTGGGAAATGACTCCCACTCTCCCGAATTTTTGTTGTTGTGATTTGTCGAGAAGGATTTCCAGAATAAAATTGAGAATCAAGACGGAGAGTGATGGGAACCTAAGCAACTCAAAACTATATCTTGAAAGAAGTTATTCAAAACAAATATTCTTGTTCTTATAGGAAGTACTAATATATGGGCATGCATATAGATATATATGTATATATTTTTGTGATAGGGTAAACATGGTAAAGGAAACAGACATTTAGGAATAGGGACAAACGAAAATATAAAAAGAGCCTGCCATTTATGGAGCTATACATAGTAATTAGAAGTAGGAGATTTTTTCCATGGTGGGAACATGAGGAAACAAGAGTTTTTGGGAATATAAAAAGGGCCTGCTTTTCATACATATATATGTATTAGGAATAGTGAAAAACCATATTTTGGTTAGGGAAAGAGTGGAATATTTGGGAATCAGTAATTCTTTTTTTTTTCGTTTATATATTTTTTTATTCCTTTTCTTAATATCAGGATGTTAAATAAACATTTACTGCGGCATGTCTCTTTGTTTCATGTGAGAGGAGACTACACACGGAAAATGGGAAGGCACTGGTACCCAGCTGACATGGCAGGACCCCACGAGGCAAAACGGCTGATGGAGGAGACGAAAACTCTGAAGGCTGACACCTTTGACATACCAGGAGACCTAAGAACATAATGGTTAGAAATTGATGAAGATGACAATAAGGGGTGAGGTTTTTGAACGCCATTTCAAAATAAGGACACCAGAAATGTGAAGATAGGATCCTCAAAGTACTTACCAAGAGTGGCTTTGAAGCTGTTCACGAGAACCGAGTCGGAACACAGCAACAGGGGGTTGTGCGTTCACCACCATCCACCGTCGAAGCAAGCCGCAAACAGGGTGAAGCAGATACTCGCAGGAACGTTCCACAGAGGCCACACATACGAGTTGCATTGAGGAAGCTATAGTCAACCATATCTAACCTAGAGAATGGAAATAGATATCATGAGACAGAGCCATGAGGTAACAGTTTGGCTTACCAAGCAACACTCCCAGGATAGAGACTGGAACACATGGAAAACCTTTGGGAAACACCACAAACACCCTGTATCTGGAAATTACCCATGAAAAAACAACAAACAATAACCAATATCCCCGAGCGATAACAGTCAATTTCGTTAGCGTCATTTTCCGAACAAAAAAAAAAGAAATGCACTTACTCATCAAAAATTTCATAAGCCTTGAACGGTGCAAACGGCATTTGTCATTTGATACGATACGAAAAATGCTGGAACCACAATTTGTTCTTACCGGTAAAACAGAGTTATGAACTTGGAATCCAATGGCAGTAGCTGCGAATTTCACGATGGACACCGACGATACACGAAGCTACGACAGAACCCAAAAACGAGACCAATCAAAGAACCAGATGACGGGAATAACCGAGCCAGGAGAAACCCTCCATCACCTCATGATTAGTATGTATGTCAAAGGGAAGTCTACCAAAACAGAGTGAAAGACCATCCGCGAACCATCAGTTCTACCAACCTTGTCTTTATATGACAGGCAGCGGCCTCTAGGCGCAGCGGCCCCTAGACGCAGCGAATGGAGGCGGCCGATATTGAAGAATTCTGCACGCGCGCTAGAGTCTCAGCGTTGCGAATCATCTATGGACAGTGCCGGACTTTCAGAACCTGACCGTGTGTGGAACTCGAAAAGACTAGAAGTGATATGCATCGAAATGTTAATTGCCGTTCTTGCTTGCTTTAATTTTACATGTTCTTCTTTTATTTTTATGTTATTTTATTTTTTCGTTGTTGCACTAGACTACACGTATAGTAGGAAAACTCTCTACTGCTACCTTGATATTTTAGATAATATATTCATAGGGGTATAAAGGGTAGTTTGAAACGCTGGGGGCCAGCGTTCAGATGACCCTGGAACGTGTCACGGATGGGACCACTCAGTATTTCAGTCAATACACCTTCAGATCCAGGTCATTCCAAATAATCAAACAATTAAATTTTAATTCACTGCAAATAATTTGATGGCGTCGACAAAAATTTACCGGTTTGCAAAACATGAAATTGATCGTTGAACTCAGGAGTTTCACGACCTGGCACCAATTTAGGTAGTTTTGAGAAGTTTTTAGCAAACAAAGCAAACCGTTCGCACATAAATACGGACCACACTGCGTGGCCGAAAAGGAGGCATTCCGAATTCATTCAGAATTCAGTCTAGATGTGATTCAGAAGTCAGTTGAAATTTAGCCGAGATTTTTCCAAATTCATTCGAAATTCAGTCGAGATTGATTCCAAATCCAGTTCAAATTCTAAATCAAATAAATTGAGTGGCGTTGGTATCGAGATTAACGAGATGACCCATCCAGGACACATCATCTCCCCGGCGAGAGTATTGGCAGTACTGGTAGCAATGTAAGTATCTCGATCATTTGTTTTCAATATTAATTGGCCCCATACTCAGGGAATATAGGGATCAGTACTCACTTTGAACGCTGCTGATCTCGTGCTAGGCCCTTCCGGAAACTTTAAGTAATCCAGGGATGAAGTTAGGTAATGTACTAATGAAGGGGCGGGTCGAACGTTACCCTGGTAGGGATTAATGTTAGTAAGTAACCTTCGAAGCACTTTGTTTCGCTCATGATTGATTTTTTTTTTTATAATTTTTCACACTTGACTCACTTCACTCTAACCACATTTGTTTAATTTGCTGATTCCTTATACACGTACACTCGTTTTGATTTGATTTGTTCCACTTTGTACACATATAACTTTTTTCTTTATCCAATTGAATTGTATTTTTTCTTTATTCACACTCTCGTTATTTCGTTGCTGCAACTCCTCTTTAGTCAGATCACCAATCGCATTGCCACTACGACCCCCAATAAGCTAAACCTCACGGCTCGGCATATCCCACAATGGAACGTAGCTGGAGGGGTAGCCCATCACGGAGAAGTCAGCAGCCCCAGAAGGTAGGGGGCATCGTACTCACCCCCGTGGTACAAAGGTAGGAAGGATCACCCTACCGGGACGAAAGGTGGAGGCCACAAGCTACTCCGTGACAATATTTTCTCAGATATCTCGAGAACGGCACATAATATCGAAAATCTGAATCGAAAAACACCCCAACACCCTTGTCTACTTTCGCAGAGGTCTTCCTCATGGAAAGTCCGAACACCGTTTCACGAAAAACAGAAAAATTAGTACGACGTCATGACGCGAAATATCCCAAGTTCATTGAGAAAAGAAAGGTGAATGACAAGTGTATTTTTTCTCCCGAAATGCGATAGAAATCAAGACGACCAACGAGAAAGTCTCTATACATTGTTACTCAAAATTGCCTCTTCACTGGAAAAAAAATTAGAAAAGTATTATTTTTGATGAAATTTTTTCAAGTCCCGATATTCATATTTTCTCAAATATCTCGAGAACGACACAAAATATCGAAAATCAAAATCGAAAAACACCCCAACACACTTGTCGACTTTCGCAGAGGCCTACCACATGGAGAAAGTCCGAACACCGTATCACGAAAAACAAAAAAATTAGTAAGACGTCATAACGCGAAATAATCCCAAGTTTATTGAAAAAAGGAAGGTGAGGGACAAGTGTATGTTTTTCTCCCGAAATTCGATTGAAATCAAGACGACCAACGAAAAAGTCTCTATACATTGTTACTCAAAATTGCCTCTTTACTGAAAAATAAAAATTGGAAGAGTATTATTTTTGATGAAATTTTTTCAAGTCCTGATATTCATATTTTCTCAAATATCTCGAGAACGGCACGAAATATCGAGAATCTAATTCGAAAAATACCCCAACACCCCTGTCGACTCTCGCAACGGCCTACCACATGTGGAGAGTTCGAACACCGTATCACGAAAATAAAAAAAAATTAGTACGGCGTCATGACGCGAAATAATCCCAAGTTCATTGAAAAAAAAAAAGTGAGTGACAAGTGTATTTTTTCCGCTCGCAATTCGATAGAAATCAATACGACCAACGCAGGAGTCCCTATATATTGTTACTCAAAATTGCCCCTTAACTAGAAAAAAAATTGGAAAAGTATTATCTTTGATGTTATTTTTCAAAGTCCCGATATCCACATTTCCTCAAATATCTCGAGAACGGCACAAAATATCGAAAATCTAAATCGATAAATACCTCAACACCCCTGTCGAGTTTCGCAACGGCACACCACATGGAGAAAGTCCGAACACCGTATCACGAAAAACGAAAAAATTAGTACGACGTCATGACGCGAAATAATCCCAAGTTCATTGAAAAAAAAAGTGAGTGACAAGTGTATTTTTTCCTCCCGAAATGCGATAGAAATCAAGACGACCAACGAAAAGTCTCTATGCATTGTTACTCAAAATAGCCTCTCTACTGGAATTATTTTTGATGAAATTTTTTCTAGTCCCGATAATCATATTTTCTCAAATATCTCGAGAACGGCACAAAATATCAAAAATCTGAATCGATAAACACCCAAACACCCTTGTCGACTTTCGTAGAGGTCTCCCTCATGGAAAGTCCGAACACCATTTTGCGAAAAACAAAAAAAATAGTACGACGTCATGACGCGAAGTATCCCAAGTTCATTGAGAAAAGAAAGGTGAGGGACAAGTGTATTTTTTTTCTCCCGAAATGCGATAGAAATCAAGACGACCAACGAAAAAGTCTCTATGCATTGTTACTCAAAATAGCCTCTCTACTGGAATAAAAAAATTGGAAAAGTATTATTTTTGATGAAATCTTTTCTAGTCCCGATAATCATATTTTCTCAAAGATCTCGAGAACGGCAAAAAATATCGAAAATCTAAATCGAATAACACCCCAACACCCTTGTCGACTTTCGCAACGGCTTTCCACATGGAGAAAGTCCGAACATTGTATCACGAAAAACAAAAAAAATTAGTACGACGTCATGACGCGAAATAATCCCAATTTCATTGAAAAAAAAAAAAGGTGAGTGACAAGTGTATGTTTTCCGCCTGAAATTCGATAGAAATCAAGACGACCAACGGGGAAGTCTTTATACATTGTTACTCAAAATTGCCTCTTCACTGGAAAAAAAATTGGAAAAGTATTATTTTCGATGAAATTTTTTCAAGTCCCGATATTCATATTTTCTCAAATATCGAGAACGGCACAAAATATCGAGAATCGAAATCAAAAAACACCCCAGCACACTTGTCGACTTTCGCAGAGGCCTACCACATGGAGAAAGTCCGAACACCGTATCACGAAAAACAAACAAATTAGTAAGACTAACGCGAAATAATCCCAAGTTCATTGAAAAAAAAAGAGGTGAGGGACAAGTGTATGTTTTTCGCCTGAAATTCGATAGAAATCAAGACGACCAACGAAAAAGTCTTCATACATTGTTACTCAAAATTGCCTCTTTACTGGAAGATAAAAATTGGAAGAGTATTATTTTTGATGAAATTTCAAGTCTCGATATTCATATTTCCTCAAATATCTCGAGAACGGCACGAAATATCGATAATCTATATAGAAAAATACCCCAACACCCCTGTCGACTCTCGCAACGGCCTACCACATGTGGAGAGTTCGAACACCGTATCACGAAAATCAAAAAAATTAGTACGGCGTCATGACGCGAAATAATCCCAAGTTCATTGAAAAAAAAAAAGGTGAGTGACAAGTGTATTTTTTCCGCTCGCAATTCGATAGAAATCAATACGACCAACGCAAGAGTTTCTATATATTGTTACTCAAAATTGCCCGTTAACTGGAATAAAAATTGGAAAAGTATTATTTTTGATGTTATTTTTCAAAGTCCCGATATCCATATTTCCTCAAATATCTCGAGAACGGCACAAAATATCGAAAATCTAAATCGATAAATACCCCAACAACCCTGTCGAGTTTCGCAACGGCACACCACATGGAGAAAGTCCGAACACCGTATCACGAAAAACGAAAAAATTATTACGACGTCATGACGCGAAATAATCCCAAGTTCATTGAAAAAAAAAAAAGTGAGTGACAAGTGTATTTTTTCCTCCCGAAATGCGATAGAAATCGAGACGACCAACGAAAAAGTATCTCTGCATTGTTACTCAAAATAGCCTCTTTACTGGAATAAAAAAATTGGAAAAGTATTATTTTTGATGAAATTTTTTCTAGTCCCGATAATCATATTTTCTCAAATACCTCGAGAACGGCACAAAATATCGAAAATCCAAATCGAAAAACACCCCGACGCCCTTGTCGACTTTCGCAGAGGCCTACCACATGGAGGAAGTCTGAACACCGTATCACGAAAAACAAAAAAAAATTGTATGACGTTATGACGCGAATCAATTCTAAGTTCATTGAAGAAAAAATTCATTGACAAGTGTATGTTTCTCGCCCGAAATTCGATAGAAATCGAGACGACCAACGAAAATGTCTTTATACATTGTTACTCAAAATTGCCTCCTTACTGGAAGAAGAAAATTGGAAAAGTATCATTCTTGACGAAATTTTTTCAAGTCCCGATATTCATATTTCCTGAAATTTCTCGAGAACGGCACAAAATATCGAGAATCTGAATCGAAAAACACCCCAACATCCTTGTCGACTTTAGTAGAATATTTAGGAGAGTTCTGGACCCTATGCTCAATCTGGCTCAAACGGTCATCGAGTTCCTCCAAGTGTAGCGATCGATGTTGCAGAGCTCCTGGTGTGTGAACTGAAAAACCCCGACGTCATGCATAACTAAGAATGTATCTAGGGTGCCTGGTTCCTAAATTTTGGTAACATTTTCCGTTGCCAGTCTTTGGTCCAGAAATCACCCTGTTTACGTTTCCTATGCCATGATCTCATCAGGATGTTGTCATGAATTCAATAAAAATTTGCTAGGTGTGTTTGTTTATCACGCTTGATCATCGATTAACATAATATCATGGCCACTATGCATACAACAATAACAAAATATCTGTCGTTTCCACGCCTCAATGATCTCATCGCAACAACAACAATAAGATCGGTTATCAGTCCTAATGATCTCATCGATAATACCATGACACTATGCACAATCTACCGGTGCAAATTTCGATTGTAGGGTGGACAGAAATGGTTTCCAAAAATGTATAAAAATCATGAAAACATGTATTTTTCCATCAGTTCTGTTGTTATTCTCTTCAGTTACGTATCATTATGTCTGAATTTGAAGACAGTGCCATCAGTAGTTTGTCAGGTCAGTCATATGACTTTGTGGATGAATATCATTGCGTGATCCGAATTTCACGTAATGGAGAAATTATAAATGATGAAGAGTTCGATGGTGGAAAAAATGTTGAGATAAAGCTGAGTTTTCCTTCACGTGGAGAACCCTACCAGATTCCTGAGAAGAATTATTCGTTGGATAATTTCATCAACGAGAATATGTTTCATACTAAATATGCGAGCTGCAATGAGTATTATCATTTGTTCAATCCAGTTAATGGAAAACATTTCATCTTGTGCCCATCTTGTTATTCCCGTACAGATTTAGTTTCAAGAATGATAAAGTACTCAGCATCATTGTTGTGTAATAAGAATCATATTCATGCATTTGCTCATATTCATTGTTTCAAGTGCGAATGAGATTGTATAGAATATAGAACGTGTGAATTTAGAAATTCCTACAATTTTAAAAATGTTTTAGATGTTTGGTCATCTGAAATTGTTTGATTGCAAGTGTTCAAAATAAAATGAAGAATCCATGAACTAAGAATTTTATTTGCCATCCTGTACATTGAAAGCTGATATCATCTTTACCAATGAATTTCGTAAACAAGTGATGTCACATTAGCTGATGATCTTATTTTGCCATTATTCATGATTGAGTAAGCAAGTGAAAGTGGGGAGGTATGAGAGGGAATATTGGTATAAAGAAGATAGCGGGGGATAGATGATCATTGTGAAATATTGTCGTGAACTTGTTGAATTGTGAAAAAGTGTTTTGAAACATCCTGCCTAAAAGTGAGTTTGATATTTGTTTAGTATCAAATTTCTGATCACAATTCCTGATTGAAATTGTCAAAGTCAAGAATGGACTATAATTTTAGATGGATCTTACAGTCATTAACAAAGAAGCATCGTTGATCCGAAAGGAGACCGTGAAGCTTTCAGATCTACCTCTGAATACACCGGTACCAATAATTGGAGCGAAAGTGGTCCAAACACGATTTGGAAAGTGTGTTCTCGTAGAATTGGAAGACTCCGCCGTTTTCCTACCGCAAAGAGTCACTGACTTGGTGGAAGGAAAGGAATCTGAATTCACATCAAAGAAATACTCATTGTTTTTCAAAGGGCAGAAAGACGTCGGTAAGGCAAAGGCTGCCTATCAATTCGAGTTAGTGAAGGATAAATAGGACTTGTATGTGAGTTTTTGAATAATTAGTGGATATGAACACCCAGTATTGCATCGAATGTAAAAAACATTTTTGTTCTTGTAAGAAATCTGTAGACCAACATAACTGCTTCACCACGGCATCTAACCCATTGAAAAATAATCCTCATGATAAAATTGTCAGTAGCACAAATTTGTATTGTCTAGAAACTCTGCAGGATAGTCCAAAGTCTGCCCGACAAGAGAAAGAAAAGAAAAAGAATTTGTGAATATAAATATATTAACACCATATTAAGTATCATTTTTGAGTTAACTGTTGGAAGGTGAAGTATCATGGAACAATGTGATATTGCGAAGCATAGCGATGAGATTATCAAAGTATTTCCCAAAGCTCATAAAGAAATTTCAGATAGTACTAGCATACCTATCAGAGAAAGAAGGATTAAACTATATAATACAAATTTGAGACTATTCAATAGAGCTGTTCGTGATGGTGATATAAATGTATCATCTTTGAAAAAACTCCAAACTAACATTGGACATTTGAAGCGATTCAGAAAATTGATATCTGTCGGTGGTTGTGTCAAAAATAATGGAAGAAGAAATGAGAGAATCAGATGGAAAAATATTCAGTCAGCTTTTAATGAACGAATACGTTCAGCAGTTATCATAAATTCGGAACATATCGATGTTAGACAATTTTTAGGAGACTCACTTTTTTTATTCAAATCGAGAGTACAAAGGATACTGAAAAAATTCCATTTCATGAAAATGAACACATGTTTTTGTGGAGAATTCCTGAAAAACAATAAAAATGATGAAATCATATTCGATTACAAATATCTAAACACTAAGAATTTCATTATTGATGCTAAAGTATATTTGGAGCAATGGTATGAAGAAAATGTAACGGATGTCATTTTGAATAAATTGGATGAGTTTCAAGAGCGGGACAGTGGATGGACTCTGCATAAAATAATTAATTTGGAAGTTAATTTCGATAAGGTAGAAATGGGATATGGAGGTACTTCTTATATCAAACTTCCTGACCAAATTATTTGCAAGCATGCTTGTATCAACATTAAAAATTCAGATGAAGCTTGCTTCGCTTGGGCAGTAACGTCTTAATTATATCCTGCAGATAAACATTCTAATAGAACTTATTCGTATCCTCATTACGATGAGGTTTTGGATATGACTGGAATTGACATGCCAATGAGACTGAATCAGAATAATAAATTCGAAAATCTGAACAATCTATCAATCAATGTATTCATTCTAGAAACCGATCGATTTGGAAATTTTTTCACTGTTCCTGTGAGAATCACTGAGAATAAGATTCTAAATAGGCATGTCAATCTTCTGATGATTCAAAAAGAATATTTTAATGATGAGAATTCAGATGGTGACATGGAAATGTCATTACTTGATCATATCAACGAAGATGAGGATTCTGTTGAGTATAATTTTTGCTGGATAAAGAACCTTTCACGATTAGTTTCTAACCAAATTGAGAAAAGGAATGGTAAAAAAATCATTTGCGATACATGTTTTAATTACTTCAAAAACCAAGAAGAACTAGATTCTCATGATATTCATTGTTCAAAAATTATTAAATCTAAAATAGATTTCCCAGAGGAAGAATTTTTAGAGTTCAAAAATTTCTGTCACAAAGAAAAAGTTTCTTTTGTCGTTTACAGCAATTTTGAATCACTGCTCATTCCACTACAAGATGAACAATGTAGAAAAAAAATTATAAAGACATCTCGGTATCAGAAACATGAAACATTTAGTGTGGGATATTATGTAAAGTGTACTTCGGATGACAGTTCATCATTCTATAAAAGTTACTGAGGTACCGACTGCATTGAGTGGTTTGTGAAAGGGTTAGATGACTTAGCACTCTTCATTGAGGCAAAAATGCGTATGAACTTACCGATGAGCAGAGATGCTGTGAAAATCTTGAATAAAACTACATGTCACATTTGTGAAAAAACATTTACCGAATCGGATACCATCGTTCGCGACCATGACCACTATACAGGGATATTCCGCGGACTCAGTCATTTGAAATGTAACCTCAAATACACAAATTCCCATACCGTTCCCATTTTCTTTCACAACCTATCGGGATATGATAGTCATTTCCTTATAAAAAATTTGGCAAAACACTCTCGAGTTACTCTACTTTCAATAAATAAGGGAAAATATATCAGTTACACCCAACATAATTCTGGATCCAACATAAAATTCAGATTTGTCGATTCATATCGTTTCATGACATTCAAATTGGATCAATTGGTATCGTTTCTGGAAAAAACACAATGGGCTTATATCACAAAATTTTTTTATTTCATAATTCGATAGAACTCACCCAAACTAATTCACCACCGCAAACCGTTTCTTGCTGTGAGCTCCCTACGTTTTATAAAAAATTATTGAAATCCCCGATTTTTCGGACCTCTGAAAACGAGGCGATGATGTGACGTCAAAACCCTAATGCTGAAACAAGACTATTCCAGACAGAGATGAATGATACATGATTTCTGACAGAGTGAATTAGCGCGAGATCACAGTTGAAATAATTAATATATCAGTTGCCTCAGTCTCCGTCGGGCGTTTGATATTTTCTTTCAATTATGGCGAGATGAGGTTTCTACGTCATAAGAGGGTCCGTTTTCAGTAGGTACTATTATTTATGTTCAAAAATAAAACATTCCAGATGATTTTTCGATCGAATTATGTCGTCAATCATTATTTATGTATAAACGGATCATTATAAACATGGTTTGAGTTGAAAGTTTTACTAAGGTGTACACGCCCATTCATCAACCTCAGAAAAGAGTTCAGTGATCTAGAAGAATAGAAGTTTGATTTGCTTTGTAGAAAAGGCATTTTTTGTTATGATTATTTAGATGATTTGAAAAAACTCCAAGACATTGCACTACCGAGTGAGAAATCATTTCACAGTAAATTGAACGATGATCATATTAAGGATTCTGATTATGAGCATGCACAGAAAGTATAGGAAACATTCCAGTTGAAAACATTAGGAGAATACTCCGACCTTCACTTGAAAACGGATATCATGTTATTGGTTGATGTTTTTGAGAATTTTCGAGACATGTGCCATACAACATACGGATTAGATCCTGCTCATTATTATACCTTACCTGGATATACATGGGACTGCATGTTGAAATATACAAAGTGCCGATTAGATACAGTTCCAGATGTTGACATATTAATGTTCATAGAAAAGGGAAATCGTGGTGGAATGAGTCAGTGTTCGAATAGGTACTCAACAGCGAACAATAAATACATGACCAATTTCAATAGGGATGAATCATCTAAGTACCTCTTGTATCTCGACGTGAATGAAATCTGTGGTTGGGCTATGTCTCAGCATCTTCCTTATACTGGATTCGAATGGTTGAAAGATACTCAGAATTTCGATGTCAATTCCATTTCTGATGAATCCTCTTCTGGATACATTTTGGAGGTTGATCTCAAATATCCAGAATCCCTTCATGACATTCATAAAGATTTACCCCTCGCCCCTGAACATCAAATACCCCCAAAATCAAAATTCTCCAAACTAATGACAACATTGTATCACAAGAAAAAGTATATATTGCATTCTAGAAATTTGAAACAATATCTGGCTAATGATCTCATTATCGATAAAATTCATAGTATATTGACTTTCAAACAGTCCAGGTGGTTGAAGCCATACATTGATCTGGATACTACATTGCGTGCAAATTCCAAAAACGAGTTTGGCATACAAATCGTCAAATTAATGATCAATGCTGTTTTCGGTAAAACAATGGAGAACATTAGAAAATACAGGATTGTAAAACTTGTTAGGAGTTGGAGAGGCAGGCATGGCACGAAAAATTTGATATCTAGTCCAAATTTCCTTAATACCCGGTAAACATTCAACATTACATATTTCAATCATATTACAGTTTTCTTTAGACGTCTCGTATATGACGTTAAAATGAGTCAATTATTTGGTATAGCAACAATTGGTCATATGTATCACTCAATTGATACCAAACCGTGACCATCCTGTACAAGACGTTTGTCTCATGATTACTTATTGATATCTTATTGTTGATTGAAATGACATGTGAGAAGATTTCAATCATAAATATATTTTCAGAATGATGATGATTCTCAAGATCAGAAATATGCGAATATCATATAAAAGTTCACGAACATTGCCCTACTAACGTTTTTTTCACATCATCCAAAATACCGAGATTTTACATTTCTCATATTATGATCTTCAATACATCCATATGGGGATGATATTCTCCATGATCAAAACTTGACCATCCTGAGCAGGACATCAATCTCATGACATTTTACTGATGTTGAATTTTTGATTGAAATGATATATAATAATGGTTCCATCATAACTATAGCTTGAGAACGATGATAATCATAAAGATGAAATATTTGCATATTTTTTTATATATATTCAAGAAAGTTGCCCACCCCACGTTATTTTGACATCATCCAAAATACCGGAATATTACATTCTTCATATTATGATCTTCAATGAATCCTTATGAGAATGATAGTATTTGATGATTAAATAATGACCATCTTGAGCAAGACATGCATCTCATGATATTTCACCAATGTTGAAATTCTGATCGAAATAATGAATGATGATGTTTCCATCAGGGATGTAGCTGAAGAACGATGATCATCCCTTGGATGAAAAATATGCATATATTATATTTAAACTTACTAATTTTGTACCTTCAATGACACCAACACTAAAATATAATATTTCTCATGTAATGATCTTCATTCATATTCATATTTTTTTCTATACATCTCCATGGGGATGATACAGTCTTCATGATCGAGTCGTGCCAGACAATAATCTCATAATATTTCAGTTATAGGTATTCAATTCTTGATCAAATCAACAAAAAAGGAAGTTTTCATCATTAATATAGCTTGAGAACGATGATAATTCCTCGGATAATCCCTCAGATAGAATATATGCAAATATCATATATATATATATATATATATAAACTTACTAATTTTGCGCCTTCAACATCCTTTTTACAACTTCCGAAACACCAAAATATATTGATTCTCATGATCTTCAATACATTTTTTTGAAGATGATCGACGTCATGATCAAGTTGTGTCCATCTTAAACCAGAAGTTCTTTTCATGATAGTTTACTAATGTTGAATTCTTGATTGAATTCATATACAAGAAGGGTGCCATCATATAAATATAGCTTTTGAACGATAATGATCCTCAAGATGGAATAATGGCTTGTACATGATAATGATGCCTCCCTTAAGTGACATCATCAGAAATATCAAAATATAATATTCCTCATATCATGATCTTCAATATATCTTCATAAAGATAATCGATGTCATGATCAAATTGTGACCATCCTAAGCAAGACATTCATTCCATGATTTCTCACTTATGTTGAATTCATGATTGAATGAGAGATGAGCATATGTTCTCATCATGAATCTAGTTCAAGAACGATAATAGTTTTAGAGATGAAATAAACATGCATCAAAAATAATAAATGTCTTCAACAATTCTGTTTCTTCTGAATTTCATTGACATCATCCGAAAAATCAACATATATTTAATATATCTTCATGAAGATGATCGACGCCATAATCGAATTGTGACTATCTTAAGCAAGACATTCATCTCATGACATTTCAATGATGTTGAATTCTTGATTTGTTCCATCATAAATTGAGGTAGCTTCGAAATAATACTGATCCTCAAGATGAAATATTTGCATATATTTTATATACGTTCGAATTATGTTGCTTCCCTGAAAATCATTATGAACATCGAAATATAACAGTTCTCATATTCTCATATCTTCAGGATATCTTCATGAAGATGATCGACTTCATGATCAAATTGTGATTATCGCAAGCAAGACATATTCATCTCATGAAAATTCACTAATATTGATGCATTCTTGATCGGGACATATATAAGATAGGTTTCGTCATAAATAAAGCTTCAGAACGATTATTCATTAATGTTGCCCCTCAGTCCTCACACCGTTTTTTTGGCGTCATCAGAAATATCAAAATATATTTCTCATAATATGATCTCCAGTACATCTTCATGGAGATTATCGACATTATGATTGTGACCATCACAAGTAGGACAATAATCTCAAATAATATATAACTCATGTTGAATTTTTCATTGAGGTGATAGATAAGAATGTTCTCATCATGAAGATCCAGAACGACAATAAATCTCGAGTAAAAAATATATGTACTGATTTCGTCCCTTCGAGATGGAATATACCGAGGAATATATACATAAACTTCGTATTTGTTTCAAAACTGCTCGCCCTTCAATGTGACACTGACATCAGTCAAGGAACCATGATGCTCTCTTTTTTATATTTAGATCCTCGATACATCTTCATTGGGATGATCGATTTCATTATGAAATTATGTCCGTTATGAAGAAGTTCATCTGAAGATGAACATGTGCATTAATTAATACACTTTGGCAATATCCAATTTATAATTTCCGAACATTATGCAGAATGGACTGTTATTACATCTCTCATATTGAGATTGTGAGTTGCCCGTTCATTTCATTATATTTTGCGGATGTTGAAATTTTCATATAGGGAAATGATGATAACTATTCGATATTAATTGAAAATATCCACCAATATTGTTACTCCAACAATCAAATAATTCATTTCTCATATTGAAATCGATTACATGATCGATTCAGGAGTATCCTGATTTGAAATGTTCCAATATTTTCTGATGACATGGTATATATTAGGATGTTTTTATCATAAATATACTATTACCATGTTGAGCCAGATGTTCATCTCATGATATTTTACAATTCATCCTTTTTTGAAATGATGGATTGAAATATTTCCACTACAAATATATCATCAAAGCGAAGATCATATTTTAGATTACATTTATTTATATATATTCACAAATATTGCCCCTTCAACGTTTTCACTAAAATATTTAATTTTACTTCAAACAAAATATCTACTAGAAATATTATTACAATAATTATACATACATACATACACGATCCTCAATACATATTCGTGAAGACGGTCAATTTCATGATAAAATTATGACCATTCGAAGCATAATATATATATATATATAGATGTGAGAACTTCACAAACCCTATTGAATGTTTTCAAAAAATATATTAAGACTCAAACTCACAAGAGCTTTATTTCACAAAAAAATTCCTTTTTATAACGAAAATATGTCGAAAATGAAGTGGTGCTTTTAATGAAAACGAGATAAATGACCTATAAATGACCGCTGGGTAAAGCAATGACTGCCGGTGTTGCCAACTGGTGGTTTGAACGCGGATCTTGCCTAATTATATCATTGCTCTGGCAATGTCGGGTAACTTATCTCTGGAAATATATCATGATCAATATTTAAATTGAGTATTGTAATATATTCCAAGTTACCTGATGAATACTCTGCATTCTTTTCAAGAAACCGATTGCTCATTCGACATTTTTTCAATAGGTATAATATTCACTAGTACTTAATAGTATAGCTACTGATATATGGTAATGAGTTATTGAATCGTAGGTAAAGATAATCGAATAATAATGTTCGAATGAGTAGGTATCTGGAATACAAATTGTCCCTCAAAATTATTCAGCTGATATGCTTTTTGATACTGAGAAGGTGCACAATCTTGATACCAATGAAAATTGATACATATAGTGTCATTGAGCATTCAAGCTTGATGTGGAAAACATTGAGAAATCTATTCTGGAAAGTGAATATTTCGAACAACATAAATAACTGGCAACACTGGTTGTGCAATGCCACTTCATGAAAAACTATATCAGATTACTAGAGTAATATATTTTCATTCAGAAAAATTTGACTTCATTTCATTAGATCTAGATAATTCTATTCAATCAGGAGAGAATTTCAAAAATCAATTTTTCCTATTTATATTATTTTTGTTCGAGTACTACATTTCAAATTCCGATTCATCAGCGATGTCAACAATGTTTGAATTTTATTCTGAATAGCAAAGAAAATACTACATGTTCATTTCTGCAATTTAGTCAACGCAACCGAAGTTCAATCCACACTGCTATAGATGGGTCACACAGCTGATGATATCACCATATTATTGTAGGTAAGATCATATTTCACGAACTTGAATAGGACGGCTGGACATTTAATACTTATTCAATTTAGCATCAACTGCATATGGTTTTAGTATACAGGGTGACTCCAAATTTCGAATACAAAACTGAAGCATAGAGACATTGTTTTCCTGGTGTAATTTCTGTTTCATTCAAGTTCTAAATGAGTTCTTCCTGAGAATTTGATTTTTATTTATTCGTTAATTTTTTTCCTTTGAAATAATAGATTTCGAGTGGTAGCGAATGAATTACAGAAGCCTTGAAGTTTCGTCTATTCTCGAATTGAGAAAAGATAATTTTGAGAGGAAATTTCTTGATTTCAAGAATTGTTTTTTAGTATTTTTCTTTTTGAAAGAGTGACTTTAACGTCATTAACTGGACTCTAGGTATGCAGAGGGTTAGGAAGAGGTGAGATATTTCTGTTCTTCAGTTATATCTACAGAATGTTTGTTATTAACACATAGAAGAGTAATTTGTTTGAGAATTCTATGTATTAAGGAAATTGGTACCTTGGTATAGTGAAGCAAGTTGTTGAATTTGAATTGAATGATGAGAGAATGGAATTGAGAATATAAGATAGAGAGAAATAATTGATGAATGTTGAATTGAAGATGAGAAGTTGTATATTGAAGATGATTGATGGTATAGTGAAGATTGATAATGCTGAATTTGAAGATGATTTATGAGATATTGAAGATGATTATGGTATATTGAGGATGATTTATAGTGTATTGAAGATTATGAAAGTTATTGTTGAATTTTTGTGATGAATTGATATGAGATTAATTTTATCATTATGATTTACTGATGGGTTAAGTAGTGATTACTAAACAGTTCGGCTAAGGAAGTTTGGCAGATGCTATGTCAAGTACAAAAGTGAAAATTCACCCTTCGGCCAAGACATAACACGTAAGTTATGTGCTATGTTATGAAAAGGAGATTCGTGGCACATAAGTGTCATGCAATGCGTGTTGCAATGTTATGAGTGAATGGAAGTAATCAAATTGTTTCAGATATCTAGAAGATATAATCCAATATTCGTCGTTGGTATTAGCCAGGAAAGTAGTTGTTTTCTTTTAGATATCTCTACAATTTGATCGAATGAGAGCGGGGTACTAATTTGAAATTTCAAGTGCATCTATATGATATGATATGACAATAATATGTGTTAAGAGCAAAATGTTAAGTTTTCAGAATCCACTAGTTGTTTTTTTTTCTGTGGAAACCACTCTGCTTACCTACCGATTCAGAGAAGATTTTTTTTTCAGTGTAATAGTTCTTAATCAATTAAATTTTTGGAAAATCTTCGAGTTTTGAAGAAGGATCCTAAAAAACTATCAAAATTTCACTTTGTTAAGTTGAATAAATTTTTTTGTGTTTTTTCGGTTGTTGTTGGTATTCGTTGGTTTTATCATTGTTTTAATCCTGGGAAATGACTCCCACTCTCCCGAATTTTTGTTGTTGTGATTTGTCGAGAAGGATTTCCACCTACCTAAGCAACTCAAAACTATATCTTGAAAGAAGTTATTCCAAACAAATATTCTTGTTCTTATAGGAAGTACTAATATATGGGCATGCATTTAGATATATATGTATATATTTTTGTGATAGGGTAAACATGGTAAAGGAAACAGACATTTAGGAATAGGGACGAACGAAAATATAAAAAGAGCCTGCCATTTATGGAGCTATACATAGTAATTAGAAGTAGGAGATTATTTCCATGGTGGGAACATGATGAAACAAGAGTATTCGGGAATATAAAAAGGGCCTGCTTTTCATACATATATATGTATTAGGAATAGTGAAAAACCATATTTTGGTTAGGGAAAGAGTGGAATATTTGGGAATCAGTAATTATTTTTTTTTCGTTTATATAATTTTTTATTCCTTTTCTTAATATCAGGATGTTAAATAAACACTCACTGCGGCATGTCTCTTTGTTTCATGTGAGGGGAGACTACACACGGAAAATGGGAAGGCACTGGTACCCAGCTGACATGGCAGGACCCCACGAGGCAAAACGGCTGATGGAGGAGGCGAAAACTCTGAAGGCTGACACCTTTGACATACCAGGAGACCTAAGAACATAATGGTTAGAAATTGATGAAGATGACAATAAGGGGTGAGGTTTTTGGACGCCATTTCAGAATAAGGACACCAGAAATGTGAAGATAGGATCCTCAAAGTACTTACCAAGAGTGGCTTTGAAGCTGTTCACGAGAACCGAGTCGGAACACAGCAACAGGGGGTTGTGCGTTCACCATCATCCACCGTCGAAGCAAGCCGCAAACAGAATGAAGCAGATACTCGCAGGAACGTTCCACAGAGGCCACACATACGAGTTGCATTGGGGAAGCTATAGTCAACCATATCTAACCTAGAGAATGGAAATAGATATCATGAGACAGAGCCATGAGGTAACAGTTTGGCTTACCAAGCAACACTCCCAGGATAGAGACTGGAACACATGGAAAACCTTTGGGAAACACCACAAACACCCTGTATCTGGAAATTACCCATGAAGAAACAACAAACAATAACCAATATCCCCGAGCGATAACAGTCAATTTCGTTAGCGTCATTTTCCGAACAAAGAAAAGTGAAATGCACTTACTCATCAAATATTTCATAAGCCTTGAACGGTGCAAACGGCATTTGTCATTTGATACGATACGAAAAATGCTGGAACCACAATTTGTTCTTACCGGTAAAACAGAGTTATGAACTTGGAATCCAATGGCAGTAGCTGCGAATTTCACGATGGACACCGACGATACACGAAGCTACGACAGAACCCAAAAACGAGACCAATCAAAGAACCAGATGACGGGAATAACCGAGCCAGGAGAAACCCTCCATCACCTCATGATTAGTATGTATGTCAAAGGGGAGTCTACCAAAACAGAGTGAAAGACCATCCGCGAACCATCAGTTCTACCAACCTTGCCTTTATATGACAGGCAGCGGCCTCTAGGCGCAGCGGCCCCTAGACGCAGCGAATGGAGGCGGCCGATATTGAAGAATTCTGCACGCGCGCTAGAATCTCAGCGTTGCGAATCATCTATGGACAGTGCCGGACTTTCAGAACCTGACCGTGTGTGGAACTCGAAAAGACTAGAAGTGATATGCATCGAAATGTTAATTGCCGTTCTTGCTTGCTTTAATTTTACATGTTCTTCTTTTATTTTTATGTTATTTTATTTTTTCGTTGTTGCACTAGACTACACGTATAGTAGGAAAACTCTCTACTGCTACCTTGATATTTTAGATAATATATTCATATGGGTATGAAGGGTAGTTTGAAACGCTGGGGGCCAGCGTTCAGATGACCCGGGAACGTGTCACGGATGGGACCACTCAGTATTTCAGTCAATACACCTCCAGATCCAGGCCATTTCAAATAATCAAACAATTAAATTTTCATTCACTGCAAATAATTTGATGGCGTCGACAAAAATTTACCGGTTTGCAAAACATGAAATTGATCGTTGAACTCAGGAGTTTTACGACCTGCCACCAATTTCGGTAGTTTTGAGAAGTTTTTAGCAAACAAAGCAAACCGTTCGCACATAAATACGGACCACACTGCGTGGCCGAAAAGGTGGCATTCCGGATTCATTCAGAATTCAGTCTAGATGTGATTCAGAAGTCAGTTGAAATTTAGCCGAGATTTTTCCAAATTCATTCGAAATTCAGTCGAGATTGATTCCAAATCCAGTTCAAATTCTAAATCAAATAAATTGAGTGGCGTTGGTATCGAGATTAACGAGATGACCCATCCAGGACACATCATCCCACCGGCGAGAGTATTGGCAGTACTGGTAGCAATGTAAGTATCTCGATCATTTGTTTTCAATATTAATTGGCCCCATACTTAGGGAAAATAGGGATCAGTACTCACTTTGAACGCTGCTGATCTCGTGCTAGGCCCTTCCGGAAACTTTGAGTAATCCAGGGATGAAGTTAGGTAATGTACTAATGAAGGGGCGTGTCGCACGTTACCCTGGTAGGGATTAATGTTAGTAAGTAACCTTCGAAGCACTTTGTTTTGCTCATGATTGATTTTTTTTGTTATAATTTTTCACACTTGACTCACTTCACTCTAACCACATTTGTTTAATTTGCTGATTCCTTATACACGTACACTCGTTTTGATTTGATTTGTTCCACTTTGTACACATATAACTTTTTTCTTTATCCAAATAAATTGTATTTTTTCTTTATTTACTCTCTTGTTATTTCGTTGCTGCAACTCCTCTTTAGTCAGATCACCTCTCGCATTGCCACTACGACCCCCAATAAGCTAAACCTCACGGCTCGGCATATCCCACAAGGGAACGTAGCTGGAGGGGTAGCCCATCACGGAGAAGTCAGCAGCCCCAGGAGGTAGGGGGCATCGTACTCACCCCCGTGGTACAAAGGTAGGAAGGATCACCCTACCGGGACGAAAGTTGGAGGCCGCAAGCTACTCCGTGACAATATTTTCTCAGATATCTCGAGAACGGCACATAATATCGAAAATCTGAATCGAAAAACACCCCAACACCCTTGTCGACTTTCGCAGAGGTCTTCCTCATGGAAAGTCCGAACACCGTTTCACGAAAAACAGAAAAATTAGTACGACGTCATAACGCGAAATATCCCAAGTTCATTGAGAAAAGAAAGGTGAATGACAAGTGTATTTTTTCTCCCGAAATGCGATAGAAATCAAGACGACCAACGAGAAAGTCTCTATACATTGTTACTCAAAATTGCCTCTTCACTGGAAAAAAAATTGGAAAAGTATTATTTTTGATGAAATTTTTTCAAGTCCCGATATTCATATTTTCTCAAATATCTCGAGAACGACACAAAATATCGAAAATCAAAATCGAAAAACACCCCAACACACTTGTCGACTTTCGCAGAGGCCTACCACATGGAGAAAGTCCGAACACCGTATCACGAAAAACAAAAAAATTAGTAAGACGTCATAACGCGAAATAATCCCAAGTTTATTGAAAAGAAAAAGGTGAGAGACAAGTGTATGTTTTTCTCCCGAAATTCGATTGAAATCAAGACGACCAACGAAAAAGTCTCTATACATTGTTACTCAAAATTGCCTCTTTACTGAAAAATAAAAATTGGAAGAGTATTATTTTTGATGAAATTTTTTCAAGTCCTGATATTCATATTTTCTCAAATATCTCGAGAACGGCACGAAATATCGAGAATCTAATTCGAAAAATACCCCAACACCCCTGTCGACTCTCGCAACGGCCTACCACATGTGGAGAGTTCGAACACCGTATCACGAAAATAAAAAAAAATTAGTACGGCGTCATGACGCGAAATAATCCCAAGTTCATTGAAAAAAAAAAGGTGAGTGACAAGTGTATTTTTTCCGCTCGCAATTCGATAGAAATCAATACGACCAACGCAGGAGTCCCTATATATTGTTACTCAAAATTGCCCCTTAACTAGAAAAAAAATTGGAAAAGTATTATCTTTGATGTTATTTTTCAAAGTCCCGATATCCACATTTCCTCAAATATCTCGAGAACGGCACAAAATATCGAAAATCTAAATCGATAAATACCCCAACACTCCTGTCGAGTTTCGCAACGGCACACCACATGGAGAAAGTCCGAACACCGTATCACGAAAAACGAAAAAATTAGTACGACGTCATGACGCGAAATAATCCCAAGTTCATTGAAAAAAAAAAAGTGAGTGACAAGTGTATTTTTTCCTCCCGAAATGCGATAGAAATCAAGACGACCAACGAAAAGTCTCTATGCATTGTTACTCAAAATAGCCTCTCTACTGGAATAAAAAAATTGGAAAAGTATTATTTTTGATGAAATTTTTTCTAGTCCCGATAATCATATTTTCTCAAATATCTCGAGAACGGCACAAAATATCAAAAATCTGAATCGATAAACACCCAAACACCCTTGTCGACTTTCGCAGAGGTCTTCCTCATGGAAAGTCCGAACACCGTTTCACGAAAAACAGAAAAATTAGTACGACGTCATGACGCGAAATATCCCAAGTTCATTGAGAAAAGAAAAGTGAGTGACAAGTGTATTTTTTTCTCCCGAAATGCGATAGAAATCAAGACGACCAACGAAAAAGTCTCTTTACATTGTTACTCAAAATAGCCTCTTTACTGGAATGAAAAAATTGCAAAAGTATTATTTTTGATGAAATTTTTTCTAGTCCCGATAATCATATTTTCTCAATGATCTCGAGAACGGCAAAAAATATCGAAAATCTAAATCGAATAACACCCCAACACCCTTGTCGACTCTCGCAACGGCTATCCACATGGAGAAAGTCCGAACATTGTATCACGAAAAACAAAAAAAATTAGTACGACGTCATGACGCGAAATAATCCCAATTTCATTGAAAAAAAAAAGGTGAGTGACAAGTGTATGTTTTCCGCCTGAAATTCGATAGAAATCAAGACGACCAACGAGGAAGTCTCTATACATTGTTACTCATAATTGCCTCTTCACTGGAAAAAAAATTGGAAAAGTATTATTTTCGATGAAATTTTTTCAAGTCTCGATATTCATATTTTCTCAAATATCTCGAGAACGGCACAAAATATCGAGAATCGAAATCAAAAAACACCCCAGCACACTTGTCGACTTTCGCAGAGGCCTACCACATGGAGAAAGTCCGAACACCGTATCACGAAAAACAAACAAATTAGTAAGACTAACGCGAAATAATCCCAAGTTCATTAAAAAAAAAGGTGAGGGACAAGTGTATGTTTTTCGCCTGAAATTCGATAGAAATCAAGACGACCAACGAAAAAGTCTTCATACATTGTTACTCAAAATTGCCTCTTTACTGGAAGATAAAAATTGGAAGAGTATTATTTTTGATGAAATTTTTTCAAGTCTGGATATTCATATTTCCTCAAATATCTCGAGAACGGCACGAAATATCGATAATCTATATAAAAAATACCCCAACACCCCTGTCGACTCTCGCAACGGCCTACCACATGTGGAGAGTTCGAACACCGTATCACGAAAATCAAAAATTATTCGTTGGATAATTTCATCAACGAGAATATGTTTCATACTAAATATGCGAGCTGCAATGAGTATTATCATTTGTTCAATCCAGTTAATGGAAAACATTTCATCTTGTGCCCATCTTGTTATTCCCGTACAGATTTAGTTTCAAGAATGATAAAGTACTCAGCATCATTGTTGTGTAATAAGAATCATATTCATGCATTTGCTCATATTCATTGTTTCAAGTGCGAATGAGATTGTATAGAATATAGAACGTGTGAATTTAGAAATTCCTACAATTTTAAAAATGTTTCAGATGTTTGGTCATCTGAAATTATTTGATTGCAAGTGTTCAAAATGAAATGAAGAATCCATGAACTAAGAATTTTATTTGCCATCCTGTACATTGAAAGCTGATATCATCTTTACCAATGAATTTCGTAAACAAGTGATGTCACATTAGCTGATGATCTTATTTTGCCATTATTCATGATTGAGTAAGCAAGTAAAAGTGGGGAGGTATGAGAGGGAATATTGGTATAAAAAAGATAGCGGGGAATGGATGATCATTGTGAAATATTGTCGTGAACTTGTTGAATTGTGAAAAAGTGTTTTGAAACATCCTGCCTGAAAGTGAGTTTGATATTTGTTTAGTTTCAAATTTCTGATCACAATTCCTGATTGAAATTGTCAAAGTCAAGAATGGACTATAATTTTAGATGGATCTTACAGCCATTAACAAAGAAGCATCGTTGATCCGAAAGGAGACCGTGAAGCTTTCAGATCTACCTCTGAATACACCGGTACCAATAATTGGAGCGAAAGTGGTCCAAACACGATTTGGAAAGTGTGTTCTCGTAGAATTGGAAGACTCCGCCGTTTTCCTACCGCAAAGAGTCACTGACTTGGTGGAAGGAAAGGAATCTGAATTCACATCAAAGAAATACTCATTGTTTTTCAAAGGGCAGAAAGACGTTGGTAAGGCAAAGGCTGCCTATCAATTCGAGTTAGTGAAGGATAAATAGGACTTGTATGGGAGTTTTTGAATAATTAGTGAATATGAACACCCAGTATTGCATCGAATGTAAAAAACAATTTTGTTCTTGTAAGAAATCTGTAGACCAACATAACTTCTTCACCACGGCATCTAACCCATTGAAAAATAATCCTCATGATAAAATTGTCAGTAGCACAAATTTGTATTGTCTAGAAACTCTGCAGGATAGTCCAAAGTCTGCCCGACAAGAGGAAGAAAAGGAAAAGAATTTGTGAATATAAATATATTAACACCATATTAAGTATCATTTTTGAGTTAACTGTTGGAAGGTGAAGTATCATGGAACAATGTGAATTATTTCTCAAAGCTCATAAAGGAATTTCAGATAGTATTAGCATACCTATCAGAGAAAGATGGATTAAACTATATAATACAAATTTGAGACTATTCAATAGAGCTGTTCGTGATGGTGATATAAATGTATCATCTTTGAAAAAACTCCAAACTAACATTGGACATTTGAAGCGATTCAGGAAATTGATATCTGTCGGTGGTGGTGTCAAAAATAATGGAAGAAGAAATGAGAGAATCAGATGGAAAGATATTCAGTCAGCTTTTAATGAACGAATACGTTCAGCAGTTATCATAAATTTGGAACATATCGATGTTAGACAATTTTAAGGAGACTCACTTTTTTTATTCAAATCGAGAGTACAAAGGATGCTGAAAAAATTCCATTTCATGAAAATGAACACATGTTTTTGTGGAGAATTCCTGAAAAACAATAAAAATGATGAAATCATATTCGATTACAAATATCTAAACACTAAGAATTTCATTATTGATGCTGAAGTATATTTGGAGCAATGGTATGAAGAAAATGTAACGGATGTCATTTTGAATAAATTGGATGAGTTTCAAGAGCGGGACAGTGGATGGACTCTGCATAAAATAATTAATTTGGAAGTTAATTTCGATAAGGTAGAAATGGGATATGGAGGTACTTCTTATATCAAACTTCCTGACCAAATTATTTGCAAGCATGCTTGTATCAACATTAAGAATTCAGATGAAGCTTGCTTCGCTTGGGCAGTAACGTCTTAATTATATCCTGCAGATAAACATTCTAATAGAACTTATTCGTATCCTCATTAAGATGAGGTTTTGGATATGACTGGAATTGACATGCCAATGAGACTGAATCAGATTAATAAATTCGAAAATCTGAACAATCTATCAATCAATGTATTCATTCTAGAAACCGATCGATTTGGAAATTTCTCCACTGTTCCTGTGAGAATCACTAAGAATAATATTCTAAATAGGCATGTCAATCTTCTGATGATTCAAAAAGAATATTTCAATGATGAGGATTCAGATGGTGACATGGAAATGTCATTACTTGATCATATCAACGAAGATGAGGATTCTGTTGAGTATCATTTTTGCTGGATAAAGAACCTTTCACGATTAGTTTCTAACCAAATTGGGAAAAGGAATGGTGAAAAAATCATTTGCGATACATGTTTTAATTACTTCAAAAACCAAGAAGAACTAGATGCTCATAATATTCATTGTTCAAAAATTATTAAATCTAAAATAGATTTCCCAGAGGAAGAATTTTTAGAGTTCAAAAATTTCTGTCACAAAGAAAAAGTTCCTTCTGTCGTTTACAGCGATTTTGAATCACTGCTCATTCCACTACAAGATGAACAATGTAGAAAAAAATTTATAAAAACATCTCGGTATCAGAAACATGAAACATTTAGTGTGGGATATTATGTAAAGTGTACTTCAGATGACAGTTCATCATTCTATAAAAGTTACTGAGGTACCGACTGCATTGAGTGGTTTGTGAAAGAGTTAGATGACTTAGCACTCTTCATTGAGGCAAAAATGCGTATGAACTTACCGATGAGCAAAGATGCTGTGAAAATTTTGAATAAAACTACATGTCACATTTGTGAAAAAACATTCACCGAATCGGATACCATCGTTCGCGACCATGACCACTATACAGGGATATTCCGCGGACTCAGTCATTTGAAATGTAACCTCAAATACACAAATTCCCATACCGTTCCCATTTTCTTTCACAACCTATCGGGATATGATAGTCATTTCATTATAAAAAATTTGGCAAAACACTCTCGAGTTACTCTACTTTCAATAAATAAGGGAAAATATATCAGTTTCACCCAACATAATTCTAGATCCAACATAAAATTCAGATTTGTCGATTCATATCGTTTCATGACATTCAAATTGGATCAATTGGTATCGTTTCTGGAAAAAACACAATGGGCTTATATCACAAAATTTTTTTATTTCATAATTCGATAGAACTCACCCAAACTAGCTCACCACCGCAAACCGTTTCTTTCTGTGAGCTCCCTACGTTTTATAAAAAATTATTGAAATCCCCGATTTTTCGGACCTCTGAAAACGAGGCGATGATGTGACGTCAAAACCCTAATACTGAAACAAGACTATTCCAGACAGAGATGAATGATACATGATTTCTGACAGAGTGAATTAGCGCGAGATCACAGTTGAAATAATTAATATATCAGTTGCCTCAGTCTCCGTCGGGCGTTTGATATTTTCTTTCAATTATGGCGAGATGAGGTTTCTACGTCATAAGAGGGTCCGTTTTCAGTAGGTACTATTATTTATGTTCGAAAATAAAACATTCCAGATGATTTTTCGATCGAATTATGTCGTCAATCATTATTTATGTATAAACGGATCATTATAAACATGGTTTGAGTTAAAAGTTTTACTAAGGTGAACACGCCCATTCATCAACCTCAGAAAAGAGTTCAGTGATCTAGAAGAATAGAAGTTTGATTTGCTTTGTAGAAAAGGCATTTTTTGTTATGATTATTTAGATGATTTGGAAAAACTCCAAGACACTGCACTACCGAGTGAGAAATCATTTCACAGTAAATTGAACGATGATCATATCAAGAATTCTGATTATGAGCATGCACAGAAAGTATAGGAAACATTCCAGTTGAAAACATTAGGAGAATACTCCGACCTTCACTTGAAAACGGATATCATGTTATTGGTTGATGTTTTTGAGAATTTTCGAGACATGTGCCATACAACATACGGATTAGATCCTGCTCATTGTTATACCTTACCTGGATATACATGGGACTGCATGTTGAAATATACAAAGTGCCGATTAGATACAGTTCAAGATGTTGACATATTAATGTTCATAGAAAAGGAAATTCGTGGTGGAATGAGTCAGTGTTCGAATAGGTACTCAACAGCGAACAATAAATACATGACCAATTTCAATAGGGATGAATCATCTAAGTACCTCTTGTATCTCGACGTGAATAAAATCTATGGTTGGGCTATGTCTCAGCATCTTCCTTATACTGGATTTGAATGGTTGAAAGATACTCAGAATTTCGATGTCAATTCCATTTCTGATGAATCCTCTTCTGGATACATTTTGGAGGTTGATCTCAAATATCCAGAACCCCTTCATGACATTCATAAAGATTTACCCCTCGCCCCTGAACATCAAATACCCCCAAAATCAAAATTCTCCAAACTAATGACAGCATTGTATCACGAGAAGAAGTATATTTTGCATTCTAGAAATCTGAAACAATATCTGGCTAATGATCTCATTATCGATAAAATTCATAGAATATTGACTTTCAAACAGTCCAGGTGGTTGAAGCCATACATTGATCTGGATACTACATTGCGTGCAAATTCCAAAAACGAATTTGGCATACAAATCTTCAAATTAATGATCAATGCTGTTTTCGGTAAAACAATGGAGAACATTAGAAAATACAGGATTGTAAAACTTGTTAGGAGTTGGAGAGGCAGGCATGGCACGAAAAATTTGATATCTAGTCAAAATTTCCTTAATACCCGGTAAACATTCAACATTACATATTTCAATCATTTTACGGTTTTCTTTAGACGTCTCGTATATGACGTTAAAATGAGTCAATTATTTGGTATAGCAACAATTGGTCATATGTATCACTCAATTGATACCAAACCGTGACCATCCTGTACAAGACGTTTGTCTCATGATTACTTATTGATATCTTATTGTTGATTGGAATGATATGTGAGAAGATTTCAATCATAAATATATTTTCAGAATGATGATGATTCTCAAGATCAAAAATATGCGAATATCATATATAAGTTCACGAACATTGCCCTACTAACGTTTTTTTCACATCATCCAAAATACCGAGATTTTACATTTCTCATATTATGATCTTCAATACATCCATATGGGGATAATATTCTCCATGATCAAAACTTGACCATCCTGAGCAGGACATCAATCTCATGACATTTTACTGATGTTGAATTTTTGATTGAAATGATATATAATAATGGTTCCATCATAACTATAGCTTGAGAACGATGATAATCATCAAGATGAAATATTTGCATATTTTTTTATATATATTCAAGAAAGTTGCCCACCCCACGTTATTTTGACATCATCCAAAATACCGGAATATTACATTCTTCATATTATGATCTTCAATGAATCCTTATGAGAATGATAGTATTTGATGATTAAATAATGACCATCTTGAGCAAGACATGCATCTCATGATATTTCACCAATGTTGAAATTCTGATCGAAATAATGAATGATGATGTTTCCATCAGGGATGTAGCTGAAGAACGATGATCATCCCTTGGATGAAAAATATGCATATATTATATTTAAACTCACTAATTTTGTACCTTCAATGACACCATTCAAAACACTAAAATATAATATTTCTCATGTAATGATCTTCAATACATTTTTATGAAGATGATCGACGTCATGATCGTATTGTGGCCATCTTAAGCAAGACATCTATCTCATTACATTTCACTGATGTTGAATTTTTGATTGAATTGATATATTAGAATAGAGTTATGATAGCTTTAGCTTTAGAACGATAATAATCCCTATGATCAAATATTTGCATATATTTAATAAACATATTAGAATGTTGCCCACCTAATGTTATTTCGAAATCATCTGAAAAACCGAAATATACCATTTCTCATGAAATGATCTTCGATTCATCTTCATGGAGATGATAGTCTTTATGATCAAGTCGTGACAATCTATACCCAGACATTCATCTTATGATATTTAACTAATAATGGATTTTTTATTGAAATAATGAATAAGGAAGTTTCTATCATAAATACAGCTTCGAAACGATGATTATCCTCTAGATGGAATATATGCATAAATTATATATAAACTCACTAATTTTGCGCCTCCAACATTTTTTTGACACAATCCGAAACACCAAAATATTATATTCCCCATGTGATGATCTTTAATATATTATTATGAAGATGATCTTAATCATGATCGAATTTTGACCATCTCAAGCAAGACATCCATCTCATGACATTTCACTGATGTTGAATTTTTGATTGAAATGATATATAAGAATAGTGTCATGATAGCTATATAGCTTTAGAACGATAATAATCCTCAAGATCAAATGTTTGCATATATTTCATATACATATTACATTGTTGCCCACCCAAGGTTATTTTGACATCATCCGAAATACCAAAATACTACATTCCTCATATTATGATCTTCGATACATCTTCATGGGGATGATAGTCTTCATGATCAAGTCGTGATCCTCTTGAGCCAGACATTCATCTTATGATATTTTACTAATATTGAATTATGGATTGAAATAATGAATAAGGAAGTTCCCACCATGAATTTACCTTCGAAACGATGATTATCCTCTAGATGGAATATATGCATAAATTATATATAAACTTACTAATTTTGCGCCTCCAAAATTTTTTTGACACAATCCGAAACACCAAAATATTTTATTTCCCATGTGATGATCTTTAATATATTATTATGAAGATGATCTTAATCATGATCGAATTTTGACCATCTTAAGCAAGACATCCATCTCATGACATTTCACTGATGTTTAATTTTTGATTGAAATGATATATAAGAATAGTGTCATGATAGCTATATAGCTTTAGAAAGATAATAATCCTCAAGATCAAATGTTTGCATATATTTCATATACATATCACAATGTTGCCCACCCAAGGTTATTTTGACATCATCCAAAATACCAAAATACTACATCCCTCATATTATGATCTTCGATACATCTTTATGGGGATGATAGTCTTCATGATCAAGTCGTGATCCTCTTGAGCCAGATATTCATCTTATGATATTTTACTAATATTGAATTATTGATTGAGATAATGAATAAGGAAGTTCCCACCATAAATATAGCTTTGAAACGATGATTGTCCTTTGGATGGAATATATGCACAAATTATATATAAACATTTTTTTGACACAATCCGAAACACCAAACTTTTATATTTTCCATGTGATGATCATCAATATATCATTATGAAGATGATCCAGATCATGATCGAATTGTGACCATCTTGAGCAAGATTTCCATCTCATGACATTTCACTAATGTTGAATTTTTGATTGGAATGACATGTGAGAATTATGTCATCATGACATGAACAATTGAACATCCAACAATGTTACCCACCCAACGTTATTTTTTTTTATACATCTCCATGGGGATGATACAGTCTTCAAGATCGAGTCGTGCCAGACAATAATCTCATAATATTTCAGTTATAGGTATTCAATTCTTGATCAAATCAACAAAAAAGGAAGTTTTCATCATTAACATAGCTTGAGAACGATGATAATTCCTCGGATAATCCCTCAGATAGAATATATGCAAATATAATATATATATATATATATATATAAACTTACTAATTTTGCGCCTTCAACATCCCTCAACAAGATGAATCGGAAAGCAACCTTTAATATAACAAACAGTCTTGGAATCAAAGATCATTTTTTGAAAAAAGAAGAAACCGATACATTACGGATGTAAGTACAGAAATATCGAAATAGTTACGTTACATTAGTTCCATGATGTAAATATGATGGATGAAACTCGCTTCAGTTCGGACTAATATGAAATATTTTAATAGCAAAAGGTTCTGATATGAAGTCAGTGCTAACAAGTGAACAAAGTATGGGCCAGAACTGACTGCCCGAACTTTTTGCAATTGGTAAACCATCCACATTAATATCTATTTTAACACTTTTTGGGGCAATTTTATAATACCTCTCAATAGAGCGGAGAAGTCCATTTGCAAGACCAAAATATGCTGAGCTCCCTCCACTCTCTTCTATAATTTGAGAATGAGTATTTTTGGGAGTACTCAAGAGAGTTCTCACATCACTGGGTAACTCATTATGTCCATTGTTCTTCAACAATTTCAACAGACTGCTTGCAGCCCTGTGTGGTATATGACATAAACCATTTTGCCAAATCATTTGATAATGAATTTTATGAATTCACTTCCACACCCATTTCACTACTTTCATCATCCAAGTTCTCTCTCAGGTCACAGTAACTAGATTCTTGGATCAAATTGGAAAATTCACCAGAGTTTTCTGCTTCATTATTTACATCAAAAGAACTCCAATCATGATTATTCGGATGGCACTCTAAATTCGAATCATCTTTACGTTCTGAACCAAAGCACTCATTATTATTATTACATGAAATGTTGGACGAAGCCTGTGACAACCGTTTCTTATTGGAACTGGGAAAATCATCATTATTATTAGCACAAAGTTTCAATATATCTTGATCAATAATACGTCTTTTTTGACGAATGGACAAATCATTGAAGTTCTTACTTTTACAAGAATTCATGTTGAATTGTTATAACTGTTATAAAAGAGTACAAAAAATAAAAGCAGACTCCTTTTTGGCAAAAGCACCCAGTTGGTTAGTGAAAAATGTTAGGTTATGATAAAAGTTAGCCGCGGGTGAACTCACGATGATTGTTACCAACAAAAAGAGGAAGGAATAAATAAAATATTGTGAATGATAGTTACTCACCTCTCCTTTTTACAACAAAAAATGTAAGTATTTAACACTTTTCCTACAAAAAACAAAAAATACATCAACTAACCAAACCAATTAACCTGAGAACATGACCATGTGACATGTGACATGTGAGACCATGACACACCATAGAACATGGAACACAAACACCGCAGAAATCGCAGAATGATATGACCGTGCCGTGGCGTAGCTGTCAACTGACAAAACAAAGTATGTTTCACATAAATATTATTAATTATATATATATATATATATAGAAGGGTAGTCGTTGCTGACTAGTTAGGAATAAACTAGGGAATATTGGGGACTGCAGCAAAGTCAAAAAGAGTACTCTTTAAAGTTGGTCCAAGCTTTCGAAAATCTTTATTTTCATCATCAGGGAGTCTGTAAAGTGATTATTCATGAGTATCATGTAGTTAAAGTGATGAAATCTTTGTGTACTGGGCTGGTGGCCGTGAGCGTAGAGTCGCTGGCTGTTGCCCAGGCGGTCCGGGTTCGATCCCCGGCGCGAGCACTGAATTAATTTTCGGTAGTTTCGTTGGGCGGGAGGAGATAGGTGGCCAACCCAACATTCTTGGTACCTAGATATCAATCCTTTGGACTGTCCACGGTTACCAGCCGAGTAGTGCTTCGGATGACACTTAAAAAGCTAAGGTCCCCGTCTTCTTAACTCACACAAGTCTCTGACTTTCGAGGGTTGCTTTGCAACTAAGCTGGCGGTTAAAAACACTTTTAAACACTTTTTTTTTTTTTTTTTTAACTTTTAAACACTTACAACTTTGTTGAGGATGGCTGACATGATGTTCATGTATAATTTCTTTATGTGTCTTGGTAACATAACATGAATAAGCCCAAAAGTCATCGATAAAAATACAAATACATTACATTGAATCACACGTTAAAATATTATAAAACTAGTTAAAAGTCACATCTTCCACCACATGGTTGGAATTGTTAGCAGATAAGGTTATTGCAAATGGTGCCGGGAAATGAGTTTTTTTGAAAAATGAATATGACTGACATATGACAGTGTGTGTGAAGACAATTGTCATGTCAAAATGCACAAAACAGTGGTACCAACAGACAATGCGTACCAACGTTGAAAACTGAAATTTGAATTGATTATGAGTTATCTAAAGACAGTAAAAAGGAATAAATCTCACTCAAATGATTAATATCCGTTTTTTTATTTATGCAATTATTGCATTGTGATATAAAAGCCATTTCTAAGAAAGTTGTTTTCATCAGATGTTTTTCTCGTGATAGGATTTTAACAGCATCAAAATTCATACGGTGATCATATTTATTCAAATGTTCTGCAAGTGCACATCTTTCTGGGTGCAGTCTGCAATCACTTCTATGTGAGATTATTCTATTGGATAGTGACCTCGATGTTTGGCCTATATATTGGTTGTTACAATCATGGCAAGGAATACTATAAATTACATTTGTGTTAGATAACAAGGGCACTTTATCTTTGATTTTAGTGTGCAAGGATTTGATAGTTACTACTGTTCTGTATGCTATTTTTAAGTTACATGTTGATGGAAATAATCTGGTCAGTTGTGGTGTTACCTCTCTTATATAAGGTAGTGAAGTGAAAATGATTGGCGCTGGAATTGTCTCAGGGATTGTTGCAATTTGTTGTGGATCTGGGTTGTTAATTGAATTGTCAGGTTGATCAATGGATGGTGCATTAAATAATATTGATTTTACTAATTTGACCGGATATGAGTTGTCAACGAAAAGTTGTAAAAGAATTTTCAAATTTTTATTATGGAAAGTATTGTCTGAGATTCTCATCACTCTGGTTTTCATTTGCTTGACCAAGTTAACTTTCATAGATCTTTTGTGGTACGATTCGAAGTTCATGTACCTGCCAGAGCTGCAAGGTTTCCTGTACCAGTCTATCAGGATCTTGTTCTCGTTAGTGCGAATGAATTTTGTGTCGAGAAAAGGTACAGAACAGTTCGTATCTTTCTTTTCAATTGTAAATTGAATGTGTGGGTCATAGCTGTTGAATGTAAAAAGAACCTCATCAATATTTTCTTCTGGGATTGCTAAGATGATGTCATCCACATATTTTTTTAAAAATGAGGGTTCAACTGATAAAACGGGAATCACAGTATCTAACATATCATCCATGACATAGGCTGCTAAAATTGGAGAAATTGATGCACCCATGGGAGTGCCAAAAACTTTTTACAAATGAAAAATATGTGTTATCAAAAAGGAATTTTAAAATTGTTAGACAACTTTCCAAGTTCAAATTGCAAAACTCACTGATACGGTCCCAGTTTTTTTGTACTGATCTTAAGCATGTTTCTAAGTATACATTGCTAAAAAGAGAGACAACATCCAAACTAGCCAAAACATAACCAGGAGGTAATCTCATGTTGTTGAATTTTTCTGATACTTCAAAAGAATCTTTAATATAGTATTCATTATCATAGTTGTAAGCTTTAGTTAAAACGTTGGTTAAAAATGCAGCTAAAGGCTCAGTGGGAGCACTAATTGATACCACTATTGGTCTCACTGATAAAGTCGGTTCATGGATTTTTGGTAAAGCATAAAATTTTGGTGAAATTCCATTATAGCTAGTGAGCTTCTTTTTTGTACTGTCATCAATCTGTTTCGTGGAGTTCAAAGTTTTCACTAATTCATTGGATTTTCTCTGTATTGAAGCAGTTGGATCTTTATTGAGTTCAATATATGAATTACTATTCGTAATGATTTCGTTGGATAAGTTAAAATATTGTTCTTTTTCCATAATAACCGTGACATTCCCTTTGTCTGATTGTGTTAAGATCAGATTTGAGTTTTCTTTGAGAAATTTTCTTGATTTAATTAATAATTTGTGAAAAATTGATGGTTGTTCTTGACTAGACGTTTGAATGTAATTTGTTATTATGTTAGTTGCTCTAGCTATAGTGATATTTCTCTGTACTTGATCAGTGATAGAGGAAGTGATGCAATCAACAAAGGACATTTTAGCAGATGTTGATTGCATCACTTCCTCTATCACTGATCAAGTACAGAGAAATATCACTATAGCTAGAGCAACTAACATAATAACAAATTACATTCAAACGTCTAGTCAAGAACAACCATCAATTTTTCACAAATTATTAATTAAATCAAGAAAATTTCTCAAAGAAAACTCAAATCTGATCTTAACACAATCAGACAAAGGGAATGTCACGGTTATTATGGAAAAAGAACAATATTTTAACTTATCCAACGAAATCATTACGAATAGTAATTCATATATTGAACTCAATAAAGATCCAACTGCTTCAATACAGAGAAAATCCAATGAATTAGTGAAAACTTTGAACTCCACGAAACAGATTGATGACAGTACAAAAAAGAAGCTCACTAGCTATAATGGAATTTCACCAAAATTTTATGCTTTACCAAAAATCCATAAACTGACTTTATCAGTGAGACCAATAGTGGCATCAATTAATGCTCCCACTGAGCCTTTAGCTGCATTTTCAACCAACATTTTAACTAAAGCTTACAACTATGATAATGAATACTATATTAAAGATTCTTTTGAAGTTTCAGAAAAATTCAACAACATGAGATTACCTCCTGGTTATGTTTTGGCTAGTTTGGATGTTGTCTCTCTTTTTAGCAATGTATACTTAGAAACATGCTTAAGATCAGTACAAAAAAACTGGGACCGTATCAGTGAGTTTTGCAATTTGAACTTGGAAAGTTGTCTAACAATTTTAAAATTCCTTTTTGATAACACATATTTTTCATTTGATAAAAAATTTTTCAAACAAGTTTTTGGCACTCCCATGGGTGCATCAATTTCTCCAATTTTAGCAGCCTATGTCATGGATGATCTGTTAGATACTGTGATTCCCGTTTTATCAGTTGAACCCTTATTTTAAAAAAAATATGTGGATGACATCATCTTAGCAATCCCAGAAGAAAATATTGATGAGGTTCTTTTTACATTCAACAGCTATGACCCACACATTCAATTTACAATTGAAAAGGAAGATACGAACTGTTCTGTACCTTTTCTCGACACAAAATTCATTCGCACTAACGAGAACAAGATCCTGATAGACTGGTACAGGAAACCTTGCAGCTCTGGCAGGTACATGAACTTCGAATCGTACCACAAAAGATCTATGAAAGTTAACTTGGTCAAGCAAATGAAAACCAGAGTGATGAGAATCTCAGACAATACTTTCCATAATAAAAATTTGAAAATTCTTTTACAACTTTTCGTTGACAACTCATATCCGGTCAAATTAGTAAAATCAATATTATTTAATGCACCATCCATTGATCAACCTGACAATTCAATTAACAACCCAGATCCACAACAAATTGCAACAATCCCTGAGACAATTCCAGCGCCAATCATTTCTACCCTATATAAGAGAGGTAACACGACAACTGACCAGATTATTTCCATCAACATGTAACTTAAAAATAGCATACAGAACAGTAGTAACTATCAAATCCTTGCACACTAAAATCAAAGATAAAGTGCCCTTGTTATCTAACACAAATGTAATTTATAGTATTCCTTGCCATGATTGTAACAACCAATATATAGGCCAAACATCGAGGTCACTATCCAATAGAATAATCTCACATAGAAGTGATTGCAGACTGCACCCAGAAAGATGTGCACTTGCAGAACATGTGAATAAATATGATCACCGTATGAATTTTGATGCTGTTAAAATCCTATCACGAGAAAAACATCTGATGAAAACAACTTTCTTAGAAATGGCTTTTATATCACAATGCAATAATTGCATAAATAAAAAAACGGATATTAATCATTTGAGTGAGATTTATTCCTTTTTACTGTCTTTAGATAACTCATAATCAATTCAAATTTCAGTTTTCAACGTTGGTACGCATTGTCTGTTGGTACCACTGTTTTGTGCATTTTGACATGACAATTGTCTTCACACACACTGTCATATGTCAGTCATATTCATTTTTCAAAAAAACTCATTTCCCGGCACCATTTGCAATAACCTTATCTGCTAACAATTCCAACCATGTGGTGGAAGATGTGACTTTTAACTAGTTTTATAATATTTTAACGTGTGATTCAATGTAATGTATTTGTATTTTTATCGATGACTTTTGGGCTTATTCATGTTATGTTACCAAGACACATAAAGAAATTATACATGAACATCATGTCAGCCATCCTCAACGAAGTTGTAAGTACACAAAGATTTCATCACTTTAACTACATGATACTCATGAATAATCACTTTACAGACTCCCTGATGATGAAAATAAAGATTTTCGAAAGCTTGGACCAACTTTAAAGAGTACTCTTTTTGACTTTGCTGCAGTCCCCAATATTCCCTAGTTTATATATATATATATATATGTATATATGCATATCTCCTCTTTATCATACAAAATGAAAAAACTTTATCATTTATCATTATTTCATTGACTGATATAGGCAGAGATAAGTTACCAGATAACTTATCTCTGATATAGGGGTATATGGTATATATAACCAATGTTCTATTATATAAAATGTACATCAAATAGTATAGCAACATTGTTCTTTTGCTGATTCACGACAGATATGTAACTGAGCATTGGGGTTATATTACTGACGATAGGTATATGTTACATAACCATGATTTGTTCGATTATATAACATATACATCATATAGTAACATAACATTGTTCTTTCGGTGATACACGACAGATATGTAACTGAGAGGTATGTGTTCACTGGGTTGCTGCGATATTCTTGAGGAAGTTTGTGCCACACCCTCAATAGCCCATAAGGATCTGCATATTCAATGAGACATTCTACTGGAATGTACTGCAATTCTTGTTCAGTGAATTTTGTCAGAGTCAAAGCGGGAGATTTTATAAACTCCAATAGCACAGCTATTTCATGATTTATCGAGCAGAGCTAAAATATTTCAGATGCTACTAGTCTCGCGTCAAGTTGTATACTGATGAAATAAAAAAAACGAGTCAAATTTTTCACATTTCATTCAAATCAGACATAACCTCATTTTTACAATAATAAAAATATTCTCCGAGAGCATTACTAGACATACAATCAGAAACATCACAAAATCCAGATATAAGCTTATCCGCACCCAAATCAGTCAGGCTATTCCTAATCCAATCAGCTATAAGTAGTTATACTAGGAGACCGCCACTACCAGCATTAGGAAATACACGCTTCAATCTTAACTGGAACGCGGCCTGTGTTCTAGCAAGGAAGCGGGGTAGCGCTGGCGCGAGCTTATCGAAACCGCAACAATAACACTTTAATGACAATAACAAGATTGAATTTTCATATACAGGGCGTTTGAGTTGATTGAAAATTGAAAAAGAATATATATACAGAGTGTCCCACGGTTCGCGGTCCCATGTTTTAGCATGGAAGAAGTGTTTGAGTTGAAAGAAATATATACAGGGTGTTTGAGTTGATGAAGATTGAAAAAAATATATACAGGGCGGCCCATGGGAGTGAAAGAATACGAAAACGAAGATAAATAAACTATTTATTTAAGTAATCCTTTTCTACAAAATGACATGCCTTTTGAGAAGATGGCGGTCCATCCCAGTGTGGTAGTCCAATCGGGACGATTGTAATGAATGAAGCATGGCAGCCTGATTTGGAGGTTAAAGTTGCAGCGATATTCTTTAGGAAGTTTGTGCCATATCATTAATAGGTCACAGGGATCTGCATGTTCAATGATACACTCTACTGGAATATAGTGCAATTCTTGTTCGGTGAATTTCAGCAGAGTGGTAGCAAGAGATTTCAGGAACTCTAAGAGCACAGCTATTTCAGATTTATAACAGAGTGTCTCAATACTGGAGAGTGGATTGCTTTCAATATCAATAGAACGTGGGAAAGTTTTAAAGAGCGAAAATTCCGCTATAATCGACACCAAGCATTGTGTGTGAGAAATGTGGGAAATTCTTGAATAAAACTAACCTATACCACCATATGAGGAATGCCCATAGAGTGGACGCCACCAATTCGAATAAGCTAGCTGATTAGCGGATGACAGTTAATGGATTCAGAAGTCTTCAGATGACACCTATAGAAGTATTCAGAGGTATGCGGAGGTCTTCAGATCACGCCTTCAGATGTCTTCAGAGGTATTCAGAGGTCTTCAGATTACGCCTTCAGAGGTATTCAGATGTCTTCAAAGGTATTCAAGAGTATTCAGATGTATTCAAAAGTCTTCAGTTGTATATCAGACACCATAGCGTTCACATCATGGAGTCTAAACCACATTCATCAGAGCAAGCATTAGATAAATATCACTGTGCAGATTATGATAATGCTTATGGACCGAAATATGTTGACGGCAGATGGACACTTGGACATAGAATCTACGCTTTGAGGGCCAACACATAGTCGTAGATAATGTCGATTTTAAAAGTACTCTATAGGTCTTTTGAAATTATTATTTTCCAAGAACCCTCGAAATTACACGCCTCTGGATCACCAGATGTATAAACAGATGCTAGAAATCAGCTCTATTCATAGAGATCGAGTAGGCCGTTTAATAGGACAAGCCGATAAGGAGAAATTCGATAAAATTATCAGACCCCTCTTCAAAAATAAGACCAAGCCTAAACGTCCAAAGTCGAGCGTGGAGCCTGAAGCCAGTATTGGGAATGACGAGTACAATATTTTAGATGGATGGACAGATCCGAATGTCTTGGTAGATAGACTGAGATATTGAATGGAATCAGATAAGAACAACAACGAGATTGCCTTTATTCTTACTGAACTTGAAAATGTTGGTATAATATCTAAAAATAAATGATGTCAAAATTATCAGTTTTTTATTCAACACCTGGTAGGCGATGACTAACAATGACTACTCAACTTTTGGCATACAAAAATATATATTTAAAAACCCTGTATAATGACTGGTAGGTAGTGTGATGAAATCATAAACTTTTTTATATTTATTATGGATATCTGAACATTATTGCGCCATTGATGTTACCATAATCTATACATTCACATTTTTCGAATAATTTTTCTGATATAAAATCGAAGCAAAAAGCTGAAAATTGATTATGCTTCTTGATGTGCAGTATAAGTTTGGATGCAAATCCACTTCTTCGGTGCTCCATCATGGTATAGATAAAATTAAGAGTTTTAGGTCTAGTATGTTCGCCTAATGGGTCGAAGTTCATATGAGACATTAAAGCAAAAGATGTAGGAAAACCATCAACATAAAGTATATAACACGATATATCCTGATCTTCGTACCACTGATTCATCAAGACATATCTGTCATAACATATTCAACGGCCCAATTTTCTTCACAGCTCGGTGATCTTGAAATAATAGTATTTTTTGTCTTTGGTCGACTGACATTTTTACAATGATAATCACTCTAAGAGTCACAAAAATGAAAAACGAGGTAGCGACATTTCTTGCTGACCTGTATAGCAGAAATATTTTTCAGTGTGGGATATTGAATATCAGGTCTAGGACAAAAAACAGCTCTTGTTTCAGCTTGAACAGCTGTTTTTTGTGTGATTTCGATAGTTCCTTGTATCTCATATGGAACGATAAGAGAATCAATAATAATACCCTAACAACACCAGTACATCCTAGGGACTTCCCATGGACGTCCCTGATTTTATACTAGGACATCCCAGGGATGTCCTTTGTCGGGACAACGTAGATACTAGGGATGTCCCAGGGACATCCGCTGGCCGCTAAAAAAGGCATCCAAGGGATGTCCTTCTGGTACGTCCCTGGGATGTACCAAGTACGATGAAGGGATATTTCTTGGACGTTCCAAGGATATCCCAGGGACATCCTTTCGACAAAAGAAACAAAGTTGCAGGTCGAGTAGGGATTGAACCCGGGACCTTTGGCTTATCATGCACGCACCTTGCTCCATTGGCTATCATGCCTCCTGAAGATTTATGTACTAAACAGATTTATAAACAGGACTTAACTACAGAAACCTGAATAAATACAACTTTATTAGGAATTGGGTATAATTATTATCATTCTTGGGTGTTTAAAAATGAGGGGCATTATGCATGTACGATTTCTGTCTGCGAAAAATGGTAATTTCTTAAGAAGTTCTGAGACTTTATTCTTTATTTTCATTACAATCATTTTCCGGAAGAGAAACAAACATTTTCGAAAAAATTCAACTCAATAGTTTGATGAAATTCAATGACTCTGATGTGAATGGATATCAGATACTCCAGGGACACGAACAGGATAACCTAGGGATGTACCAAGCGGGATGTCCACTGGACAACCACTGCAGGCCATCCCCTGAATGTCCCAATCATGTCCTTGTACCGCCGGACAAAAAAAGAACGTACCTAGGAAATCCCTGTGTTGTTATTAGGGTATCTGTCCTCGTTTGACGCATATAGCAGAGAGACAATTATATACACGGAGTGCGCACTACTGCGCACCTCTCATCAGTAAATATCTAATCAATAAATTTCAAAAGTACCAAAATTATTGAGCTGAATGTACTGTACTGAATTGGATGGGTATAGAAAATATAAAGACTGGATTTTCCCAGTGAGATCACAAATATGCATTTCCAATATTTTGTTGTAACATATCAATTCTGATAAAAATAGCAAATAGATTTCAAGATATACATCAGGGACATGAATGGGACAACTCAGGGATGTCCCAGTCGGAACATCCCCTGGAAATACTGAGCAGGACATCCTAGGGATGTCCCAATCATGTCCTAGTACTGACAGTACACGTTGGGACATAAAAGGGACGTACCTAGGATGTCCCTGTGTTGTTAGGGTAGGATTATTTCCTTTATTGTCCGTTAATTGTAGTCTATAACTCAGCTGATTTAATCATCTTTCTAGGCTTTGAAAGAATATGATTTTCTGTATACGCCAAATATAGAACAACCAAGATAACGGCATCCTGTTTCAACGCTCCAACTTGAACAACTATTTACACCTAAAACTCATATAACAGCTCAGTGTTTTACCATAGGAGGTATTCTGGTTGGTTCATAAAATATGTCAAACAACTCTCTACCAAAACTGGTAATCTAAGAGTCAGAGGAACTAGGGGATAGCGTTTAGTGCGATGGGGTGTAATCCGCAGGAAGCGGAATAGGTATCATGTTTCGGGTGATCTAATATTACTTGGTCATAACTGCATGAATATATGTTTCAACTATACGAGGTGTTTTTGAAATAATCAGGTATATGTATTCAGCACATCGAAATATAATATTCTCATATCAGATCCCAAGTAGCACACTGATATTGGGCCGATATTCGACCAATATAGATGAAAAATTGGCGCAATATCGAGAAATCAAGTAGGCACAATATTGGATCCAAACATTCAACATGCTATTGTAGATCGATATTGATTCGATGTTTCATAATAAGATTGTTGAATCATTCAACAAAATATCTGAAATAATATTGATTTATAATCATCCTACAATATTGATTTGTTGATACAAAAAAAACAATGAAGTGCGTTGATTGAGAATCATTCATCATCTCTATATATGTAACTGATGGCTCATCGATATTGACCAACAATATAGTAGGTTGAAGATGAATAATATTCTTGGCATCACCACGTAGTGATATATTATAAATATTGACACCAAATATAGATCAATAATGAGAAATAATCTTGTTATTGCATTCATGACTGATGTTGAGACTAATTGAAAAAAATATCGACACATATTCAAAAGAATGCTTTGAATTATATCAGTATCTTATATTCATACTATATAGTAACTCAGACATTGGGTAGGAATATGGACGGGTTATTTATAAACAATATCTCAAACATATCGCCAAGAAATATATATTCCGTATGAAATATCGGTATGCTAAGGTATTGATGGATGATATTGATGTTTCTATCAATCAAACGTTGATACAATATCTATTCATAATATTAATAGGAGATTCAAAACAAATATATACACATATTGAAAAGAATGCTTGGAACAGAATCAATATGAAATATTCATGAAATATAGTTATGCGGATATTGGTTGAGAATATGTGGTGATCATTGAGAATTGATATTCAAGATATATTTGAGGAATATATAAATATTATATCCAACATCAATATGCTGGGATGATAGATGATCATATATGGAATAATGTCGTATTCGAAAGTTTATGGAACAATGATATTCCAATGTGGGGAGTGAATTGAAAAAAATATTGACAAATATCAAAAATAAAGCTCAGAGCTATATCGAAAACTAATATATAGACAATATAGTTGAATAGATATTGAGTGACAATATGGAGTAACTATCGAGAATCGAAATACCGTATATATCTACAAAAACATATATCTTTCATATTGAACATCAGTATAATGTGATATTGATGGATCACATTGAATAATGTCATAACTGGAAGTTAATACGAGATAGATAATGAATGAAAGTAGTATATTGATTACAAATATTGACACATATTTGAAATAATGTCGGAAATTATATCGATGGCCAATAGTATTACATATATGTATGTGGATATTGGCGAATAATATCTAGTAGCTATTGAGAAAGAAGTCTACAGAAATATCTACAAAACAATATCTATAACATATTGAACAGCGCCTTTTCAGGATATTGATAAATCATATTGATCATTCTCACACTTTGAAGTTGATACAACATCCATTTTCAATGCGCGAAAAATGTCGAAGTGAAATATACTTATATATTCAAAATATTGCCCTTAATTATATCTAAGGTAGATATTCACACAATATCATCATCCAGATATTGAATGAGGATATAGAGTGGTTATTCAGGAACAATCTCCACAATATATCTACAAAAAATTGTTATTTTATATTGAACATTCACGATGATACGATATTAATGAATCATCACGATCAATCTCTCATTTATAAGTTGATACACCTTCGATTCTGAATGTAAGGGAAACATTGAAAACAAATATTGACACATATTCAAAATGATGCCAGAAACCATATCGATGGCATATATTCTTACAATATATATATACATATATGTAGATATTATCAGAAAATATCTAGTAGCATTTGAAAACGAATTTTCCAGAAACATCTACAAACAATATCTGCAACATATTGAACAGCACTTCACTAGAATATCGATGAATAATATTGATAGGGCATTATTACATTATATTGATTATTTTCACACTTCAAAGTTGATACAACATTTATTTCCAATATTGGTAAAACGTTGAAGAGAAATTTACATTTATATACACAATATCGTCAGAAATTATATCGTATGCTCATATCCATACAATATAAGTATCTAGATATTGAATGAGGATAAAGAGATCTATCTGCACAATATGTCTACAAAAAAATCTATTCCATATTGACCATCACGATGATCAGATATTGAAGAAGTATATCATCCTAATAGTTTCACGAGATATATTTATTTCATATTAAACATCACTATGCATAGTCATTGATGACACATATTCATTAATCTTCAACTGGAATGTTGTCACAACGTTGACTTTTAATATCAGCATTAGACTAGAGATAATTATCGGCACATACAGGGTGGCCCACGGTCGATGGTACCTTAGACGTATACGGAAAACGGTACATTGGATTATCCTGAAAATTCGGTTACTCCAATAAGCGTTTGTGACCTAACGATTCAAAATATTTTCAGCGATGCAGCGTTGCCACTTTTACCAAAAAGTAGCATCATCTTTGTTATTTCAAACGAATCACCCTGTATTTCATTGCGTTTTTAGATTCTTCTCGGAGAGCTCATTTCATCAATATATCACACTTGGGGTATAGCAGGAATTATTACAGAGATATAGGGGGTTCAAAATCGAGATTTTTCAATTTCAGGAATTTTTTGTGTCGAAACTATTCATTATCGATCAAAACGGCTTTCATGTCCTTATCTTAACTTTTGATTCACTATCTACTGACATTTAATTGGAACAGATACAGGGTGATCAAAATTCTGAATCTTGGACCATCCTGTATTTTTTCCAATTAAATGTCGGTAGATAGTTGATCAAAAATTAATATAGGGACATGTAAGCCGTTTTGACCAATGATGAATAGTTTCGACACAAAAAAATCCTAAAGTTGAAAAATCTCGATTTTGAACACCCTATATCTCTGTAATAATTGCTGCTAGACCCCAAGTGTGATGCATCGATAAAATCAGCTCTTCGGGAAGAATCTAAAGACGCAATAAAATACAGGGTGTTCCATTTGAAATAACAAAGATGATGCTACTTTTTGGTAAAAGTGGCAACGCTGCTTCGCTGAGAATATTTTGAATCGTTAGATCACAAACGCTTATTAGAGTAACCAAATTTTAAGGATAATCCAATGTACCGTTTTCCCTATACGTCTAAGGTACCATACCATCGTGGGCCACCCTGTATACAGAATAATGCCCCAGATAATATCGATCAATCATACACATACCATTCAGCTATGCACAGAGATTATGATATTGAATCACCATTGAAATTCAATCTTCTCAGTATATCTTAGGAAGATATTCATTCCATGTTGAACATCACTATGCTGGGAATATTGATAGATCATATGGATCACTCGCATTTGAATAGTGAAATGATATTGATGTTCAATATTGCGAATTTGTTTGGAAATAGATATTGAAATTTAACCAAAATAATGCTCAAAATTTATATCGATGGTTTATATTCATATAGATATCGAGTGAAAATATGGTATTGGCAATTGAGATTCAAACTCCCTAATACATGTACATACATATAATATTTGTTTCATATTGAACATCACTAGGCTGGCATATTATTTGATCAAATTGATCAATGTCTCATTTAACCGTTTATACAACAATGATGATTAGTGTTGTGAATATATTGAAAAGATATGTTGACATTTTGTATCGAGGAGGATGCCTGAAATTATATCGAAAGCTTGTATACATATACAATATAATTATGTAGATATTGTGTTAGAAATGGATATTCCCAGAATTCTACGAAATAAGACTGATTTCACATTGAATGCTAGAATGTATATCGATTAACCTCACATACTGGAAAGTTTATGAGATAATATTCGATATTGAACCTATCTAAAAACGGCAATATCTCGAAATGGGGAACACTTTGTATGATAGTATATACAGTGGAATATATTCAATATCAACTTTTCAGATATACGTCGGTGTGTATTATAAAATAAAAAAATAATATCTCAAATTCTTATGAAGAGAAATATTCAAAAATTTATTTTCTTCCCCTTCATTATGTCATTCTGAAGGCCTGGACTTCCTTCCCCCATCTCTATCTGCTGCTTGCGCCAAGCAAGAACGAACATGCCTTAGGATGTCGTTCTCGCAGGCAGTAGGAATCACTACTCTTGTAGCGTCTGAAAATGTCGTATTTACTATGAGCTGAGTGATTTAACTCATTTTTTGTGAAAATTGTAGTGAAGGGCAATGAATTTCCATTATTTTATATAGGTATTATGTTTGGTTGGCCGGTTCCCGTGTTACCCTATACTGTTCAAGAATGAAAAATTTTGAAATAATCCCCTCATCGAATTAGTTTTGTCACGTTTTTAAATCAGATTTTATATACAGGATGTTTCATTGGGAATGGAAAATAATTCAACTGTGGATAGGAGTCACTGGGGTGATTTAAAAAAACCAATGGTTTATGGGTCTTCGACTTCTTATAACCGAGATACAGGATGTTTCATCAATTTTGTCCATATCTTCATTGTCTCATAACTTTCCAACCAACCTGTATATATTTTTAAAAATTGGTACACTTGCTCAATCTACCCTGTGGAATTGATTGAGGCAACAACAAAAGATAAAATCCAGGTCCGGCTTCACTTGAAATTCACAAATTCTTTCTGCCAGAAAACAACACCCTATACATTCGAATTTCTCTTTTTTTGCCATATCTGAAAATGACATCAAAATTTCTATTCAACGATGTGCTTTTTATTCGTGAACAGACGATTTTAACTATTCATATTATGTGCTCAAAATATTATTTTTGCTCATTTTGGGGTACAAAATTGGAATCAGACGAGATTTATTAATTTTATTGCTTCCTATTCAGTATACGTGAGTATTACATTTAGAAGGAGTATTTCATATCGTTCTTTGTTCCAGACTCAGTTGCAGGTCCGTCATCAAAACTATACAGGGCTTTTCACGATGAGCGTTAATCTGACGTTTTCGGCAAACCAGGCAACGGATGAATCTGAAATTTCGATGGTGTGTATAAATTTACATAATCTACACTACTGAAATATCTGAAAAGATCCGGCCTTGCTGCTTCTACTAGAAAGTAACAGCAACTTCGATTTTTCAAATGAGACACCCTGTATTTCATTACATTCTTGAATTCTTGCTGAACAGCAGAATTCATCGATTCGAAACATTCAAGGCACAGATTATAAGGTTTGTTAATCTGTGTTCAAGGTCTAGCGGGACTGATAACTGAAATATAGAATGTGGAAAATCGAGATGTTTCAACTTAGAAATGTTTCGTGTTGAAACTATTTAATATTGCATGGTCAAAACGGCTTCAATGTCCCTATCTCAACTTTCCATCCGATATTCGATCGAAACATCCTGTATTTGTTTCGATTAAATGTCAATAGATTCAAAGTTAAGATAGGGACATAAAAGCCGTTTTGATCAATAATAAATATTTCCGCAAAATAATTCCAAAGTTGAAACATTTCGATTTTTCTCACTCTAAATATCTCAGTTATTAGTCCCACTAGACCCCGAACTTTGTGAATCGATTAAATCAGCTCTTCAGGAAGCATCCAGGGTGTCCCATTTGAAAAATCAAAGTTACTGCTACTTTAGAGTAGAAGCGGCAACGCCAGATTGTTTCAAATATTTCAGACGTGTAGATCATGTTAATTCATACATACCCTCGGATTTTTTGATTGATCCGTTACCTGGTTTGCCAGAAACATCTAATTAAACGCTCATCGTGAAAAGCCCTGTATAGATTTGATGACGGACCTGCAACTAAGTCTGGAACAAAGAACGATATGAAATACTCCTTCTAAATGTAATACTCACGTATACTGAATAGGAAGTAATTAAATTAATGAATCTCGTCTGATTCCAATTTTGTACCCCAAAATGAACAGAAATAATATTTTGAGCACATAATATGAATAGTTAAAATCGTATGTGCACGAATGAAAAGCACATCGTTGAATAGAAATTTTGATGTTTTTTTCAGATATGGCAAAAAAAATGAGAAATTCGAATGTATAGGGTGTTGTTTTCTGGCAGAAAGAATTTGTGAATTTTAAGTGAAGCCGGACCTGGATTTTATTTTTTGTTGTTGCCTCGATCAATTCCACAGGGTAGATTGAGCAAGTGTACCAATTTTTAAAAATATATACAGGTTGGTTGGAAAGTTATGAGACAATGAAGATATGGACAAAATTGATGAAACATCCTGTATCTCGGTTATAAGAAGACGAAGACCCATCAACCATGGGTTGTATGAAATCACCTCAGTGACCCCTATCCACAGTTGAATTATTTACCTTCCCCTATGAAACACCCTGTATGGAACTTGACGATCGAGCTCAAAAGCACTATTGCTCCACCCTGGATCTGTTCCAATTAAATGTCAGTAAATAGTAAATCGATTGTTAAATCATAGATTAACGGGGGAGTCATTAATCTATGGTTAAATTAAGGACATGGAAGCCGTTTCGAACAATAATGAATAGTTTCGACACAAAAAAATCCAGAAATTGAAAAATCTAGATTTTGAACACCCCATACCTTAGTAATCATTTTCGCTAGACCCCAAGTGTTATGCATTTCTAAAACCAGCCTCCCAGGGAAAATCTATAAATGCGAAAATATACAGGGTGTCCTATTCAAAAAATTACATAATCGGCCGATATATCTTGGAATGCTAACACCCTATAGATTTGAAAATAATTTTAGGTGACAGTTATCATGGAACATTATAATTTATAATTATATATATTATTATATTATAAAGAATACATTTTTGTTGAAAAAAATTATTTTGGAAGATATTGAGCTCCAAAGTTTGCCTAAAACTCTTGTAAATCATTGATCAAAGGTTAATAGCCCAATTCAAGCGTTAATTTGCTTTCTGCGAGATCACAAGCACCGGAAGTACCAATGACTTTTGCAATGTTGCCGGACGTTCAAAAATAGTTGAAAGATCAATTATGGTGTAAGCGCACATTTTTTGACAAAATTTCAGAACAAATTTTTTCTGTCTCATAAAACACACACGCATTCCATTCATCGCCCCAACTTCGGAAACACCCTGTATAACTGACGTTTGGCTAATATCGAAGGAGAACATACTATTGCTTCACCCTGTTTAGGTAAGTACATATTATCCCATTTTCTATGATTTTCTTAGTTATCTCAGTTGTATTTGGATATACAGCGTTGCGGTTTTCACATTACTGTACCTACTATTTTAAAAAACCTGAGTCCAACTATACATAAACATACTAATGTCTCATTTGAGAAGAATTTATGTTGGCTCCATTTTCTGAACAATAATCATTTATGGACATCAAATAAATACGCCACTGTATTCTACGTAAGAAAGGCAGAACTGTGAGAATTCTGTTTGCGGCCAGTGGCCGATCCAGAGAGCGGTAAAGGGAGTAATTATCCCTTGAGCCTCGTTGAAGATTAATATAGGAGAAGTGCATAGAAAACGGCCAGTGCTGTAACTTCTGAATCAATCGAGATAGGATTTCGAAATTTCGTGGGTAGCAACTAGGTATACCAAATTAATCATTTATTGATAAAATCACTTCCGTTTCAACCGGAATCAACCTCAACTTTTCATGTTTGAATAGGAAACCCTGTATATTCTTTCATATTCATCTTGGATTTCCTGTATATAGGTTAAAAATTTGTATCAAAGTTGGGCCAACAGGGCCAACATAAATAATTTAGTAATGTGAAAACCGCAACTCTCTATCTCCAGAGACAACTGAGAAAATCATCGATTATGTCACACATTGTATACCTACCCCGTGTTCTAGGTACCTATATTGAAGTTTCATCATCGAACAAAACTTATATGTTTCAAAAATCGCATTACCGTTATTAATAAAGCATCTATACTAAGGTAGGTATGTAGGTACAATATTTTGCCAAATCTAGGGATCCTATATCATATCATCATTATTCCCCAATATTGAACCAATAACTTCTCAACAATATTGTTTCGATATCGTGCTGGAATGAGACAACTGAGAAAATCATCGATAATGGAACACATTGTATATACCTACCCCGAGATCAAGGTACCTATTGAAGTTCCATCATCTAACAATACTCATATGGGTAAAGGTGCACTTATCATGCGATGGGGTTTTTTTCGAAAATTTTTTTTGGTACTCACGTATTTTCGTCTGAAAAACACGAATTTCATAATGAAAATGTGAACAAACCATTATTTATTGAGATATTTCACTATGAAGTTACAAATTCCACCATCTTTTCCGCCTGTCTTCTGGATCACATTTAGAACAATTTGCCCTTCCTTTTCCATCATTGGACAATTTATACAGGGTCACAGGGTGTTTCATAATTGAATGCTGATCATTAAGGGCGATAATCCTTGGATGATTTTAAAGAGAAAATCTTATATCAACATATGTCCCAAACCTCTTAGTTATTGAGCTACAGGGTGATGAAATTTCAAGAAAAAAATTAGTTTTTCATCATAATTTTTTATCACTCTTAGATATTGTTATGATATTTTGTATACACCTTTTAATTATTATTAAGGAGCATTTTTTACGTGAAAGATATTCAAAAATTTTCACCAGTGGCGTCCGTACTGGGTTTGAACTGACAATTTTTGAAGAAAAAAATAGTACGCTACTGATTTTTCTGAGAACCAGATTTTTTTCTTCAATTCTTATTCATTTTGGAGCAAATTTGGTTCCTAGATTTACTTTCATACAACGTACCGTTTTCGCGTAACAAAATAAAAACCAAAGAATTTTGTTCCTTCAGTTCTTGGATATTGTTTTTGGTAATTCAGTAGACACCCACTATAAGTAGAAACACATTTTGTTTTGGGACGAAAATCAAACTTTTACTTTTACCAGTGATGTCCTCGTAGACCTGATATTGATTGTTTTGTTTAAAAAAACCGAAAAAAACGCTGTACGTTTCTGATTTCAACACCCTGTAGCTCAAAAACTTAAAGGTTCAGGACATATGTTGATATGAACTTCTCTTCTTAAAATCATCCAAGGATCATCGCCCTTTAGGATCAGCATTCAATTATGAAACACCCTGTATATATCACACAATGTTGGACACATTTTTTTTATTATATGAGTCAACTAGAAATATGGTTTTCTTGTGATTTATCCATGTTTAGTGAAAAGAAGGAAGAATATCATTTGAAATAATGGCGTTTGCAATGTCATTCCAAAGCAAACTATTGACATTTGACATCTCGTATTTAGATTGCATATGGATTAAATGGCCGTCATCTGGTATGCTTGCTCACTAAATAGAAAAAACTTGCCATAAACATCATATTTCCTGTTGAATTTTCTATCTTAAAATGTGTCAGTGAAGTACATCATGAGTATATAAAGTGTCCAATGGCAAAATGATAAGAGCAAGTACCTGTAAATGCATCCAACACAAGGGGGAAAAGAAGGCAAAATTTCGAACTTTTTCTTGAAATATCTCGATAAATAGTGGTTTGTTCACATTTTCATTATGAAATTCGTGTTTTTCAGACGAAAATACGTAAGTACCAAAAAAAATTTTCGAAAAAAACCCCATCGCATGATAAGTGCACTTTTACCCTCATATGTTTCGAAACTCGCATTACCGTTATTAATAAAGCATCTTCTATACTTAGGTATGTAGGTACAATATTTTGCCAAATCTAGGGATCCTATATTATACCATCATTATTCCCCAATATTGTACCAATAACTTCTCAACAATATTGTTTTGATATCGTGCTGAAATGAGACAACTGAGAAAATCATCGATAATGGAACACATTGTATATACCTACCCCGAGGTCTAGGTACCTATTGAAGTTTCATCATCTAACAATACTCATTATGTTTCGAAAATCGCATTATCGTTATTAATAAAGCATCTTCTATACTTAGGTATGTAGGTACAATATTTTGCCAAATCTAGGGATCCTATATTATACCATCATTATTTCCCAATATTGTACCAATAACTTCTCAACAATATTGTTTCGATATCGTGCTGAAATGAGTAGGTACACATTGTGTGTGCTGCTGGATAACTTATGGCGAACACTGATGTGTACGTAACATGAAAGTATCTACGATTTTACTTAGGTACATGGACTTTAGTACTCGAATAATATCAATAGGTTAACTTATACTTGTTACCTAGTAAGATGGTGAAAACATTTTTCTGACTGAACTACCAAACTGCACGAGGGCATCGAGGGGTCGAAAAAATTTTTGGATTTTGCAGCATCAGCACATGGTATGGCAAGAAAGAACATAATCAAATTGTATCAAAGTTGAACTAGTATCAATAATTGGGATAAGCAATTTTACCTTATTATTTTTTGCACCACTGTCATAATATTATACCACTCGCGATCCACGCCACACACTGGAAGACTCTATGAGACAACTGAAAGAACTGAGCTAGTGAGTGAAGAGCAAAGGTAGTCACTCTAAGACCCTGGCTGAGGTACTTGCCCGACAGTGTTGTCGGGTGTACTAGTAGACACGTTATACTAGAAACATACATTTCTTGTTCAGACAAGAATATCAGAATAATGTGAAAAAACTAGAATGCCCACCTAGGTGTATCTTGAATTGAAATTCCACAATAAATAAAATCATTTGTTTGATGTAATATTTGTGCACAAGTTCAGAATTCCCAAGTGATATGGAGGAACCAAACAAAATGCACTATCCTCTTATTCATCCATTCATAATTTCATTTCATTTCATAACTTGTGTTGAAATGAACATTTCATCACCAATTATGTATTATTCTACTTTGCCCATTTGTTCATACAGTGTGTCCCACTTACCATGCTCACCATGGGTATCTTTTTAACGGTGAGAGATACGAGGTCGGTTAAATCACACCAAATGTGGAGTTTGTCAAGGCCAACTATAATGTGAAAGAATATTTTGATGAAATCTATTCGTTTTTATTTTATACGCAAAAAACAGATTTTGATCATTTTCATGCCTCCTCCGTAACTTCTTTATTTATGAAAATATTCAAATAGGAATTTCATATTCTCATGGAAGTTTTTCAAAGTGAATTCGAAAAAAATATGATATTCATACCAACTCTTCTAGAATTTGAGATATCATCACCAACTTTAGTTTTTCAAATGAAGCTCATAGCACTATGACTTAGTTACAAATAACTTTTTTTTCCCTTACAGATGACATGGCGCAGTTATAGTTTTGTGTTGATAACAACGGAGTTATCGTCATTTAAACAAAAACAAAAAATTATTTGGAAGCCGCCATCTTAAATTTACAAATTTTAACAAAAATATCATGATCGCCGACCTCAAAAACCTCCACTTACCAATTTTGAATGGAATCGGACCAAATCTTGTCCGCCATCTTGGAGCAGCCATTGTTTCAGAATTATTTCCATTTCCATTTACTAATCAATTCATATTGTTACATACAAACAAAGCGCATCGTCAAATTCAGACGTTCGTTCAGAACTACGCAAAAAATAATCGAATACAATTCGAACTTCGAAATCTTCAAGGTTATGCATCCTAAACTTTCTGCACAATCACAAATAATCGTGTCCGTTCAACAAAATAATCCTTTCGCATCGTGGTCGGGTTATTTCAACTGTTAAACTGATACTCTTCGTAATTATATGCAACAAAAGTTATCGATGTTTAACCCTAATCTTTTGAAGTACTTATAGTATTATAGTATTACTACTGAAAATACTAGATTTAGCGACAAAACCAAGATGGCAACAGTGGTGACTAGTCTTGTCGTTCACAACACTCGAACGTGCGCGAGAAAGCTCTAATATTGAGAATTCATCATTGAATTGACACTGAGTTTATGATATGGTACACATGAATGAAATCAAGAAGTTGAACTCTCGAGGTTAAGTTAGAATAGCGTGAGCTAGACTTCGCCTCTCAACATTATACTTGTATTGTAATATGTACATTACAAAAACAATAAAGGCAATTTATTATTATTATTATTATTATTATATTGAACCTAATGATTATTTGCCATATCGAATTATCTTTATTTCTCAATATTTACTCCTTTATCATCCTGTTGATAGTATCAAGTGATCACACCTCAATATTATATCAGTATGATTGACTGAAATCGGACAATATTGCTTGCACATTGTGATGACAACATCATATTAATATTGAGATCTGGTTATGGTACAAATATATGGAATCAGAAGTTGTTTTCACAATATTGAACACAATGAATTTTTGCAATACCGTGATCATTTTCATTTATCAATATTGCTGTGCCATCACCTGAATGATAGTTGATGCAAAAGATAACAACACGATAATGTATAAATGAATTTGACTAGAATCTGCATGAGTAATATCACTCTAATATTGGGATTTCATCATTGAATTGACTTTGGGTTTTTGATTTGGTACACATATATGAAATCAAGAAGGTGATTTTACTACTTTGCTGCATTATTATCCTGATGAAGTGCACATAAGTGATACTGATGAAATATTGTTATCTCATCATCGAATTCATATCGAGTTTTTGGTATGGTACACATATTATATGGATAAAGTCGACATTACGATATTGAACCTAATGATTTTATGCAATATTAAAATCAACTTAATATCTCAATATTGCACCATTATCATCCTGTTGATGATATAGAAATATTATAACTCAATAATTGATATAAGTAAGAAGTATTACATATATTTTCGTCTGAATTCCGAACGAATAATATTGCTCAAACTTTGTGATCACATCATTGTATGGATAGTCAGATTAACAACTCATGGTACAATTTTATGGAATCAGGAAGGTCCTTCATCTTCAATCATATTGAGATCATATCATTGAATTTCAATTGAGATTTTGATATGGTACACATATATTATATGGAATCAAGACGTTGACCTTACAATGTTGAAGCTAATGCTTCTTCGCATTACCTAAGTTATCTCAGTTTCTTGATATTGCTTCATTGCCATTCTGTCGATATTATCAAAAGATCACAACTCAATATTTAGAACGTATAATTTACTGATTTTCCGAATATTACTTGCCCATTGAGATCACATCATCGAATAGGAATTGAAATTTATTCATGTTACAATTGAATATAATCAGGAAGTCGGTCCTATAGCATTGAACAAAATGATTATTTGCAATATCATTATTATTTTCATTTATCAATATTGCTCTACAATCACCTCAATGATAGTTTCGAGAGATAACAACACAATATTGTAAACATAAAATTGACTGGAATATGCATCAGAAATATTGCTCTAATATTGAGATTTCATCATTGAATTGATATTAGGTGTTTGATATGGTACACATATATGAAATCTAGAAGGTGACTTCACTATATTGACCCTGATGTTTGCTAGCAACATTGAACTAATCTTCATTTCTCAATATTGCTCCATTATCATCATGTTGATAGTATCTAGAGATTACGCCTCAATATTATATCAATATAACTGACTGAACTCAAGATGGATAATATCGCTTGCACATTGTGATGACAATATCGAATTGATTTTGGGATCTGATTATGGTACAAATATATGGAATCAGGAAGTTGGTTTCACAATATTGAACACAATGATTATTTGCAATATGATGGTCATATTCATTTATCAAGATTGCTCTATTATCATCTTGATGATAGTTTCAAGAGATCACAGCACAATATTGTATACATAAAGTTGACTGGAATATGCATTAGAAATATTGCTCTGATATTGAGATTGTATCATTGAATTTACATTGAGTTTTTGATATGGTACACATAAATGAAATCAAGAAGTTGAACTCACGATATTGAACCTAATGATTATTTGCAATATAGAATCATCTTAATTTCTCAATATTACCCCTTTATCATCCTGTTGATAGTATCAAGTGATTACACCTCAATATTATATCAATATAACTGACTGAACTCAAGATGAATAATATTGCTTGCACGTTGTGATGACAACATTGAAATAATATTGGGATCTGATTATGGCACAAATATATAGAATCAGGAAGTTGGATTCACAATATTGAACACAATGATTATTTGCAATATGATGATCATATTCATTTAACAATATTGCTCTTTCATCATCTTGATGATAGTTGCAAGAGATTACAACACAATATTGTATACATAAAGTTTACTGAAATATGCATAGGTAATATTGCTCTAATATTGAGATTTTATCATTGAATTGACCTCGGGTTTTTGATATGGTTAACATGAATGGAAACAAAAAGTAAACCTCACGATATTGATCCTAATAGTCATTTCCAATATCGAATTATCTTCATTCCTATTTATGGATGATATTATTGCTTGCACATTGTGATCACAGCATTGAATAAATATTGGGATCTGGTTATGGTACAAATATATGGAATCAGGAAGTCGGTTTAACAATATTGAACATAATGATATTTCGCAATATCTAAATCATCTGCATTTCTCAATATTGCTGTAACCTCATGCTGATGAAATCCACTAGAACAATATCGCTGGGATATTGGAATTTGATCATTGAATCCATATAGAGTTTGTGATATGGTACACATATATGGAATAAATTGATCGACCTCACGATATCCAACGTGATGATTCTTTGCAATATCGAGGTCATCTCCATTTTCCAATATTGCCTCATTATCAAACAGATGATGGTGTCATAAGAATACAACTCTTTATTGTATACATATAATTTACCAATATCCACAAAAACAATATTGGTGGAATATTGGGATGTCATCATTGAATAGCGGTTTTGTATTCGATATGGAATACATATATGAAATCAAGAAGTCCTTGTGACGATATTGAACCTGATGTTTTATTGCAATATCCTCCAAGATACATTCTATCGATATAGGTTACATATCCAGTTGTAATATGAACTGATATCAGGCAATCAATATATCTATCATGAAGATTTATCAATATCGAGACATAAATCATCAGGATATAGGAGGAATATAGATTTCATCACATATGTCATTATGAATATCGATACAATGTAGGATTCTCAAGATCCTGAAAAATGTAAGCCTATCAACATTGTATTTATATTGATCCGTCCAGCTCACTTATTCAATATCGTTACAATATCATCCGACCGATTTACGATATTCAAATATTGGGCCAATGCAGAGCCGATTTGCAGCCGATATTCTGTGCTACTGGGGATATCTTCAAATTCCTCAAATCAACAGGAAATTGCATCCCGGAAATTGAACAAAAACAGGAAAACATTAAAACAATCTAAATAATTGAACTCAGCACAAAAAAATTTATGTAGATGGAACGTTATAGGATTGTTACAGAGTGAAACTATATAGGTGTAAAATTGGTCTCGCCTCACCTATATGTCATTCGATAGTATAAACGTCTCGAAACGGTCGAAATTTTCACGCTTATTCCAATACAGCCTAGTATATAAAAAAATGTGGTTATAAAGCATTTACCTTTAGCTTTTTTCACCTTAGCAGGCTTAGATTCGATGAAAATCTGAATAATGAATGAAAATAGTGAGAAGACAATTCAGATGAAACAAAAACCGCCATTCTCATATCCCCGTGCATGATTCTTTGAAAGCACACATCACTACCATCACAAATAATTCACACAAACGGCATTTTTGAAAAACAACGCCATTTAATCGACGAGAAATTTCATATAACGTCCACGATATGACTGAACAAATATAGAAATAGAAACTTGATAGTCAGCGGGAAACCTGATAACAGCTTCCTATCTTCGAATTAAACGTTGATAATGCATGTTTAGCGAAAAAAAAATGTATCGAACAAGATATGAACTACCACGAGGAAAGAAATGTAATATACAGGATGATTAAAAACCTGAATCAGATGAAATATTTGAGAGACGTATGACTTTACATCATAACAATGCATATAGTTCTCGACTGCGATATCTGAAAACAATATGGCTACCGACGATCTGTGACAGCTCCATCAATCAACCATTGAAAATAAATACTACTCCTGAGGATGAACACGCAAATACATTGATATGTGCTGAGTTTCAATGTTTGCGAGATATCAATAAAGGATGGAGAGCCGTGAATAACCTATATTGTCATGTTATCTTCCATAAAGCTAGTATTTGAACTTCTTTATAACTCTCACAATAGATGCGCGAATAGAATACTCTACTTTCTTTATGACATCGTTACAAATGATGCTAGATAGATGACACTTGACAGATACCACTTAACACATGAGGCGTTTTGCAGATGATGTATAATTGAGAGGAGACATATTACGCATGCGTCAAAACGTGACGAAAGCATCACAAAAACATCACGATTGAAATATTTGAGAAGACTAATGTACACGGCGAAAAATTTATATATATCTTGCTATCATTTCCAGACAGTTTAAGTATCCCATCCTATTCAAAATCGTATCTCGACTATCATTTGAAATATTGCCCAACTTCATCGATATAGAATAATCACAAGGCAACATTCTCTTCAAACCGATATGAAGATTTCCCAGGCTCATTATAAATAACAATCGAATCCAAACAGTATATGACACAATGTTCTATCACGAACGTTGCTTCACAGAAACTGGGATTTTTTATTCCAGACAAGAAACTTCTCTACAAAATACAGATACGACCTGTTTTAGAATACTGTTCCTCATATGGGTTCAGCACTTACACATAGAGATCCCTGCCAAAAATACCTTATGAAGTCTCATAAAGAAATATAGACAAAATATGAGTATTAATAAGGATATATAACCGAGTTCTGTAGCGTATGAGTACATGATCTCTGGAAAATGAACTTTCTAAAAGGTTTAATGATATTTCATAAGCATATGTGATTTATAAGCGTATACAAATATGGAGTATGAGAGTTTTTATCAGGCACAAGTGGTTTGAGGAGACTATGACCTTCAATAAGATATTGCACTTCCAATTGGAAAAGTATTTCATGAACATTCATGCGCCTCAGTATATATGAGAAATGTGTAGGAATTCACAAATAGAATTCTATTGGGTATCGTCAGGAAAAAAATAGTTCAGGATTTTAGAGTTTCACCAAGGAATTCCTTATCCAATTCAATGCGATTTCTATTAGCATTCATGTGACTCAGAATAACTGAGAATTTACGAGTTTCAATTAGACAGTGAATGCCTAATCTAAAATGTGTCCAATGAGTGTTTATAAGACTGAACTAGTTCCTAGGTTCATGAGCTCAAATATGAAAACCCGGTTCTAAAATTATAGGTTTCTTATCAGCTTGAATGCGGTAAATAATTATTGAATAATCATAAGTTTTTGAAAGACACTATAGATATAATCTTAAACGTATTTCATGGGTTTTTGTTAGGGTAAAAAGTGTTCGATAACTTATGATATTCAATAGGAAACTGCTGCCTTGATTCTATCGGTTTCAAGTATTCGAAATTTCTTATAAGTAATTACTGATCTATAATGGAACGTATCCTATTAGTCAAGCTGAGGTAATATATGTTCCAGAATTCATGAGTGTTGATAAGGATATACCGTTATAACTGTATTCGTATGTTATGATGTTTCATGCGTTATTTCTGTGTAAGGATTCACGAGTTTTGGACAATACATGCCTAATCTGAATGGTATCTGATAAGTTTGTATGAGATGTGTTAGTTCTGAGGATTTTTGGGGTTTGAAAAGACATTACTGATTTGAAATGGAACGTATCCTATGGGTGAAGCTGAGGCTTGATGTCTTTCAAAACTGATGAGTGTTGATAAGGATATACCATTATGACTCCTATGGGATGTGGAGAGGTTTTATGCGGGATTGCTTTATGAGGATTCAAGAGCTTAGATTAGACAATACATGTCTGATTTGAAATGTATCTGATCAGTTTTTATGAGATATGTATGTTCTGAGAATTTGAGAGTTTTCAAAAGACAATCCTGATCTGGAATGAAACGTACCTACCTATTTCTGTATGGGGATTCACGAGTTTTTATAAGACAATACATGTCTGATCTGGATGGTAACTAATCAGTTTGTATGAGATGTGTATGTTCTGATGATTTTTGTAGTTTGAAAAGACAATACTGATTTGAAATGAAACGTATCCTATGGGTCAAGCTGAGGCTGGATGTGTTCCAGAATTCATGAGTGTTGATAAGGATATACAGTTATGACTTCAATGGTATGTTGGGAGGTTTTATGCGGAATTTCTGTATGAGGATTCACAAGTTCAGATTGGACAATACATGTCTGATCTGGAATTCATATAATCAGTTTGTATAGAATGTATGTTCTGAGAATTTGAGAGGTTTTAAAAGAGACAAAACTGATCTGAAATAAAACGAATCTTATGCTATTTGTTCAAGAATTTATGAGTGTTGATGAGGATATACCGTTATGACTTCAATGGTATGCTGAGAGGTTTTATGCGGAATTCCTGTATGAGGATTCACAAGTTCAGATTGTACAATACGTGTCAGATCTAAAATTTATCTGATCAGTTTGTATAGGATGTATATTCTGATAATTTGAGAGGTTACGAAAGAGAGAAAACTGATCTAAAATGAAACGAATCTTATGAGGAAATATTTGTTCAAGAATTCATGAGTGTTGATAAGGATATACCATTATGACTGTACTCATATGTTGAGATGTTTTATGCGTTATTTCGGTATGAGGATTCACGAGTTTAGATTAGACAATACATGCCTAATCTGAATGGTATCTTATGAGTTTGAATGAGATGTGTATGTTTTTGAGGTTTGTAAAGACAATGCTGATCTGAAATGAAACGTATCTTATACATCAAGCTAAGGATATAATGTGTTAAAAACTTCTTGAGGGTTGATGAGGATATATAGTTATGACAACTGGTACCTATATATCGAGAGGCTTTTTCGCTGAATATTTTTATGATGATTATATCAGACAATTCATGTCCAATATAAAATGTTTCCTATAAGTTTGTGTGAGTTTTCAATAGAACAAGATTTTCAAGTTCAAAATATATATTATGAGATCTTATGAGGATTAATGACAATGATTGACAGTTGTTATATGATTATAATAATAAAACGAGAGATTTTATGCGGAATTTGTTTACTAGTTCCAATCAGACAATGCATGTCCAATCCAAAATGCATTAAATGAGTTTGTATGAGAAAATCAGTTAGAAGATTTGTAATTTCTAATGAGAACACACGGTTCTAATATTATAGGTTACCAGCAGTTTTTATGAGTAATATAATTTTCGATAGCTCATAACTTCTATTTTGCAAGACACCATTGCGTAGGTACAATTTTTGTGTTCATATAATATCAGAGTCGGTGCTTGAACGCACGTCATTGTTGAAGCTGAACATTATATATACAGGGTGCCTGTAAAGGGCGCGGCTGTGGACTCCTGGGATAAAAACAAGTTGATTTAGGCCAACTTACCTATATCCAAAATCGTCTCGTTAAATTGGTAAAAGGCGTTGAAGATTTTTGGAAAAAATAATTCTGCTCATAAAAAGAGTAGGCTGAGATCGATTTTCTTTATTTTTGGCATGGCATGTTCTGTGACTGTAAGTCCCGTTTTGAGATGTTTTTGATCATCATCAGTGACCTGCAAGTATTTAGAACAACCATGTTGCCGAAGAAATTTGGTGACAACTTTTCAGAGGTCGGAGTGGAAACTTCCAGTTTCTTTTCCAAAAAGATATTCCCTTCACAAATTTTTTGTATCGTGTTAACTTTTGAGGTTTATTTGCGAATGAATAATTTCTGATCTGAGGCATCTTATGCATTTTTTAGAAAAATAATCTGGTTGGGACATGGCTTGACTGTAGACTCCTGGGATAAAAATAAGTTGATTGTAGCCAACTTACCTATATCCAAAATCGTTTCGTTGAGTTGGTATAAGACGTTAAAGTGCTCACCTTAGGTCCTGAATATAGTTATAGCTAAATTTGTAACGCGAAAGTTCTTGAAATGCCCGCACTAGCAACTTATCAGTTTGTTTACAATTAGAAAACAATGTAGCCATGATCAATAAACAGTCCGACTAGTAAGATTAATTTTCAAAAATGCGCAGGATGCATCATATCAGAAATTATTTATTTGCAAATGAACCTCGAGACTTATCAAAGCTAAACACGATACAAAAAATATTTCTGAAGAAAATAGTTTTCTGGAAAAAACTGGAAATTTCCAATCCGACCTCTGAAGAGTTATCACCAAATTTGTACGGCAACATGGTTGTTTGAAACACTTGCAGGTCACTGATGATGATCAAAAACATCTCAAAACGTGATTTACATTTAGGAAACATGCTATGCCAAAAATCATGAAAATTGATCCCAGCCTTCTCTTTTTATGAACAAAATTATTTTTTTTTTCAAAAAAACTTCAACGCCTTGTACCAACTCAACGAGACGATTTTGGATATAGGTAAGTTGGCCTAAATCGACTTGTTTCTATCCCAGGAGTCCACAGCCGAGCCATGTCCGAACCTTTTACAGATACCCTGTATATTTTATTCGAAAATATAATCATATTGATTGTCACTTTCTCGAAAAAAACTTATCGATTTCCTTTTTTTCTATATATCCAACACAATTTCGTTACAAAACATTTTCAGACCATCTTTTATCATCTTTTTTTTTTAATCACACGACCCTGTATATTTCCATATTTTCCGATTTATTTCACAAACATCAGCTCATCAAAACAGAATTGTTCTTATATTGGTACTGGTATAACTTGAATACGCACACAATTCGAAGAGACGAAGAAGCCTGAGGATTTTTGCCAAATAAATCCTCATTCGATCACATAAAAACCATTCAATATACTTTATATCCTCATACATTCTCATGATTCCTATCAGCATTGCATCAAGGAACTATTATATATTTTCATACCTACTAGAAACTGATAGATCCACATGAATACCCGAAAAACAAGGCTTAGGCAAAGGTTACTCGTAAATCCATATAGATTCACATTTGAAAATTCACTTGGAGAGTCATTAAGTCTCCACATATAGTGGAACACAAAATTCAAGTTGGTAACAAAACAGTAACTTTTTTGCGTTGGTAGTTCTGAGACTGAGCTAGCCACTAGCCAGCCATATTTGTTTTAGTTTATGTTGCTCGCGAAGGAAGACAGGTATCTCTGTTTTGATTCGAGAGAATACCTATTATTCTGAAATTATTGTTGAGAATTGAGGTGTTAATTGAAAGTCATATTATGTGTAGTGTTGTGGATTCGATAGTACTCCAATCTGAAATAACTTTCGGATAAATGTGAACATTACTCATGATTAGCAACGGAATTTGTTTCTTTGTTCGCACCAAGAGGTTGAACATCCGCCATGATGCACAAACTTGTGAGTATTTTTTATCTCGAATAATGCATCACTTCATCTTCATTGCTGATTTGGATTCATAAAGATTCTTGAGTTTGAAATGGACAATTCATTGCTGATATATATAGGGTTCTATAAGTTCCTGTAAGGTTTATGTGTTTCAAAGATTGAAGGTTAAAAATGACTGGCACAATTTTACACAAATCTCAATACCTTCGTATCTTGTTAGTTGTTTGTATAAGGTTTCCAATCACAATACTCAATTATATTTCATGCTCATTCACGATCCTGAGAAGGTATGATATATGTGTGGAAATCAACAAATATAATCGTATATGGTATCGTGTGGAAAGACAGGAAACAGTGAGGGCGGCATTTATTAGCTGCAATAAGGAATCTCGCATCTGATTCAATGCGATTTTTATGAGCATCAATTTGATTCAAAATGACTCCAAATTTACAAGTTTCAATGGTGAAATTGAGTGTTGATTACAATCGTATCTTACAGGTTATTATAAGCAAAATATCTTCCAGGAATTCATACTGTCGAATGAGGCACTACATATCCGATTACATTGAATCCTCATTGAATGTATGTGGAATGAAATATTCGAGAACCAATGAGATTGTATAAGACATTACTATCCCAATATGCAATGAATTTTATGAGTTTTCATAAGACAATTGATTTACGAGAATTCACGGGACCAAATGAGAAAGTATGTCACTTTTGTGTGTGTGTTTGTATTGGTTTTTATGAGTTATTTTTCATTAAGAATTATTGAGGAATCAGAACTTCGATCAATACTGAGCTATCCTGGAAGATGTCATGAATGTTCTTATTTCAGTCTATTTCAGGATTTTGATAGGTTCATATAATCGATGAGACTTTTTATCCGTAATCAAATTAGGTACATGTCTTCGTATCAGGCAATGCTGTGAAGGAGCGATATTCAATAGAATATTTCATTTTCAATCACAATTATATTTTATGCTGAATCACAAGCTTGATGAGGTTTTATGTGGAATTTATAAGATGAGATCTTATCAGAATTCGTGTGTTAATAGTGAGAAAAGGATTGAATAGGAAACCTTAACCTGATTTTATGCGATTTCTATCAGCCTTCATATTACTCAGGGCTTCAGGAGGCTTTATAATGTATGTTCCAAAAATTACAAATTGAAAAAAATAACTGGCATAATTTAACACGTATCCTATATCAGTATGTATAGGAATATTTAAGTTTTTTATCTGAATGGTATTTCTTCAAACACACATCAATTTTTTCACAGTTCACGAGAAGAAAAATGATGTCTCCTGGAAACCATATCCTATATCAGTATAGAGATTCTAAATGAAAAATGTATCTGTAGAGTTGTGTCCATGGATTTGCTATTACCAACTCATAAATGATCTTACAAAATACATATCGAACTCATGAATGTCGCAGTATTTTTTTGTAGATTTGCCATTAATACCTGATGATGAACGTTTTCGCTTAGAAAACTGCCATCAGAAACAGATTGCAAATACATTTCAAACTAATGATAAGCGATAGCGATAAGGAATTGAATGTATCAGCAGAACACATTTCAAACACACAAATACCACGGTATTTCAATAAGGTATTATTAGAAACTGATTATAAATTCATTTGCATTTTGAAGTTCGTGAGGAATTGCTATAAGGAACTGATTAATAATATAATATCTGTAAAACACATCGTAGTTTATACCCATAGGGTTATGTATAGACTATTCCATTTTCCATGTTTCTACGGGATATCTCACATATTTTCGAAGATAAAGATTTGCGGTTTTTGAGAACGTTGGCTACTTTTCATTGAAACTCACGATACCGCAAATAAAATTTTCATAACTTGCTTCGTTCCAAAGATACAGGGCGAAATTGAAAATCTTGTGTTCTGGGTCCACCCTTGTATCTCAGTTATCTTTCAATTTATTGAAAATGTAAAAACTCCCCTTTTTCACATTTTACCACGTAGAATCCAGTGGTGTAGTCAAATTTTCAAACTAAACTGTTATTATTCAATTACGTTGTTTCCAAATTGAACACCCTGTATATTTTTTCATATTGTGAACATTAAGTCTTTGCGATTTTCAAAAATATATTACACTCGTGATATTTTGAGTAGTAGGCATGAATTTAAAAAATGTCTAGTTTTTCAGTAGATTTTTCATCGATGGGCCTTGTAGATATGTGGCAACATTGTCCATATCACAAATTTTCATATTTAGTTTCAATTCCACCAAAATCAGAGATCTACCAATATTCAGCAATATTAATTGCCTCTAAAAGATGTGGACCTCATTAGTAGTGGCTATGAACACAGAGCGAGTGTAGAATGTTTTCAAATCCTTGCCACCTCCCTGTCGAATTTACAAATTTTTCATACGATAGCGAATACTAATCCAGGTTACGAAAATTAGAAATGGTTGTGATATAAAATAAGTTGGTTTCAAATTTTGGTAGTTCTGATATCCTGGATTATTATTCGCCGCTGTATGAACAAATTGTAAATTCTACAGGTATGTGACAAATATTATAAAACATTCTGCACTCGCTTTTTTTTTCATAGCCACCAACCAATTAGGTCTACACGAGGGTCCACAGCTTTTATATTCAATAAATACTGCTGAATAATGGTGAATGTTCAATGTTGGTAAAAATTGAAACTAGTGTGTGACGAAACACTGTATCAGCAACAAGGCAAATATGAAAATTTATGATATGGACAATGTTGCTAGATATTTACATCAAGTTCAATCGATGAAAAGTCTACTGAGAAACTTGAATTTATCAGAATTTTGGGCTAAGACTAGAAATATCTCATAAGTTAACATCAGTAACATCAGTTAACATAACGTCGGGTGTACCTCAAGGTTCACATCTAGGTCCCCTACTATTTAACATTTATATAAATGACATTTCTGAATGTTTAAAATTTTCGTATTTTCTTATGTATGCTGATGATCTCAAAATATTTCATACAGTTTCACACTTGGACGATTGTAAGCTAATTCAAGAGGACCTTGACCGATTTTCAGAGTATTGCAGGAATAACGCCCTTTTTCTGAACCTCAACAAATGCCATCAGATGACATTCAGTAGAAATTTCAACTTGATAACCAATAATTACACCATTCAGGATCATAATCTCCACACCTGTAGTGAAGTGAAGGATTTGGGAATTATCTTCGATTCGAAAATGACCTTCAATAAACATATTTCTTACATATCTAAGAAAGCGAACAAAATGCTAGGTTTCATTTTAAGAACAAATTATCCTTTTAGAAATTATAATACCTTGCGTACTCTTTTTATGTCATACGTAAATAGTCTGTTAGGCTTTGCGTCAACTATTTGGAACCCCCACTATATAATATACATGAAACAAATAGAAAGTATCCAGAACAGATTCATTTATTATGTCAACAGAAAATATTTCGATAACACTCTACAATATCACTTCGTACATCAAAAACTCAATTTGATCAGTCTTGCTGACAGAAGAGCTATTGCCGACATCAAATTTTCTTTCAAAATTATAAATGGTATCATTCATTCTCCATCCATCAATAACTTGATTTATTACAATATTCCACAATATTCCACCCGCCATTATAATCTGTTCCATACATCCATACCAAACACAAATTACTATTTGAATTCCCCTTTACATCGATGCTTGAAAAGTTATAACTCTATTTCAAACATAATAGAGATTGATATTTTTTCTGACTCTTTAACTACCTTTGTGAACAAACTTAAGAAACACTTTGTACTATCGTCTAATTGATATGTTCAGTATTTTTTTCATATACATATAAAATATTTCTACTGTATTGTATTGAATTGCAACATGACATATTTAGTAGTATATATGTGAATACTGTTTCTGGGTTCGTCCCGTTTGTATTCCTGTTTGTGAAAATAAAAAATAAAAAAAAAAATAAAAAAATAAAAATAAAATAAAAAATAAAGTGTTGTATATTTTTGAAAAGCGAAAAGCATCAATGTTTCAAATGAGGAAAACTATACGTGATGTTCCATTTGAAAAAACATAACTTTGGATTATATCTGAATAATAACAGCTTATTCTGAAATTCTGACTACACCACTGGATCCTACGTGAAAAAATTTATGAGAAACACTTTCGACTTTTTCGATGAATTGGAAGATGGTTGAGATACCTACAAGAAGGGTCCCGAAATGCAACATTTTCAATTTCGCATTGTATCTCAAAAAGGCAGCGGGCTACAAAAACTTGGTTTGGGGTATCGTGAGTTTCACTAAAAAGAAGCCCACGTTTGCAAAAATGGAAAATCTCTATTTTAGAAAATAAATGAGATACCTATCCCGTTAGGACATCGAAAATGGGACAGCCTGTACATGGTATTCACGAATATTTTGAACCCCTACTCAACTTTTTTATTTATTGTAAATTTTATATATGCCAATAGAAAGACTGACTATTTTTTGAAAAGTTCAACTGTTTTTCTGTTGGTATCTACAGAAAAATTATGAAAGATCGTTATTGAAAAAAAAACGAATAATACATACAAAAATAAGCAGGGGTTCAATACAAAATACATTTCAAAGTCATATTTGCTGATGAGGAATTTAATTTAGGTACTGATCATGAATGTATCTCTTATTCTAATCTCATAAGTTTGAGAAGAATTGCTCATATGGGATTGCTATTAAGGACTTATTATGAATGTTTCTGCGAGATTCATTTTGGACTCATGAATGCCATGGCAATTTATGGAGGAATTTCAATTAAAAAACTGATCATAAATGTATCTCCAAAACAGAGTATATACTCATATTCTTCGTGAGGGATTGCTATGAGGAATTCATTATGAATATATATGTAAAACACAGATTACACTCGCTTAGAGTACCTAAAGAACTGTCAATAGAAACTCATGATAGATGTACCTGTAAAACATATCTCAAACTGAGTTCAAACAATGTTCCAATAATGAGGAATTCAAATTGGGAACTGATGTTGAGTGTATCCTCGAGAATGAGTTAGACTCATAGTATTCGTGAGAAATTGCTATTAGGAATTGATTACGAATGTAGGTACACTCCTCTTCAGCGAACATGTCGCGGTTGGACGGTATAAGCGCAATTATTGCAGCGGTGATCAAAAAAGGTGACACCGTCCATGTGCGACATAACCTCTGAAGACGAGTGTTCCTGCAGGACACATTCCAAACTCATGTATTTCAATAAGGAACTCTAATTAGGAATTATGAATGTATATGCAAAACAGAGTTCATATTATGGAATTGTTATACGGAACCCATTGAGAATGAATGTATATAAAATACACATTTTGAACTCATAAATACCACGGTATTTCAGTTAGAAATTTTGATTAGGAACTGATTATGAATGTATCTGAGAAACAGAGTTTATACTCATATAGTTCATTTAGAATTGCTACTTGGAACTCTTAAGTGTATCTGCAATACACATTCTAAACTCATGAATGACACGGTATTTCAATAAGAAATTTCGATTACAAACTGATTATCAATGTATCTGCGAAACTGAATTTATACTCATAGACTTCGGAAGAAAGTGTTATAAGTTATTGATTTATAACAAATGTATCTGGAGAGCACAGATTATCGTGAAGAACCGTCAATAGAAACACTTTATGAATAAACATGTTTTACTCATTTCAAACTAATCAATGCCACGCTGTTTCAATTAAGACTTCCAATTAGGAACTGATGATAAGTGTATATGCAAAACAGAGCTATACTTATAGTATTCGTGAGAAGTTGCTATCAGGAATTGATCATGAATGAACCTGCAGAACACATTTCAAACTCATAAATGCCACTGTAGTACAATGAGAAACTCTGATCAGGAACTGATTATGAATGTATCTGCAGAACACAGTTCATACTCATAGAGTTAATATGGAATTTATATGAGGAACTGATTATGAAAGTATCTGCAATACACATTTCAAACTCATAAATGCCACTGCATTTCATTAAGGAGTTCTGATTAGGAACTGATCTGCAAATCAGAGTTCATATGGAATTGCTATGATGAACTCATCATAAACGCATGTATCTACAATACACATTTCAAACTCATAAATACCACGGTATTTTAGTAATAAATTCCGATTAGTGACTGATTATGAATGTATCTGCAAAACAGAGTTCATACTCGTAGATATAATATGAACTCTCTATGAATGTATCTTCGATACACACTTTGAACTCATAAATGCCACGGTATTCTAATAGGAAATCCCGATTAGGGACTGATTATGATCATTGTATCTGCAACACAGAGTTTATAGTCATACACTTCGGAAGAAATTGCTAAACTTCGGAAGAGAGTGTTATAAGTTACTGAATATGAATGTATCTGGAAAGCACAGTTCATACTCATAGAGTACATGAAGAACTGCCAATAAAAACTCATTATGAATGTACCTGTAAAGCACATTTCAAACTGATAAATGCCACGGTAATTCAATGAGGAATTCCAATTAGGAACTGATGATAAGTGTATCTGCAAAACAGAGTTATACTCTAATTGTTCCTGAGGGATTGCTATTAGGTATTGATTATGAATGTACCCGCAGGATACGTTTCAAACTCATAAATGCCACTGTGCTCCAATAAGGAATTTCGATTAGGAGTGAGGAATTGCTATTAGGAATTTATTATGAATGTACCTGCAGGACACAGTTCAAACTCATAAATGCGACTGTATTTCAATAAGGAACTCTGATTAGGAACTCATCATGAATGTTCCTGCAAAACATATTTCATACTCATAGGGTCCATAATAGAATTGCTATAAGGGACTTATCATGAATGTATCTGCAATAAACATTTCAAACTCATAAATGCCACGTTAATCCAATAAGAAATTGCAATTAGGGACTGATTTCAAATGTATCTGCAGAACAGAGTTCATACTCGTAGAGTTTGAAAGAAATTGCTATTAGAAACTCATCATAAATGTATATGGAAAACAAACCTGTCTTGAATGTACATGCAAAACACATTTCAAAATCATGAATTACGATGTTTTGATAAGGAATTGCCATTTAGAACCGATTATGAATGTATCTGTGAATTACAGTTCAAACTCATCGACTCCATTGAGGATTGCCATTAGGAACTGATTATAAATGTAACTGCAGAATACATTTCAAGCATATAAATTACTGTTTCACTATCCAACTCGACTCTGATATATTCTCATATGTAAATAATTAGGAATTACTATTAGGAACTGATTATAAATATATCTGCGAAACACAGTTCATACTCATAAGAGAAAGGGAGAGAATCGCCATTAGAAACTGATTATATATGTATCTGCAAAATACATAGGATTATACGGAATTACTGTTTCACTATCCAACTTCATTCTCATATATTCTCATATATATTTTTTTATAAGTTTCTATGAGACATTTTTGGCAGGGATAAGCCATACCAGAGAGACAAGCCATGCGCCCGGTGAGCGATGCCACACTCACTAATTCTTAGAAAACAAATGAACATCATGCATAAATGAAAACTCATAAAACGACTAAGTTCATCATAGGAAGTGTTTCCAAGATCTCCAAATGCGGAATCTCAGCCAATTTCATTGATATAAAATGATCACATGGCACCATTTATTTTCACCCGAAATAAAGATACGTTATGAAGATCCTGAACAAGAATTGGAATCAATCAGTGTACTACGACACCCAGATCCATCACGAAAGTTTCAACGAAAAAACTATGATTTTTATTTCACGCGAAAAGCTACTATACAAGATACAGATATGACATTTTTCAGAGTACTGTTCCTACATTTCATGGGGTTCAACATCCATACATATTCTGATGCTCCTAGATTTCATTCAGAGATACAGCCCATTCGCCTGATTGGTGTTTCTACACTCACTGATTCTCAAACAACATTGTAACATCATCGAAAAGACATCGACCTTCCACTTTTCTACAGATACACAGAGAATAATTATCAGAGATTCCTACTATCCTCCCATCGCTAGCAATACCAGTCAGACGCACTCAACAAATTCAGAAAACGCGTTCTGTTGTCACCAATCTTGAATATGTCGAGCAACTCTTTACCAAAACTCATTAAATGACTGAGTTTACTATAGGAAGTGTTTCTAAGATCTTGAAAAGTTTAAAATTCAAAACCTATACCTCCTGTTGTAGCCTGTGTATGATTTTCTTCGAATATAATAGGCATTTGCTTTGGTGCGCTTCAAGAGATAAATAATAATGATAATCTGACGCATATTGTAGCACCAAACATTCAAACAACGTATACCAATAAGTATGAATTAACTTCTAAGACGAAAATATTTGGAAAATCATCTCTCTCTTATCAAGTGAGACATTCCCAGTTAGATTGAATATCCTATCCCCTTCAAGGTATGAGTTATGTTCCTGAAGCCGGACCTGTCTATGGAGACAATGCGATGACATCCAGAATGCAGAGTCAGCTTCCTACCGGACTTTATCTTTCTATTTTTGCTGAATATTTTCATACCGTGAATTATCTTCTAAATCATAATATGAAAAGGAAATATGTATTCTATTGAACATTCCATTTGTGTCACTTGTAGCCTGCATTTTCAACTTCATTAAAAACGCATCGAGAAAAGACAATCTTTTATTGTGTGTTGAGTGAATGTTGAGAAAGAGTTATTCAATACAAAATTGGTTTCAAAAACGAAGGTGCTTCTACGAACCACAACTGCTAGGGGCACAAACGTAACTGGCGCAGTCGGTAGGATTTTGGAAAAACCAAGATTCAAAAAACCACCACCAGGGAAAATTTCAGAAGACGAGTTAACATAGTGTGGAGAAACTGCAAGCAGGAAGATCCAATAGTGTTTCAACAAATCTTCAGTGAATTTCCGAAAAGACTTTAGTACCTGCAAGTGAGGACAGCAATCCAACTTGGAGATACGGGGTGCAAATCTGAATATCCCAACAGAGGAACGAATCAGAGGACCACTATCAACCACTTCGAAGGACAGCATTCCCTAGATTGGTTTAGGGTTAAGAAGAAAGAAAACCAAGAAAACGAAGACCCAATCAACCTAGATGTAAGTAATTCTCAATTTTTCCTTCACTTCCTTTTCCTACGCTGTGAAAAATTATTCTCTCTTAATTTTTTATGTTCAACGTAGTCAGAGAAATATCACAAAAAAACCGTGAAATCCGTGAACAGCGTGCTACTTTAAACCAACAAAACTATAATTTAGTTACTGAAAGTAACGAAAACCTAAATCTTGACTCCCTTTTTCGAAGTTTCGCTAATTTGAATTTGGAAAGTAACGAAACTGATTCTACAGGGTGTCCGCTAAAAGGAGGTCAATCCATTAACCATATATTCCTTGAACAAAAATAATATGAGTTTCTAAATACAATTTTTGATGTTATCCCTTCATATTCGATATACAGAGTGTCAAAGTTGTAAATTAAATTAAACGTGTTGGATTTCTATCAATTTTTTCAAAATTATTTCAATACAATCGCTCTGAGCACCCGGTATTTCCATATTTACCTCTTCGTGCGTAAAAAGTTACACCCTCTTCCAATTTCGACGAAATAAATAGGAGTATGTGAATATTATAAGATTACCGTTAGCCGCATAGGCATCAAACAATAACCAGTACTTTTCGAATTATCTTAAAAACAAATAATTTTATCAAAATTTTACAAGAGACGAAAAATACTCAAACATGATTGAACACTTGAAGAAAAATAGATTGGAAGATATTAGCGCACGTACAAAAAAAATATGGGGGTAAGTGTGTACTTGACCCCCAGTATTTTGAATATTTGACAGTTATTTTCTGTTTTGTTTTCCTCACACGATGTAACTCTTTGTGCTGAAGTAATGTACCAATTTTGATATTAGTATCTCATCAAATACGCCGGTAATTAAAAAAAAAACAGTTTTTAATTTCCAACTTTGACATCCTGTATATCGAATATGAAGTGCTAAAATGAAAAATGGTATTCAGAAACTCATATTATTTTTGTTCAAGGAATATATGGTTAATGGATTGACCTCCTTTTAGCGGACACCCTGTATAATGTCTACCAACATGAACTATCAACAATTGAAACTCTTTTTGGATATCATACCATATTTTTCTGGTGATCCTTGTGAATTGAATAATGTCTGTGCAGCTTGTGATAAAACCTTTATTCAATATGATGCAGAACCTGCATTCATGAAAAAAATAATTTTGAGAGGTATAATCAGCAAACTGAAAGGAAAAGCTTTAACTTTGATTTCGAGTAGAAATGAATTAACAGAATGGGCTCAAATTAGGCACCTATTGAGAGTCTCATTTCCAGATCAACGATCATTTGCATGTCTCTTACAAGAACTTCATAGTTTAAAACCAAATCCAAAGGAGAATTCATATAATTTCGGTATCAGATGTCAATACTTCAGAAGTTTTATTTTCTCATCAATTAATAATGACAATACTCTTACAGTACATGAAAATAGTGCTTAAATAAAAAATAATTCTCGTAACTTTTTTGAAATATTTACCATCCACAATTCAGACAGTAGTGAGAATGAAAAATCTCAGTAGTTTGGAAGAAGCACTCAATCAAGTTCTGGAAGAAGAAAATTTCTTGTCTCTAGTTAATGATGGTAAAAGAAATCAATTTCAGTCTATTCCTCAACCAAGTTTCAAAACACCTCTAGTACCTCAGACACCTCAACATTTTGTAATACAAAATAAGTTCCCAAATCAAAATTTTGCAAATCAAAATAGAAATTTCCCAAATCAAATTTTTTCGAGTCAAAATAGAAATTTCGCCACTCAAAATTATTCAAATCAGAACAGAAAATTCCCAAATCAAAATTTTTCGAATCAATATCGTAATTTTCCTAGTCAACCAATACAAATTCAATCACGACAAGTACCACGAAGGTTTTTTACCAATCAACAGGTATTTGGAAAGCCAAATAATGCAAATGTTTGGAAACCAAAAAATCAGGAACCTCAAAATAAACCAACACCTATGTCCGTAGTTACAAGAAATGTCAATTCTCCGCAAAATTCACAACAAAGGAATTTTTTCCAACCACAATCGAGACCAACTCTCATTTCTGAAGAAATTTATCAAATAAATGAACCTCCAAATGAAAATGAAAATAATTTTGAATCTATTCAAGAGCAAACAGACCCTTTGAATTTCATTGCTGATGATTACCAATATTTATTTGAAGAAACACAAAATAATATTGAGAGGCAATATGAATATAATGAACAGATTTTTGAAACAAATAACGATCAAGCTTTTGAGGACCCAATTCAAAATTTTCCTGTAACAGCCTTTGGAACGGAGACAACTTAGAAATTCATAACATTGAAGATCAAAGGAAACTTCCATTCATTGAAGTTTTGATTCCAAATTTCAGACCATTGAAATTACTTATAGATTCTGGAAGCCACATTTCACTTTTAAATCCGGCACTTGCGAAGAAATATTTTGCAAAACATGTTTTCAACAAGCCAAATATAATAAGAACATCCTGTGGACAACACTGCTCCAAATTTGAAGCACACATACCAGCGTTTTCAGAATTTCAATCTGAAATGAAAATTATTTTTACTCTTTTTGATTTTCATCCATTTTTCGACGGCTTATTGAGTTTCAAAGATATCAAAAATATGGGATTCAACTGGAATATTCAAGACGGTTACTTGTACAAAAATGATATTGCAATTCAAGTTTTTCAATGTTCTCCATCTGAGTATCATTGTTATAATATAACTGTAGGTGAAAGTGAAATTTTTAGAACTAAACTTCCTGTAAACACATTTTTCGATGGAACTTATTATCTATCTCAAACAAATTTGAATGAAACTTGTTTTATCCCTGAAAGCATAACGACAGTAGAGAACGGTCAAGCAATAGTTGAAATTCACAATTTAGACTCTGAAGATATTCACATTAATTTGACATCACCTCTTCAAGTATATCCAATTGATGGATTCGAAATTTTTCAATCAGAATTTGATAGAAACAATCCTTACCCAAATGAAAATGAAATTGAAGATTTATTACGCTTAAATCATTTGAATTCAGAAGAAAAATCGAAGATTCTCAAATTGTGTAAAACATATCATACCATTTTTCACTACCCTGATCAACCGCTTACTTCTACTACTCAAACCACCCATAAAATCAAAACGATAGACGAAGAACCAATTTATACGAAATCATATAGATTTCCGGGAATCCACAAGAAAGAAGTAAATAAACAAATAACACAAATGTTGAACGACGGCATCATTAGAAATAGTTCAAGCCCTTGGTCAAGCCCTATTTGGATAGTATCAAAAAAACCAGACGCCAGCGGACAACAAAAATGGCGAATTGTCATTGACTATAGAAAATTGAATAACAAAACAATACAAGACAGATTTCCTATTCCCAATATTGACGACCTTTTGGAAAAATTAGGGAAAGCCCAATATTTCACTACACTAGATTTGGCCAGCGGTTTTCATCAGATAAAGATGCATAAAGACTCTATAGAAAAAACAGCCTTTTCAACTGACCTAGGACATTTTGAATTTTTGCGCATGCCATTTGGATTGAAAAATTCACCCTCCACTTTTTCTCGTATGAGAAAACTTTCCAATTCCAAAAACATACAAAGAAATTAAAAGTTTTTTAGGCATGATAGGATTTTATAGGAAATTCATAAATAATCTTGCAAAGATAACAAAACCATTAACTCAATGTTTGAAAAAAGGTAAAAGAGTTGAACACACTCAAGAATTTATACATGCATTTGAAACTTGCAAAAAACTTTTATGTAATGAACCAATTCTAATACATCCAGATTTTTCGAAAATCTTCACATTGACTACAGATGCAAGTAAATATGCCATAGGCTCAGTTTTATGTCAAGATGGTAAACCAGTTTGTTTTGCAAGTAGAACATTAAATCCCAATGAAATCAATTATTCAACTATAGAAAAAGAATTGTTGTCAATAGTTTGGTCAGTTGAGTACTTCAGACTATATCTTTTCGGAAGGCATTTCAAAATCAAATCCGACCATAAACCTTTAAAATGGCTAGATAATCTGAAAGAACCAAGCTCAAAATTGATTAGATGAAAACTGTTGTTATCTGAGTATGATTACGAAATTGATTATATAAAAGGCAAAGAAAATATTGTTGCTGATGCACTTTCTAGGAACCCACCTGACACCTTGTCAATCATTAATGAAATAGGAGACTCCGATGAAATCATCCAAGATTTCATCAGAGACTATGAAAATTATGTATCAACAGTCCATACAGCGGACGAAACCCCTATATTAGCATTTCCCTTTTCAGCAAAGTCATTGAACCATCATAAATACCATGATTATTAAAATAGTAGATACTTCACCAGCAATTCTGTGTCGTCAAGAAAAAATATTCGAAAATCATAGATTTTTTATAAGTATTAGAAAGCGACATCTAGAAGAAGATTTGGAAGAATTCATAGCAAATTTGATAAACGATCGAACCTATCATTTATATTTTCCCGATAAAGAACACGAAAGAATTTTCACCGTTGCTATGCAGGAAGAATTAATAAGAATAAATTCAAGAATATTCATTTGTTCAAATATGTTGAAAGATATCGAAAGCGAAAATGAACAGCTCGATAAAATTAATTATCATCATGTCTATAAGACTGGACATCGTGGAATTACTACAACACTAGAATCACTCAAGAAGAATTATTATTGGCCGAATATGGATAAAAATGTAAGAAATTACATCAATAATTGCAATATTTGTCAAAAATCTAAGTATGAACGTAAAACCCAATGAATTCGAATTTCAACCAATTCCAATAGGAACCAAACCTTTTGAAAGAATTCATATGGATACTCTTTCTATTTCAAAAGAAAAATTTTTGACTATAATTGACACTTTTTCAAAATTTGCTCAAGCATATTCAATGCCTGGAATAAATGGAATCAATGTTCTTGATTTCTCATTATGGAATACCACACACAATAGTATGTGATGGAGGTTCAGAATTCAATATACAAAATTTTCAAGATTTTTGTAAGCTAAGTACATAAGATAAATATTCATTTTACCACTCCCAAAAATCCGAATTCAAATAGTTATATCGAAAGGTTACACTCAACAATAATTGAACAAATGAGAACTCAAACAAAACAAAATCCAACTCAGTCCTTACAAAATTTAATGAAATATTCAATATCACATTATAATAATTCTATTCACTCTTCCATTTCCAGCCAGCACAAAGAGGTCCTGAAGATATCTTGAAGAAATCCTTTTAGGAAATTGTGATGCCTTTTGTAACTTCTTTGAGAGATCGCCGAGAGTGCTATATCTAGGCCAAATGTCCGCCACCTAGGCTGAGCTCAGCGAGGTCTTGAAGATATCGCACGCAGAAATTCTCATACAATGCCCTCAGGCGCGCACTTTGAGAAATACGCTTCCATCGCCACTGGCGATAACTGAAAGTGCTCGCAATCATGAGCTGTTTGAGAAATTCGCATACATTGCTTTGTGACGAGGACATTGGGAGATTCGCATCAATTATTTCTGGCGAGGTCTTCAAGTGCTCGCGACTACGAGCTGTTTGAGATTTTCGCACGCATCGCCTTGTGAAGAGAACTTTGGGAAATTCGCATCAATTACTAATAGCGAACTCTTCAAGAATCCGTGCACTTCACCTTATAACGTGGCCTATAAGAGCGATATTTGCATCAATCGCCACATGATCGCCACTTATATGGTAAGGTGTTCAATTTTTGAGAAGTCATTGGTTATCAGCAGTCTCCTGTCGGCGAAGTCTAACTAGCGCCAGCTATATTGTTTGGGGTGGAGTTAAATTTTCTGGATATTTGTTTCAGCGGAAAAGATTGAGTTACCAAACTTAGAGTTAGATCAACGTAATGAGCTTTAATCAAATATCATTCTATAGCAAGACATTGATCAAGTAAACTTTATCACTTGAAAAAATCTCCGAGGAGTTGGCCGGGTATCTTTTAAAAAAAAGGTCGTCCGATATCTACCCACGAATTTGAGGTAGATATTTGATTCTCGATCCCACCTGAATTAGAACATTTTTGTCTTTTTCGTCAGAGCAGATAATTAATTATCATTAATTCACTGCAAAATTTGAAATAATCTTCCATAATGGCGGAGAGTAAGAAAATCTAGTATCTAGTATACAATTATTATTATCATAGATTAATGACTCCCATTTCATGTTAATACTGGGTGTCCCAAGTTATCGTAAAGGTACCGGCAAAAACTTGCTTACTCGACAAGATGAACAAAAAATGGTAAAAATGCTTCAAATGACATCAGAGAACTTTCTTTATGACTCAAAAAAAAGTGTATTAGATTGGACAGCCACCTGGTAGCAACTCCTCAATTTTCATTTGATGGACTTCCTGTATATTGTCATTGAGAATTGACAATCATCCTATTTCGGGAATGAACGATAGCACATCGGTACTTTGTATTTTGTTAATTAATAACAACATTAACAATAACATTTTTTGACCTCATTTACGTTACATCGATTGAAAATTGCCTCCTCCAATGTTCGTAAAAATGTCCCACAATGAAATTAGATTAATTATTACACTAGGTAGGTACCGTCTGCAATTATTGATGTTCTGCAGTTCAAAATGGAATATCTGTCATTAATATTTTGGAACAAAAATGCAATCCATACTTCTCATTTGTGAACTTCTTGAACACATGGGTAAAAGCAATTTGTCATTTGAGTAACGTAAAAAAGTCACAAAATATTCATGTTTTTGTTGTTATCAAGAACAAAACACCAAGTATGTGCTATATCGTTGTATTCCAAATAGATTGACACGCAATTTTCAGAGACAATATGCTACTAGGAAATAGAAACTGATCAGTATCTACCATCCGGGGGCTGCCAAATATATCACATTCTTCATAAGCCATTAGGAAGGTTATTTAATGCCATTTAATGCAGTTTTTTAATGCTTTTGATATCTTGACAAATAGGCGAGATATTGCCTGTAAACGATAACTTGGGACACCCAGTATTCGAATTATAAAGGCTATTGAATAAAACAACCCAATATTTTTGTAGGAATATTCATTGATTATTCAGGTTATGTTTGTGATTACTTTAGGAGCTCGCAATGGAAAATTCTCGATCTTGTTACGTCCAGGATATCCTTGGGTACTCGCAGAAAGAAATGCCTATTCATTTCCTGTTATAGATAACCTCAAGGATTCGCAATAATGAGGAATATACCAAATCTGAGGCGAGATCTCCGCGATTTCTTTCGGACGACTCCAGAGAGTATTTCCCATGGTGAGAGCCTATAGTGATCTTTGGCACCTCGCAGGAGGATATCGCATTTTGATCCTGAAGATAACTACTTAGATATATTGAGGAGAAATCCGTGTTACCTGGGTTGGATATACTCCATTTGAAGTTGTTTCAGGACATCTTTCTTCGAAAGATCCATTTGATATATCTGAAAAAGATATTGTATCAAAATATGTTCATGACCATAAAGAAAAAATGAATGAAACATTCAGACAAATTAAAGACAGAACCGAGCAGGAAAAATCAAGAAAACTCGAAAAAATAAATGAAAATCGACAAGAACCCCCAATTATGACAAAAGATGATAAGATATATCATAAAGAACAAACTCGCGACAAGCTAGCTCCTCGTTTTACAGAAGTTCAACCGATAGCTCAAACTCGAAATAAAATTAAAACAGATACTTCCGAATATTCGAAACATGATCTGAAAAAACGTAAAAAATATTAACACATCAATTTATTTTCAGATGAGGCTAATATTCGCATTCTCATCCTATCTACTGATAATGAATCCAATAATAGGATCCATTCATAAATTAACTAATCCTATAGTACCCATAGAAATGAAGGTAACCAGAGTAGTCTCTAGTAAACATACTTTTATCAGCTATATGAATATCACTGAGTTGTTTGATATTGAGAATAAGCTGGATTATCAAATAAATTTTCTCGATAAGAAAAATGCGCTGAGTAGCCAAGGATCTCTACTTTTGCAACAGGCACAGACATTGTTATTACAAGTTGACCACTTACTACAAATTATTCAACCTCATGTTATCCAAAAAAGAGGACTCATCAATTTAGGTGGAAAGATTAATAAATGGCTTTTCGGTACTTTAGATAATGAAGATGGTGAAAGAATAAATTCAATGCTTCAGTCTTCGAATAAAAATGATCAACTCATTCGAGATGAATTGATCAAACAAATGTCTTTAGCTAAAGAAATTATGTCAAAAAGTAATGAAACATTTCATCAAATCAAATCCAATATATATAAAGGCTTTCAATTGATCAAAAATTTACAAGATCAGGTTAACGAAATAAATGCTCTACATTTGATAATAAATTCTCTTATAACTTTTCAAAGTCAACTCAATCAAATTATAAATGCCATTACTTTTTCAAATATCGATGTGGTCCATCCAACTTTCCTTTCTCTATCAAATTTGTATTATCTATTTATTTATTTATTTACAGAAACAGGTTGCCTAACAGATTTTACAATCCTATTATAAGGCAACACTAAAGTACACTACACTGTTTTACCACTAACCAAACCGATTTTTTAACGCCTCGACACACGAAACTAACAGTTTTAATCTTCTCCTGAAGATGCTAACATAGTTAGCGAAACACGTGTCGAGGCGTTAAAAAATCGGTTTGGTTAGTGGTAAAACAGTGTAGTGTATTATCGTGCCAAAGGTTCCAGTCTTCGATATAACACTAAAGTACATTAAATAATAATACATTTTTCGAGTAAACTCACAGTAAACTAATCCATCTTAAACTAAATATCTAACCATCCCTGGAAAATTCATTTTATGATGTACAAGTGTATGAATTATCATTATTATCCAAATTAGAAATACCATTCTTTGGTAAGGTCATATTACTTAAAACTTAAATATTTCAACATACAAAATTACTGGTGATATATACATAAATACAAATCAAAGTGGAATCTATATGAGATTCAGTTTCCGGTTATTCTGCTATTTAACATAAGTTTAAATGATCTGAAGCATAATCGATAGATATCAACTTCGTAATCGTTGGACATGGAAATATTGTTATAGGAGAGGGCACATCTACACAAAGGTGCGTTTTGCATATAATTAGATCTATACGTTTTTATAGCAAAAATATTTCTTCTGCGATGAATGTAAGGATTACAGTTTATGTTAAAGAATTGAAGGCAGTATTCAGAGTCAACAAGGTTGTTGAAGACTTTGAAGACAAAACAAATATCATAATATGTTCTACGGTCAGCTATTGAGGACAAGTTATAAAATTTAAGATTGGATGTATAAGAATATTGGTGGCGTTGTCGGTTGAACTTATAGTTAATGAAGTTAATTAGCTTTTTCTGAACTCGCTCAATGCGCGTTGTATACTTCAAATAAAACGGATTCCATACTACTGAGGAAAATTCAATAATTGGTCTGACTGTTCTGTTGAATAATTTAATGATTGATGAGAAATTTTTGAATTCTCTTGTTGTCCTAAAAATGAAACCCAAATTTCTCATGGCTTTTCGAGTAATGAGCTCTACATGCTCGTCGAAAGATAACTTTGAATCCATTTGAATACCGAGGTCTTTAACCGTATTGGTTAACTCAATTCTATCATTGTTCAGCAACAGATCCTTGTAGACTGGAGATAAGGATCTGGAAAAAACGATTGAGTTACATTTCGCGGGGTTGACCAAAAATTTATGCGCTTGACAATAGCAATAAAACCGATTGAGATCGGATTGAATAAGATCATAGTCGTCCACAGAGGTTATTCTCCTGTATATTTTAAGATCATCTGCATAGAGAGTGTGACTGGTGTGCTGAAAGCAGGAACCGATATCGTTTAGAAAAATACTAAATAGAAGGGGACCGAGATGGGATCCTTGTGGCACCCCAGATGTTACTTTTATGGGACGTGATTTCAGATTATTGAATGTAACGTGTTGGATTCTGTCCGTAACATATGACGAGAATAACCCCAGCAGCGACCCGTGTACACCGAAATTCTCGAGCTTCATAATGAGAGTTGGCAAGTGAACCCTATCGGAGGCCTTCGAGAAATCGGTGTACACCGCGCATACGGAGGCGCCCTCGTCAAAAGATTCAAGGATATCCTGAGCATATGGGGCCATGTTGGTTACCACAGATCATTTTTTGAAAAATCCATGCTGTTGTGGCGAGATTAGTTGTCTGGTGATAAAAAAGAGCTCTTGGGTTAAGATTGCCTCAAAAATTTTTCCAAAATGATCCAATAGGGATATTGGTCGATAATTTGGGATTTTGTGTTTATCACCAGCTTTAAAGACAGGGATAATATTCGCACATTTCCATATTTCTGGATAACTACCGGATTTCAGGATTTTGTTATATAAAATATACAAAGGTTTGATCAAGGTCTCTGAACAATTTTTTTATAAAAATTGACGGAATTCCGTCTGGACCAGGTCCTTTTTTTGGATCAAGTGTGTGTAAGGCATTTTTGATCTGTTGACAAGAAATGTGTTCAATAATTATTGATTTATGATTATAATTCGTCCCAGGGAGTTGAATTTGACACGTACACGCTTCCAAAATAGTCTGCAAAAAGGTTACAAATGGTTACTTTGTCGGATGATTTTACTTCATTTAAGGACATATGTTGTGGAAAACATTTGTTTGTTTTCTTATTCGCAAGGAATGACCAGAAGGTTTCAGTATCATTTTGCAAATTTGATTCTGTTTTTTCAATGTATGCCTGATAATCCTCTTTTACACGGCGCTTCACCTCTCTGCGCAGATGCGAGAACTGATCATAGTCTGAAATATTATGATATGTTTTCCACTTTCTGTGATATCTTTCTTTTGTCTTTAGTGCAGAAATTGTATTTGGAGAAAACCATAGTGGATGTTTCTTTTTGTTTATGGATTTGGTTCGCACGTGAGTTTGGATAATATCCTCAATCTCTCTATAGACATTTTCAACGCACACATTAATATCCTCATGTTGAAGAATAGATTGCCAGTCTCGAGTACTAATGCTTTCATTTATCAAGTTATAGTCAGCCTGTGTGTATTTACGTATGAAGTATGGCTCTTTCGAACTTAGTTTAAGGCATTTGGAGGTTAAGGTTGCCTCAATAGCTGGATGTGCAGAATCCTCAATGACGAGTGGGTAGTTGCTATGAATAACACCTTCAATTATAGAGGAGTTTGACAAAATCGAATCTAAAATATTGTTGTTGATGTTTTGAATATTGACAAATTGTTTCAGATTACATAAGTTTATGCTATCAACAAAACAAGAGCTTATTGGGCCCCTAGCATTGGATGGTATTCTATCATAAATAAAATGAATCAACTTTATTCGTCGAACCAATTGGTAAAATCCAAAAATCAACATAGTTATTATAATTTTCTAGGGATACAAACATTATTTACTTCTAAGAGAATAATTTTTCTAATACATTTCCCGATCTTGAAACCTGTACCATTCAAAACTTATTTTATTTATCCAGTCCCTATCCAAAATGAAATTATGTTACCATTGAAACCTTACCTTATCCTTAATGAGAATGATGTACTATATCAATATCAAGAGGAACCATGTGAAGAGATCGAGAGTGTCTTCTACTGCAAGAACAACCTACAAAGAGAAGAAAATTGTATCACGAATATTGTCACAAATGATAAGATATTCTGAGTCAAATTCCAAAAATTCTTCTAAAAATCATATTGGTTCGAAGTCATTGAACGTTCACGTATCTGTTTATTATTTCCAAAATTATTGAACCACGAACTTTCGATTAATAGTTGAACCTAAACACTGGCGTGACAATGACTTCGAACCATCCACCTGACTTCCTCACTGTCACGTTTCCAAAATATAGATTGGATATATAAAAGGCGCGAGGAAGCCAGCACAGGTATCATTCGATAATTCAAGCATTCAATCAGTTTCAATCATTTGCCACTGTGCCCGAATCTTCGGAGTTCGGGCAGAACGGAAGATGCCCTTCCTCAGGCTTCCAGAAATGCCATTTAATTTGTACATATAGGGTAAGTTAAGTTTTATTTAATTGTTATTCATTTCCAAGAATAAATGTGTGTATATGTTTCTGTTGAAAACCCTTTGGAGTATTCTTTATTATTATCACTTTCAAAGTTCATTCTCTAATGGATCTAGAACACAACTTAGGCAACCCCCGCCTACAGTTTGTGACATGGTGGAGGCGCCAATGGCTCGTTCCCGAGGTTGGTTCTTCATAACCAACCTCACTTTTTCAAATTTTATGTTCTTTTGTTTCTTAAATTGTATTATTTTCATCAAATTATGAATATCAAAGTTAAATGAATATTTTAGTAAGACAGTTTTCATTATTTTGATTGAATGTAAAAAATGTGTTTTTATATGGGGCATCTGGCCAGGATTTGCGAACGGTCCAGCATGCTAAAACTGGACTGCCTCGGTTTGATCTTCAAATGAGGCGTTCCTGGTAGTGCACACAGATAGGCATGCTAAAACCATCTGTACCCATACAAAAACTAAGTAAAAAAATATAATTTTGTTTTTAGTTATTTATGACCTATTGAAAAACTTAGAGAAACTATCATTTTGATAAAGATGTGCTATATTTCGAGAATTCAAATGTCATAAGATGATTTACATGTTGTTTAGAGGAGTAATTTTGATCTTGTGCGTGGAAAAAGAGATTATTGATGAGTGCTGAGAATTTATGATGATTATAGAATGTAATTGAGAATTTTTATTGATTATTGAGTTTTTGTTATGTTGATCGAGATATGTGAAAGTGACCATATGAAGAAATATGAGGTACACAATTCACAAGTGTAGCATCCAGTGTCGCGGAATAGGCAACTGGAACTTTGAGGGGATCCTGGAATATTTGTTGCTGATGATACTTAAGATAAAGGATGTCCCTAAATAGTTCTTCCACGATTTTTTCATCACCCAATGCAGAATGTAATCACTTATGACGGAATTCATTAACGGTAGGGTATAGGTAATTTATTTTTTCCGGAATTTTCAACGCAGGCCAAGCTTTATGTTTCAAAATTTTCGCAAAGTATTAGTATTTACGATCCTTAGAGAATGAACGTGAATAATCATCATAGGTAGGTATTGTTTTTTTTTTAGGAGTAACACACATTTATTCTCACTATATATTTTATTCCGATTGAGTAAATTTGGGTTAGTTTATCTATGTATAACATCATGTATCCTTCGAACAAGTTGAAATTTTACTATCATTTGATAGCAGTAGGATAGGTGGCTGTCGCCTGTCATAGCATTTTTTTCTTTAGACAGAAAATTTTGGGAGTTTATTCAAGAAATTGGGTTTAGAGGAAAATGTGCAGTACTCATGACGAAACAAGTAAACATTGATCTGTTGTAAGTGATATAGAAAGCGAATCAACATGCTCAGGATGAATTTCGTTATAAAAATCTCCAAGTATTGAAGTATCGGCTGGAAAATAATATGAAAAAGGTTTTTTATTGTCGCTGATGACAATATATATGCAGTATATTAGGATACTGTGCTATGATAAGACCCAAAACGGGCACTAGCTAGATGATGATATAAAAGTGCGTGTTTTGTTGAACCCAGAGAGGTTATTTAGTTGTTGACCAAATGAGTCAAAGATATTTTCGCTGACGACTTATTCAGTGCAAGAGTCACTGTGGATACCGCACCATCACCCTGTATCATTCAATACCTGTCGAGGCAAATAGCCAGGGGAGTAGTTGTTTCAGGAAATGGTCCGGAATAGTCGAATTGTATAGCGAGAAAAAGAGAGTTTTATGTGATATTATGAAGTTATTGATGTTATAGTGAATTTATGAAGTTTTTGAGGCACATGGATAGTTTGTACGATAGAAGGTGTGCTATGATGTGCAAAGGTTGGCCAACCAAACGTCAAGTGAGCTCAAGGATTGCATCACGCGAACTCGAGCGCGAACTCCCGGAAAATACTCTACATTGTAGGGATATTTGAGCTATATCGAAATAATAGGGTATTAGACAAATGTTTCAATAATTAGAGTAGGGATGAGAGAATCTATAGAGCTGACAAGACGAAAAGGCAAAAAGTTATTGCAAATGTCGTGAATATTGAAAATATTGAGAGAAATGAGTATATATTATATGGTAAACAGTAGGTACCTCGTTAAGGTGACGAGATATATCGTCACAATGTGGAAACAAAAATTAAAGCCGAAGTCGAAAAGAGATAATTAAGCGAACATTGAGCATGTTGATTCCTGTATATGATTAAAAAGTTTTTTTTCAGATCGACTATTTTTGGGGAAAATATCATTTATTGAGAACATGATAATAATCAAATAAATGTGTGTATATGTTTTTGTTGAAAACCCTTTGGAGTATTCTTTATTATTATCACTTTCAAAGTTCATTCTCTAATGGATCTAGAACACAACTTAGGCAGCGAACTGTTCCATGTATGATGTGAACTTTGGCAAGCAGTTGACAAACCAATTATCTCCAGACACCATTCTATTCTCCACTCCAGTGAATACCGTTATTACTGAGAGCTGTACCACTGAAAATCATCACGAGATCCAGCCTGGGAGTTACCTCATATCCATTCCTGAAAAATGTTATTTCATTATTAATAACGAAACATTTCTACATGGGCCAGAAGAACTTTCTCTAGCAAAAATCATCCAATTACCTTCAGTGAATATATCTCAGATATTTCTGAGTTCGACAAAAATTTCAATCTCTAAAATGGATTTAGATGAAATCAAACATCTAACCTCCACTATTAATTCCCAACATCAGTTACAGCTTTCCCACGAGCAGAATATTAATTCTGACTCCTCACCTGTATGGATAATTACCCTCATTTGCATATTTGTATGCATCATAATTTCCTATGGAGTAGCATGTTACTATAAAAATTGCTATCCATTCAATTTATGCCAATATTATCGTTCATCTCGAAGCCAGCCACCATTCCACATGGAGGACATGAAGCCTGACCAACCAAACCACCCTCAGTCTTCATCTTAAGAAGGGAGGAGTTATGTTCCTGAAGCCGGACCTGTCTATGGAGACAATGCGATGACATCCAGAATGCAGAGTCAGCTTCCTACCGGACTTAATCTTTCTATTTTTGCTGAATATTTTCATACCGTGAATTATCTTCTAAATCATAATATAAAAAGGAAATATGTATTCTATTGAACATTCCATTTTTGTCACTTGTAGCCTGCATTTTCAACTTCATTAAAAACGCATCGAGAAAAGACAATCTTTTATTGTGTGTTGAGTGAATGTTGAGAAAGAGTTATTCAATACAAAATTGGTTTCAAATACGAAGGTGCTTCTACGAACCACAACTGCTAAGGGCACAAACGTAACTTATGCACGACGTTCTTCGAACATTGTTAGGATTTTCTTTCGTGCGCTCCAAGTGATAAAAAAATATGAACTGATGAAAATGAACCAGAACATGGAAAACGTGAAAAAATATTCGAATAGGCTATTATACATTGTGGGGAATCGTATCCCAGCTATCGCTCGAAATATTGACCAACTTCATCGATATAAAATAATGATAATGAACTAGATTCTCCACCTGACATATAGAAAATGAAAGATCAGAATCATAAAAAAAAACATTGTCAGAGGAAAAAATATTCAAATAGGTTGTTATCCTGTACACTATGGAAAATATAGTATCTCGGCTATCATTTGAAATATTGCCCAATTTCATCGATATAGAATAATCACAAGGTAGTATTCTTTTCGAACCGAAATAAAGATTCCAAATGCTGATTATGGATAACTATTGAATTCAAACAGTATATGACAGATAGTTCTATGACGCTGCTTCACAAAAACTAGGATTTCCAAATACATTGATATACGCAAAGTTTCAATGCTTGCGAGATATCAATAAAGAATGAGAGCCGTGAATAACCTATATTCTTATGTTATCTACGAAAGCGTAGAAGGCTCACTTTACGTTTTTTTAAAATAGACAGTTGCAACTGTCTAAATAGACAGTTGTAACTGTCGATGAAAATAGACAGTTGTAACTGTCTAAATATACAGTTGTAACTGTCTGAATAGACAGTTGTAACCTGTCTGAATAGACAGTTGCAACTGTCTAAATAGACAGTTGTAACTGTCTAAATAGACAGTTGTAACTGTCTAAATAAACAGTTGTAACTGTCTAAATAAACAGTTGTAATTGTCTGAATAGACAGTTATTGTAACTGTCTAAATAGACAGTTGTAACTGTCTAAATAGACACTTGCAACTGTCTAAATAGACAGTTGCAACTGTCTAAATAGACACTTGCAACTGTCTAAATAGATATCTACAGACTAGTCAATACTGACTCCCCTGTCCCCTGTCCGATCTACAATAACAGTACAACATAGGACAAATGAAAACACGTGCTGATAACTATAATAATTAACTAATACGAGCTGTGTGTATTGCGTGTATAACGATGGTGGTAGTTTATTTCTGTTTGGGTTTCCAACAAACTGAAATTTTGGCCAGTTTGGCTCTCAATCATGATATCAACATTAGTTTAAGCACTCTCAAACAAAAATTACACAAATTGGGATTGTTCAGAAGAAAGAATTTTACGGACATCCTAGAAATTCAACAATTCATTATAAATAATACAAAAACTCATGGACAATTACATGGATACCGATGGATGCACCTTAAATGCCTTCAGAATAATTTAGTAGTTACACAAGACATGGTTCGTCTTCTGCTCCAAATTATTGATCCCGTTGGTGTAGACAAACTATTCTACAATATGACGATACTTCAATCACCCGTATAATTCCAATAAAATGGTTATCCGAATTCCAAATTATTCCAAATGCTTTTTTTAAATAGACAGTTGCAAGTGTCTATTTAGACAGTTGTAGCTGTCTATTAAAAAAAAAACGTAACGTGAGCCTTCTACGCTTTCGTAGTTATCTCCCATAAAGCTAGTATTGGGCCTCCTTAATGATACTGACAATAGATGCGCGAATAGAATACTCTACCTTATGTACGACATCGGCACAAATTATGCTAGATAGTTGACACTTGACAGATGCCATGTGACACATGGAGCGTTTTTCAGATGATGTATAATTAAGAGGAGTCATATCACGCATGCGTCATAACGTGACGGAAACATCACAAAAACAGCTCGATTGAAATATTGCTTCGATAACATAATATAAGGATGGCACACCGCACTCACTAACAGGATAGTGTAACCCTACTTTTATATAAATGAAAGATAGGAACTGTGCAGACGGCAGCTTTTCATCAGTAGGCAGTCATAGGTTCATTTTATTCAAGTAACATGTTGTATTATCAGTGATCAAAAAGGAAAAGAAAATAGTAAGGGCGCCACTCAACTTTTTTATAGAAGAATTCAGAATTATCTGGAAAATAGAGCAACCAAATAATAACTCACCTAGATGATATGCTCTATGATAGACATTCCTCTGCAGATGTTGTAAGTTCAAGAGTGTCAAGGGTCAGATTAACAAATGAACAAAAAACAAGTTCCAATAATAAAACTATTTAATAATTCACTTGGAGAATGTAGGACTCAATTCAACATGACACATCCATATTATATAAGACAAATTTGAAAGTGGTAAATTGGAAAATAATCATAAATATTTGCTCAAAGATATTTAAATTCAATAAATTCATAAATCAATAATATTAGAGTTATGACCTCTTCTCTATGGATGCTTTTATAGTCATAGCTGTGTATAAGAAGATAAATGGATATGTGACTTATTATATCAGCCAGCGCATGGTACCATGGGTTGGGTAAAAGATATGATAATATTTGGAGTGAAATTCAAAGTTAAGGAGCTATGAAATATAAACCGCAATCCTATACATTCATATACCTGTCAGAAAATATCATAAGCAATGTAAAATAAAAACAAAATAAACCCTCATGTCTATAAAAACCTGAATGTGGTGATAGATCCTACGTCACCAAGTGAAATTTTCCATCTAGCATCAGGACAGCAGCAGAGCCTTCAGCAGTCCTTGTCGAGACAGCCACAGTAGGAATTCTGGTAGACATTTTCTGCCATGGACAACAGCTTCACCATCATGGGCCTGCCAACAGGCATCCCAATAGAATAACCAGAAATCACTGGTCCGGCAGCAGGAAGTACAGCATTCATAATTGAACTTGGGTGGAAACAGGAGATGAACCAAAGGGTGTTGTAGCGAAGTCCAAAGTCATCAAGCAGATCAGAGAAGAGCATTTCCAGTTGGTATTCCGGCAGTGTAGATGCCAACAAACCCGGGAAGAATACAGAAATGATAGCGTCCAGGTACGACTTTAGGTAGGACTCCCGGTAGGACCCTAAAAATATCATTTTCTCCTGATCTTCTGGTTGGAATACACCACAGAGTGAAGAAAAGAGGAATTTAAGAGGAACTCACCTTCCATGAAGGGATGGGGTTGTTTAAAACCCGGCATGAACTACCGGCGTTCACGTGGTTGGATCCAAGAGCCAGTTCTCCAAATGCCTCCAAACCGCCAAGTCCACAAATTCTGCCTGCTATTTCGGCAGATTCCCGAGGGATCGAGATCCAGATCCAGGAATTCCTGTTGGGACCCAAGGGAGGCCTCTCGCCAGTTGCCGGTTCCAAAAAAACACCAAACCACCAAAATGTTCGATCCGAACAACCTCAAATCGACGGCGGAGACAGACTGCCTTTAATCTCCACGTTCTCTCCCCCTCTATTTTCATATCGAAAAATCTGGAATGTTCTAGAAGGATACCTCACATCCGTTTCTTAATGTTTAGCGGGAAGTTTAAATTCAACGAATAACATACTTGACCATTCTTTTCTGACCAATCAATTCACTTCATGTTCCATCGACAGAAACCTTAGATCATCCACCGACTCCACATACATAAGAGGCCGCCACAGTCGTGTCGTCCTTAGATCATTCCGCACCTCGTCACAAGTGATCGAAAGCCTATGTCCAGCGACGAAGACCACCAAAGGAAAGAGAAATAATAAGAAGAAGGAAATAAAATAAGAAAATAAGAACATAAGAAAATAAGAACATAAGAAAATGAGAACATAAAAAAATAAGAAGAGATTTAGTGATGACAGATGGTTGCATCATTACCCGACAACAATGACACTTGACGTTGATAACCACTGATAAATAAATAAATAAATTTTGGATAATACCAAAAGCTATTTTCACACATAATCCCGAACAGAAAATATAATGAATATTTACAAGGCACACCATGCATAATTTGATCCCAAGAACTAGCTTTACACAATCCTGATGTACCTGGCAAAATTCATCGGTAACCCAGTCGATAAAGTACCAAGTGAGACTACTAGGTGAGTACTACATTTGTTTTCAATTTTAATCCTACCTTCATGTAATATAATTTTCCTTTCAGATATGATTCTCCCTCAAGCAGATCAACCGAGGACAGATCACTTTCAGAGACATGAAAACTTCAAACTAGTTGAATAATGAATAAATTAGATTTTCGAAAATAAAGGATTATCTTGACAGTGAGTCCTTCTATTATGACATTTCTCACAATCTCACATCGAAATGTACTGAACAACTGAGTATTCCGTTAGATGTAAATAGCAATTTCAAAATAAAGACTGCACTGAATTGGGAACAAGATATACATGGTGTTTGGTTTTTTACTTGAGGTAAGGAAATACTAAATTAAACAAAAAAGTACAGTAGCGGAAATTTACATGCTACATCACCTCTCTCCCAATAAAAAATTTGATCCTACACTGGATCACAATTTTATCTCTATTCTGGAATATTTTGTGGTAGTATCTGTGCGTACTAAACATCCAAAAAAGGAAAGTCATAACCGGGAAGTCTAAATCGGTAAAGGTTCAAATTTAGGGTAAGTCACAAATTCAGATGAGTCTATTCAAAACATCCCAAAAGAGAAAAGTATTAGAATCTACTTGTCTTAATTACTTCTACTTTACATGTTTACAAACTAATGAAATCCTATTACTCGTCAGCAATAGGAAATCAAACAAAAAATCATTAATTTTGGGTTTAAATCATCTACACATAGTGATCATGAAAACTTCAAAGATGATAAGTTGAGACGGAATGAAGACCTCCATATGTTCAAACATGGACGATTCCAAGTTGAATTTGGGGACGTTTTGCAAAACGAAATTCAGGGTATGAAAAAAATTTGATCAATTTTCATTTTTGTAGGGAGGTGAAATAGAATATATCCAATGAACCTAATCTTCAAGGTTGCATACTGCAATTGAATAACTCCAACTAAATCTTAGTGAAAAAGCCAGCTTCCACTGTGATAGTAAAACTTCAACTTTACTATTAAAACCAAATAGCTAACCGACTGAAACGTCTGAGTTAGATCCGAAATAGGGCTTTAAATCTTTTATATGCCAGTCACCTGCTGGACTACCATTCTCATATTCTAGAGAATATACTAAATGCGAAACTCTATTCCGCACAACACACAGCACATACTTAGGTGCTAATTTTGCACTGAATTTGGCAGCTGCCTCAGACAAAACCTTATTTCTGCGCCAAACCCTATCTCCTATATTGAATGAAAAATCTCTTTTTCTAAGATTATAAGCCTGTGAATTTCGCTGGTAAGCCTTATGTAATTTTTCCTTAATTTCTTTATAGATGGAGGCCAACCCTGAAACATTTTCCACATACTCAGACCTATTAGGGAGGTCTAATTCAAATCCCTCTGTATCAGAAGTGTTACCATAATAGTGTCCGGAATTGGGAATATTTCTGGCAAAATTAATAAATGCTGCGGAATAATTGTGAACTTCATGAACCGAGGTGTTTATTGCAAACTGAATTTTTGACAATTCCTTGTCCCAATCTCTGTGTTCATCAACATAGCATCGTATTGCTTGTCCAACAGTTTTATTGTTTCTCTCAACAAAATTGCATTGGGCTGAGTAACGAGGCGTGAACCAAATTTTAACCTTGTAAGCATCAGTCAATTTTTTAAATACCTTTCCTGCAAATTGAGTTCCATTATCTGCAATAATGAACTGAGGTACGCCATACACCAAAAATACCTGGTTTTCCAAAAATTTCACTATACTGGGTGCTGTAGCATCTCGTAAAGGGCATAGAATGGTGTATTTTGAAAACCAGTCTCCAACAACTAACAAGTAAGTGAATCCACGAGGGGATCGAGGGAATGGTCCCATTAAATCAACTGCTAAAACTTGGAAAGGAAAATTTACTTTCTTTTCACAACCCATAAGACCTAAGCGTGAAGTGTTACATAATTTTTGCGACTGACATGTCTTACATGTACGAACATACCTCAAGATATCAGAGCGCATCTTGGGCCAATAATATGATTGTTGAACTCTATTAAAAGTTTTATAGTACCCAAAGTGTGAACAGGTGGGTGGATCATGACACGTTTTTATGACGTCCGGTCTTTGACATTTAGGAACTACAGTTTTTCACTCAATCTCATTGGTTGGAATTAGAGTTTTTGAAGGAATAAATTTGAACAACAAACTTCCTTGAACTTTCCACTGTGGAAACTGTTCAGGATTTTCTAAAATTTTATTTCTGAGTGAAATATACCATTTATCAGTTATGTCTTCTTTAATGTCGATCAACACAATCTCTTGGACATTGTCGGGCAACTCTGGATGGGGTATTCGGGACAAGAAATCCGCTAAAACATTTGTTGAACCAGGTTTGTGCACCAATTCAAATGTGTGCTGTCTGAGCTTCACAGCCCATCTAGCAAGTCTCCCACAAGGGTCCTTGAGGTTGTTGATCCACAAAAGACTACTGTGGTCTGTAAAAACTTCAAACTTGGTACCTTCTACATAAGGTCGAAATTTGTCTATCAAGAATATTAAACTGAGAAGTTCTCTCTCTGTCACCGTATAATTACGTTCTGCTCGAGATAGGGAACGAGACGCGTAAGCTATTATTTTCTCCTGTCCGTCAATAACTTGTGTCAAAGCACCTCCAATACCGAAATCGCTAGCATCACACTGAATTACAAACTGTTGGTCGAAATCAGGTGCACTCAATATCGGAGACGACACGAGAGCATTTTTAACCCGAATAAAGGCATCCTCCGCCTCTGGGGACCAATTTATTGGTTGCCCCTTCTTTTTCCTTTTTATAAGGCCTGAAATGGGTGCCATCAAACTAGAGAAATTTGCAATGAATCTCCGATGAAAAGAGCACATACCGATAAATCTCTTTATTTCGGTACTGGTGGTGGGACGTGGATAATTGACCATCACAGACACTTTATCTGTATCTGTACGAATTCCCTCTCTATCTATTACAAAGCCCAAATACTTAAGGGATGTCTTAAAAAATTCACACTTTTTTATATTGACTGTTAAATTTGCCTTTTCAAGGATATTCTTAACCTCAGAAAGAAGTGCTACATGTTCTGCAAAAGTTTTCGAAGTGACAATTATGTCGTCCAAATAGGTAAAAATGTGTGGTTCAAATTTAGGTCCAAATAAAGCATCACAGAGCCTCTGTTGGGTCTGAGCACTATTGCACAGCCCAAACGGCATGACAGTAAATTGAAACGATCCTCTACCCGGCACACTGAACGAAGTTTTCTCTCTAGACGACTCATCAAGGGGGATTTGCCAGAAGGCTTTCCTAAGATCTATACTGGAAATAAATTGTGCATCTCTGAGTTGGTTCAAAATTCTGTCGATGCGGGGTAGTGGATAGCTATCATGTTTTGTCAATTCGTTAAGTTTTTTACCGTCGAAACAAAATCTATATTCTCCGGATGACTTCTTTACCAAGAGTACAGGACTGTTATAGGGACTTTGAGAGGGTTCTACCACTCCTAATTACAACATGTCATCAAGTTCACTATTTAGAATTTTTAACATATATGGAGACATAAGGTACTGCTTAATTCGAAACGGTTTTGCACAACCTATATCAATTGTCATTTTAATTTTATCTGTAAGACCCAGACGAACTTCACTGCTTACTTCATCATATGACCTTATGACCTGTTCAGCCTGAATTATTTCACATGGAGATAATTCTGATAGGCTACTCAGTTCGGAATTATGGGTTTCCTGGACATGATTAGAGACAACCTGTATAGAGTTGTGCGTTACGGCACTATGAACATTCCAGATCCTATTTTTGAAACCGATTCTAACCTTGAACTGGCTACAAAAATCGCTACCAAAAATTATAGAGTGAGGCAGTGAGGGCACTACAATAGTAGGAACAATCTGAGTAATGTTGTCTACACAAACTGGTAAGTCTGCAACGCCCTGTACCTTTTGTTCAGTTCCGTCAACTGTTGTCACATGTTTTAGGGGAGACTTATTCCATTTTAAATTGAGTTTATTCAATGAATCCAAAGATTTTTGACCACAAACGGAAATGTTGGCACCACTGTCCAAAAGACATACTACCTTACAATCAAAAATTTTTACTAAAATATAAGGCCTATTATCACGTGACTTGTTCACGAAAAGAGGCGCAACATTTATATTTTCCCGAGCTGTACTCCTACAGAAATTCCTAACTACATCCTTTCAATCATTCCAATCTTTAGGATCAAAAAAATTTGATTTAACCTTGACATTTGTCTTGACATCTGCATTGACTTTGACTCTTTTAAAACTTGGAGGGAACCAAGAGTCATAATACTTCACCTCCTTTATATGTTTTCCTGGCACCTTTTACAATCTTTAGAAATTACGTCAGCACAGCCACACTTAAAGCAAAATTTTTTAATAATATTGTCTTTAGCTCGACAATTTCTGAATGTGTGATTCGGTTGTAAACATCTCCAACACAAAACTGAATTAGAATTTGTGCTAGTTACATTGATAGATTTATTATCCTGTAAATTTCCATTAAAATTCTTACTGTTATTCTTGGAGTTACTTTTACGAGGGTTAAAATTTCTCCTAAAATTTTGTTTACGTACTGGCTGTGGTGCATCTGAAAAATGAGCTAATTCAGGATCAACTGAATAATGAGAGGACTTAAAATTCTGATAACTGGAAGAACTGGAAGCAAGACTTAAAATATCAGCTTCTTCTAATTTTTTACATAAATTTCCTAATGTCGCAATAGTGTCTATTTCACTCAAAGCAAGGCGTTTCTGATACTCCGGTTGTAAACCCCGTTTAGAATATTTAATCTTCGTCACTTCTGCCACCCTATGACTAAGCCGACAAAACAGACTTTCAAGACATGCTATGTAAATAACTACTGGTTCGTTTCTAGCTTGTTTTCTCATTCTAATCTGATTCCAGATTTCATCATCGTAGTCTGACACTAGAAAATCTGATTTCAACTTAGCTACCAAGGAAGTCCAATCATTTACCTGTGAACGAATTTGTCTAAACCAAAAAGTTGCCTTATTAGTGAATAGGTCACTGGCTGAGCTGAAAAGTTCCGAAGTACTGATATGTCTAGCCTGAGCTACCTCCTCTATGCGTTCAATGAAAGACAGTAAATTTTTCGGATCACCATCAAACTGAATATTTAATTTATACACAGGTACTGACTTATAAGAATTTGACGCTGTATTACTAGAGATGTTTGATGTATTAGGAGTACTAGCCACACCAGTATGAGGGGTAAAAATCGTTGTATTTCTAAGAACAGGGTCTTCCTCAACAACATGTTCATTTAATTCAGCTTCCAGCTGTAATGCTGTTGCATATGCTTCATTCTTAAAATTCAACACCTGGGCATGATTAGCATCTGCTGGCACCAGTCTTATTCGACGTATGCGAAGGCTGACATGAATTATCCTTGAGGTCGCTCTTTTATACACTGAATCGGTTGAAGGGCCTTCGAAACCGTCTATAAGTGCCTTTATCGAATCTAAAGTTGCTTGAACTTCTACCTTTTCAGACTCAAAATTGTAATTGACATCTTGTAAGGTAAGGACATCAATATTACTCTGTCTTTCTTTAGCCAAAAGTCTTCCAAGAATTTTTCTTTTGTCTTCCTGATTTCTATCTGAAATTACCTCTCGAATCCTCAATTCATAATTCATTTCTGCTTGCAGCAAATGATTAGCTTTAAAATTTGTATCCATTTTGAACCAATTCAATGTTAGAAACAATTTCAAAAATTTACTAAACTCTACCGATTTTTGAAAATGGCAACACTGGAAATATGGTATTTGTCTGAGGCAGGGCCAGTAATCCAAATTCAACTATTTCAACGAAATAAAATGTCATTGATGTCAGGCAACAATGTCAATATCAGACATCAGGTCCAAAGAAATATTGGAAGGGGATGAAAACTTGTTTTCATTCATCTATCAATCCTGACACTCTCAACTTGAACACTGATAAACAAAAACGAAAAATCGAGGCCCCAATGTTCGGACGCCACTTATGTTACCCTACTTTTATATAAATGAAAGATAGGAACTGTGCAGACGGCAGCTCTTCATCAGTAGGCAGTCATAGGTTCATTTCATTCAAGTAACATGTTGTATTATCAGTGATCAAAAAGGAAAAGAAAATAGTAAGGGCGCCACTCAACTTTTTTATAGAAGAATTCAGAATTATCTGGAAAATTGAGCAACCAAATAATAACTCACCTAGATGATATGCTCTATGATAGACATTCCTCTGCAGATGTTGTAAGTTCAAGAGTGTCAAGGGTCAGATTAACAAATGAACAAAAAACAAGTTCCAATAATAAAACTATTTAATAATTCACTTGGAGAATGTAGGACTCAATTCAACATGACACATCCATATTATATAAGACAAATTTGAAAGTGGTGAATTGGAAAATAATCATAAATATTTGCTCAAAGATATTTAAATTCAATAAATTCATAAATCAATAATATTAGAGTTATGACCTCTTCTCTATGGATGCTTTTATAGTCATAGCTGTGTATAAGAAGATAAATGGATATGTGACTTATTATATCAGCCAGCGCATGGTACCATGGGTTGGGTAAAAGATATGATAATATTTGGAGTGAAATTCAAAGTTAAGGAGCTATGAAATATAAACCGCAATCCTATACATTCATATACCTGTCAGAAAATATCATAAGCAATGTAAAATGAAAACAAAATAAACCCTCATGTCTATAAAAACCTGAATGTGGTGATAGATCCTACGTCACCAAGTGAAATTTTCCATCTAGCATCAGGACAGCAGCAGAGCCTTCAGCAGTCCTTGTCGAGACAGCCACAGTAGGAATTCTGGTAGACATTTTCTGCCATGGACAACAGATTCACCATCATGGGCCTGCCAACAGGCATCCCAATAGAATAACCAGAAATCACTGGTCCGGCAGCAGGAAGTACAGCATTCATAATTGAACTTGGGTGGAAACAGGAGATGAACCAAAGGGTGTTGTAACGAAGTCCAAAGTCATCAAGCAGATCAGAGAAGAGCATTTCCAGTTGGTATTCCGGCAGTGTAGATGCCAACAAACCCGGGAAGAATACAGAAATGATAGCGTCCAGGTAGGACTTTAGGTAGGACTCCCGGTAGGACCCTAAAAATATCATTTTCTCCTGATCTTCTGGTTGGAATACACCACAGAGTGAAGAAAAGAGAAATTTAAGAGGAACTCACCTTCCATGAAGGGATGGGGTTGTTTAAAACCCGGCATGAACTACCGGCGTTCACGTGGTTGGATCCAAGAGCCAGTTCTCCAAATGCCTCCAAACCGCCAAGTCCACAAATTCAGCCTGCTATTTCGGCAGATTCCCGAGGAATCGAGATCCAGATCCAGGAATTCCTGTTGGGACCCAAGGGAGGCCTCTCGCCAGTTGCCGGTTCCAAAAAAACACCAAACCACCAAAATGTTCGATCCGAACAACCTCAAATCAACGGCGGAGACAGACTGCCTTTAATCTCCACGTTCTCTCCCCCTCTATTTTCATATCGAAAAATCTGGAATGTTCTAGAAGGATACCTCACATCCGTTTCTTTATGTTTAGCGGGAAGTTTAAATTCAACGAATAACATACTTGACCATTCTTTTCTGACCAATCAATTCACTTCATGTTCCATCGACAGAAACCTTAGATCATCCACCAACTCCACATACATAAGAGGCCGCCACAGTCGTGTCGTCCTTAGATCATTCCGCACCTCGTCACAAGTGATCGAAAGCCTATGTCCAGCGACGAAGACCACCAAAGGAAAGAGAAATAATAAGAAGAAGGAAATAAAATAAGAAAATAAGAACATAAGAAAATAAGAAGAGATTTAGTGATGACAGATGGTTGCATCATTACCCGACAACAATGACACTTGACGTTGATAACCACTGATAAATAAATAAATAAATTTTGGATAATACCAAAAGCTATTTTCACACATAATCCCGAACAGAAAATATAATGAATATTTACAAGGCACACCATGCATAATTTGATCCCAAGAACTAGCTTTACACAATCCTGATGTACCTGGCAAAATTCATCGGTAACCCAGTCGATAAAGTACCAAGTGAGACTACTAGGTGAGTACATTTGTTTTCAATTTTAATCCTACCTTCATGTAATATAATTTTCCTTCCAGATATGATTCTTCCTTAAGCAGATCAACCGAGGACAGATCACTTCCAGAGACATGAAAACTTCAAACTAGTTGAATAATGAATAAGTTAGATTTTCGAAAATAAAGGATTATCTTGACAGTGAGTCCTTCTATTATGACATTTCTCACAATCTCACATCGAAATGTACTGAACAACTGAGTATTCCGTTAGATGTAAATAGCAATTTCAAAATAAAGACTGCACTGAATTGGGAACAAGATATACATGGTGTTTGGTTTTCTACTTGAGGTAAGGAAATACTAAATTAAACAAAAAAGTACAGTAGCGGAAATTTACATGCTACAATAGGTTAGAGAGTAGGTTAACATTATTGGTTGGGATTGATGCTATATCGGCCTGGACTATCCAAGCTACGATAGGTTAGATCTATTTTTTTGGTGGCTCGTTTGAGATTATCAGACTCGCTCCGCTCGTCCGACAAACAAACAAACACGCCCCAAAGAATTGATCTAACCTATCGTAGCTTGGATAGTCCAGGCCGATATAGCATCAATCCCAACCAATGATGTCAACCTACTCTCTAACCTATCCTGTTAGTGAGTGTGGCATCACTCAACAGGCGGATGATCTGTCTCTCTTGATGGAATCTAGAAGCATTAACGTATATGTGGTTGCAGATCCCCATATGTGGAGACAGTATTCTAAAACAGGTTGTATCTGTATTTTGTAGAGTAGCATGTTGTCTGGAATAAAAATCCTAGTTTTCGTGTTGAAAGTTTCGTGATGGATATCCGGGTATCGCATACTGTTTGATTTCAATTCTTGTTCAGGATCATCATTAGTATCTTCATTTCGGGTAGAAAGAAATGGTACCTTGTGATCATTTCATATCAATGAAATTGGTGAAAAGTTCACCTGACAAGACATATTATGATTTTCCCTCATGCATGATAGCCTGTTGGAATATTTTTGTCTATGAAGTTAATTCCTGATTGTTATACGTCATTCAAATGGTTGGTACTATGGTTGGTGTCGGATTATTATTCTTTCATCACTTGAAGCGCACTGAAGGAAATGCTTATTATGTTCGTGAAACATCGCCCATGCCTAGGGAGGTTGCCAAAAGGAGGTGCAGTATTGAACATTGGTGTATCTTGGAACTACTTCCTTTGGTAAACTTAGTCGTTTTATGAGTTTCGATAAAGAGTTGTTCAACATATATCTGAAGAGTTACAGCTTTTCTGTGATGTTTCAATTTTGTTAATGGAGCGGAAGTATCTGTAGAATAAGGAAAGGTCTCCGACTCTCTCCAACTCATTTGCGATGTTTCAATGTTTTCAAGACTTGGTGAGTGTAGCATCGCCCACCAGGCGCATAGCTAGTCTCTCTGGATGGCATCTAGGAGCATCAACGTATATGTGTGAGTGCTGAACCCATATGAGGAACAGTATTCTTGAACAGGTTGTATCTGTATTTCGTAGAGTAGCTTTTATTTATAATCAGCATTGGGAATCTCTATTTCGGTTCGGAAAGAATACTACCTTGTGATTATTCTATATCGATGAAGTTTGGCAATATTTCGAATGATAGAGCCTAGATACGATTTTGAATAGGATAGGATACTTAAACTGTCTGGCAATGATAGTAAGATATATATTAATTTTTCGCAGTGTACATTAGTCATTTCGAGTATTTTTGTCTAGGACCTCAATAATTCATAATTGGTTTATGTTCTTCATATTTTAATTGGTCAGAATGGTGTGCCAGAATGGTGTGCCATCCTGTTTTTGTGATGTTTCCGTCACGTTTCGACGCATGCGTAATATGACTGCTCTTAATTATACATCATCTGGAAATCGCTTCATGTGTCACATGGCATCTGTCAAGTGTCATCTATCTAGCATAATTTGTGCCGATGTCGTACATAAGGTAGAGTATTTCCACTAAACATGAAAACATAACTTAAACATAAATGTTATATTACATTGTTACTTTGTGATGTTATCCAGAGAGATGCATAATGTCACAGATACGTTGCGGGAATAGGCTTTTGTGCCTCTTTTAAATGTTACAATGTAATGTTGATGGTAAATATTGTATAAATATATCAGGAATCACATTAAATCGATGTTACTTTATAACGTATATTCAATGTTACTTGATACATATCTAAACAATATTGTATATTGACATACTGATTATTTTTTATGAGTCTTTAGTTCATGTCTATTTTGTCTGGAATCATCAAGACAATCATCTAAATGATCTTCACAAAAGACAGAGAAGATCATCTATCCCTGAATAGGAATTGATCTTACCGTACTCCTGAAAGACTATAAGTATGATCCAGTTACACAGTAATAATTTGAGACAGATTAACTACTATCTTCCTATGTATCATTTCAGAGTAGAAAAACAAAGGGACTGCACAGCTGCTCTCTCGTACATGCTTTCTTACCTATGAGAGTGCAGAAATTTTGAACGTACAAAATGAGTACCCCTTGCTCTCCCATACATATGTTTCCTTACCTATGGGAGTTCTGATATTTCAATATGAGTACCCCTTGCTCTCTCATACATGTTTCCTTACCTATGAGAGTACACCTTGCTCTCTCATATATGTTTCCTTACCTATGAGAGTACTCCTTGCTCTCTCATACATGTTTCCTTACCTATGAGAGTACACCTTGCTCTCTCATATATGTTCCCTTACCTATGAGAGTACCCCTTGCTCTCTCATACATGTTTCCTTACCTATGAGAGTTCGAACATACAGTATAAGTACACCTTGCTCATATTTTTGGTTGCGCCACTGCGCTCCATTCGAAAGCAATTCCTTGTGCATTCATTTAGTAATATAATTATTACGGTTTTGTTCATTATGTTCTGCCGAGAGTGAAAACGACTCAATTAGCATAACCATTAAACACGATTCTCGGTCAACGGACCTCGAAGCGACGAGTTCAGTAGGATACCAGAACTAATAACTGTTCATGAAAATGCACTACTTGGATATGGATGTATGTTGAGTTTATAGATTTCTGTGGGTCACAAAAATCTAGGTACTGCCGTTATTTCGACTTCAGTTTTTTATTTAATATACTATAAATGCATTTCGAAATCGCATTGCAACTTCACTTACAGTTGAAGTGCATTGAGGATACCATGGGTAAGTCAATTATTGATTTTTTTTATAGTGTAGCGATCAGTTTTTGCTAATTTTTGGCATTGAAATATTCGCAACGAGTATGAAATATTGAACTATAAACTTGCTTTGGATGGAAAAGTGGTATTTATTTATTGGGTACCTCTATTGTCTGTCCAAAAAGGAAAAAAAACTCTTAGGAATCGTGAATAACTGTTTCCCTGTGTACTTGATTAGTAAGGAAAAGTGGTATTCAATTTTCGGGTGTACAAAAATAACGTATTTTCACTGCAGTAAATATTGTATTTCAGTAGGTGAATTTTTGGCATTGAAATATTTAATTGACAAATGTATTGATAGTTGAAACATGTTTAGGAGACGTCAATATATTCCAGTATGGGTACAAATTTCAAGCAAAAACTTAAAAATTCTTATACAAAGTGTAGCTCTCTGAAAAACTATCAAGCAAAAACTTTTGAGTTCACTACAGTCAATTTTTTATTTCAGAATTCACATATGAAGAAATTAGAGCCAGGTTACCAGAAAGATTGAAAGTATGTAGATTTTTTTTCAACAAATATGCGGTACTTAGAAGACAATATTTTTTTAGAACAAAATGTTCTTCACGTTGGTGGGTGATCGGCACGGACTGGCGCCGGCCGAATACACTCGTTTCGGGAGGCTGAGGGGGGTACCGGTTATTTTACTGGGAACAGGGCCCATTCGTGTCGGTACTGGCCATCAGATGGTAAAAATTACCTTGACATTTATTAAGCGTATAATTATATCTCTTTGTATTTTTACAGATTTCTTCGTAAATTAAATTTGTTTCCTATAATAGGTAGTCGTATTTCTTTAGTAAGATACACCTATCCAAACTTGATAGTGTCAGTGTTTTTTTTTGTATTGCAAATGACATATAATTTTGAAAATTGGCCATTTTGAATTTTATCTGTTATTTTCATGAAAAACACTCAAGTGCTAGTTCAAAATCAGTGTTTTTTTAATACTGCAAGTTTGAAACTTATGTATTATTTTTACGAAAGAAAAACACTTTAGTTCCAGTGTTTTGTGTACACCAAGGGGGTTGTACGACTTTGCACTAGCCATATCTGAATAATTGTAGACCAAGCAGTACGTATATAGTTGTTTTATTGCATGAATGAAACACATCTTTAAAAAATCTTTATTCTACATGTCTCTCAACAATGTGAAAAACAAGTTTCTTTATTCTCGAAATTTTTTTCAATGAATATAGGGCTAGTAGTAACATAACTATGCTAATAAGTAAGTAAATAACAGTTAGTATAATATGTAAATCAATATTTTGTTTGACTAGACCACTATTGTTCACCGGTTTAACATTATACAACTCCTTCCAATCATTCGAATCACCTATGCTACTGTCTTGAAACACGACTCTTAATTTATACAGACTTGCGTTTGCTGGTATTTTAATCATGAAGGCTGACAAGTGTCCATCGTTCACTAATGTGGGACTCATTCTCTGATATAGGTCAGGCCAGGTATCATTTTTTATTCCGTTTATATCGAATGAGATGAATACTTCTTTGGAATTATACGGTCGATGAATATAAAATATATTTTGACTTATGGTAGCCAAAATGATAAAGCAAGATCTCAATTCACCCATTTCTGATTATGAACTGTTGATTCTTTTTGGTTTATTCGACTATTTATGAGATTTTATAGATGGGGGTAAAATAAATAGATTGTCAGTTGAATATTCATTTGTCTATGGAACACTTAAGACTAATTCGTTTATATGATGTCGCTGATGGTCCTTGTTGAAATCGTTTTCGATTCTGGAACACTGCTCGATTCCATTTTTCCATTTCTTTGGTGCTAATTTGAACACTGTGGAATTTCTTGATGAGCTCATACATGCTTATGGATCTTCTTAGTTCCTTCAAATTATCGATATGTTGGACAACAGCTGATGACATGTTCTCTATAGCCTCACTATAGTGAATGTCAATATTATTGTGGCAGTAGGCTATTTATCCAAAAATGAAGGTCTCTAGAGTTTCTCACCGAACACATTACAGAATCATTATCATGGAAAAAACACAGAGGAGTGTCTGCCTTGAATTTTATTGTATCCATTACATTATCAAAATCCTCGATATTGATTATAGTTGGTTTAGTTGTCGACATGAATAATGTTTTAAGAAATTCAAGCTTTTGATGTCCACGAACGTACACAATATCCACATCTTTGAAATGACCAAGTAAAATATTATGCAATTCACTGTACTCTATCAATCCCGAGGAGTATGTTATTCCATGGAAATTCCTTTCAAGCCATCTAACCTGTTTCTTGTCTGATTCGGGAAGTGCACAAAATGGAATTGGTGGTTTGAAAAGATAATTGTTTATTTGATGACCATTTGAAATTGACAATTCTTTGGGATAAAACGTATTTGATAACGAAAATCCCTGAATGTCACAACTGAGTACCTTCATGGTTAGTCAAGGAACAACTGAAATTATTATTTGTTGTTCTTTCATGTGATGAAAAAGAGGATGAAGAGGAGGGGTGAGAAAATCTATAATTGCTTTACAATTTTTGTCAATGGACTATAGCTGAATAATTTATCATGTAGAATCGAACAATATGCAGAAGTGTTATCCGGAATCTCTTTAGCTGTTTCAAATTCCAATCTCATAACCACAGATCCAGTTTGAATAGACTGTTTCTGATGTGAGCAGTCAATGTGAGTCATTGGAATGTTGTCCACAAATTCTTTTGGTGAAAATATCGGTTCTCTGGCAGTTCCATAATAGGATGGTCTGAAATTGGTGAACATGGAATACAGTTGAGATGTCTTATTTTCAGTAAATCTGAGATGCAAGTCATCGTATGGGTACCTTTCACTATTCAAAAAAACTCGCATGTTTGTCAGGTCGCAGTTATCAAATTTGCTGCAATCGGAGTTCAATTTGTTTTTTCTATCTGTTTGGAACACGACGATGACATGTCTTGCCGATTCCAGATAATTGGATGTCTTCAGAGGGAGAAAGTGGCGAGTTGTCATTGGTAATTTCGAAAATTCAATAATCTCCCAACTACGGAATGCCAATTGAATATCTTCATTCTTTTCTATGATTTTAGTATATTGTAATTGCTGGGCTATACCTATCTGTAAGTGGGGAATCCTCCAGTATATTTTATCGATATGGATTTTAGGGGCTTCTTTTCCATCATCGGTATATACACAATCGGTATCATCATTGTTACGAATAAGCACCAACTCTTGTTTCATGTTCAGAATAACTCTACGATAGTCCTCAAAGAATCCCATGATGAAGGACAGTGGTATGACGACGCTGAAATTGCCTCGAGCATCGACTAGTACTCTTTCATCTTTCACTTTGAAATTTAGTTTTGGGAACCAACCTGCATTTTGCAACTCTACACTCTCATTAGCATTGTATGATAAATATGCTTTTATCGTTGAAGTTAGTCCAACATTCCTGACCGAATCAATGGTCACACCATTCAGTTCGTATCTGATTTCTCTGAAGAGAAAGTTTATTGCATTATTGATGAATCTGAGTTTATTGACTGCAGTTCCATCCGATTGCTTCAAATTACCTTCAATGTAGAGGTAACTTTGGCTAGGCAAAGAGAGATTATCCAAATCTGACAAATTTATTCTTATCTCATCATTGTACTCAAATTTTTGCTGGTATGGTTGGTATGTATGATATTCTTTTTCAATGATTGTATCATCTACTATTGGTTTTTGATGAACATCCAAAATATCCATTATACTAGAACTGTGAACCCTAGAGACTTCAGAAAAAGGCGGTTGGCACGTGTTAGTCTCTTGATGTTTTTCTTCACACTGGTGGGTTTTCGGAAAGTTTTGGGTACCTTATAACAAATGGGTATTCTATTATACATGACAACCATTATTCAAGTTTCTTCAAGTGAAGGCTCACAGTTACTGTCTCCTCCCGGAAATTGACAAGTCTTCCAGCTTGATCCAAAATTTTAATTGTAATGTTATCGATAGTCCGTACGCTGATCTTGAAATAAATTATTGAGTCCACAGTCACAATTATTTTGTATCCTGGTGGCACTACAGGGCTGAACGTGTAGAGCGAATGATTTTCTTGTCCGTTATGGAAACTTTGTGTGGCTATATTGCAATATATACTGATTGCATTGACACTCAAAATGTTGACTGTAGTATCAGATGAATGGATTTCATCAGCTTCCAGAATTCGATTACTGAATCCAAGTAACTCACGAATGGTTGAATCACTCACGAAACTGATTCTCCTATTAGTGTCAATATCTACAGTCAATGTATTGAAATTTGGAATAATGTTGATTTTCGCGTCTTTGTCTATATCTTTAACTCTAGAAGAAATTATTTCTTGAAGATCACTTATCTCATAAGATCCCGTTGGAATTGTCACAGAGTTGTTATTGAGGCCAAAAACAAATTGGTTATTAGATTCATCAACGTTGGGAATTACATTGAAAGTTTCAAAACTGGTGAGACCTATTCCATATTCGCTATTTTCATCCAAATGAATGGCGGGATTGAAATCAGAGCTGAGAACCGAAGATTTTCCAGAAAGCGAAAATGCTATCGACATGTTTGAAATGAACTACAGAAATGTTATGTAAAGTACTCTTTATATAGAAATTTCAGACACAAATGACCACAATTGTAAGAGTTATTTGATTGGATATTATCATAATTGTACTCTATGTCAATGGAGCTACCAGCGCTGTAGAAATATTTGATGAGTTCCAGTGGAGGTTTCAAGTTGCCGTAACTATCAAAGTACCTAATATTACGGCCAGATTTGGTGTAACAAACCCAATGAGAGCCATCCCCACTTTTTTTATCAAGATTGACAATTCCACTCTCCTGTTTTCTGATTTTATTAGGTAATTCGTCCAACATGAACACTCCTCGAAAATACGGAATTTGTGATTTTTGCACATATTTTAATAAATCTACATTGGTCAATGGACGGCGTGGTAGCTTCATATTCAGTTTTTTGGATATGGTTTAAGGAACAATCCAAATCCACGTTTGTAAGGTTTCAAGAATAAACCTTTGCCCAATGTTTGCTGTTCCATTTTCAAGTTATGCCGTTTTTGTTCGTCCAGTTGTTCTTTGGCAGCTTTTGCTTTGTTTATGGCTTGAGCAATACCAGCTGCACCTCCTCCAAGACTACCAAGTGCCCCAAGGGCGGCAAAGAGGGGAATGAGTGGAATAAAACCTCCTGATTTGGGGATAGGAATAATTCGCTTCTTGGGTTTTAAAACTCTTTTGTTACCAATAGAGGATATGGCTTGCTGTGCAGCTTGAAATATGTCCATACTTTTACCTTTCACACCTTTTCGGGCTTTCCGAATCGCTTGGGCAAAACTGATGGCTCCTCCTCGTTTTTGTCGTTTTTTCTTCAAACCCATACCCAGTTTACTCTTGGCTTTCATTATTCCTGAAATTCCTAGGGAAGCAATTCTCTCACCAAGTTTGGAATCTTTTCCAGATAAACGAGCTAATGCTCGATCTGACAAAATACGGTCTGCTTCGTTTCTTCTGTTCAAATCAGGGTATTTGGAATAAGCTATATCGTGTTCTCTACAAGCTTCGTCTAACGGATTGATCCCCCTATCTCCACGAGCTAGTCTCTTTGACAACTTTGTTCCGGGTCCACAAAAATTGTATCCTGGTAAATGGAGTTCAAACGGTAGTTTGTTTATTAGAGTGTTCAACAAACCTGAACCTTTTGAATCACTTTGACTACTGCGTTGTTCATTATACAGGAGCATTATATATATATATATATATATATATATATATAGAGAGAGAGAGATCCGAGGAGTACTGACAAGTTGAAGGATGTTATAAAAGTGACAATTATAGAATTGTAACTAGTATTTATTCGAAATTTGAACATGAAAGTTGAGCAATACAAAATCAAGCTTCCCGTAACCAATCATGATAATTATATTATCTCTACTCCATTCAAAAAACATGGTGATATATTTGAAGGTAATTCTAAACGTGCTCTTCTAGTAGGCCCATCAGGGTGTGGAAAAACAAACTGTCTCATAAGCTTACTCGACGATCCGAACGGTTTGAGATTCGAGAATGTTTACCTGTACTCCAAATCACTATATCAACCAAAATACGAATATTTGAGGACCCTATTCAAACTATTGAAGGAGATTGGATATTTTGAATACAATGATGGGGATGAGGTGATTTCGCCAAATGAAGTGTCCCCCAATTCGATCATCATATTTGACGATGTTGCCACTTGTAACCAGAACATTATCAGAGATTTTTTTTGTTTTGGACGACACAAAAATACCGATGTATTTTATTTATGTCAGACTTACAGTTCCATTCCTAAAAGGCTGATTAGGGACAACAGTAACCTCATAATCATGTTTAAACAGGATGTTACCAATTTGAAGCATATTTATGATGATCATGTCAATGTCGATATGTCATTTCAACAATTTACAGAATTGTGTTCTCTGTGTTGGAATAAGAAGCATGGATTTGTTGTGATCGACAAGGATGCATGCCTCAATAAGGGTAGATATAGAAGAGCATTCGATGAAATTCTGATAATTTGATATAAAATAGAATGTATCTTGGATGGCGTATCAGTACCATGAATACCAATCTTGCTAAACAGTTAGTGAAGGCCAGACAATCTGTTAGGAAGAAATTGAAGAGCCTGAAATCTGATATTGCAAGATCGAAGAGTTCTTTGGAGAAGAGTTATGAACCCATCACAAATCCTTTGAAACAATTGATTTCATCAATTCATCAAACGGTGATTCCTAAACAAGAGAAAACAGAATTTGAATCATTCTCAACCCCACGAAAACAGTACTATAAATTGTTACCCGAACAACAGTCTATACTACAAGAAGATACATTCATTCATGAGCCCGAACCAAGTTTTTTCGATCAGAGCATCAGTCAATTGCGACAACAAGTGGAAAGTCTACAGGAGGCCAGAAATCCCGAGTTGGAGAAATATTTGGAAAAATATGATAAACCGCTTCCGAGAGCATATATCGATGACTTGTTCAGGGGTGATCCAAATGACTTTGACCACAGATTTGGAATTAGATATGAAGTAACAACAGATAGCTGGATGATAGGAGATAGTGTCGTGCGATTTATTGGCCCACATTTTCTAATCAACGAAATATCCTATAATGGCACGCCTGGACTTTATGAACTCATGTTTAAGAAGAATCCTTTAGGCTACAGATCCAATGACATAGATAACTACATAGATATTGTTAAAACCACAAATGCTATTTATTTAGATTATGACTCCAAGAAAGGTTTGTCCACTTCCAATAGTGAAAAATTCACCAAAATAATCAAACCACGAGTAACATCATTACATGAGATGGCGAAGGAAACTAGAAAGAAACTTCTTCAACAAGGTCGACCCTCCTCTACATCATCTATTCCACGAGTTACAAGGTCTCAATCAATTCCTGGAAAATCTGGAAAAGGCATTGGTACAATGATGAAATTAAATAATAAGAGAGTTGAATATAAATATTTCGATGACTATAATGAAATAGTTGATAGATTGAGGTTACTGGTGGCAGAAGGAAATGCAGGTCATACGGGTCATGAAAATGAAATAATCTCCGTAATTGAAGAACTCAAAGAAGATCAAATTATTGAATAAATATTAAGGGATACAGCTTGAGAGTTTATTAGTGAAAGAACATGCCTATCGATAAGTTTGGTAGACACATGTTACAACATCAGCGAGTAGATCGTACAGCACCCAATCAACCTATCAATTTATCCTCATTATACAGTGAAAATGTAATTACAATCAGTGGAAGTATATCCAGAGTGATAAAAAAACTGCCATTGCCCTGGCCATACAAATTACAAAATAATACGGACGAATACAAGTTTCCTTTCAGAGAGGGAATAATCGTTGACACAGATTGTTATCCAAAACAATCATCAGTTGGTATCGGTACAACTGATTCAATAGAAATTGATGATCTGATTGGGGAAAAGTTGAGCAAAGGAACGGTTCTGAAATTTTTTGCTAAATCTAAGGTACAGGAAGACAACCTATACGTTCAATTAGTTATTCACACTCCCATCACCAAGTATGTCTGACATCAAAAGAGAGGTGGTACAAGAACTTCATAGACCAGCAAGAAGACGATTCCCGAGGAGACGAGTTATAATTAAGGGTCTTGATGATTTGTGGGAAGCTGATTTGGTTGAAATGATCCCTTATGCTAAATTTAACAGGGGATACAGGTACATACTGGTTGTTATCAACACATTTTCCAAATATGTCTGGTGCGAACCAGTGAAAAACAAATCAGCAAAAGATGTCACACAAGCAATGGTGAAAATTCTGTCAAAATCTTCGCCACCAAGAAACTTGCACACTGACCGAGGCCGAGAATTTTATAATAAAGAATTTGGTGAGCTGATGAAAAAATTCAAAATAAACCATTATAGCACTTTTTCAAGTATGAAGGCGAGCATTGTTGAACGTGTGAATAGAACTCTGAAAAATTCCATGTGGAAACAATTCAGTCTTCAAGGTAATTATAAATGGACTAACATACTGCAAGATATAGTTTCAACGTACAATAACAAGAAGCATCGAACAATAGGAATGAAACCCGCAGAAGTGAATCAGAAAAATGAAGAATCACTCCTAAACACCGTTTATAGTCACATAAAATTAACCAACACACCAAAATTCAAAGTAAACGATCATGTTCGGATAAGTAAATTTCGCGAAGCATTCTCCAAAGGTTACACCCCCAATTGGTCTAATGAAATATTTACAATAAGTAAAATCCGTATAACCAATCCAGCAACTTATCTACTTCAAGATGCCACTGGAAATCCAATCGAGGGCGTCTTCTATGAACAGGAATTACAGAAAGTAAAACATCCTGATGTTTATCTAGTGGAAAAAGTATTGAGAAGGAAAGGAAATAAGGTGTACGTGAAATGGCTTGGCCTAGATAAATCTCACAACTCGTGGATTACTAAAGATAGCCTCGTATGAAACCGTGGCCTACTTCCACTTGTTGGCCTCGCTTTCACAACTTTCACTTCTCCGTATAAATACCTTTCACACATGATTCTGTTCAGTGATGAAAAAACATGTCTTTCGATGAATCAAGTGGTTACGGCAGTGAATATTGGGTGCAACAAGATGTCATGAATCAGCAACTCATAGCCAAAAAAATAGCGAGTGAAGGTCCTTACATTCTCAGTTCTGATTTTCACGAGGGTCCATTCACCATTTGTTGTGGCTTAAGTATTGCCAGGAGTTTTGAGCCAGCAATAAAAATAACAACCAACAACTCTACTATATCCTTCAGTGTTGGTGAATGGAGCAATTTGATTTTTGCATTTCGACAATTGCTGTTGCAGTATTTCGAGCAAAAATGTGATGATGCATTCGAAGTGCCACAAATGGAGAGTGATGAACAAGTGAAAATTACTGCAACAAAGTTTCTTGGTGTGAAAATATTGAAGCTGGACAGTGCAACTTCTTCGATGTATTTGAAGGAGGAAGTCATAAGACAAATTCTACGATTGGACCGAGTCATCATAGAAGATAAAATCAATATGTTGATACGTTTATCATTCATCCATTTCTATCATAATTTTTTGGAACTTGTAAAAAAACTTATGGAACAAGGTAATAATGAATTGGATGGTGAATCTGTTATTGTTGCATTTTGTGATATTCTCCATAATAGTATAGAGAGCTACTGTATGAAGGAATGCTTATTGTACTACAGAAATGAAATAATTAATGATTTGAATAGAAAATAAAACATAATAAATGTGCTTTTTTTTCCTTTATTATACGTTTATAAACGGATTACATTGCGAAAATCTGAAGCAACGCCACCAAACTAAAGTTGTAATATTTTACTACTTGATAATACTACTACTACTACTTGATAATAATTATTCCGATGGATTACAATTCAAAACTGACTTGAGTGACAATAAAAATGGTTCATGATTTCCATTGTTAAATGGATTACATTTCAAGAACCTGAAGTATCAATTATGCTATAGTGACCATAAGGTAAAGTGTCTGTTGAATTTGGAAGCAAATATCGCTTATCATCGTGAGAACTGAGAGCAATTTTTGCTTGTTCGATAGAGTATACGTCATGTGAACGAGACTGAATGCACCTCTGAGTCTGGTACTTCTCTTTATTTTGCAACAAACATTCTAGATAGTCATTGAAAGTGATTTTATTCTTTACCACATAATATTTAACACCTTTTGATTTTTTAATACAAGATTTTTTACCATCATCATGAGCATCAATGATGGGTTTATTATTATTAACGAGAAAAGTGTATTGTTTTGACCGTAGCCCTACGAAATCTGTCATTATACATCCAAAATTCTCATCTTTCATAATTCCTGCTACCTTCTTGTTCACTAATGGAATGTCATATATATTATCAGGAGGATAATCACTAGTATCAAATTTGTGTAAATCAGCCTTTATCAACTGTTCGTATACATCGTCACAATGCAATTCGTAAATGAGGCTATCAGTGTCAGTGTAGAGAAGCTTACAATTTGCAGGTTCAAACTTGTTCAACATATAGTCATAATGGAAATCGTAAACACATGTTTTAGAAATATCTAAAATTGCCATTCCAATATATAAAGGTTTATTGAATACTATGTTGGTTTTCTTCATCTCAATAGCCATCAGATCTTCCGCAAAAACTGTCCTGTTGTGGAAATTTGGACAGGCAATTAAGTTTCTGGCACCATAACGACCATCCCATCGATTTACCAATCTCACAATTCTGTGTTTACGAATGTTCTCCATAGTTTTACCAAATACAGCATTATTCAATAATTTGAATGTCTGTTTTCCAAATTCGTTTTTTGATTCGGTTCGTAATCTGGTGTTTAAATCTATATATGGTTTCAAAAATGGCGATTGTTGGAACTTTAAAATTCTGTGGATTTCTTTGAGAAGGAGTCCATGAGTGAGACATTGTTTCAAATTGCGATAGTGTAGAATATATTTTTCTTTATCATTCAATGTTGTCATTAATTTTGGTAATTTCGAATTTGGTGGAATGAGACGTTCCGAAGCGAGTGGTAAATCTTTGTGTAAGTCGTGAATGGATTCAGGGTAACTCATATCTACCTCAAGGATGTATCCAAAAAGAGATTCATCAGAAATTTGTGTTACATCAAAATTGGCAAAATCATCTAACCATTCAAAATTAGTATATGGGAGGTACTGGCACATTGCCCACCCATACAGATTGTTGACATCAAAATACATCAAATATTTTGAAGGCTCATCATTTTTGAAATTTTTCATGTATTTGTTATTGGCTACTGAATGCCTATTTGAACATTGACTAATTCCCCCTCTTATCCCCTTCTCAATAAACATGAGCATATCAACGTCCTGCACTGTGTCCAAACGACATTTTGTGAACTTCAACATACAGTCCCATGTGTATCCTGGAAGCGTATAATAATGAGCAGGATCTAAATCATACGTCTCATGGCACATTTTTCTGAAATTTTCGAAAACATCTGCCAATAATAAAATGTCCGTTTTCAAGTACAGATCAGAATAGCCTCCCAAAGTTTGGATATTGAAAGCATTCCATACCTTTTGGGCATGTTCATAGTCTGCATCCTTAATATGTTCGTCATTCAATTTACTGTAGAATTTTTCTTTGACTGGTAATTCAGTTTCTTCAAGTCTCTCTATCTTGTCCAAATGATCATAACAAAATATACCTTTTTTACAAAGTAAACTGAATTTTTCGTCACAAACATCAGCAAATTCTTTTCTCAAATTGGCAAATTCACTTTTATTGAGAAAAGAAGCTAATTTTTCCAATGGAAATGCCATGAATCTGAATGAATCTACGAATCTGAATCTGATATGAGTGTCAGTGTATTTGGTGAAACTAATATATCTTTCTTTGTTTATTGGTAATAGAGTTACACGAGAGTCCTTTGCTATATCCTTTATAATGAAATGGCTATCATAGCCAGATAGGTTATGGAAAAAAATTGGTACAATCCGGGAAGTTTTGTAGTTAAGATTACATGATGAATGACTAAGACCTCGAAACATTCCATTATAATGATTATGGTCGCGAGCAATAGTATCCCCTTCCTTGAAAGGCTTTTCACAAATGTGACATATACCTACTAATGCATTTTTTCTTTTACCAAAGGTAGCATTATTGTACAATGTTGCTCTTTCCCTCTTAGTCAAATTGTTTTGTTCCAATATTATCTTATTGCTTGCATCATTATCTAATATCATTGGTACATTCATTTGCATTTTTGAATCTATGAGCTCTGCCAGTTCATCCAATTCCTTCACGAACCAATCGATACAATCCAACCCACGATAACTCTTGAAAAATGTGAGTGTTTCATCGAAATTGCATTTCAAATAGTATCCTGCACTAAAAACTTCGTGTTTTTGATAACGAGACGTTTTTATCATCTTTTTTCGCTGCTCTTCTTCTTCGAAAGGGATCAATAATGACTCAAAATCACAGTACATAACAAAAGGTACTGTTTCTTTATGACCATAATTTTGAAACTCTATATACTTTTCATCAGGAAATGATATTTTACACTTATTTATATCTTTACAGTAAATATCGTGAGCTTTCAGTTTATCTGAATCACTAAAGTAATTTAAACATCTATCGCATATGAAAATTCTACCATGATGATTTGATAATTGATTAGAAACTAATCTGGATAAATCTTTAATCCAACAAAAATGAAATGAAACGAAATCTTCATCATCAATATCAAAGAAAGATGTATTCTCCATTTCACTACTATCTTCACCACCAAAATAATTTTCTTGAATCATCAAAAGATTAACATGGCGATCGCAAATTTTATTTTTTGTAATTCTTAGAGGAACTGTTATCAATTTTCTCTTTTGATCGAATTCAAGAATGAAGACATTAATTGACAAATTGTTGAGAGCTTCGAATTTATTGATTTGATTCAATTTCATAGGTAACTGAATACCAGTTGAATCGAGTACATCATTGTAATTGGGATACGATGAAGTTTTCGAATGATTGGATTCTGCAGGATATAAACATGAAACTACTGCCCAAGCGAAACATGCTTCATCGTCATTTTTTATATTGATGCAAGCATGTTTCTTATCAATCTGAACTGGCAATTTTATATATGATGAACCCCCGTTTCCGAATTCCACCTGATTTATATTGACTTCTAAGCTAACGATTTTACTTAAAGTCCACCCACTATCTCTCTCTTGAAATTCGTCTAATTTATTCAAAATTACATCAATTACACTATCATTATACCAATGCTTCAAATCTACTGTACAGTCAATGATGAAATTTTTAGTTGGGAAATATTTGAATTCTATTATAATTTCACCAGATGAGTTATTTTTGAGGAATTCTCCGCAAAAAGAAGTATTGACTTTCATAACATGAATGGTTTTCAATAATCGCTTGATTCTATTCTTGAATAATTCGAAAGAGTCATCCAAAAATGTTTTGACATCGATATGTTTCAAATTAATAATTATTCCCGACCGTATTCGAGTGGAAAAGGCTGACTGAATATCTTCCCACCTAATCCTTTCACTTCTTTTCAATCCGCTCTGTATGGGGTTATTTATCAATTTTCTGAAACGTTTCAGATGTCCTATATTCGTTTGAACTTTTCTCTGAGCAGGTACATTCATATCACCCACACGAATAGCTCTCATTAAAATTCTCAAGTTTTGATCTATAAATTTAGTCCATCGTTTCTTTGTAGCCAGATTTGAAGATTCAGATATGAGTTGATAAGCTTTCCGGAATATATTGACAACATGATCACTTGATTTAGCAATTTCAGACATTTTACCTTACAATAAAAAAAATAGATAAAATTATTCGCAATGTAAACACTCACTTATTCTACAATTTCAAATGTGTTGCCGTCCTTGGCTTTCCCAACATCCTTTGTGCCCCGGAATATGAGACAATATTTGCCTCCGGCGAATTCCTCTTCTTTGCCTTCAATCAGCTCCGTTATTCTGCTTGGCAGGAAGACTACCTTCTCCTGGAGTTCCACTAGGACAGTCTTTCCAAAACGAGTCTTGATGACTCGCACCGATTTAATTGGGAATTTTACACCGATGGGTAGATCGCTTAATTTGATCGATTCCTTCCTGTCCAATGATGCTTGTCTGTTGATAGCTGTAAGATCCATCTAAAATTAATTACACTATTCAATATACTTGAAACGAAGATTTGGTTGAGAAGTACAGAATAAAAATTCAAAGAGAAAATAATAACCAGTTGGAAACTCACCTTTTAGTTTATGTAGGCACTTGTTATACTGCTTTGTAGATTTTCGCAATGTAATGATTCTACTGCAATCGCTGAACGCTTATATATTCGATGTTCCTACTTCGCCGTTCTCTCATGGACACACTCTCTCTATTGAGAACGGGGTCATAATATTGAAACAACGTATCGTTCTATAATTTTTTTATTTTCGAGAAGTCCATACACCCAAGTTATTCCTGAATGCATTCACCCTTCGGAATTCACATAGTCTGTAATTTACGCAATCCCTTTGACATTTGAAGCAATGTATATGTCCAGGCATATGTACATGTTTTCTGTTGCACATTACTTCTTTATAATTTTTAATCAATTTCTGAACATCATCAGAAAGGAAGTCATAACATTGAAGACAAAAAATGAAATGTTTATCATCATTGGGCGAAAATATGTGATAATAAATATTACAACTAGCATATTGTGTTTGGCAGATATTATTCAAAATACAATTATCCAGCGGTGATTGACTTTCGGGATATCTGAAAGGATTTCCAAAATGCGGATAGCTCAGATGAACCTCAGCATCCTCATCGATTTCCAATTCACTCAACTGAAAGATTTCGCTTTGTGATTCGATTACATCAAGACGGCACCTATATTCATCCACAAAATCTACGGATGGTCCATCCTCAACTTGTTCGCTTTGTGTTTCGATTTCATCAAAGCGGCACTCTTCCACAAGTTGTTGTTGTTGTTGTTGACACATTGTCTTTTTGATAAATGAGACATTTTTCGAAAAATTCAACATATATAGTTTTTATTATAAGCGGACATTCATCATCAATTTTTTAGGGGAATTATTTACATAACCTCCAAGTAGGCCAGACATTCTCTTATGGAGTGAAATCGGAATACATGATTTCGCAATGGTCACAGCAATTGCTTTCACTTCTACTCGGTGCACTTATTTCGGAATGCTTTCCAATGGAGCGCAGTGGCGCAACCAAAAATATGAGCAAGGTGTACTTATACTGTATGTTCGAACTCTCATAGGTAAGGAAACATGTATGAGAGAGCAAGGGGTACTCTCATAGGTAAGGGAACATATATGAGAGAGCAAGGTGTACTCTCATAGGTAAGGAAACATGTATGAGAGAGCAAGGAGTACTCTCATAGGTAAGGAAACATATATGAGAGAGCAAGGTGTACTCTCATAGGTAAGGAAACATGTATGAGAGAGCAAGGGGTACTCATATTGAAATATCAGAACTCCCATAGGTAAGGAAACATATGTATGGGAGAGCAAGGGGTACTCATTTTGTACGTTCAAAATTTCTGCACTCTCATAGGTAAGAAAGCATGTACGAGAGAGCAGCTGTGCAGTCCCTTTGTTTTTCTACTTTTCAGTTATTCTGCTTCATGGATCCAGTTATACCAAGCTTAGCTATATATGATTTCTGCATAATCCAGTGATCTCTTACTGACATTCTGAAAAAAAATTGGTAAATAAATACGAGTTTTTGGAAGTTTCCTGACTTATTATTTTGAAATTCTATTCTATGTTCTTCTTCTAGCTATGACGAATAACTCGCCCGTTATTTTTGTAATTCGTGAAATATGAACACACTGCGTATTCACGAATCCTTCCTACTTTTTCACATATTATGAAATGCAGATACAGATTCGTTGCATTTCTATATTCCAGCACAACAAACCCGGAGTCTAATAGGTATCATGGGCAATTCATATTTTCATTCGAGTCTATTTGAGTCCAAGACTTGTTCAGTTCTTAACTTACTATGATAACTACGAATATTATCACACTGTTTGACTTGTTCACCATAATAGACAACAAACAAAATGGCTGGAATTGAATTGACTTTTGACAATTGACAAGGTTACTTTGCCGTAGAAGGAAAACTATTATCCCCTTATATCCCCTATACATGTTAGCTACTTCATAAGGTGGTGAAACGAAAACGTTGCACAAATTACATAACAACTCTGTCTGAGATATATCTGATGAACCTAAAATCAACATATCACAATATTATCTAATGATATTGATATCAATATTGATGCAACGTCTCATAAACGTTTTACTTCATAATATTATGTTGGACACTTTAGAAGGACATTATGGCAATGTTATTTCAACAATATCACAAAACTTATAACTGAAAAATATTTTTGTTATGTATCATGTTTAGTGGGATTCTATTCGCGCATCTATTGTCAGTATCATTAAGAAGGCCCAATACTAGCTTTATGGGAGATAACATAAGAATATAGGTAATTCACGGCTCTCCATTATTTATTGATATCTCGCAAGCATTGAAACTTTGCGTATATCAATGTATTTGCAAATCCTAGTATTTGTGAAGCAGCGTTCGTGATGGAACTATCTGTCATATACTGTTTGAATTCAATAGTTATCCATAATCAGCATTGGGAATCTTTATTTCGGTTCGAAAAGAATACTACCTTATTGTGATTATTCTATATCGATGAAATTGGGCAATATTTCAAATGATAGCCGAGATACTATATTTTCCATAGTGTACAGGATAACAACCTATTTGAATATTTTTTCCTCTGACAATGTTTTTTTTTATGATTCTGATCTTTCATTTTCTATATGTCAGGTGGAGAATCTAGTTCATTATCATTATTTTATATCGATGAAGTTGGTCAATATTTCGAGCGATAATGTATAATAGCCTATTCGAATATTTTTTCACGTTTTTCATGTTCTGGTACATTTTCATCAGTTCATATTTTTTTTTCACTTGGAGCGCACGAAAAAAATCCTAACAATGTTCGAAGAACGTCGTGCATACCTTGAAGGGGATAGGATATTCAATCTAACTGGGAATGTCTCACTTGATAAGAGAGAGATGATTTTCCAAATATTTTCGTCTTAGAAGTTAATTCATGATTATTGGTATACGTTGTTTGAATTTTTGGTGCTACAATATGCGTCAGATTATCATTATTATTTATCTCTTGAAGCGCACCAAAGCAAATGCCTATTATATTCGAAAAAAATCATGCACAGGCTACAACAGGAGATATAGGTATTGAATTTTAAACTTTTCAAGATCTTGGAAACACTTCCTATAGTAAACTCAGTCATTTAATGAGTATTGGTAAAGAGTTGCTCGACATATTCAAGATTGGTGACAACAGAACGTGTTTTCTGAATTTGTTGAGTGCGTCTGACTGGTATTGCTAGCGATGGGATGATAGTAGGAATCTCTGAAAATTATTTTCTGTGTATCTGTAGAAAAGTGGAAGGTCGATGTCTTTTCGATGATGTTACAATGTTGTTTGAGAATCAGTGAGTGTAGAAACACCAATCAGGCGAATGGGCTGTATCTCTGAATGAAATCTAGGAGCATCAGAATATGTATGGATGTTGAACCCCATAATATGTAGGAACAGTACTCTGAAAAATGTTATATCTGTATCTTGTATAGTAGCTTTTCGCATGAAATAAAAATCATAGTTTTTTCGTTGAAACTTTCGTGATGGATCTGGGTGTCGTAGTATACTGATTGATTCCAATTCTTGTTCAGGATCTTCATATAGTATCTTTATTTCGGGTGAAAATAAATGGTGCCCTGTGATCATTTTATATCAATGAAATTGGCTGAGATTCCACATTTGGAGATCTTGGAAACACTTTCTATGATGAACTTAGTCGTTTCATGAGTTTTCATTTATGCATGATGTTCATTTGTTTTCTAAGAATTAGTGAGTGTGGCATCGCTCACCAGGCGCATGGCTTGTCTCTCTGGTATGGCTTATCTCTATGTGTAAGTGCTGAACCCATATGAGGAACAGTATTCTGAAACAGGTCGTATCTGTATTTTGTAGAGAAGTTTCTTGTCTGGAATGAAAATCACAGTCTCTGTGAAGCAACGTTCGTGATAGAACATCGTGTCATATACTGTTTGGATTCGATTGTTATTCATGATGAGCCTGGGAAATCTTCATATCGGTCTGAAGAGAATGTTGCCTTGTGATTATTCTATATTGATGAAGTTGGGCAATATTTCAAATGATAGTCGAGATACGATTTTGAATAGGATGGGATACTTAAACTGTCTGGAAATGATAGCAAGATATATATTAATTTTCCGCCGTGTACATTAGTCTTCTCAAATATTTCAATCGTGATGTTTTTGTGATGCTTTCGTCACGTTTTGACGCATGCGTAATATGTCTCCTCTCAATTATACATCATCTGCAAAACGCCTTATGTGTTAAGTGGTATCTGTCAAGTGTCATCTATCTAGCATCATTTGTAACGATGTCATAAAGAAAGTAGAGTATTCTATTCGCACATCTATTGTTAGTGTTATAAAGAAGTTCCAATACTAGCTTTATGGAAGATAACATGACAATATAGGTTATTCACGGCTCTCTATCCTTTATTGATATCTCGCAAACATTGAAACTCTGCACATATCAATGTATTTGCGTGTTCATCCTTAGGAGTACTATTTATTTTCAATGGTTGATTGATGGAGCTGTCACAGATCGTCGGTAGCCATATTGTTTTCAGATATCGCAGTCGAGAACTATATGCATTGTTATGATGTAAAGTCATACGTCTCTCAAATATTTCATCTGATTCAGGTTTTTAATCATCCTGTATATTACATTTCTTTCCTCGTCGTAGTTCATATCTTGTTCGATACATTTTATTTTATCGCTAAACATGCATTATTAACGTTCAATTCGAAGGTAGGAAGCTGTTATCAGGTTTCCCGCTGACTATCATGTTTCTATTTCTATATATGTTCAGTCATATCGTGGACGTTATGTGAAATTTCTCGTCGATTAAATGGCGTTGTTTTTCAAAAATGCCGTTTGTGTGAATTATTTGTGATGGTAGTGATGTGTGGTTTTAAAGAATCATGTACGGGGATATGAGAATTGCGGTTTTTGTTTTATCTGAATTGTCTTCTCACTATTTTCATTTATTATTCAGATTTTCATCGAATCTAAGCCTGCTAAGGTGAAAAAAGCTGAAGGTAAATGCTTTATAACCACATTCTTTTATTTACTGGGCTGTATTGGAATAAGCGTGAAAATTTCGACCGTTTCGAGACGTTTATACTATCGAATGACATATAGGTGAGGCGAGACCAATTTTACACCTATATAGTTTCACTCTGTAACAATCCTATAACGTTCCATCTACATGAATTTTTTGTGCTGAGTTCAATTATTTAGATTGTTTTAATGTTTTCCTGTTTTTGTTCAATTTTTTGGGATGCAATTTCCTGTTGATTTGAGGAATTTGAAGATATCTGATATGAGAATATTATATTTCGATGTGCTGAATACATATACCTGATTATTTCAAAAACACCTCGTATAGTTGAAACATATATTTGTGCAGTTATGACCAAGTAAACGTTTCACGATCTATCAAGTCACGTGACTGAAGACTGAGGAATATTGTAGGAATTTGATGAGAATTGGCCTACAATATATATAAGATTTCTATGTGACAGACTTTTTTTAGGTCTGATCGGGTATGCTTCCATATTAGATCACCCGAAACATGATTTCGCTTCCTGCGGATTACATCCCATCGCACTAAACGCTAATCCCTAGTTCCTCTGACTCTTAGATTACCAGTTTTGGTAGAGAGTTGTTTGACATATTTTATGAACCAACCAGAATACCTCTTATGGTAAAACACTGAGCTGTTATATGAGTTTTAGGTGTAAATAGTTGTTCAAGTTGGAGCGTTGAAACAGGATGCCGTAACCTTGGTTGTTCTATATTTGGCCTATACAGAAAGTATTATTTTTTCAAAGCCTAGAAAGATGATCAAATCAGCTGAGTTATAGACTACAATTAACGGACAATAAAGGAAATAATCCTATTATTATTGATTCTCTTATCGTTCTATATGAGATACAAGGAACTATCGAAATCACACAAAAAACAGCTGTTCAAGCTGAAACAAGAGCTGTTTTCAGTCCTAGACCTGATATTCAATATCCCACACTAAAAAATATTTCTGCTATACAGGTCAGCAAGAAATGTCGCTACCTCGTTTTTCATTTTTGTGACTCTTAGAGTGATTATCATTGTAAAAATGTCAGTCGACCAAAGACAGAAAATACTATTATTTCAAGATTACAGAGCTGTGAAGAAAATTGGGCCGTTGAATGTGGAAGATGATAACGTTATGTCAGATATGTCTTGATGAATCAGTGGTACGAAGATCAGGATATATCGTGTTATATACTTTATGTTGATGGGTTTCCTACATCTTTTGCGTTAATGTCTCATATGAACTTCGACCCATCAGGCGAACATACTAGACCTAAAACTCTTAATTTTATCTATACCATGATGGAGCACTGAAGAAGTGGATTTGCATCCAAACTAATACTGCACATCAAGAAGCATAATCAATTTTCATCTTTTTCCTCCGATTTTATATCAGAAAAATTATTCGAAAAATGTGAATGTATAAATTGTGGTAACATCAATGGCGCAATAATGTTCAGATATTCATAATAAATATAAAAAAGTTTATGATTTCATCACACTACCTACCAGTCATTATACAGGGTTTTTAAATATATATTTTTGTATGCCAAGTTGAGTAGTCATTGTTAGTCATCACCTACCAGGTGTTGAATAAAAAACTGATAATTTTGACATCATTTATTTTTAGATATTATACCAACATTTTCAAGTTCAGTAAGAATAAAGGCAATCTCGTTGTTGTTCTTATCTGATTTCATTAAATATCTTAGTCTATCTACCAAGACATTCGGATCTGTCCATCCATCTGAAATATTGTACTCGTCATTCCCAATACTGGCTTCAGGCTCCACGCTCGACTTTGGACAATTAGGCTTGGTCTTATTTTTGAAGAGGGGTCTGATAATTTTATCAAATTTCTCCTTATCGGCTTGTCCTCTTGAACGGCCTACTCGATCTCTATGAATAGAGCTGATTTCTAGCATCTGTTTATACATCTGGTGATCCAGAGGCGTGTAATTTCGTGGGTTCTTGGAAAATAATAATTCCAAAAGACCTAGAGTACTTTTAAAATCGACATTATCTACGACTATGTGTTGGCCCTCAAAGCGTAGATTCTTATGTCCAAGTGTCCATCTGCCGTCAACATATTTCGGTCCATAAGTTTTATCATAATCTGCACACTGATATTCATCTAATGCTTGCTCTGATGAATGTGGTTTAGACTTCATGATGTGAACGCTATGGTGTCTGATATACAACTGAAGACATTTGAATACATCTGAATACTCTTGAATACTTCTGAAGACATCTGAGTACCTCTGAAGGCGTGATCTGAAGACCTCTGAATACCTCTGAAGACATCTGAAGGCGTGATCTAAAGACCTCCGAATACCTCTGAATACTTCTATAGGTGTGATCTGAAGACTTCTGAATCCATTAACTGCCATCCGCTAATCAGCTAGGTTATTCGATTCGGTGGCGTCCATTCTATGGACATTCCTCATATGGTGGTATAGGTTAGTTTCATTCAAGAATTTCCCACATTTCTCACACACAATGCTTGGTGTCGTTTATAGCGAAATTTTCGCTCTTTAAAACTTCCCCACGTTCTATTGATATTGAAAGCAATCCACTCTCCAGTATTGAGACACTCTGTTATAAATCTGAAATAGCTGTGCTCTTAGAGTTCCTGAAATCTCTTGCTACCACTCTGCTAAAATTCACCGAACAAGAATTGCACTATATTCCAGTAGAGTGTATCATTGAACATGCAGATCCCTGTGACCTATTAATGATATGGCACAAACTTCCTAAAAAATATCGCTGCAACTTCAACCTCCAAATCAGGCTGCCATGCTTTATTCATTACAATCGTTCCGATTGGACTACACACTGGGATGGACCGCCATCTTCTCAAGAGGCATGTCATTTTTGTAGAAAAGGATTACTTAAATAAATAGTTTATTTATCTTCGTTTTCGTATTCTTCCACCCCCATGGGCCGCCCTGTATATATTTTTTTCAATCTTCATCAACTCAAACACCCTGTATATGATTCTTTCAACTCAAACACTTCTTCCATGCTAAAACATGGGACCGCGAACCGTGGGACACTGTATATATTTTTTTTCAATTTTCAATCAACTCAAACGCGTTGCGGTTTCGATAAGCTCGCGCCAGCGCTACCCCGATTCCCCGCTAGAACACAGGCCGCGTTCCAGTTAAGATTGAAGCGTGTATTTTCCTATGCTGGTAGTGGCGGTCTCCTAGTATAACTACTGCTATAGTATTCAAAATGTTCTGATAATACATGGAAAAGTCCAATTTGTTTATTAGCGCAACTCGATGTGAAACAACACACGTTTTCAGACCTCAAAATATCTGCAACATCCTCTTCCATCAATTCGAATGTAATGTGGTATTTGGTAAGTGACAACATTTTGACACCATCGCAAACGAATTTGGTTATGGTGATATAGTCTCCGCAGGTGGTAACGGCAGGATCATATTCATCAATGAAACAGGGCAGGGGTGCTTCAAAAAAGTCTTGTTGTACCTTATACAGCGAATCGATGAAGGTGGCCCATTCATATGTGGAGAACGAAATTTTCGCTAGATGGAAGGGTTTCTCCAGGATGATACTGGTTCCTGTGGGCTTTTTGTTTATTGTAACAACTTCTCATATAATAGTATTATTTGATTCTTTCGATTTTAATTATACTTCATTTTAATTACGCCTACTAATTCTACCGTATTCTATTATAACACCCACTGTTAGCCTATGTGGCCTCAAAATTGTATATTTACCTTGCTGTATCGTTGTTGTTGTGAATAAACATTATTATTATATTATTATTATTATTATACTCGGACTAAACTGTCTAGCTGGACTAAGTCCGCACTGAATCATGTAGGTGGACAACTGGAACGATGAAGTCAGCAGGAGGTACGATTCAGCTTTCGCTGCTTGCTCAACCATCTCCAAATACGTATCAACGTCACCATAATAATCCATCATTGCCAATGAACTAGTACTACCGTTTTCTAAAAACACTTCAAAAGACGAATAACCAGAGTCGATACTCATTGCTATCAAACTGATGTGTTGGATTGGGTCGGTCCTCACTATTTATACCACCACTGCCGACTCGTCACAACATCCGATAATGGTTGTTATTTGTCAGCGATCGACGTGAAAGGCCCCTCCCATCCATTGAATTTGTGCTAGTTTTCCATATGATTACATTATAACTTGTCGGTGAATCAATGCAGCTGTTGTGTGTATCATCGAATCCTAGCCATTTGACAGACACCTTTCTACCCCTCTTCCTTAAAACTTTTTCCACTAGGTAAACATCGGAATCTTCAGTTTCTTGCAATTCTTCAGGATAAAAGGCACCTTTGATTGGTGTACCACGCAAATCTTCCAAGATGTATGTAGTAGGTTTCGTAATACGAACTTTTACGATTTTAAATAGTTCAGTAGTCCAATTTGGTGTATAATTCTTTTCGAAAACATGTTTGGCTTCGCTTATTCTCACAATGTCACCAACTTCGAATTTTCTGGTTCCAGCAATTTTGATGTGATTGTACGTGGATTTTAGAATATCTTGTTCGTTGGCTTTGGTGACGTCACTGGGCTTGCATCTAATCGTCGTATGTTTCGTGTTATTATAATTTTTTGTGATTTCAGGCAGGACATCTATCCAACGGTATGAGCCATTCAAACTGAAGTACTTGTATAGTTTTTTCTTCAATGTCCGTATAACACGTTCAGCAATGGCTGCCTCCATTATGGTGTACGTATGATAATGGTTGATGGAGAACTTTCTCATCAGACTTTGGAACTTTTCGTTGTAGAACTCAGTACCTTGATCGGTTTGCAAGTTCTTGGGAACTCTGGTGTTGCCAGCATGTGATAGGATATCTTCAATTGCTCGAGAAATTTCAGTACCAGTTTTTGATTTCAATGGTCGAGTCCATAGGTACTTGGAAAAACAATCAATCACAACTATTATTAGCTTATGATCCTTATTTACAGAGGCATAGGGTCGCATTTCGGCCAGATCCATTTGCCATAGGTCATCCAAGCATTTGATGATGATGCGACGTCTCGGGAAATTCTTACGTGCAGGTCTATGTAATTCATTAACGAGTTGGATTTTTTCTTTAGAATGTAACATGTTGACAACGTGGATAATGATGTAAGAAACGATGACACAAGGAGTTTATATGATTTACAAAGGAGGTTTTGTTTTTGGTGGTGGTTGTGGTGGTGGTGTCACAGTCGAAGATTTTGGAGCTACAATATTGGTGATATCTGTTTTGATTTTAGCAATGGCATCAGCGAGCTGACGTTCTTTATCATGTCTCTGTTGCTGCTCAACCCCCAAATCGTGCGAACTCTTCACAGTGTTGTCAATCTTATCAACAAGTTCTAAACTATTTTTCACATTCAAGTAGATGTCGCTTTTGAGTTTTGGTAGTGAATTGTTGCGAAGCTGCTCCACATGTACCTTAGTATTGTGTACTATGCCAGACAACTGAACAAAGTTTGTATTGTACGATGTTAGTTTAAGATCATGTACATCCACTCTCTTCTTTTCTTCGATTATTTCGTTGCTGAAGCCAGCAAGGTAATATCAGATTCTTTCACCGTACTTATCGAAAGCAAGCTTGAAATCTAACTTAATTTGCTATATAACTTCATCCACATATTGTTTGTTTGCAACATCAGCGGCATCTGTTGGCAGTTTTACGTTACACATCTTCAAATGACCAACATCGATATCACCGGTTGGAGTATGTGAAAATCCAGATCTGACTGTCACCATCTGAGCTGAGCGTGGAAACGAACCACGTCCGAATTTGTCGAGACTCATTATGCTAATGACTAATGTATTGTAAGTTATCGATAATGGTCGGCACTTTGCCTCGCCAATTAGCCCCGCCACTCATAGACATGCCATGGAACTGTCACGGAAGTGTCAAGGAAGTGTCACGCAAGTGTCATGGAACACGGAAGTGTCAAGGAAGTGTCACACATGTTTTATTATGCCTGCCTCTTCTAATTCGTTCAAGATGGCAACAATCTCGTTATCGTTTGATGTATTTCCGGCTTGCTGTGATTCAATGAGCAACTTCAATCTATCTACCAATTCGTTTGGATCATCCCAATACATGTATTCGATAGGTGCTGTGTTGTATGTCAACTTCAAACCACGACCACTGGAATTGGATCTGAACATTGGACGAATAATTTCTACGTATTTGAGTCTAGAGGAAGACTTCATACGTTCTGCAGAATTCAGATGAGCTTTGGTGAGCAAGAGTATTTGCTTGTATGGGTTCGTATCATCTTTGGCAAAGGATGGATCATTATAGAAGAGTAATTGATAGAGGCCTGGGGTGCCACGAAACCGAAAGCCATCAAGGAGTATATCTTCAGTTCTTCGATGAAAATTCATTTCTTTTCCGTTGAGAGACCATTTCGATGTTACTGGATCATATTTGAAACCATAAACCGTATCGATATTCTCATCATTTGTCCAGTATTCAGTCAGATATTTTTGAGCCATCGCAGGATACTGATCAACGTAATCATGTATTGCAGCCGGTGAGATATCTTCACTATCTGCAAAAAGTTCATCATCAGCATTGTCATAACCGTCCTCATCATCATCTTCAGCATGCCCAGCATTATCAGCCACATCCATCATAGGTATGAAATCAGTTTGATTCGAATCCGATTGTTCCCTCTCCACCTCCCCATCCTCTTCCTCCTTCTTCTCCTTCTTCTTCTCCTTCTTCAACCCCAACGACTTTGCTTTGCTTCGCTTGATGTTTGAAAGTGTTTCATCGAGTTTTTCTTCTATGATCTTGGACGCGGAGGCAATTTGTTTCAAAGGTGATGTCAGTGGTTGGAATATTTTGTGTAACGCTTCATCATTCTCCGACTTGCCTGATTTCAGAGCTAAATAATTCCGTCTGATTGATTTCGATATTTCATTAATTTTTTTCTTGCGTAGCGCATCAGCAACGTCATCATGCATCCCGGTTAACGTCATCTTGATGAATGACTCAAAGATCACAGCCTTATAAACTTATCGAAACCATTTCTGTATCTGCCAGCGTTTATGTCAAAAGTTTTCGCAATCACCATCGCGCCATATTGGCTGGAATTCCAACACTCTGAACACAACGCTTTGAATTGATCGAATGACATGTCTGGTGATACATGCTCATCAAACACGTGCTTCAGATTCATTTCATCTTGTCGAAATAACACCACCAGGTTACTGTTGTCTCGCACCAGCTGCTTTGATATCTTGGAATAGGTCTGGCATAGGTATGCCACGTCAATGTCCTTGTGTCTACACATTGAGAAATATTCTCGAATCTTCTGCTGCTTGTCACATGACACATCATCGAAAATGAATATCGAGTGATTCTTCGCTTCTGATGGACTAATGACTTCGTCATTCTCTTTGAAGGGAAAATAACCAACGCCTTTCACTGAATCCAACACTTGTTGTAGCAATTGATATTTCGGCTGGTACAACGACTTTGAATACACGTGAACGTTCTTGAATTTCGCGCCATTTGGATTGAACAGCAGGGAAAGCATCGTATTGGTTTTCCACATCCGCTTGGTCCGCAGAAGATTGCTCTGAACGAATGGGGAAGCAGTTTTCAATGTTAACTATTCGCCGATGACTTGATTGATGAAATTTCATCCAAATTCTCGATGGGCAATGTCCGTTCTTGTTGAACGATCTCCATCATCTGATGAGAGTAGTAGTCGAGCTGTCTACACGTCAGTCTTCATATTGCTCTACCACGGAGAGGGTGTGCTTAATTCTCTGATCGATAAATTTCCCATCGAATTACACATTCCAGGCTACAGATTTTGTGGTCCAGGCACCAAACTCGATAAGAGACTTGCTAGAGGAGACACCGGCATCAATCCGTTGGACGACGCGTGTCGAGAACACGATATCGCCTATTCACAAAATTCCTCAATAGAAGACAGACACAAAGCTGATTGAATATTGGAAAATCGAGCGTGGGAGAGAGTCAAGTCGAAGAACGCTAAATTCAAAGAGAAGGCTGCTGCTTGGCTTGTCACCACCGGAATGGAGGTCAAACGAAAACTTGGCATGGGTCTTGTATCACAGCAATCCCTATCCAGCATTATCAAATTCATAAAAAATGTACTATCAAAGTCCGCAAAGTCAGATAGTGGAGGTAATACAACATCAGGAAGTGGTCTGAATAAATCTGCATTGAAAGCACTCCATGCAGCCAGAATGGCAGTCAAGAGGGCTGGCGGTAAAAAAAATAATCAGAGTATCAAGAATCGTACCTATTCCACAGAGTGGCGGTATTCTACCATTGATACCAATCTTTGCTGCCTTGGGAGCCCTAGGATCTCTAGCTGGAGTAGCCGGAGCAGTCGCAAAGACAGTCATTGATGCGAAAAATGCAAAGAAAAAGCTCGAAGAAGATCAAAGACATAGTGAAGCAATGGAGGCTATCGGCAAGCAGGGTTCCGGCCTATATCTACGCAAAACATCAAGAGGATTCGGACTGTACTTGAAGAAACAATCAAAAAACTTCTAGACAAGCTACCCAATAGATCACTATACGATAAAGATGTGATGAAGTATGCCAAACAGCTGAAAATGCCGTATTTTCGAGGTGTTTTTATGCGGGACATTCTACCTTCCACCGGTCCATGGCATCGCGAGTGTGCTGTATTGAATTTGGATACCTCCAATCATGCGGGCACTCATTGGGTGGCTTACATAAAGAATGATGATTGTCTTTTATTTCGATAGTTATGGCAATCTGAAACCGCCCAGAGAATTGGCTCAATATTTGGGAACCGGCACGAAAATCATGTACAATAACGAGCAATACCAAAATTTCAATCAGTCTTGGGATTTTCAAATAGATTGTTGAACGCACAACAAGTCCACACTTCCGATTTGCCGGTCAGCATAACCAAAGTGAGAACTATTCACATTGATAGCAATGTTACTGCTGGAGCTCTCTACAACGACCGACCATCACATACAATCTATGAGTTTGCAGTTGCAGTCGATTCTGGTTACGCCATAGACGAGACTCCCAGAAATCTAATCTACCTACCTATAGTCAGCAGGCGGGAATTGCCCAACATTACACTCCAGATTTTCGACCAAGATTTCAGAGAGGTGAATTTCAGAGGTGAAGAAATCATTATAAGATTGGAGTTGAAAAAACTCGCAAGATGGTACTAGTGTTTGATTACTCCTATGAATCAGACGATCAGTCATCATCATCACCATCATCAGCATCAGTTCCCTCGACACCATACACCAAAGCAGTCGTGTCTTCGAAGAGTAGGAGCAGAAAATCATTGACATTATCCAATATCCTGTTTCTTAGATCACTCGAAGGCTACAATGTTGTCAGCCCCCGTGTTCGACGTTTTCCGCAAACTCAGATTCGATGAAAGCATCACTAAAGTGGAGTGGCGCACCTATTACCCATATGTGAAATCATTCGAAAACAATGATGTCATCGATATTACAGTCAATCAAGCAGATTCGTGGTTGGCCATGTTTGAAGGCATTATTACCTATAAATTGTGCAATAAAGAATTGGACATTGTCAGATATCCTGGAATAACGAGTACTGTGCGAGGATACTTGTGTTACACACCTGAAGACTCACGCCATCTAGCCATAGCAGGCTGGAACTATCCCAACGCTCCGATTCTCAACGCCGATAAAACGTTCAGCATGAACATTCCACTGAATTATTTGTTTTCCATCTTTAACGATCATCAAGTGGCAACGTGGGGCAAGCAGTCTATCCGTTTAGTGAGAGCTCGCAATGATGCCAACAGTGTGAAGGTTGTCGAGAGAGTGAATACTGCTTTGCCAGGATCTCCTCAGACTCAGAGCACTGCTAAAATAACGATTGAAAGCATCAATTTGAAAGTGCCGCATCTTACACATAACGATGACATAAAGTTGCAGTTGTTGACACGTATCAAGGCAGATGAGTCTATGATGATACCGTTCCGTCGATGGGAATTGCACAAGCTATCAGCACTCACACAAGGATCCATTATAGAAATCTGGTCGGTCAAGACGTGTTCTGCATTAGAGAGTCCCAGATATGTTATAGTATTTTTCCAAACGAAAAAAGCCGATAATTTGCATGAAGACGTCACCTTGTTCGATAATGCCAATATCAAATCCATACGATTGGCTCTGAATAGCGACTATTATCCGCAAGAAAGAATGCTATTGGACTTTTCCGAAGACCAATATGCCGACGCTCACTTCAACTATACAGAGTTCAACAAGAGCTATCATAACTGTCAACAAAAACGCTCTCTAGTGGATTTCAATGAATTCAAAACCCGACCAATGTTTGTTATCGATTGCTCGAGGCGCCATCTAGGCATGAAGTCGTCTACAGTTGACATAAAGTTGGACATTGAAGCGACGACAGGTTTCCCTCCCGACACCAAAGCCTATTGCATCATCGTTCATGACCAAATCATAGAACACCTGCCACTCAGCGAAATTGTTCGAAATATCGCCTAGTTATAGGTGTTGATGTCACACCAGTCAGACGTCAGTTTGCTCCGAAGAGTCATGGAGATCACACTGGTTGACATTCAAGCGTTCATGGTTGAGGGTGAATTCATTCCGAAGGAAATGGCTACCCGCATTGGCAAAAAGACGAGTCATTTTCTATTCAAGCCATCTGTAGAGTTTTCCAGTTTGAACAAAGAAGATAAAAAGATGGCGAATCATGTGGAACGTTACGTTCATGGTTTAAAATATTCCAGTGGTTATGTGGATTTGAATGAGCTGGATCAAATACTACGAGATAACCTGCAGCAGACAAACATCATCTACGTAAGAGGCCATCAAAAGATTCAGTTTTTGCAGCGAAAATGTGCAGAGTTGGAGATGACCAATCACATTGTTAATTTGGAAGATTTTGACAATTCTTGGTGGCAGCCAATAACGTTTCTACAATCCATTCCACCCTGCATGAATCATTTCCATGGAGGAAGGTTCCAGTGCAGTCTTCACAATGTCGATACTTTATATAATTGGTTATGTAATTTATTACCAAAATGAAAAAATATATAATAATTTCAGAGTGTTTATTCATCACATCCCTTATTTCTCAGTATTCCAACAATAACAATTGAAATTAAAATAAGTGAGCATATTAGTGAACAACAAAGTGTCAAAATTTCAATGACATTGACAGTATCTTGATCCAATTTTGCGGAGGATTTTTTCAATGCAAGTGTCTGCCAGTCTCCCATTTCGCCGTCACTGCCATCAGAAAACAATAATTTCAATTTATAGTGGATGCTGCTTTCATTAACATGTTGCGACATGTCGAATGAATATACAGGTAGTTTGTTATCATTGACATACATTCTACTCATCATCTTCCAATCACACTGTTGTGTACGATTCACATCAAAGCATACGGCTGCATTCCTCGTATTGTACGGTATGTTTGTGTAAAAGACGTTGTTGCTCAGAGCTGTCAATAGAATGAAGCTTGCTTTCAGTATCGCCATCTGGTAGCTGTGTTGGTTGAATTCTTCTTCTCAATATAGGTGTAGCTGTGCGTCTCAGATCCGTAAACACCTTGTCCCAATCACTCAAATTTTCAAAATCTTCAAACAGACAAACTTTCTGCTCATACAATTGGATGTCTGCGCTGAGTTGTCTAACCTTCAAGCCAAATTCTTCTAGTGCACGTCTGTATTCGTCAGAAGATATGATACAACTGTTTTACATCCATACTTTCAACCCACATCTTATTACATCTCTTTCCCTCTCTCTCTCCCTCTCTCTCTCCCTTCCTCTCTTCTTTTTTTTTCTCTCTCTCTCTTCTTTTTCCGTCTCTCTCTTTCTCGTACACATCATCCAGACAAGGGTGTGGGAAAAGAATACACAGAAAAGTCTAATAATTGTTTCTATATTCTAAATTGTAAAAGTGTATAATAGTATAAATGTAAAAAGGAATAATAAAAATGAAAAAACAGTTTATACAATGAAATATGAATATTAGGAATAATTAGATAATACTAAAATAATTGAAAATATACATATATACAACATTTGGTAAATTATTGGATGAATAAGAAAAGTTACATTTTTTTCATGGGAAAATAAGTCATCAATACAACAGCGTTGGTTTGAAAATTCTGATGCAAAAATACTAAGGAGAAAATCAATCCGTCAGACTGTAGTGACCCCACGGAAGTGTGTCAAACGAATCGTGAATCAGTTTCCGCTTATCATCTTTGGGACTCAGGCCAATTTCAGTCTGCTCGATGGAAAAAACATCGTGAGCGTAGGGACGAATCGTTTGCTGGGCTACGGTCTCTTCTTTCCAAGCCGTCAGACAATCCACATAGTCATCAAAAGTCAACTTATTTCTGACAACATATTTCTTGACACCCTTGGATTTTTTAGTTGTACCAAAATTTTCCAATTCCCTATCTAGCCGTTCTTTACTGAATCCCTTTCTTCCCAATCGCTTTCTCTCTTTTTCAATATCCTCATTCGTTATATCCAATTTATAACTGTACATCTTGGACCGTAGTCCAGCAAAATGCGTAATGATCTTACCGTTCGCCTCATCCTTTAATAGGCCCAAGACTTCTTTATTTATTCGAGGTATGCCATAAATATTGTCTGGAGCATAGTCCAGACGTGTCAAATCTCTCGATATTTGCATCAATCACCTCACTATACACATCGTCACATACAATTTCGTAGATGAAGCTGTCCGTATCGGTATACATGAGTTTTACGTCAGCTCCAAGCTTTGGCAACATGAAATTGTAGTGGAAATCATACATGACAAATTTTTGACAAGTCAAGGATACACATGCCAATGTAGAGAGGTTTATTGAAAATCAGCTCTGCTTTTTTCAACTCTACTGCCACCAAATTGTCATCGAAAACTGTTCGTTGTTGGAACCGAGGACTTGAAATTAAATTTTTAATGCCATAGCGGCCTTCATACATTCTGACTAACTTAACTGTTCTATGATTACGAATATTCTCCATCGTCTTCTCAAACACCGCATTATTGGCCAATTTCCTTGAATCTTTTTCAAAATCGTTTGTGGCTAGAGTCCTCAATCGAGTATTCAACTCGATGTGGGGCTTTAGCCACGTGGATTGTTTGAACTTCAATACTTTATGAATCTTGGTCAATTTCAGACCGTGTTCTAATGCCTGCTTCAAATTTCTGTAATGTAAAGTATATGACTTTTTATCGTACAGCGTGGTCATTAATTTGGATAATTTTGAATTTGGTGGTGTGCGGTGCTCGGGACAAAATGGTTGGTCCTTGTGTAGGTCATGCAACCCCTCAGGATACTCTAAATCAACTTGGAGAATATAGCCTTCTGGACTATTGTCAGTAATTTGGGTTACATCAATGTCAACATTTTCTACCCATGTAAAGCCCCCATAAGGGAGGGGTTCACTCATTGCTTTTCCATAAAGGTTATTTACATCGAGATAAAGAAGGTAGTTTGACGGCTTTTTTGGATCGTAGTCTTTCTGGTACTTATTGTTTGCTTCGCTATACCTATTGCAACAAACCGATACTCCTCCTCTCATCGCCTGCTCCACAAACATCACCATGTCGATGTCTTTGATGATTTGCAGCTTACACCCAGTATACTTGAGCATGCAATCCCAAGTATAGCCGGGCATTGTGTAATACCATGCAGGATCGAGGCCATAGGTATTGAGGGATGACGCACGGAAATTTTCCATGACGTGAGCAAGAAGAAGAATATCGGTCCGCATATATAGGTCGCTATATTCTCCCAGCGATTTCAGCTCGAAAGATTCCCAAACTTTTCGCGCGTGCGCGTAATCGTCGTTCGAAATATTTGTATCGTTCAATTTGTTATAGAAATTTTGAATACTTGGCAACTCGGATTCATCCAATCTCTCCACATTATCGACATAGTCATATGAGAATACTCCTTTTCGTGTCAACAATTCAAATTTCGTCTCATTTACGTCACTGAATTCCTTCTTCAGAATTTTCAAATCATCGACCTTCAACGTTGACACTAGAGCATCGAGACTGGTTCCCAAAAAGCGAAAAGAGTGGATGAATCGGAATTTTATGCTTGTTTCATCATCATGTTGTGTAAAGAAAATGTATTTTTCGCGATTAACCGGGAGTACGCTCACTCGTCTCCGCTTGGAAATGTCTCTGATTATAAAATGCGAATCATATCCTGAGAGGTTGTGGAACGTAATGGAAACAACGAACAGTTTCCTAAAGTTGGGATTACAGGGAGCCTGGTGTGCGAAGCCTCTGAATGCGCCAGTAAAATGGTCGTGGTCACGTATGATAACGTCTTTTGCCTTGAATTTCTGTTCACAAATGTGGCAGATGGTTGCGCCACTGGTACTAGCTGGTTTGACTACCATTGAAACGATATTTTTCAATTTGGATTCGACAAATTTGTCAATTTTAGACATTTCACGGGCAAACCAGTCCATGCAATCTCCACCCCTATGACTACGATAAAATGACAAAGAGTCATCGAAAGAACATTTAAAATAGTACCCAGCACTGTATGCTTTATGATGTTGATACTTTGAAGTGGTTTTTGAAATTTTAGAATTACATTTCTCCAACTGCGATTCGAAATCAGCATTAATGATGAAAGGACATGTCTGCTTATACACATGGTTCTTGAATTCTACAAAATCATACTTGGGGAATGAAATTTTCTCATTATTAATTTTTTCACATTGAGCGGCATGACTATCAAGCTTCTCCTGGCAATAGTAATAGTCGAGGCACAGATCGCAAATAAATTTCTTACTACGATTTTTGTTGAGTTGATTTGATACTAGTCGTGGAAGGTCCTTAATCCAGACATAGTGATATTTCACGTTAACGTTTTCCTCAACATTATCATTATCGGGAGGAGCTTCATAGTCATTCAATTTTGGGAAATATTTGCCCTGAATTGAAAGCAAATCAACGTGTCGATTGGATTTATGCTTAGTCAGTCTGGTGGGTACTACAGAGTAAAATGTTCGTTCGTTGACTTCTGTCAACTCTAACGCATAAACATTCACCGAAATAGCATTCATTTTTCAAATTTTGTGATTTGGGGCAGCTTCATTGGTATGTCTAATCCTTTAATGTTCAAAATCTGTGAATAGTGAGGATAATTCTCAACTCTATTTGTATGTGCGTCAGCAGGATGCAAACAACTGACTATGCTCCAAAAGAAGCATGCCTCATCATAATTTTGAACGTTAATGCAAGCCCGCTTTTTCTCAATCTGCACTGGCAATTTGATATATGATGAGCCATTGCCCATTTCATATTTATTAATGGCAACCTCCAGAGAAATAATTTTGCTCAAGGCCTACCCGCTATTCTTCTCGGCAAATTCGCTAAGCTTATTGAGGATCACATCTAGCACATCGATTTTGAACCAATCGGCTAGGTCCGTTCCTGCGTCCACGATGGCATTGGGAGTCCCAAAATGTTTGCGGTCAACCAATTCCCCATTATTTGACTGCTTAATGAAGTCACCGGAAAATGTAAAGTTGACTTTTAACATTGAAAAGCGCCCCAAAATTTTTGTAATTCTCTTATTTACTAATCTAAATGAATCCTCCGAAAAGTCGATAATCTCCTTATGTCTCAAATTCAGAATAAGACCGGTCTGCACTCTCGACGCGAAGATTGAATTAACATCAATCCAACAAATATAGGGCTTCAGGCCGGAGCCAACATGTCCTCTATTCATAGTTTTGATGAAAAATCTCATCCGTTTCAGTTCCCCGATCTTAGTCTGAATTTTACGCTTCAAACCAATCGAAAAAGTATTTCTTTTCAATGCTGAAATACATTTCCGTATGTGTGAACGGATTGATTTCAATACAGAAAGTGCCAATAATAAAAGTGTTTCGTCAACATTGGTCAAGGTTTTATTGATGCTCTCCATTGTTATATTGATGATATTCTTCCCAAATGAAAAAAATGAAGCTTACATTAATTCTCCAGAATTTCGAACGAAGCTGCTGGATTGGCCTTCCCAGTCTGCACCTTTCCTCTGAATACTACGGAATATTTCCCGAAATATTCAATGTGACGGAAATAGGTCTCAGTTACACGACTGGGCAGTAACACAACAGAGTCCTCCAACTCAATCAGAACAGATTTACCAAATTTTGTGGTGACCACTTTCGCTGTCTTGATTGGTTGGGGTTGCCCGAGCAGAAGATCCATCAACTTCACGCTTGGTTTCTGTTGTTTTGGAGCAATCAGAGAAGCCGCGTTGATGTGTAGTAAGATCCATCTGGTGGGAAGAAAATGGACAAAAAACATCAGCAGTCCAACAATGTCATGATGAACTTGATACTGGGATGGATTATTTTCGATAAAACTAGAAATAAAATCAATCTGCGATTGATCATTGACACTTTCATTGAATTGTCGCTCAAAAAAAAACTTGGAATGAATTTATTTATTCAAGATGGCGACGTGACGACGTATGAATAATTTGAATTTCACGCCCGTATTCAGTGGGCGTGACCTCCAACCAAATGCTGGTCTCTGATTGGCTTGGTCTGATAGTCACATAGCCCCTCTACTCTCAAAGAAGTTACAAAAGGCATCACAATTTCCTAGAAGGATTTCTTCAAGATATCTTTAGGACCTCTTTGTGCTGGCTGGGATATTATCACTATGAACAATATTTCACATCTGATTGAAAAAACTGAGAGGAAACTATAAATATAGTTTTTCAATATGACAGATATATAATTCCAGTAACTTGAACCTCCTACCAGAGGAATGCACAACTCCTGGATTTCGAATAGATATGAGGGGTGTTGCGATACCTGATTTCGAGGATTTTGTCGAGTACTATCCGACGGCCTTGTTTTGCGTGAAAATTTTCATCGATAACAAAATGAGAGATAAAATAGTGGAAGAAGCAATGTCGAATTTATTCAGAAAATATCATTCTTATCAGAGTATGATTCGAAATATATTGATTTGAAAAGTTTGGAGTCCCACTATCTGTTCGATTCACCTCAGCTCATCGTGAATATTCAACAATCGATTGAACACGGTTGAAACTTTGTTGCATATTCACGATGAACTGAGGTAAATCGAACAGATAGTGCGTTCACAGTTGTTACTTGTGACAAAAAAATAACGAATAAATGAATACTTTTCGTATCTCACTCTAATCCCAGCAAACATCGAATATCTGGCCACCTTCTGGCCCAAGGTATAATCAGTCGGCAGAGGGCTGGCAACGGCTGAGCTGCACGGGCGAACGTCGGCCCATTGTGTGGTATAGTGTAATCGTTCATCCATAATCCAGCCAGCACTTGACCAGTAGTATCAAATCGTGATGCCATTTCACTACGTCGTCTAAACATCGGCCTTGTATTGTATATTGAAATCATTCAACTTTAATCCAGCTAACACCGGGCCAATGAAAGGCATCCGCGCTTTACCAGACTTCATCATAATTATATATGATATTACCTACACATCAACCCTCTCCTGTGTAATTCCGATGACAAGATATCTATACTTTATAATGAAAAAATTTGAAACTAAATATTGGGGAACACTTAATCAGTTGGTACATAATATATATGATACGATTGTAAATAATGCAATATTTTTTCTGCAAACTCTATGATTAATAACAGTTTTCTAAAGTAGGTAGTAGGAGTCGGACAAACGAACTCTCCCCACTTTCGACACTGTTATGTACAATAAAATTGGTTGGTACATCTTCATTATCTTCTAGTGCTACCTATATACCGGGTGATCCACGGTGGATGGCCTATTAGGAGTATCTGGAGAACGAAAAGACGAAACATTCTGAAAATTAGGATGCTCTGATAATTGAACATTGTCTATCCGTCTAAAATATCTTCATCGATACAGTGTTGCCACTTCTATCAGAAACAACTAGCAACTTTGTTATTTCAAATGGAACACCCTGTATTTCATTGCATTTTTAGATTCTACCTGAAGAGCTGATTTCATCAATGCATCATACTTGGGGTCTAGCAGGAATGATTACAGAGATATAGGGTGTTCAAAATCGCGATTTTTCAATTTTAGGATTATTTTGTGTCAAAACTATTCATTATCGATCTAAACGGCTTACATGTCCCTATCTTAACTTTTGATTCACTATCTACTGGAATTTAATTGAAAAAAATACAGGGTGTTTCAATATTCAGAATTCTGATCACCCTGTATCTGTTCCTATTAAATGTCAGTAGATAGTGAATCGAAAGTTGAGATAGGGACATGTAAACCGTTTTAATCGATAATGAATAGTTTCGACACAAAAAACTCCTCAAAATTGAAAAATCTCTGCAATCATTCCTGCTAGACCCCGAGTGTAATGCATTGATGAAATCAGCTCTTCAGGAAGAATCTAAAAATGCAATGAAATACAGGGGGCTCCATTTAAAATAACGAAGTTGCTAGTTGTTTCTGATAGAAGTGGCAACACTGTATAGATGACAATATTTTAGAAGGGTAGAGAATGTTCAATTATCAAATCATCCCAATTTTCAGACTATTTTGTTCTTTCGTTCTCCAGATACTTCTAATAGGCCATCCACCGTGGATCACCCTGTATAAAGTGATCCTTTCGACAGTGATGGAGGAATAGGTGTCAATTCACATATTACATTATTTTTCGTTCTTCAACTTCCCGTTGTTTACGTATAGGTATCCGATATTTGCTCGCTGATAGGTTAATAGACCTACCACCTAATGGAGTCATCATAATTCACTAAGAAATTCAAAACAAAACTTGGGTGGGTCACAGAAACTCGTCGACTTTATCGAAGAATTAGTAATTGTTGTCCTCTGTTATGATATCATTATTATAAGTATTCATTGATAGTACTAATAAGTCATCCGTAGTCAATATATAACAAGAAGTGAGAATGGATCACTTGGTAAGATCCCGGTTTCGTAATCCAAAGGTCGCAGGTTCGAATGCGGCGACCGGTCTTTTCTTTTTCAATTTTAGGTCTGACGGTATACAAACATCGGTCCGGCCATCGGCCAGAGTGACCTATTGTCTATTGACGTCTGACCGACGTCGTTTGCCGATCTTTTGCCGCGTTAGCAACTTCAGGCAAGCAGGTTCTGGGCCGACGTATTAACGACCGAAATTGTTTGCTGGGATAAGAATAATATTCTGAGGTAAATTCGACATCGGCCCTTCCTTCTTGTATCTCTCATCTTGTTATCTATGAAAATTTTGACGCGAAATCAGAGGGTAGGATCAAACTCGATGAAATTTCCAAAATGAGGTATCGTAACATCCCTCATCACAATTCAAAATCTGGGAGAGTTGTGCATATAAATAAGAAGGGTTTCTTGATTCAATGCAGAACAGCATGATTCAACCATATGAATGAGTCCAACCAAATATTTCTCTACAGAACTTACTCGATGTACTCATAAGAGAGAATCTTGAATCGAACAAATAGTTTTTAATCATTTCAGTATGTATTGGTCGAAGCAAGAATCAATCAGTTCAAAACGAGAAACATCATCTATATCAAGTTAATCCCCCATCATAGTTGAACAATTTTATTCTTGAATCAATCAATTCCAAGCTGGTTACAAATAGATAATGTCTCAATATAATGAATATTTTTCCAGAAGATCCTTATTCTTGTGCCACAAGATTATAATTTTGAAGGAAATCAAAATACAGCTTAGTACCTACTATCAGAGTATTGATGGTTTTAAATAAACTCTGACAGTTGGTAAACAAAAGGCATTATCATAAAACCTTGTCCATTCTACATTATAGCATCTCAAAGATGAGAATAGTTGGATGAAATATGGATGAAAACATGTACATAATAATAATAATAATAATAGAAGAATTTATTGCCAGTCTAGTTAACTCGGTACATGAAATTGAATTAGTTAAACCACTGACAAAAGGAAGAGTTCGCGCTTTGCCTGCTAACACAGTTAGCAGGTGTACACTCTCTTACACTCAACCTGTAAAATAAAAAAACAAACTTATGATTGGACTCTAACACTCTAGTCCACTAACTTATAAACTAGTTTTATAATTACTAATCAAATAAAAAATGATTATATTGAAATGCAAATGAAAATTATTTCGTAATGCCGAGAAGGTATAATCTCAGTAATAGAAAATTGTTACATATTGATATCATTTGAGAGAAGTTTTCTTTTCAATAGTTCTTTGAATGTTTTTAAACTCCTTATTTTTGCCAGATCGGGAATCCTATTGTACAAGCGAGCAATCAAGTAACTGAATGAGGACTGGTATGATGTGGTTCTGTGCTGAGGTAAACATAGCTGGGCTCTATGTCGCAAGTTCAAGTTATGCACATCAGTGCGGTAGGTAATTTGGTCATATAAATAGGATGGTTTTCTGGTTTGAATAACATTGTGATAAAGCGTGCACGAGTGCAAAATCCTCCGTTGGTACATAGTTAGCCAGCCTGTATTTTTTATATACTCTGATATATGATCACGCCGTCTAAGACCATGTATCAGACGTATGCAAGAGTTCTGTAGAACTTGCAGGCTTCTGCTGTCATCAGATGTGATTGATGGGCCATAGACAGCGTCAGCATAATTAGTATGAGACAAAATCAGAGTTTCTGATAGAATGATTTTACTCTTTTGATTCAGCAGATGTCTCTTGGAAAAAATTAATTTGAGATTACTGTATGCCCTCCGCAAGATAAGTGATACATGTTTGTTGTACCTCAGGGTATTATCCATTATGACTCCTGAGTTTTTGGCAACGTCTGTTAAAGTAAGAGGTTCATTGGCTAGTGAAATATTTATATTATTCGAGCATCTTAAACGTGCGGCTTTTCTACCAAATATCATTAATTTTGACTTGGAGGGATTCATGGAGAGGCAGAATTTATTGGAAATTCCAAGTAGTGACTGAAGATCGTTGTTCAGGTTATCGCATGCTATATCGCGGTTAGTCTCAGGGAAGGTTATGTATAGTTGGGTATCATCCGCGTAAAAATGGGAGTTACTGTGCCTCAGGCTCTTATGGAATTCAAATGTGTAGAGTATGAATAAGATGGGACCCAATATTGATCCTTGTGGCACCCCATTCTCCAGGCGAATGAACTCTGAAGATATTCCGTCAATCTCAACGGATTGATAGCGATCAAAGAGATAATTCTTCAGCAGTTTTATGGCTATGCTGTTAAAACGTATGAAATGAAGAATAGCTAATAATAATTCGTGTTTAATGCGATCGAACGCTTTGGTGTAATCCAATAGAATAAGCAAAGTTAACTGTTTCTGGTCTTGTGCTTGAAGGATATCATCGGTGACCTTCAAGAGCGCAGTGGTACAGCTGTATCCCTTACGAAAGCCCGATTGTGTTTCTGGTAAGATATCATACGTGTCTAGGTAGGCCATGATTTGTTTATGCATTATTTTCTCAAGAATTTTCGAGATTACGCAAAGCAAGCTAATAGGGCGTAATGAGCTATAGTCATCAGGATTCTTCACCTTGGGAATTGGTAGTATTTTGGATCTTTTCCAGGTAGAAGGGAATACACCATTTTCCAAACAATAATTGAATATATGGCATAAGTAAGGTAAGATAGTAGGGCATGCGTATAAGACCATATTAATTCCAATACCATCTACTCCTTGCGCTTTGGATTTTATAGACAAGATCGTTTGATAGATTTCCTGTTCATTGGTAGGTGGAAAGAGAAATTGACTATCTTGTGAAATAGTGTTATTTGAGTAATAATTTATAACATCTCTATCTGGTTTCAATTGGCTGATAGATGAATTTACAAAATATTTGTTGATTTCAGATACATTTCTTAGATTGTCTGGAATGGTGTTCGGCTTGTTAGAAAGACTCCCAATTTTCTTCAGTTCCTTCCAGAATTGAGCATTGTTGACATTTTTATTCAAACGGAATTCAAAATAGGCTCTTTTTTCTCGATCTATCGCGTTTTTCGTATAGTTTCTGATGTTCTTGTAATATTCCCAGTGCTGTGGAAGTCGACTGTGTCTATACTTAACAAGTGCTCTATCTCTCAGTGACATCATTTTACGAATAGTGTATGTAATCCAGGGCGCAGGAGGCCTTGTTATTTTCACTCTCCTCAAGGGAGCATGATAGTCGAATAATTCCAAAAGTGTAGAGGTGAGGTAATCAACTTTCTCATCGATATTCTGATATTGATTGATGTTAGATAGATTTGAAATTGAGAGATCTGCTGCAAAAAATTCAGCGTTAAAGTTTTTAAAGTCACGATAGGTGTGGTAAAAATCAGAAGATATTTCTTTGGTTATTTCTATGTCACAAGCTATCATACAGTGATCTGATAGGACTGATGCATCAGTTACCTGAATATTATCAGACTTGACAGTTTCACTACAAATGATGGTACACTGAGGGAAAAAATTTGTAGCCGTTACTAAAAAATTAGTAACTACAGAAACATTTTTTAGTACGATAGGGGACAGCAAGCATTAGTTGTTGCCATAACTAACTCTGTTTTTCTGGAAACGCCTATTTGCCTCAAATGAAAAGTTTAGTTGAGTCATCTACGACGTTGTTGTGGTAACTAATAAGCATTTTCAAGCTATTTATTTGCCACAATCAAGATACATAGTTATGACAATTATATTGTTAGTACTGTTTCAATATATGTTTGTTATCACAACAAATTATCCCAGTTGGGGCAATTACTCATTTCTTCTGACTTTAATAGTGAGTGTGTTGTTGCAAATTAAATATTTAATTGTGAATGAAATGGAATCTAGTTTCTATTAAAAGTGATTTAGTAACGTTTGAAATGTAATTTAGTTATTCTGGCAACTTATCAATTGAAATCAAGGCCCCATTCTGAGGATAACAGTTTGTATGCCATTTTCCTTCCAATTTCCAATGGAATCGTGAACAGGAATACACCACACACCGTAAGTGCCACAGGCCACAGCCCAGCAAAAAGAGAGGGAATCATAAATATACACCGTGTACACGTGACGTCGGATGGACGTTTCTCACCGTCAGCCGTCGTAAACTGAACTGAATTGTGAATAGGTACCTAGACCTGATAACTAGTGACGCACAGATAACGATGGTAAACTGCGAATTATTATTTTGCCAACCAAATGCCAAATGGCTCAGCGCAAAGTGCGAAAAAACACAAAACAGTGATTTGAAAACACACAGAGCAGTGAACCAGCAAGAACACGACGCTCTCGGCTACACTAGACAATTATTTTATTTATTTTGTCTAAGCTGGACGACCGTGCGATCTACCCACTATTAAGGTACAAGTTCAAATGATGAAACAGGAACACAAACAGATGCAAGATGCAATTTTTGCCGGTGGGTCCCGAAGAGAGGCGAGGCGGTCCCGAACGACGCAGTACAACTTAAATTATTAGTTATGGCTAAACAATTTCTGCTATGAATAATAATAAACCTTTTATGATAAATGTGCCATCAGTTGTGGCAAATAGTCAGCTGTTGTTAGTAACCCCAGAATGAGGTATTTTAACCCCAATATGAAATTTTAATAAAAGAGTATGATATATACAGACTTGTTCGGGAATTTTATTCAACTTAATTCCACCTATAGTAATGCTTTTATATCCCTAATGAATCTATCATAACCTAATTTGTGAACAGATCTAAACCTACCTTATTTTGACCCACCCTAATGTAACCTACCCTAACGTAACCCAGTCTACCAGAAATGAAATACAGGAACTTAGCAAAGTATTGTTTGTCTTATAGAAAATTGTACAAAGAGGAATTTCTGAATAATGTTAAATATATATTTCTTTCACAGTCCAGGGAACAAGTAAGCAGGAAAACTATTACTAGTACCACCCGGCACTCACCACCTCCCATTGATATTCAGAACAATAACAAACCTTTCTCTTACAAAAATTTGTATAGGGACGAGTGCCTCGAAAGTTTCAAAAGCGCCTTGTCCAAAATTGACAATTCATGATGTAGATCACGGCAGTTGAAAATATCAACATTTCATTAACCACCCCGCACGTAGAAGACCTGATTTCCTTCGAAGATGACGAATTGCCTGTCATCCCGTCCATTGAGACAGACCTAATTTCTTTCGAGGACGATGGGTTAGTTTCACTACCATCCCAGCTTAGTGACGTGACGAAAAAACCACTGAGGAAAATGAATCAGATTCGGCCTCAAATTGTCTTTCGGAGGAATCCGAAGAATCGAAATTTACACAAAACGATTCAAATCTGGTTTTGACGTCCACTGAGCAGGCCTTGACACAGGGCACCTTGGTTGGAATGAGTCCTAGGAGAATTGGAGAGTTCAACACAGGGGATGAGGTAATGGTGGTGTACTTGAGGGGTGAAAGACAAACAAATGTCAAGTGGTTAGGGCCGTATTATATATCAAGGAAAATCGACGATGAAGATTTCGAGATAAATCTGGGACCCATGGGGAATGGTAAAACTGACGTGGTGCATTATAGTAGGATACTACCCTACAACCATCCATGTGCTCCAACCTTTTTGTTTTCGAATGAGGAGAAAGACGAAGAATAAGTCTGTTTTTCCCAGCTCCTCCTCACTTTGAGTCACACGCCGTATCATTATCACCCTGTACATATAAATGTTAATTTTTTTTTGTCTCAATTTTTTTGTTTCTCCTCGCAATGCCACTTTATGAGAAACTATATCAGATTACTAGAAAAATTTGACTTCATTTCATTAGATCTAGATAATTCTATTCAATCAGGAGAGAATTTCAAAAATCAATTTTTCCTATTTATATTATTTTTGTTCGAGTACTACATTTCAAATTCCGATTCATCAGCGATGTCAACAATGTTTGAATTTTATTCTGAATAGCAAAGAAAATACTACATGTTCATTTCTGCAATTTAGTCAACGCAACCGAAGTTCAATCCACACTGCTATAGATGGGTCACACAGCTGATGATATCACCATATTATTGTAGGTAAGATCATATTTCACGAACGTCACTAGCAGCACAAGACAACTCGGTAAAAACAATTCGCGGAGATCTTGCATAGGACGGCTGGACATTTAATACTTATTCAATTTAGCATCAACTGCATATGGTTTTAGTATACAGGGTGACTCCAAATTTCGAATACAAAACTGAAGCATAGAGACATTGTTTTCCTGGTGTAATTTCTGTTTCATTCAAGTTCTAAATGAGTTCTTCCTGAGAATTTGATTTTTATTTATTCGTTAATTTTTTTTCTTTGAAATAATAGATTTCGAGCGGTAGCAAATGAATTACAGAAGCCTTGAAGTTTCGTCTATTCTCGAATTGAGAAAAGATAATTTTGAGAGGAAATTTCTTGATTTCAAGAATTGTTTTTTAGTATTTTTCTTTTTGAAAGAGTGACTTTAACGTCATTAACTGGACTCTAGGTATGCAGAGGGTTAGGAAGAGGTGAGATATTTCTGTTCTTCAGTTATATCTACAGAATGTTTGTTATTAACACATAGAAGAGTAATTTGTTTGAGAATTTTATGTATTAAGGAAATTGGTACCTTGGTATAGTGAAGCAAGTTGTTGAATTTGAATTGAATGATGAGAGAATGGAATTGAGAATATAAGATAGAGAGAAATAATTGATGAATGTTGAATTGAAGATGAGAAGTTGTATATTGAAGATGATTGATGGTATAGTGAAGATTGATAATGATGAATTTGAAGATGATTTATGAGATATTGAAGATGATTATGGTATATTGAGGATGATTAATAGTGTATTGAAGATTATGAAAGTTATTGTTGAATTTTTGTAATGAATTGATATGAGATTAATTTTATCATTATGATTTACTGATGGGTTAAGTAGTGATTACTAAACAGTTCGGCTAAGGAAGTTTGGCAGATGCTTCGTCAAGTACAAAAGTGAAAATTCACCCTTCGGCCAAGACATAACACGTAAGTTATGTGCTATGTTATGAAAAGGAGATTCGTGGCACATAAGTGTCATGCAATGCGTGTTGCAATGTAATGAGTTGAATGGAAGTAATCAAATTGTTTCAGATATCTAAAAGATATAATCCAATATTCGTCGTTGGTATTAGCCAGGAAAGTAGTTGTTTTCTTTTAGATATCTCTACAATTTGATCGAATGAGAGCGGGGTACTAATTTGAAATTTCAAGTGCATCATTATGATATGATATGACAATAATATGTGTTGAGAGCAAAATGTTAAGTTTTCAGAATCCACTAGTTGTTTTTTTTTTATTTCAGTGGAAACCACTCTGCTCACCTACCGATTCAGACAAGATTTTTTTTTCAGTGTAATAGTTCTTAATCAATTAAATTTTTGGGAAATCTTCGAGTTTTGAAGAAGGATCCTAAAAAACTATCAAAATTTCACTTTGTTAAGTTGAATACATATTTTTGTGTTTTTTCGGTTGTTGTTGGTATTCGTTGGTTTTATCATTGTTTTAATCCTGGGAAATGACTCCCACTCTCCCGAATTTTTGTTGTTGTGATTTGTCGAGAAGGATTTCCAGAATAAAATTGAGAATCAAGACGGAGAGTGGTGGGAACCTAAGCAACTCAAAACTATATCTTGAAGTTATTCCAAACAAATATTCTTGTTCTTATAGGAAGTACTAATATATGGGCATGCATATAGATATATATGTATATATTTTTGTGATAGGGTAAACATGGTAAAGGAAACAGACATTTAGGAATAGGGACGAACGAAAATATAAAAAGAGCCTGCCATTTATGGAGCTATACATAGTAATTAGAAGTAGGAGATTTTTTCCATGGTGGGAACATGAGGAAACGAGAGTATTTGGGAATATAAAAAGGGCCTGCTTTTCATACATATATATGTATTAGGAATAGTGAAAAACCATATTTTGGTTAGGGAAAGAGTGGAATATTTGGGAATCAGTAATTTTTTTTTTTCGTTTATATATTTTTTTATTCCTTTTCTTAATATCAGGATGTTAAATAAACACTTACTGCGGCATGTCTCTTTGTTTCATGTGAGGGGAGACTACACACGGAAAATGGAAAGGCACTGGTACCCAGCTGACATGGCAGGACCCCACGAGGCAAAACGGCTGATGGAGGAGTTGAAAACTCTGAAGGCTGACACCTTTGACATACCAGGAGACCTAAGAACATAATGGTTAGAAATTGATGAAGATGACAATAAGGGGTGAGGTTTTTGGACGCCATTTCAGAATAAGGACACCAGAAATGTGAAGATAGGATCCTCAAAGTACTTACCAAGAGTGGCTTTGAAGCTGTTCACGAGAACCGAGTCGGAACACAGCAACAGGGGGTTGTGCGTTCACCATCATCCACCGTCGAAGCAAGCCGCAAACAGGGTGAAGCAGATACTCGCAGGAACGTTCCACAGAGGTCACACATACGAGTTGCATTGAGGAAGCTATAGTCAACCATATCTAACCTAGAGAATGGAAATAGATATCATGAGACAGAGCCATGAGGTAACAGTTTGGCTTACCAAGCAACACTCCCAGGATAGAGACTGGAACACATGGAAAACCTTTGGGAAACACCACAAACACCCTGTATCTGGAAATTACCCATGAAAAAACAACAAACAATAACCAATATCCCCGAGCGATAGCCCATGCTATCAATACCGCAAAACATGAGTCAACGGGTTATACCCCATGTTTCTTGAATTTCGCACGACACGTCCCAGCAAACATGTATCGCGCGGGCCTTTAGACGCCCTCCAAAAACTGCCGACAGTCAACATCAGCGGGCCACAATCATGATACATCGTCGGCCCGGCTAGCTCGTGTCGCACCGGCCGCTAGTAGGCCGCCCGACTATCTACCGACACTATTCGGTTAGAAATAAAAAAAAGATATAGTCGGGAGTCGGACTCGAACTTGCGATCGAACGGATATCCAATCAACTGTCAGACGCTTATACCACTAGGCTACTGCAAAACTTGAAAGATACTATTACGAATCCATCAGTCAACAGAATTGAAATAGTACAATACTTCAATTATATTTGATATTTGATCATATACGATATACCTATCATAACTTGTTGATTCGACGACGTAGAATAGGTTTAGTCTGATAATGTTCTAGCCACATTACTTTTCCAGTGTTTGATCTATTACTGTGAATCAAATATTTTTCGAATATAGGTAAAGAGCTGAACTTCGCATTGGAGCATCATTGTTATAATATAGGGTGATGAACAAATATTTAGCTCAAAATCATTACCACAAAAATGGATTGGTAGACAATAACGAGTTTAATTATTGTTATATAACATATATCATTATTCTTGATGTCGGACGATAGTTTGCTGGGATCAATCATGAAAATGCATAAAAGTATTCTGGCGATATAAAACTCACCAACTTTTTCTAAATAATATTAATATTATCACGCCGTTTAACAAATACCTGAAGACAAGTGACAGACAACTGACGCGATCTACGGACACAGAACTAAAACACGAAAATAAATTAGCAGTACTACCAATGCTCAAAAACCCAGTGATGCCAACATTGCGTTTGGTTCAGTTACCACTGACCTGTAAACAACATACATACTGCGTCAAAGCGACATCGGCACGATTGTCGGGAATTTTAAACGGGCAATTTCTGGCTGAATAACAAACATCCATTATAAACATGCGTACGTTCAGCCATGGCGGCAAAACCGATGTCGTTTCAACATTTTAACGACATAGGTGTGCCGCTGCCGACAACTAACCGCAGTTACCAGCAATCGGCCGCCTATTTACCGCTCAATCATGTTTGCTGGGGTTCCATTGAGTGGAAAATTTTATGGAGAAATACAATCCACGGCGGATCTAGAAGTCCTTCCAGGGGATCGGGACACTTACGCATCGGATTTACACTCATTGAGAGATATCTTTCAAGAAGTTCGTGAAAACCTGCATAAATCTTATGAAACAAGTTCTTCTCGTTATAATTTGCGGAAGAGGGAACATTCCTTTGGAGTGGGAGACAGAGTTTGGAGGAGGAACAAAGTCCTCTCGGATGCTGCAGCTAAATTTTCTGCCAAACTTGGCCCCAAATATGTACTGTGTACAATTATTAAGAAAGTCTCACGACTTGTATTCTCGTTGAGAAATGCCAATGGATCACCTGGTGGTGATTGGCACGTCAAGGACTTGAAACCTTACCTAGGTTCTAATTCCGACGTTTCGATAGGGTGAATAACCCAGAGTATAAAATTATATTCTTGTAGATATTGCCTTGTTTATATCTTGATGATGATTCCTGAGATATAACGATATTGGTGAGTTTTGTTTGGCCAACAAAACCGTTTTTGTAAATTTTGTAGATAACATAACATTCGCGAATGAAATTTTTTTGAAAATAATTTGCAGGTATTGGAAGCAAGACGTCGTCTTGAATATCGCACAAATTTTCCATGATGTTTATTTTTAAGTAGACATTCCCGATTTGGACTTTACCCTATTGTGACTCACCGATTATGACCTTTTTGCTTTTCAAGTCGCCTTCATAGGACGTGTGGTACACGAAGTTACCGTATCATGGGCATTTTGGAAAATGAATCGGGAAAATTGAATTTGGAGAATTTTTTTAGAAAAATTCGATTTCAAAATTTCGAAAATTTTATTTTGACAAATTAGTTAAAAAAAATGGAATACTTACGTTATTCATTTTTTTCTTTTTGGAAGGGGTGGTGTACCGTTTGAGATATTCAAGAAACGGCACGACTTGTTAAATAGGGGTGACGTCAGCTGCACGCTACGCATTCCGATATTTTCACGGTGCCCTGTTACAGATTCATTAACTAGGCCTAGACCGAAGGTGAAGTACCGCTACTACGCGTTAGATGGGGGTGGTAAAATAAATTAAGTAGAATACTGTTAAGGAGTTTTCTTAATTTTTTTGGTGAACGTGACAAAGTCAGAGATTTGTATTGATACAGATTTCATCAAATCATCTAGATGTAGTTGTGTAGCTACCGTTAGTGTCAGATCCAGTACAATTTTGGTACCATTGCTTCAGACTAGGAGAGTCCTGTGGGAAGAACTAGGGTTCCAGTTATGCAGTAGATGTGTTTTCATCATAATAAGGTTTCTTCATCGTCGTAGCCAGTCGTACCTGAAACAAAAATCATATTAATAGGGTGCATGTCATCTAGTACACTCATCAGTGCTACTAACCTATGTTTTCCAAATCCGCAATGATGATGATAGAATGTCTTGTATGAAAGCAGTTTCCATTACACCTGGAATACTATTCGCTTGAAGGCTATTTTGACGCTGTGCAAAACAATAGTTCTGTGCTTCTGATAGTTGTCATGTCAGTTCTCAGATGGCGTTAGGATGATGGAAGATGCGTTGAGCTTGACAAGAAAGGCGACGAAAGAAAAGGGAGCAGGGTGAGAGAAAATGGCGGTGAAAGGCTAGCCAAGTTTGTGAGTCCCAAAAAGAGGGTTTTTGTCACCGTATATTCGGGATCTGTACCCAAAAACCAAATTTTCGTATGTCTTCATAGTACCTAGTGGTTGATAGTAGAAGTTGGGGCTCATTGATACTGATCATAAGCACATCTCATCCTCATGCCTACTTACCACCTCGTGTCATACCGTTTGCTGCTTTCTGTAAGTTCTTTTTGTATTGCTCAATGAAATACATCAGCTACATTCAGGAATGTTTTTCCAGTTGGATGTTCACTGTATTTTGAATTTTGTTTGGTTCAACCATTTTTTTGAAGGATGTTGGGGTTCTTTCCATTAACCCTCCGAGTGGGGTAAGTTACGCCTGAGGGCGAAGGTTTTGTTTAAGTTCGAAAGTACATAGCTTTCTTACAGGGTTTTAGGTCGAAGTATTCAACCTCTAATTAAGGGGTGTCTCTGGATGTACCCAGAAGACGAGTAGGTTAGAAAGCACCATTTTAGTTCAGACATTCAGATGTACCTAAATTAACCCATGACAACCCTTCAGACCATCAGATGTTTAGTCCTGGACCAGAGTTCCTGATATTAGTTCCCAGGTCAACTGGTCCATCGCTGAAGACACTAGCTGTGTAGCTGTTCTGCTGCTATGAACCAGTAGTTCCGGAGGAGCAGTTTGACTGAGAATCAGGCCAGCTATAACCTTTTTTCTTTTATTTCTTTAACAACCAAAATTCCTGCTATGCCCATGTTTTCACCATGATATGACTTTTTAACACTATGTTTATGAAATCCATCCACCATTATTGTGATACTCAACCTTGATCGATTTCGCTCAGTACTGAGCGAACACTGATAGGTATATTTTGAACCAGCACTACTTAATTTCATCAAGTTTTCATTGTGATTCACACACCTTTAAATGTCAAGGCTATATCTGCTTTAACTGTGCTTTATGATTTAAATCAGCAAGAATGTTTTATATCATAAAATGTTAAGAAGTTATTAACATTCCTATAATATTTTCAAATTTTGATGTTGAAATTAAACAACAGATAATTTCTGAAGAGTTGACAGGGGCTGCTAACTGTTGCATTTTGATTGAGGTGCATCAGATATTTTTTTGTAAATATACAGGGTTGCTGGGAAACGTGTTTGATTTCTTTCCACATGCAACACATCTATACAGGGTGATTCTGAACTATATCACAAAGTAAGTCATATTTTCTTGTACCATCATGCTTATATCATTAGGAAAATTGTTTTCTTGAATAGAGCAAATTTTCACTTACCTTTGCCAAGTTCAATTCAAGTGGCGCCTAGGAAATTCTAGTTCACCTTAAGTTATAAATATCTTTGCATCACCATTTGTACCCCGACCACATGCTCTACCGACCCAATGCTAACGGAGATAGTGACTTTCATCTTTTCTAACAAAGATGAGGTTATAATATATTCAATTTCATCCATACCAAAACGACATTTTGATTTATTAAATTTCAGGTTATTTTGCTCTGCAATTTCAAATACAATCTTTAATCGTTGGTTGTGATCTTCAATATTACTGCGCCAAATAATTATATCATCTACATAGACATCTACCCCCACTACTGAATCAAATAACTGTTTTATCGTTCGACTGAAAACTTCTAGTGCTGACAAAATACCATAAGGAAGACGCAAAAATTTGTACCTACCAAAAGGTGTATTAAATGCACAGAGATCAGAGCTCTCTTCATCAAACCTCATTTGCCAGAACCCATTGCAACAATCTATGGTTGAAAAAATTGTTGCTCCCTGTACTTTGCTCAAAATTTCATCTGAGGTAGGGATACTGTAGTGCTCCCTACATATTGCTTATTGAGATCTGTTGGATCTAGACATAATCTGATAGATTTGTCTCGTTTATGTACAATCACCAGTGAGCTGACCCACTTTGTTGGCTTTATGACTTTACTAATAACTCCACTATTTTCTAATGACAACAGTTCTTGTTTCAGCTGATCATGCATGGCGAAGGGAACTTTCCTAGGTGAATGAATGACAGGCATAACATCTGGATTAACTGTTATGTGATGAATAGTTGGTAGACATCCTAGACCATCAAAACAATTCTCAAATTTCTCAACTAATCTGTGGATTTGATTATTACTACATTTCATGACATTGATGTCACATCTGTTGATCGATTTCAACTTACAACATGCCTCCAATCCGAGGAGTGGTACATTATTTACATTAACAATGTGATATTCAATAAAAGTGTCATTATTACCAATACTTGTTTTGATGTTGCATTTCCCCACTGTTTCTAGATTATCCCCATTATAGTTGCTTAGCTTTCTCCTGAATGGTATCAAGGAATGTTTTTTACTAATAGGTAACTTCTCATATATATTCAATGGTAGGACATTGGCCTCTGCACCAGTGTCAAGTTTGAATGAAACACTCCTAATACCATCCAATACACATATCTGATTCCAAGATTTACCTGATTTGAAATCTATATCAGAATTTCCAATATTCCCTAAAAACAATGTGGAACCAATGTCATCCTGCTGATCATATTCTTCATTGCTAGCTGCTTGACTGCATGGCCCACTTACTACAGAGTGTACTACACTACTGCGACATGGTCTAGCAAAATGCCCATTTTTTTTGCATAGGTTACATCTCACATTTCTTGCTGGACACTTAGACCTATCCCTTGAATGGTCTCTTCCACAGCAATAGCAGACACCAGTTTTTCCTTCACGCTGTCGGTTATGACGTTGGGCTTGATGGTATGTACTACGCTGGCGATCTGTACTACGCTGGCGATCTGTATGACGCTGGTAGTTAGATGAGTTGTGTTGAACTGCATCTACCTCCACATTTGCATTAACTATCTGACTGAGTTGTTTGTTAGCTTGTTCAGCTGCTTTGCATAATTCAATAGCTTTCTTCAGTGTCAAATTGGGTTCTCTAAATATCTTGTCTTTCGAGCTACGATCCTGAATGCCAAGGACTATTCGATCCTTGATTAAGATGTCTGTCAATGACTCAAATTCACAGGTGCTACTTAACCTTCTGAGATCATTGCAATACTCATCTATGGTTTCCTCACTCCTCATATTTCGAGTGGAGAATACATTTCTTTCAAATAATAATAATAATAATAATAATATGCTTTATTGTCTGGAGAAGAATCTTGTTGACAAAGCTAGGTCAGATGATATTGTAAAAACAGGTTAAAATATAACGACATAAAGATACATGACAAAATATAGTCAAAATAAATACCACATTAAAATACTAAAATATCACAACTCAAACGTATCACTATAATATTCCTGCCAACTGTAATAGGGTCTATCAGAGAGGAATTTTTTGGCTTTCTTCCTGAATTGACAGTCATTCAGACTTGCTGATCAAATATCAACTGGCAAGTGGTTGTACATTTTTCCACCATTATAGTATATGGAATCTGTTGTGTCCTCACTCACTATTTTTTGTTATATGTATGTTAATTTTGGTAATAATTAGACTCACAATTCAGTGGATTGTATGAAATTATATCTTTATTCACTGACAAGTTGTCACAAAATCAAAATTATTTTTTTCCGACGTGACATTCAACATATAGGGTTAATCAACTGACAATATTCATATAAGGTCATTCAATTACCTAAATACAACATCCCCCCCTCCGTGAAGAGATCATATCTTCACCCATCAATCGCTTGATGTAGGCAAATTACATAATTTTGTCACTGGTCGAGTATAAACTCCCTTGTTGGTTTTAACTTTGGCTACCCGAACAAAATTGTCTTTGCCAGGATATACTTGTTCCACACGACCCAACAACCATTCATTTCTCGCCAACTTATCGTCAACAATGAGAACTATATCCCCAACTCTCAGTGGTTCGGTTTTGGAATGCCACTTGGAACGTTTAATTAATGTTGGTCGATATTCTTTAATCCATCGCCTCCAGTAAAAATCAGCCAAAGTCTGTGCATTTCTCCATTGCTTACGCCCACATTTTGAGTCACTGCCACACGATATTACTCCACCTGGTCTGAGTAATAGGAAGTGATTCGGAGTAATGGCTTCCGGTTCCGCGGGATCCATGGAAATATGTGTGAGTGGTCTAGAATTAACCATGTATTCAATTTCTGTTAGTGAAGTAGAAAATACTTCCTCTTTGAGATTCATCGAAGTCAAAGTAACTTTGAGCGCTGTTTTTACTGAACGAATCATCCGTTCCCAAATACCACTCATATGTGCAGCTAAAGGTGGATTAAATTTCCATTTGATACCTTTGCTAGAGAGAAAGTCAGTCAGATGTATTTGATCCCATTCCTGAACCCACTCTTTCAATTCTCTCTCTGCACCAACGAAGTTGGTTCCATTGTCGGTGAAGAATTCTTTTGGTTGCCCTCTTCTTGAGATAAATCTTCTTATAGCTAAGATTGTAGAGCTAGTGTCAAGACTTGCGGCCAGCTCAATATGTATAGCTCTTAGGGTGAGACAGGTAAAGAGAACGCCATAACGTTTCTCTACTCTTCTCCCAACAGAAACAGTCATTGGCTCAAACAGGTCAATTCCAACGTATGTAAATGGATGTACAAACTCGTCTAACCTTTCTTTTGGTAGATTTTCCATCTCCGGTGGGCTAGGTTTGCATTTCCTGATCTGACAAGCTCTACAGGAGTTAAAACATTTCTTAACTGCGTTACGTAATCCAATGATCCAATATTTTGTACGTAAATTATTTACAACTGTTTCTAATCCTATATGTCCTGCGACCTCATGAAAATGTCGGATGAGAAGTTGTGTATATTGATGCTTGGCGTCAAGTATTATTGGATATTTGGAGTTGAATTCTATATTAATGCTTTCAGATATTCTTCCACCAACTCTCAAGATTGAATGTTTATCCAGAAAGACTGATAGTTTGAAAAGTCGACTAGTTTTCTTCAATTGTCTGTTCCTTCCAAATTCTTTCAGTTCTTCGTTGAAACAATCTTCCTGACTCTTGCAAATCCACAATACTGAGGCTTGTTCAACTTCTTCAGTTCCCAGTATTAGATTTTTGGGTCTCTCTGCCTTATGCAGCTTCATAACCTTGATAAAATATATCAACCATCCCGTAGATCTTATCAACCTGGTCCATTTAGAAAACCTCCTGATATCAGGTAAGTAATCACGATTTGCAGTTACCGTTATAAACAACAGATGTTCTTCCTGACATCTATGTAGCACGGGTTCATGGGGCCAATGATCACGGCTTTTACTCAGGAAATCAGGACCTTTGAACCATGGACTGTCTTCATGAAAACTTGTGAACTTCAGCTCTTTAGTAGCTAGGTCGGCTACATTTTTTTCAGAAGGGACCCAATGCCATTGTGAAACTTCAGTTTGTTCCTGAATTTCTCCTAGACGACTCGCTACAAAAACTGGAAACCTTCTTGATTCAGATCTGATTTGTTGTAGTACTACCATTGAATCAGTCCAGTAATGGATTTCCTTGATTTCATACTCCAACTCTGTACAAATATATCTTCCTATCCTGCAAGCTAATACTGCTCCTTGAAGCTCTAATTTGGGGATAGTTTGTTGTTTCAGGGGGGCCACTTTGTACTTTGATGTCACGAATGATGTCTGAATTATATAATCTCTCTCCAATCGGAAAAATGCAACGGCAGCGTAGGCCTTGTCACTTGCATCACAGAATATATGTTAATCTACAGAGTGAATCTTCGAGTCTGCTAAGAAGTAACATCGGGGAATTGGAATTGGTATCAAACTACGTACTTCTGTTACCCACGCTTTCCATGATTCGAAGAGGCCATCGGTAATTTCCGTATCCCAGTCTAGATTCGTTCTCCATATGTTCTGCATGAGAATTCTAGCTTTAACTATAATAGGAGCAAGAAATCCTAACGGGTCAAATATTGACATTGTAACCCGTAAACCCGTGTGGTGGTCGGATTAGAATAACCCCACGGTAAGTCCTGCCTGTCGTAGAAGGCGACTAAAAGGACGCCAATAGGTGGAAGATGGTTAACGCCATCGCCCGGTGCGATACCACCACATCAACCATAGGCACTGTGAAATGGGTATACTTACCCGTGTTTCAGTAGCTGGTTGATGTTCCGGCCAACCCAACCCAACCCAATTTCCTTTTCCTTCCACGCCAACCTACCTTCTTTATACAGAATACGCGATGATGAGTTCTCCTCAAGTGAAATTATCCGGAAGTAAAATACCTCTCCATTCGGATTTCCGGGCGAGAGGTGCTAGAGGGGGTTCACCATCGGCTCAAAAAGTCCTCAAGATAGACCTATGCAACATCCGAGGTCTAAGTAAGAACATCAACGATGTCCATCGACACCTTCAAATTGAAAAGCCAGACATATTGGCTCTTACTGAGACACAGGTCAATTCATCCACCAATACGACCTATCTGCTCTGTCCTGGGTACGAACTCCACACACGTTTCAGATTCAAGGGAGGTCTCTGCCTCTACTCTAAAACGAATCTCTCATGTCAACGAGAAAAAACTTTGGAACCAAATAAGTTTGATGTCATGTGGTTCAAACTCGATAGCCAGAAACAGACCAAATACCTTTGTTGTCTCTACTTATCACCAAATGATCCATCCTATGAAGAGCTCTTCGAATTCTTGTCTCTGAAGCTTGACCAAATTCAACAGAACCATCCAGCAGCAGAAATCATCATCATGGGCGACTTCAATGTACACAACACTGCTTGGCTCGTACACTCTAACAGAACGGATGAAGCTGGGCGACAAGCCGAAGCTTTCGCCATCACTCACGGCTTAGAGCAGCTTATCAAAGAACCCACACGAATTCCCGATGCCAATAACCATTCAGCTAACATACTTGACTTATTCCTCACTAATAATTCAGCACCCTACACCATAGATGTACGAGCTCCACTTGGCAATTCTGACCACACACTCATCTCCACAACCTGCCCATTTTTCATTCCATCAACTGCTCCGGCACCCCCACGTCTTATATGGCATTACAATTCAGGAGATTGGGACGGTCTCCGCATGTTTTTCTCCGAGTTTCCTTGGCATAGAGTATGCTTTGACTCTGAGGACCCTTCACAGTGTGCTGCGGAAATATCCGAGATCATCATGCTCGGAATGGACACATACATACCTCATTTTTCGAAAAGATCATCACCTTCGAAACCCTGGTTCAACAAAAACTGTTCTAGAACTGTTGCCTTGAAACAAACAGCCTACCATCGCTGGCGCAAAAACCCTAACCTCGCGACTAGAGCAGAATACGTTGATGCCAGGAATAACTGCAGCCAAACAATAGATGCTTCGAAAGAAACATACAATGCCAAGATAAGATCGAAACTCATAGATTGCCCCAATGGCTCCCGTTCGTTCTGGTCCCTTGCTAAAGCGGTCGGAAGAAATTTCACTAATAGTTCATTTCCACCACTGTCCAAACCCGACGGCACATTAGCAACAACATCGCAGGAGAAAGCGAATATTTTTGCAGAGATGTTCGCAGCAAACTCTACTTCAGATTCCCAAGGAAAACTGCCGCCAGACATTCCACCCGTTGAGAGTCGAATGCCCGAAATCGTCTTCCGTCAACGCACTATCAGACGAATTTTGCTTGGTCTCAAAACGAATAAGGCTAACGGTCCTGATGGAATTCCACCCATTATCCTCAAAAAATGTGCACCAGAATTAACACCGATTCTCTGCAAGTTGTTTACCATCTCTTACAGGTCGGGTATTTTTCCATCATGCTGGAAGACAGCTAGAGTCCAACCAGTCCCCAAAAAAGGGAACAAGAACCTGCCCAACAACTACAGGCCCATTGCCCTGTTATCAGTAATCTCCAAAGTGATGGAGAAAGCCATCAATATTGAGCTTATCAAATATCTGGAGAGCTCAGGAATCATCAATGATAGACAATACGGCTTTCGCCACCGAAGATCCACTGGAGATCTACTTGCCTACGTCACCCATTTATGGCAATCTTCAATAGAAAAACACGGGGAATCTCTAGCTGTCGCGTTGGACATATCGAAAGCATTCGACAGTGTTTGGCACGAAGGACTCCTCCACAAACTACCATCATACGGCTTACCACCTCAGCTATGCCATCTCTTATCGAGTTTTCTTTCAGGCAGATCGCTTCACGTGGTGGTGGACGGTGTATCGTCTGATACCATTGGCATCAATTCCGGCGTTCCACAAGGATCAATTTTGGCACCAACATTATTCCTGCTTCATATCAATGATCTGTTGGGAGTAACAACTTGCCCCATCCACAGCTTTGCAGATGATAGTACCCTCCATACTGCGTTCTCTTCCAGAATTCCCATTTCTTCCCAGGAAACTAAGAACTCACGGCGCAGGCAGGTCAATGCTGTCAATGAAGATCTTGCTGAAATCACAGCCTGGGGAACGAACAACCTAGTTGAATTCAACGCCACCAAAACTCAAGCCTGCATTTTCTCTAGAAAGGCGGAACTCAGTATGCCCGATATTGTAATGTCTGGCTCCACCATCCCCACCAAGCCCACCATATCTATGCTCGGTATTTCCATCAGCAACACTCTTTCATGGGATAATCATGTCAGATCCATCGCAAAAGCTGCTTCACAAAAACTCGGATTCTTGTTCCGTGCGAAAAGCTACTTTACACCTCAACAGCTTCTCATGATCTACAAAGCGCAGATACGGCCTGTTCTAGAATACTGTTCCCACATATGGGGTTCAGCACCAAAACATACGCTGATGCTCTTAGATTCCATCCAGAGAAGAGCCATTCGCCTGGTGGGTGACGCCACACTCACTCACTCTTTGACATCATTGGAACACCGTAGAAAGGTCGGCGACCTTTCACTTTTCTATCGATACTTCCACGGGAAATGTTCTTCGGAAATCTCTGCAATCATCCCTTCACTAGCAATACCAATCAGACGAACTAGACAAGCCCAGTCAGCACATCCTTTCGTTGTCAACCTCGAAAGATGTCGAACAGCACTTTATCAAGACTCCTTCATCCATAGAACGGCTAGGCTCTGGAATTCATTGCCTGTGGAAGTATTCCCAACAACATATAATCTCCAAAAATTCAAGAAAAATTCCAATACCTACCTCCTGTCCCTATCCTCCTTAGGAACGCACGATGTTCTTTGAACATTATAGGGATTCCCTTTCGTTCGCTCCAATCGATAAAAAAAAAAAAAATATTCCGTTTTGTTGGTATCTTTTGGCAATCCCAAATTTGTTTCTCGATTTTATGCAAATTCAATCGGAACACAAACTTATCCGTTATTGGGGACCAGGAGAGCCCCAACACTCTTTCGATTTTTCCCGTATCAATCTTCAAATTGTCTGGCTCCAGCGCTCTTAAGTTCTCAGGAATCGAGGCAATTACGGCGGCTGAATTACTAACCCACTTGGTCATTTCAAACCCTCCTTAAAGATGAACGTAAATAACGTTACTCGCAGTGTTGATTGCGGCATCCTCGTTGTCGAATGAATCCAAATAATCATCGACGTAATGTTGCTTCTTCATTATCTTCATAATTCCAGGATAATGACTCTCGAATTGTTCTGCATTCCTATTCTTGACGAATTGGGCTATTGAAGGTGAGGTGAGGTGAAGGTGATCTTAACTTGATGGAACATCTCTTTAATATCAGCATTCACAGCAATTTTACCTTGACGAAAACGCCATAATACAGAAATCAACGAAGGAACGAAGTTTGGTCCTTGTAGCAAGTAATGGTTCAGACTGAAATTATGACTTTTTGCGGCCGCATCGAACACCAGTCGAATTTTCCCTGGTTTGTTTATGTTCCAAACAGCGAAATGCGGTAAGTACCAAGTTTTTGGCGTATCTGTGATTTCTTCAGGTTCAAGTTTCCTCGCATATCCCTTTTCCAGGTATTCATTTATTTTTTTACAGTATTGCTCCGCGAATGCCTTATCCTTATTCATCTTCCGCTCCATACAATTCAGTCGTATTAATGCATTATTCCGGCTATCCGGTAAAGTCTCCCTTGCATCTTTCCACAAATGTCCAATTTCGTATTGATTGCCAATTTTTCTCAGTGTACTTTCCATCATTTCTAGGGCCCTTTTATCTTCAACAGATTTCACAGTTTTATCAGTCAATTTCACTCCAAAATTTTCCAAACGAAAACTATCTTTTATTAGCAAGTGTAATTCTTCATCATCATAGCTGTTTGTACAGCAATGATTGACGTGTTCTATCTCAGCTAATTCACAGGTACTATTGATTGGACCATGAATTGTCCACCCCAATTTAGATCTGGACTTGATAGGCTGAGACAATCTCGGCTGTATGACTCGTCTTGGAACAATCAGCCCACCATTGTCCTGGCCAATAAGAATTTTAGGTTTTGCTACCTTGATGGCATTCAGAATATCACAGTTCAGATGAGGATATTTATGCATAATTTCATCAACGTCAATATTCTGCTTGGGTAAATCAAGGTTAGAGACAGTTCTTACTCCTTTCATTTTGTAGAATATACGATTGTCTGTTTCTGCTGCAATATCAATAGATAAAACCTGTGAAAATTCTTCGAAGTGACACGTTCCATTAGTCCATTGAAAACATAGAGGGACGGTGGGACCATTCAATTGAAGTTTGATTGCCAGTTTTGATTCTATCATCGAACAGGTAGAACCTTCATCAAAGAGTGCGAATACCCGTTCTTCACCTAATTGCCCTCGTATTATTACTGGCGCAGTCCTCAAAAAAACGGTTTTATCTTCCAGTATCTGATTGCCACAAGACTCTGTTTCTCTGTCAGATATGTTTCCTTCGTTCTGTACAATGATTCTTTCCATATGCAAAAGTTTGTTATGTCTTCCATTACAGCCAGTCGAATCACATTTGATTCTATGATTATTACATCTCGTAGACATGTGTCCAGGTTTGAGACATATGAAACAAAGCCTTCGATCCAAAACTGCCGCCCTTCTTTCAGAAATAGGTTTCTTGAGGAATTCTTCACATTCATTAATGTTGTGATTGGCGTCTTCACAAAATGCACATTCATTATTCGTATTTCCATATTTTTTCGTTGCAACCATTACACTATTTTTTTTTATAATGGGTTTGAAATTCGGTTTCCGATAGGGTTGTGATATTGCTGCAACTGAATTCACTTCCTCCTCTAACCAGTTGTCAAAATACTCCAGTGAAATACGGACCCCTCTCAGTCCCAAATGATATTTGTATTGACCCCAACTATATTTTTGATATTGAGGCAATTTTTCCATCAATGTAGCTAAAAGATCTGGATTGAACAAGTAATGCTCGTGGTCAAGCGTTTTAATCGTGGTAACCATGCTGCTGACTGCGTTCAAAAAGTCAATACTTGTTTCTATTCTTTCATCTTTGATAGGATACATCTTCTTTGCTCTATCAATCAAAGAAAGGATTATCCATTCTGGTCGGCCAAAATTCATTTCTAACATTTTAATGATTTTTGAGACGTTCTTTGGCGAAGTCAATAACGCTCGTACGGATTCCCTTGCTCTTCCTTTCAATGCTTTGTCTAAGCGCAGTAAGTTTTCATCGTCACTGATATCATACATTTCAGTAGAACGCTTGTATTCACTAATGAATATCGGCCATTCAAATAATTCTCCTGCGAAATATGGAAGATCTTTGCTGCAATAGTATCTTACTGGTTGCAGCAGAATTTTCGGCAAATTTTTCAACAATGTCTAAAAGAATTTCTTCCTTATTCGTCACTTTCTCATTCTTGTCCACTGGGTCAGGTTTCCTCTCTGTGGTCAAGTCACAAGAATCATAGTTTTGAGTACAGTCTGACACTACACACTTTTTTGCTTCTTCGATCCATTTATTTAAAACGGAACTGGCGTATAATTGTGGTTCTTCATGTTTAGGCATACGACAATAATCCTCTTCCTCTTGCTCTAGAATTTCTTTACGGATTTTCATCTCCTTTATTAATAACTCTTTTTTCTCCTCGATGGCTCTCAGTCGTTCAAATGATTCTTCATCTGCAAGTTTTTTCTGTTGCTCTATCACCATTAAATCCAAACTGAGTTTGGATAAAATACTTTGTTTGGACGAAACAGACTCTGATTGCTCACTTGGTTTATCAGAATCTTGTTTTCTATTGCTCAGATATGTTTTTGCAGACCTCGCTACGTGATCTTCTCTGATATTAGCGGAATCTTCAGGCACTCCAGCACTGCTAGTTGAAGCTCCATATCCGATCACGGTCGCAGAATATCGTTTTGGGGGAACACCTTTGTTCAATCTAGAGCTTCTCCGCAGCGGGATGGTTTTTCCATCGAAGCTCCCGTTTTTTTGTTCCATAGCGCGATTCACCTTAGCTCGAAAGGACCAATGTTAATTTTGGTAATAATTAGACTCACAATTCAGTGGATTGTATGAAATTATATCTTTATTCACTGACAAGTTGTCACAAAATTAAAATTATTTTTTTTCGACGTGACATTCAACATATAGGGTTAATCAACTGACAATATTCATGTAAGGTCATTCAATTACCTGTTGTGAACTGCTATGCTGTTTCACCCATTATATTATATTCGCCTTGTATATGAATATTATAATATTATAACTCAGTTGTTCTACTTAACATTGTCTACACTATTGCAACATTTGCTTATTTTACAGTTTTATTGTAACAACGACCTGTTGCAGGAAACCATGTTGCTATTTGTTTCTATCTTTATTATATATATTCCTCTTTTTGTCTATTGATGGCGTGATGCACTATGACGTGACTTGAATGTTCTTTAAATAAACTTTACGAAGCCACGCGCAGGCAGTTGCAGTTAGATATTCATTCTGAATTTTACCTTTTGTCAACTCAACCAATGTACTAATTCCGCCAATGAAATCACCAATGATTAAATCTAGTCGATAAGTATCCAGTGTTTTGCTCTACAACTTACGACCACCCCTTTCTCAGCCTGACCGCTCGCAACATACCTGAATACAACAATGTATATGTCCTATTCTTATTATATTTAGATAGGTACTTATCAGTTACAAGAAACTCACTTCATTGTATCTAATTTCATTCGAAATTATCATTTACCGCGTTAAACAAGTTGAACTTGGCACCGAAAGTGGCGACCTCACGCAGCTCGTGATAAAAGCAAAAGGACATTCGAACGAGAATCTCCATAACGGTCGCATGTGCTTATCAATATATAGCTACACGCTACTTAGCTCTCGCCGCTTCCACCGCTTTATAGCTATAGTGCTATAGTGCTCAACAACCTCGCCGCTCCTGCAAGCTGAGATCACTAGAAGAAGAAATCTTCGGGGTAAGTGCATGTTCAACTTGCGATCATATAAGAAATTCATTTTATAAAATATCGCTAGACAATACATTTTGGTCCTATTCGAGCCATGGATGTAAAACAATAAAATAAAGTGAGTTTCTTGTGTTATATATACAGTCCATTCAGCAAACTATCAATTTGAAATATTTATATCATCCTCACATTCAGCATTTATATTAACATAATTATATCTTCGAAGGTGGCCTGTTTTCAAAAAAAACTTCTCGCTGCAAAATAAATTCAAGGTCACTCAATAGGTACAAAATCTCGAGAGTTTTTTGTCCTTCTAATCCATCCCTAATATATTCGAATTTCTTTCCTTTTGAATAAATTAAGGAAATTCCAACCTTTGACTCACTCTTTCTGCAAGAAATCACATCAGTGCTGTACATCAAGAAATTTGTTCAAATATGGCTAATGCAAATAAAATCAAACAGTATAGAACTCTTCGTAAAATGTACGCTAACCAAATTGACGAACTGAAGGTTTTTGCAGATAATGCACAAGTTAATGAAAATGTTAGAGTTCAGTTTAAAATATTATTTCAACAGCTCTCCGATTGCCGCGAACAGTTTAAAACTAATCATCTGAACATTTTATCCCTAATCGCACTTACTGATGAAGATATTGCCGCTGATGAAGTTGTATGAACAACGTTCGATTATAACTGCTCATATATTGAGGCTATATACGAATCATTGTTTGACGAGCCTTCAGTTGTTACAAACCAATGCCTATGAATGCACCGGCAGTTCCTTCTTCATGAAATAATAATAATGTGAAACTTCCAAAGGTCGAAATCCCAAAATTTTCAGGAGATATCAAAACATTTAAATCTTTTATAGATATGTTTCAAAGTCTCATTCACAATAATTCCAATTTATCGAACATTGAGAAGTTTAATTATTTGATTTCTTCACTTAGAGGACCTCCTTTAACATTGGTACAAACTACGCCTATGTCTAGTACAAATTATGAAGTTGCATATCAAGCGTTGCTAGATCGCTATAATAACAGACGACTTATAGCCTTTGCGCATTTACAAGAAATTGATAATGTCCAAAGTGTAACACACTCAAAAAATACTCGTAGCCTAAGATTGTTATTAGACACTTTCACTGAGAATCTCGCTGCTCTCAGAAATATGGGACTTCCCATAGCAGAATGGGATTTCCTACTTTACTATTTATTCGCAGAGCATCTTGATCAGGAGACAATCACACGATTTGAATTAGAACATCTAATGAACAGTGATGCGCTTCCATCCTTTGAAGCACTAAAACATTTTGTGCAACAACGCTGTAACGCTTTTGATGCTATCGAATTTTCTATGAATTAAAATACTAGTAATATACAACCTAAATCAAGAGCTTCCTTTTATTCATCAAAACCAAAACAAACTACTACATACTTTGCCAATACACATAGGAAAATTACAAGTAAATGTGTATTTTGTAACCGCGATCATTCAATATACAAATGCGCCGAATATTTCAATAAAACTCCTCAAGAAAGATATAATTTCATGAAGGAGAATAATGTATGTATTAATTGCTTAAGTGCTCATCACACAACAAGTAAATGTAAGTCACAAATATTATGTCATTTTTGCAATGGAAGGCACCACTCAAGTGTTCACATTCATAAAGGTCACAAAGAACACAGCTCTAGTTCTACAACTATTACGGAGTCAACTGGTGATATTCAAGATATAGCCCCTCAGCCCAGCGCACCGCCTATGTCTGAAAATTCCACTTTCAGTGGTTTGGTATCCTCTTCATCTACTGTCTTACTATCAACAGCAATTGTTGAAGTTTCAGATTCACACAACATTTACCAGAAAGTCAGAATTTTGCTTGATTGTGGTTCACAAACAAGCTACATTTCTCAAAAGTGTTATAATCGACTAGGCTTAACCCGATCCCGATACAATGTATCTGTATCAATTAAAGGCTTAGGTACAATGAAAGACATGACTGCGAGAGGTGGAGTCACATGTCAAATGAAGCCTGTAGGAAAATGCTCGCCTATACTTCATGTAGACACTATTATTCTTCCGAAATTGTGCTCAGAAATGCCCACTTCTGTAATAAATTACGCAAAGTGGTCTCATATTAAAAATATTCAACTTTCGGATGACAAATTTCATACGCCCGCTCATGTCGATATGTTGATTGGGGCAGACATGTTTTCTTATATCATAGAAGAAGGACGCATAGTAGGTGATTCTAACGAACCAATTGCATTAAATACTATTTTTGGCTATGTACTTATGGGAAAAATAAATTCTATGCGATCACCAATAAATATTCACTCTTTTCTTTCTCTATCTGAAAACAACAACTTTTCAGTAGATGAACATATACAGCGCTTCTGGGAGATTGAAGAAATTCCTAATATTAAAACAATGTCACCTGAAGATGCCTTATGCGAGGAAATATTTTCAAATACGCATTCCAGAGATGAATGCGGCCGCTATGTAGTTCAGTTGCCATTCAAATTTGCTGAACCAATTTTTAACTTCAACGAAACTCGTTCAATTGCTTTACGTCGTTTTCTAGCGCTAGAGCGCCGACTACTCAGTAAACCAGATATTTACGTACAGTATTCCGACTTTCTACAAGAATATTTAGATAATGATTGGATGGAAGAAGTTGTTTGTAACTCGTCAACTACTGATCAACATATATTTTATTTACCACACCACTGTGTTTTCAAAGATAGTACCACTACAAAGGTTCGTGTGGTGTTCGATGGATCAGTTAAATCATCAAAAGGTATTTCATTGAATGATACCCTTTTGGTGGGGGAGAAATTACAACACGATATATTTTCAATTTTATTAAACTTTCGCATTCACTCGGTAGTATTTACTTCAGATATTAAGAGAATGTTTTTGCAAATATCAGTAATTCCAAAGCACCACGATTTTCAACGAATATTATGGAGATTTACGAACAATGAAGAAATCAAAGATTTTCGTATGAAACGGGTAACTTTTGGACTTTCATCTTCGCCCTTTTTAGCCAATCGAGTGCTTTTACAATTTTCACGTGATGAAAGAGAAAAATTCCCACTAGCCGCCGAGGTTTTGGAAAATGATATATATATATAGACGATATTTGTACAGGATGTTCCTTCATAGAAAACGCAATAATTTTACGTGATCAACTAATGAATATTTTGAAAGCTGGCAATTTTGAACTTCGTGAATTTGCAAGCAATTGTCAGTCAATTTTGAATGATTTGCCTGAAAATTATAGGTACAACCAGTCAGTATCTTTCGATAAAGAAAATGATTCAACTATAAAAATTCTTGGCCTGCAATGGCTTCCATGCGCTGATGTTTTTACATACAAAATAGATTCCACAATTCGTGGATATACAAAACGCGTAATATTATCTGATATCGCACGAATATTTGACCCTTTGGGGTTTTTGACCCCAGTAACAATATTTGCCAAAATTGTCATGCAACATCTATGGAGTTTGGGGCTCCAATGGGATGAATCACCTTCAAAGGAAATTTGCGATAAGTGGTTCCAATTCAAATCAGGATTTTCAATGTTGACCAATTTGGAAATCCCACGTAGGCTTCTGTGTGAAAATTATAAATTTTGTGAAGTACATTCCTTTTGTGATGCCTCCGAAAGGGCATATGCCTGTGTTATTTATTTCAGAATCCAAAGGAAGTGTGGTCTGGTTGAAACATTTTTTGTTAGCGCCAAATCAAAGGTGGCGCCCTTAAAAGTGATCAGTATTGCACGTCTGGAACTCTGTGCCGCCGTTTTGCTGGCAAATTTGTTATCATCGGTTTTGGACACGTTCAAAAATAAAATCAATTTTTCTGATATTTTTTGCATATACAGATAGCAGTATCGTTTTAAAATGGATTAAATGATCCCCGCATAAATGGAAAACCTTTATTAGTAACAGAGTAACACACATACAGAAAAGAATATCACCATCCTCATGGTATCATGTAAAATCAGAATATAATCCTGCAGATTGTGCTTCACGAGGATTGATGCCTGCGGAATTATCCAAGAATAAATCGTGGTTTTCTGGTCAATCATGGCTCAAACTTGACAGAAGTTTGTGGCCTATATCAGAATCTATTTCGATAGATGATAATTCATCTGAAGTTATGATCGAAGAGAGAAAAATAACTTTATTTACTTCCACCTCTGGTGATTCTTCACATGACATCATCGAAAAATATTCTTCATACTGTGACCTTATTTTTATAAAAAAATAAATGCACTTGCAAACGGCAGCTTTTCACCGGTAGGCACTATGGGTTCTATTCAAAAGCAAGTAAAATTCATACTACACAATATTCATTTAGATTAGTACAGTAAACAAAAAAGAGAGGGCGCCACAGCAACTTTTAAGTATGAGATGAAATTATTATATGGATAGTTGTGCAACCAAATAACACTCAAAGATGTTAGTCCAGCTAAAATAAATACACTGTAGGATGTTATAAAGAGGAGAGTAGTTGACCCAACTTCAATAAATAAATAAAAATCAGTCATAAAAACAAATAGGTTTATTACTCATGGTGGTGCAGGGGATGAAAATACACTCAGTGTAATGCAAGTAAAATAAGTCACAGAATATTAGATCCATATGCAGTCATAATAAATAAAATAAATAAATCATTACTTTCATGATACCATACCTTCAATATCATCTTTATATAAGAGAGAAAATCAGTGAACCTATCAGGGGTAATTAATTCAGTTATTGCTGAAATATCCGCCACCGCATAGTACTATGTGTTGGGGTACCTGTGAGCTAAATATTACCTCATTTAGGGCGCTTGAAATAGTATTCATAAATGTATTGAAGGTAATTATATCAATGATGAAAAAAATTAAAAAATTAAATAATCTGGCCTGCACTTGGAGATCTTCAATCAGCAACCATTAGCTGCATCACCATGAGGAAGAATCCTGATGCTGGTCTCTGTCTAAGCTGACAGACGAGCTTCTGAAGCCAGATGTAACTTAGACTCGCCAGAGTCTAGGGCTGGTAGGATGAGTGAAGACTCTGCGGAGTCTTGAACCTTGAGAACGAAGAAAGACTCTGAGGAGTCCTGGACTTGGAGAGCAAACGACATGGAGGAAGACGACATGGAGGAAGATGGCATGGAGCAAAACGGCATCGAACAGGACTGCATTGAGGAAAACGGCATAAATCGGCATAAACGGTCAGCTTCAAAGTCCAGGGAGATCATAGCAGGGTGCACAGCAAAATCGATGCGAAGAGGAGCCACCAAGAGGCCCACCGTAGACGACATGACGATCTTTAAATGGCTGGATCAGATCCAGACTCCAGGAGGTAGAATAACCCCTCGGAGAACCCTATAATAATTTTTTATGTTGAATTCCTATTCAAGCTTCTCACGGGCAGGACAAAAGAAAAGGACTCACCTTGTGTAACAAGGGTTTCGAAAATCAAACGGCGTCTCGCAGTGTCTGACGGCGTGTCCACGGCGTCCAGCAGTGTCCAACGGCGTGTTCAAAAATTGTGGGTCTCACAATAAAAATCCCAATTTGCCAGGAGCACCAACGTCGATCTTGGTAAATTATTCACGGTGAAAGATGGAAATCTCTAAAGATTCCGGCACAAAATTTGGATAAAAAATCCAGCGGAACACCTTCACCAACTGACTTCAACCAGATCTCACCAAGAAGTGATGGTCCAGGAAATGGGTACCATGTCCATCAACTTTGACATCCGGAAGTACAAACTTTGACATGAAGTCGACGTCCTTGACCTTGATATTTTCGAAACAACCAATCAGGATGGATCCTTATTCTAATCTCCTACCAAATATGACATTTCGGAGAAACACGGCTTTTAAATACATCTGGCAACGTGGATGTTGTCCGACGTATACTCGAGGCTGCTCTTTCTTAATTCTGTGTCTGTGACCATTGAGTCCGATGTCGCTTGACACATGACAATTGGAGAATTTACTATTTACAACAAGACAATTGACTGAACTGACTTGGCATGTTATGTCAAAAGTCAGATTACATAACCGAAAAATAATAAGATTATAATTTCTATTTATTTACAAAAAATATCACTGTATTTTATCCAGACATTAATTCAAGACTCAAGAAGACATCAGGAAACTACTAAGATGAATAAGGTAATATATTTGGCATAACCCATATTCAGATGGTAAACAACAGATGTTTATTTTCTTTCAGACAAAATCTCATGATATGATATTCTACAAGAGAATATTTCTAATTGAAATCCAATTGGAACATCATGTGCTGCCTCTCTATTAATTAACTAGCCAGGAAGAAAAGTGGATAATTTGGTGAGTATAAACTAGAAATGATTTCAAGTTATCATAATGAATTATTCTTTTATTTTTAGGTAAATGAAAGAGACAACTATTGATGAACTCAGGTGCGAATATCTGTTTGAAATACTGAAACTAAGGTGTACCAAAGATTTGTGACTGATGGCCTTATATGAATGAATAAATGACAAAAATATTTGAGATTGTGTTATTTATAAAGGATAGTATGGGTAACTACATCCTTTTATATACTTTAAGATTTTTGTTGTGTCATTATATTGGAGTAAAGATGAACTTTGGATATTATACAGGGTGTATCCGTATTATTAATTATAAAAAAGTAAAAAGGTAAGGTACTGAAATTTTAAATGCTACAATACTCAAGAATAAAACGTATATTCGCATATATTTTACGATTCATTGATAATTCTCGCCATCCACAAAACAAAAGGTTAGGAGCATTCACAGATGTTGAACTTTACAATTCCTCAATGCAAATCGTACGATGTACTCAAAATTTTTATTTTGCCAATGATATGAAAAAATTAAAGTCTGGAGGAAAATCTATTCCAAAATACCTCCGTAGATTAGTTTATTGATGATGATCGTGTGTTGAGAGTTGGTGGTCGCCTTAGAAATGCATCCCTGTCTTTCCAGAACAAACACCCAGCTCTATCACCGCAGAATTCTAGATTATCTGAATTGATAATCTTGGATTTTCATAAAACTTATCTGCATCCAGGTGCGCAAACTTTGCAATTTCTGATATCGCAGCAATTTTGGCTACTTTCGGCTAAACGCGTTATTCGGAAGGTTATAGCTAATTGCTTACGTTGTTGGCGTTTGTCACCAAAACCATATCAACCTCCCATGAGAGATTTGCCAAGTTTTAGAGTTTCAAAGATAAAGGCATTTTCAAGTGTTGGTCTTGACTATGCAGGCCCGTTCTCAATCACTTTAAGCAAGACACGTGGGGCCAAAATCAGTAAATCTTATATTTGTCTATTTGTATGTTTGGCAACGAAATGCATACATTTAGAATTAGCCTCAGATTTAACGAGTGAAGCCTTTGTTGCAGCACTTCGTAGGTTCGTCGCAAGACGTGGTACTTGTAATACAATAATTTCCGATAATGCTACAAATTTCGTTGGCGGTAATCGCCAAATCGGAGAGCTAATGCAACAAGCAAGCGAAAAACAATCAATAAACTTCCGATTTCATCCACCAGGATCTCCACATTTTGCTGGTCTAGCTGAAGCTGGTGTGAAGTCTGTGAAAACACATTTGCGCCGCGTAGTCGGAGAGCAGTTGATGACCTACGAAGAGTTCTATACCCTCTTGACTCATATTGAGGCTCTTCTGAATTCTCGCCCTTTATGTCCATTGAGTTCAGATCCAAATGACCTCTCAGTATTAACACCAGGACATTTTTCAACTTTGGAGCCACTTAGTTCGGTGCCAGATCCAGATTTATCAAATCTTAAATTGAATTCATTGAATAGGTGGCAACTGCTCCAGCGACTTAATCAGAGTTTTTGGAGTAGATGGCATAATAAATATCTCCATACTCTCCAACAGCGAACTAAGTGGCTGAATGATTCTTCATCAATCGATATCGGAGCTATGGTTCTCATGAAGAATGAGTCAATGTCGCCTTTGAAATGGCCTCTTGGTCGAATTAGTAAATTATATTACGGAAAAGATGGAGTGGCCCGAGTGGCCGATGTTCAAACTAATAACGGTATTTTTGAAAGAGCTCTGGTGAAGCTTTGTCCTTTGCCTGAGCACAAAAATGTCCCTTAAAATTGTAATTCAATTTTAGTGGGGGAGAATGTTGTGTCCTCACTCACTATTTTTCGTTATATGTATATGTCCTATTCTTATTATATTTAGATAATTATCAGTTACAAGAAACTTACTTTATTGTATCTAATTTCATTCAAAATTATCATTTACCGCGTTAAACAAGTTGAACTTGACACCGAAAGTGGCGACCTCACGCAGCTCATGATAGAAGCAAAAGGACATTCGAACGAGAATCTCCATAACGGTCGCATGTGCTTATCAATATATAGCTACACGCTACTTAGCTCTCGCCGCTTTCACCGCTTTATAGCTATAGTGCTATAGTGCTCAACAACCTCGCCGCTCCTGCAAGCTGAGATCACTAGAAGAAGAAATCTTCGGGGTAAGTGCATGTTCAACTTGCGATCATAAAAGAAATTCATTTTATAAAATATCGCTAGACAATACAGAATCTTTAATAAACTCTCTTGTGGGCAGAGGAAGTTTCAAACTGAAATTTCTGTTACGCGTGTTATAATGGATGGGAGTTGTAATGAATTTCAACTTGTGCTTATTTATCAGGCAAACAGATTCCAGAATGACTAGCGCAATCACTGTCAATATTTTATTATTGGAAAATAGAATTCTGCAAGAATCTCGGGGTTTGACATTACACAAATACCTTATCGCTCGTTTCTGTAGAATTAACAGAGTTTTTAAAAACGTTGGACTGCACACTCCCCAGAAAGGTATTCCATATCGTAATTGGGAATTTATTAGTGGATAATATACCATCTTGGCAGTATGGAATCCTAATTCCCTAGAAATCACTCTCACTGCATAACATCCAGAAGAGATCTTACCAGTGAGTATAGTAGAAGGGCTATGTATGTTCTGGCTCAAGCCAATCAGAGGCCAGCATTTAATTGGAGGCCACGCCAACTAAAAACCAGCGCGAAATTCAAATCATTCATACGTCGTCACGTCGCCATCGTGAATAAATAAATTGAAAAAAGCTGTCACCGCTGGAAAATTGAACCAGGGACCTTTGCATTATGAGGCAGCGTATATACGCACTGTGGTATTCCGACCTCCGTGATATTTCAATTATTCTAATGCTATTCAAACGGGATATTCATCGCTGGCGCGCGCTTATCTTTGCAACGAATCTATCGAGGTAGAGTGAAGCGAGAGATGCATTCCAGAGATAAGAAACTCCGCGTGGAAAATAATATCCATCGGTGGCGCGCGCTTATCTTTGCAACGGATCTGTAGAGGTAGAGTAAAGCGAGAGATGCGTTCTAGAGATAAGACACACAAGTATTACATCGAAATAAATTTATGGTGAAATATTTCCATGTCGGTTTTATCGACAATATACACACAACACCAAATGAAGCTTATGCAGATAAGAGTCGTGTGCAGCGATAACCGTCACATTGTTGCCAGACGTTGGAAATTATTATTTATGAAGTCGATCAGGTGTTGTCAGATTTTCAAAAAATATCTTTATGTCGCGTAATACATGACATATGACGTATGACAGATGATGTTTGCAATATGATGCATGTAGGGAGTGGAAGGATACGAAAACAACTATATATTATAATGGAGTATTTTATTTAAGTAATCCTTTTCTACAAAAATGACATGCCTCTTGAGAAGATGGCGGTCCATCCCAGTGTGTGGTCCAATCGGGACGATTATAATGAACGAAGCATGGTAGTTTGATTTGTAGGTTGAAGTTGCTGCGATATTCTTGAGGAAGTTTGTGCCACACCCCTAATAGCCCATAAGGATCTGCATATTCGATGAGACATTCTAGTGGAATGTACTGCAATTCTTGTTCAGTGAATTTTGTCAGAGTCAAAGCGGGAGATTTTATAAACTCCAATAGCACAGCTATTTCAGACTTCATGATTTTTCGAGCAGAGCTAAAATATTTCAGATGCTACTAGTCTCGCGTCAAGTTGTATACTGATGAAATAAAAAAACGAGTCACATTTTTCACAAGATTTTATTCAAATCAGACATAACCTCATTTCTACAATAATAAAAATATTCTCTGAGAGCATTACTAGACTACACGGGGAATCTCTAGCCGTCGCGTTGGACATATCGAAAGCATTCGATCGTGTTTGGCACGAAGGACTCCTCCACAAACTACCATCATACGGCCTACCAACTCAGCTATGCCATCTCTTATCGAGTTTTCTTTCAGGCAGATCGCTTCACGTGGTGGTGGACGGTGTATCGTCTGATACCATTGGCATCAATTCCGGCGTTCCACAAGGATCAATTTTGGCACCAACATTATTCCTGCTTCATATCAATGATCTGTTGGGAGTAACAACTTGCCCCATCCACAGCTTTGCAGATGATAGTACCCTCCATACTGCGTTCTCTTCCAGAATTCCCATTTCTTCCCAGGAAACTAAGAACTCACGGCGCAGGCAGGTCAATGCTGTCAATGAAGATCTTGCTGAAATCACAGCCTGGGGAACAAACAACCTAGTTGAATTCAACGCCACCAAAACTCAAGCCTGCATTTTCTCTAGAAAGGCGGAACTCAGTATGCCCGATATTGTAATGTCTGGCTCCACCATCCCCACCAAGCCCACCATATCTATGCTCGGTATTTCCATCAGCAACACTCTTTCATGGGATAATCATGTCAGATCCATCGCAAAAGCTGCTTCACAAAAACTCGGATTCTTGTTCCGTGCGAAAAGCTACTTTACACCCCAACAGCTTCTTATGATCTACAAAGCGCAGATACGGCCTGTTCTAGAATACTGTTCCCACATATGGGGTTCAGCACCAAAACATACGCTGATGCTCTTAGATTCCATCCAGAGAAGAGCCATTCGCCTGGTGGGTGACGCCACACTCACTCACTCTTTGACATCATTGGAACACCGTAGAAAGGTCGGCGACCTTTCACTTTTCTATCGATACTTCCACGGGAAATGTTCTTCGGAAATCTCTGCTATCATCCCTCCACTAGCAATACCAATCAGACGAACTAGACAAGCCCAGTCAGCACATCCTTTCGTTGTCAACCTCGAAAGATGTCGAACAGCACTTTATCAAGACTCCTTCATCCATAGAACGGCTAGGCTCTGGAATGCATTGCCTGTGGAAATATTCCCAACAACATATAATCTCCAAAAGTTCAAAAAAAATTCCAATACCTACCTCCTGTCCCTATCCCCCCTAGGAACGCACGATGTTCTTTGAACATTATAGGGATTCCCTTTCGTGCGCTTCAAGCGATAAAAAAAAAAAAAAAAAAGACATACAATCAGAAACATCACAAAATACAGATATCAGCTCTTCCGTACCCAAATCAGTCAGGCTATTTCTAGTCCAATCAGCTATAGTATTCAAAATGTTCTGATAATACATGGAAAAGTCCAATTTGTTTATTAGCGCAACTCGATGTGAAACAACACACGTTTCAGCCCTCAAAATGTCTGCAACATCCTCTTCCACCAATTCGAATGTAACGTGGTATTTGGTGAGTGACAACATTTTGACACCATCGCAAACGAATTTGGTTATGGTGATATAGTCTCCGCAGGTGGTAACGGCAAGATCATATTCATCAATGAAACAGGGCAGTGGTGCTTCAAAAAAGTCTTGTTGTACCTTATACAGCGAATCGATGAAGGTGGCCCATTCATATGTGGAGAACGAAATTTTCACTGGATGGAAGGGTTTCTTCAGGATCATGCTCGGACTAAACTGTCTAGCTGAACTAAGTCCGCACTGAATCATGTAGGTGGACAACTGGAACGATGAAGTCAGCAGGAGGTATGATTCAGCTTTCGCTGCTTGCTCAACCATCTCCAAATACGTATCAACGTCAGTAAAGTAGCTGTACCAGTTTCCGATCAATTTTAAAAATTCTAAGTCCTTTTTCCCCAGATTCTACGGAAATTACAGTGTTGCATGGAGGAAAGCCCCATAAGAGCCCATGTAAAGCAGACTAGATTTTTCCGTAGATCTACGGACTTTTTCAGCGGATTTTAAGGTCCATTCTGGTCATTTTTTACTCTTTCAAGGTCATCCGGCTCCAACGCTAGCCCGAAGCTGCTGATAAGAATAGCGATACGTGACACTTCCTTGACACTTCATATAGATAGTCGCCTGCATGTTATACTATTTTCTCTGCTAGCTAGTTTATAGTTAGATTATTCGTATGATGACGTCATCGTCGATCCAATTTATATTTAGAATTGAATAAAAAAAGTGTTGGGTCCGTGTTGGGAATCGATCTCGGGTCCCCGGGTCGAGAGTCCGACGCGCAGCCATCAGAGCCACGACCACTACATGATATTAATTATAGTTTGGAATAATACATGCAGCATTGGAGCAGACCGGCAAGCACAAGATCCCTTACGATGATTACGCTATGCAACATTGTTGTTGCGATTACCACGCGCGCATTTCGGTAGATTGAAAATCCTTATCGCAATTAACGAAATAATATGAATTATGATGAAATATTCACATAAAGTTGTTATTCTCTATGCCGATGATAAGGGGGTCAGAATAACAAGATTTATGACCTCGTTATCAAAACCGCAGAGATTATTACGCTCGCGCGATGGAAATCAACGTCGTCACGTCGCCATCGTGAATAAATGAAATAAAAATAAAAAGCTGTCATCGCTGGGAATTGAACCAGGGACCTTTGCATTACGAGGCAGCGGATATACGCATTGTGGTATTCCGTCCTCCGTATTATTTCAATTATTTTAATGCCTGGCGCGCGCTTATCTTTGCAACGGATCTGTAGAGGTAAAGCAAAGCGAGAGATGCGTTCCAGAGATAAGAAACTTCGAGTCGAAAATAATATCCATCGCTGGCGCGCGCTTATCTTTGCAACGGATCTGTAGAGGTAAAGCAAAGCGAGAGATGCGTTCTAGAGATAAGACGGTATTATATCGAAATAAATTTATGGTGAAATATTGCTATGTTAGTTTTATCAACAATATACACACAACACCAAATGAAGCTTCCGCTGATAAGAGTCGTGTGCAGCGATAACCGTCACATTGTTGGAAATTATTATTTACGAAGTCGATAACGTGTTGTCAGATGTTCAAGAAATATCTGATGCCAGGTAATACATGACATATGACGTATGACAGATGGTGTTTGCAATATGATGTATGTGGGGAGTGGAAGAATGCGAAAACAATTTTTTATTATACTCAGAATATAGAAACAATCAATAGACTTTTCTGTGTATTCTTCCCCCTTGAACCCTCACACACTTGACTGGATGTGTACGAGAAAGAGAGGGAGAGAGAGAAAAGAGAAGAGAGAGTGAGAAAGAGGGAGAGAAAGAGAGGGAAAGTGTTGTAATAGGATGTGAATTGAAGGTATGAACGTGTAAAACAGTTGTCTCATGACTTCTGACGAATACAGACGTGCACTAGAAGAATTTGGTTTGAAGGTTAGACAGCTCAGTGCAGACATCCAATTGTATGAGCAGAAAGTTGACCTGTTTAAAGATTTCGAGCAACTGAGCGTTTGGGATAAGGTGTTCACAGAACCGAGACGCACAGCTACACCTACATCGAGAAGAAGAAGAATTCAACCAACACAGCTACTAGAAGGCGATACTGAAAGCAAGCTTCATTCTATTGACAGCTCTGAGCAACAACGTCTTCTACACAAACATACCGTACAATACGAGGAATGTAGCCGTATGTTTTGATGTGAATCGTACACAACAATGTGATTGGAAGATGATGGCTAGAATGTATGTCAATGATAACAAACTACCTGTATATTCAATCGACATGCCACAACATGTTAATGAAAGCAGCATCGACTATAAATTGAAATTATCGTTTTCTGATGGCAGTGACGGCGAAATGGGAGACTGGCAGACACTTGCATTGAAAAAATCCTCCGCAAAATTGGATCAAGATACTGTCAATGTCATTGAAATTTTGACACTATGTTGTACACTGATATGTTCACTTATTTTAATCTCAAATGTTATTGTTGGAATACTGAGAAATAAGGGATGTGATGAATAAAAACTCGGAAATTATTATAAAGTTTTTTTATTTTGGCAATAAATTACATAACCAATTATATAAAGTATCGACATTGTGGTGACTGCACTGGAACCTTCCTCCATGGAAATGATTCATGCAGGGTGGAATGGATTGTAGGAACGTTATTGGCTGCCACCAAGAATTGTCAAAATCTTCCAAATTGACAATGTGATTGGTCGTCTCCAACTCTGCACATTTTCGCTGCAAAAACTGAATCTTTTGATGGCCTCTTACGTAGATGATCTTTGTCTGCTGCAGGTTATCTCGTAGTATTTGATCCAACTCATTCAAATCCACATAACCACAGGAATATTTTAAACCATGAACGTAACGTTCCACATGATTCGTCATCTTTTCATCTTCTTTGTTCAAACTGGAAAACTCTACAGATGGCTTGAATAGATGATGACTCGTCTTTTTGCCAATTCGAATAGTCATTTCCTTTGGAATGAATTCACCCTCAACCATGAACGCTTGAATGTCAACCAGTGCAATCTCCATGACTCTTCGGAGTAAACTGACGTCTGACTGGTGCGACATCAACACCTAGAACTAGGTGATATTTCGAACAATTTCGCTGAGTGGGAGGTGTTCTATGATTTGGTCGTGAACGATGATGCAATAGGCTTTGGTGTCGGGAGGGAAACCTGTCGTCGCTTCAATGTCCAACTTTATGTCAACTGTAGACGACTTCATGCCTAGATGGCGCCTCGAGCAATCGATAACAAACATTGGTCGGGTTTTGAATTCATTGAAATCCACTAGAGAGCGTTTTTGTTGACAGTTATGATAGCTCTTGTTGAACTCTGTATAGTTGAAGTGAGCGTCGGCATATTGGTCTTTGGAAAAGTCCAATAGCATTCTTTCTTGCGGATAATAGTCGCTATTCAGAGCCAATCGTATGGATTTGATGTTGGCATTATCGAACACGGTGACGTCTTCATGCAAATTATCGGATTTTTTCGTTTGGAAAAATACTATAACATATCTGGGACTCTCTAATGCAGAACACGTCTTGACCGACCAGATTTCTATGGTGGATCCTTGTGTGAGTGCTGGTAGCTCGTGCAATTCCCATCGACGGAACGGTATCATCATAGACTCATCTGCCTTGATACGTGTCAACAACTGCAACTTTATGTCATCGTTATGTGTAAGATGCGGCACTTTCAAATTGATGCTTTCAATCGTTATTTTAGCAGTGCTCTGAGTCTGAGGAGATCCTGGCAAAGCAGTATTAGCTCTCTCGACAACCTTCACACTGTTGGCATCATTACGAGCTCTCACTAAACGGATAGACTGCTTGCCCCACGTTGCCACTTGATGATCGTTAAAGATGGAAAACAAATGTTTCAGTGGAATGTTCATGCTGAACGTTTTATCGGCGTTGAGAATCGGAGCATTGGGATAGTTCCAGCCTGCTATGGCTAGATGGCGTGAGTCTTCAGGTGTGTAACACAAGTATCCTCGCACAGTACTCGTTATTCCAGGATATCTGACAGTGTCCAATTCTTTATTGCACAATTCATAGGTACAAGAATCAAAGAGATAGGCTCCAGCATTGTGGGTTAATGTACCAATACCACCTCCGGCCACAACCAATTTACCCTTGATGTTGATGATACCTTCAAACATGGCCAACCACGAATCTGCTTGATTGACTGTAATATCGATGACATCATTGTTTTCGAATGATTTCACATATGGGTAATAGGTGCGCCACTCCACTTTAGTGATGCTTTCATCGAATCTGGGTTTGCGGAAAACGTCGAACACGGGGGCTGACAACATTGTAGCCTTCGAGTGATTTGAGAAACAGGATATTGGATAATGTCAATGATTTTCTGCTCCTGCTCTTCGAAGACACGACTGCTTTGGTGTATGGTGTCGAGGGAACTGATGCTGATGATGGTGATGATGATGGCTGATCGTCTGATTTATAGGAGTAATCAAACACTAGTACCATCTTGCGAGTTTTTTCAACTCCAATCTTATAATGATTTCTTCACCTCTGAAATTCACCTCTCTGAAATCTTGGTCGAGAATCTGGAGTGTAATGTTTGGCAATTCCCGCCTACTGACTATAGGTAGGTAGATTAGATTTCTGGGAGTCTCGTCTATGGCGTAACCAGGATCGACTGCAACTGCAAACTCGTAGATCGTATGTGATGGTCTGTCGTTATAGAGAGCTCCAGCAGTAACGTTGCTATCAATGTGAATGGTTCTCACTTTGGTTATGCTGACCGGCAAATCGGAAGTGTGGACTTGTTGTGCGTTCAACAATCTATTTGAAAATCCCAAGACTTGAGCTATGCTATCCTTCGGGCAAAAATCGATGGCAAACCTTTGGCTCGAAATCTCACACTTTAGTGTATTATTGTTGGGCTTCAGCGAGAATATATCATCAACGTCCTTTGCACTCGATATACCCAATTCTTTGCGTATAAATGTCTCAATGTCCACAATGTCGTATGAACCTTCGGGAATATCGATGATCTTTCCCGCCTTGGTCTTATCTTGCAGATAAAACTTTGATCCTTTGTCGATATTTGGTATACTGTTGTATGAATGAAATCCCAACAATGCTAGTCCGTAATCAGAGTCTGGATCGAGTTGAAGTGGTGTCAAAAAGTCTATGGAGAGCGTAGATGTACGACCTTTCAACGTCACAATCAGAGACATGACTGATGCACAATGACTGTGTTACTTGGTTTCATTGAAGAGGAATTCTAGACATAGACGTCCACAATTACTTTGATTGAAATTTTGGGATTGCTCATTATTGTACATGATTTTCGTGCCGATACCCAAATATTGAGCCAATTCTCTGGGCGGTTTCAGATTGCCATAACTATCGAAATATAAGACTTTTTTATAATTTTTTATGTAAGCCACCCAATGAGTGCCCGCATGATTGTAGGTATCCAAATTCAATATAGCACACTCGCGATGCCATGGACCGGTGGAAGGTAGAGTGTCCCGCATAAAAACACCTCGAAAATACGGTATTTTCAGCTGTTTGGCATACTTTATCACATCTTTATCGTACATTGATTTATTGGGTAGCTTGTCTAGAAGTTTTTTGATTGTTTCTTCAAGTACAGTCCGAATCCTCTTGATGTTTTGCGTAAAAATAGGCCGGAACCTTGCTTTCCGATAGCCTCCATTGCTTTATTATGTCTTTGATCTTCTTCGAGCTTTTTCTTTGCATTTTTAGCATCAATGACTGTCTTTGCGACTGCTCCGGCTCCTCCAGCTAGAGATCCTAGGGCTCCCAAGGCAGCAAAGATTGGTATCAATGGTAGTATACCGCCACTGTGTGGAAGAGGTATGATTCTTGGTACTCTGATTCTTTTTTTACCGCCAGCCCTCTTGACTGCCATTCTGGCTGCATGGAGTGCTTTCAATGCAGATTTATTTAGACCACTTCCTGATGTTGTACTACCACCACCACCATCTGACTTTGCGGACTTTGATAGTACATTTTTTATGAATTTGATGATGTTGGATAGGGATTGCTGTGATACAAGGCCCATGCCAAGTTTTCGTTTGACCTTCATTCCGGTGGTGACAAGCCAGGCAGCAGCCTTCTCATTGAATTTAGCGTTCTTCGACTTGACTCTCTCCCACGCTCGATTTTCCAATATCGAATCAGCTTTGTGTCTGTCTTCTATTGAGGAATTTTGTGAATAGGCGATATCGTGTTCTCGACACGCGTCGTCCAACGGATTGATGCCGGTGTCTCCTCTAGCAAGTCTCTTATCGAGTTTGGTGCCTGGACCACAAAACCTGTAGCCTGGAATGTGTAATTCGATGGGAAGTTTATCGATCAAAGAATTAAGTACACCCTCTCCGTGGTAGAGCAACATGAAGACTGACGTGTAGACAGCTCGACTACTACTCTCATCAGATGATGGAGATCGTTCAACAAGAACGGACGTTGCCCATTGAGAATTCGGATGAAATTTCATCAATTAAGTCATCGAGTAGTGAACATGAAAAACTGCTTCCCCATTCGTTCAGAGCAATCTTCTGCGGACCAAGCGGGTGTGGAAAGACCAATGCGATGCTTTCCCTGCTGTTCAATCCAAATGGCGCGAAATTCAAGAACGTTTACGTGTATTCAAAGTGGTTGTACCAACCGAAATATCAATTGCTGCAACAAGTGTTGGATTCAGTGAAAGGTGTTGGTTATTTCCCCTTCAAAGAGAATGACGAGGTCATTAGTCCATCAGAAGCGAAGAATCACTCGATATTCATTTTCGATGATGTGTCATGTGACAAGCAGCAGAAAATTCGAGAATATTTCTCAATGTGTAGACACAAGGACATTGACGTGGTATACCTATGCCAGACCTATTCCAAGATATCAAAGCAGCTGGTGCGAGACAACAGTAACCTGGTGGTGTTATTTCGACAAGATAAAATGAATCTGAAGCATGTGTTTGATGAGCATGTGTCACCAGACATGTCATTCGATCAATTCAAAGCGTTGTGTTCAGAGTGTTGGAATTCCAACCAATATGGCGCGATGGTGATTGCGAAAACTTTTGACATAAACGCTGGCAGATACAGAAATGGTTTCGATAAGTTTATAAGGCTATGATCTTTGGGTCATTCATCAAGATGACGTCAACCAAGATGCATGATGACGTTGCTGATGCGCTACGCAAGAAAAAAATCAACAAAATATCGAAATCGATCAGACGGAAATATTTAGCTCTGAAATTAGGCAAGTCAGAGGATGATGAAGCATTACAGAAAATATTTCAACCACTGGCATCACCTTTGAAACAAATTGCCACCATGTCCAAGGTCATAGAAGAAAAACTCGATGGAACACTTTCAAACATCAAGCGAAGCAGAGAAGAGTCGTTGGGGTTGAAGAAGGAGAAAAAGGAGGAGAAGAAGGAGGATGAGGATAGGGAGGGGGAGAGGGAGCAATCGGATTTGAATCAAACTAATTTCATACCTATGATGGATGTGGCTGATAATGCTGGGCATACTGAAGATGATGATGAGGACGGTTATGACGATGCTGATGATGAACTTTTTGCAGATAGTGAAAATATCTCACCGGCTGCAATACATGATTACGTTGATCAGTATCCTGCGATGGCTCAAAAATATCTGACTGAATACTGGACAAATGATGAAAATATCGATACGGTTTATGGTCCCAAATATGATCCCGTAACATCGAAATGGTCTCTCAACGGAAAAGAAATGAATTTCCATCAAAGAACTGGAGATATACTTCTTGAAGGCTTTCGGTTCCGTGGCACCCCAGGCCTCTATCAATTACTCTTCTATAATGATCCATCCTTTGCCAAAGATGATACGAACCCATACAAGCAAATACTCTTGCTCACCAAAGCTCATCTGAATTCAGCAGGACGTATGAAGTCTTCCTCTAGACTCAAATACGTAGAAATTATTCGTCCAATGTTCAGATCTAATTCCAGTGGTCGTGGTTTGAAGTTGACATACAACACAGCACCTATCGAATACATGTATTGGGATGATCCAAACGAATTGGTAGATAGATTGAAGTTGCTCATTGCATCACAGCAAGCTGGAAATACATCAAACGATAACGAGATTGTTGACATCTTGAACGAATTAGAAGAGGCAGGCATAATAAAACATGTGTGACACTTCCGTGACATTTCCGTGTTCCGTGATACTTCCGTGACACTTCCGTGACACTTTCTTGACACTTCCGTGACAGTTCCGTGACACTTCCTTGACACTTCCTTGACATTTTCATGTTCCGTGACACTTGCGTGACACTTCCGTGATACTTCCGTGATACTTCCGTGATACTTCCGTGACACTTCCATGGCATGTCTATGAGTGACGGGACTAATTGGCGAGGCAAAGTGCCGACGTACAATACTTTAGTCATTAGCATAATGAGTCTCGATAAATTCGGACGTGGTTCGTTTCCACGCTCAGCTCAGATGGTGACAGTCAGATCTGGATTTTCACATACTCCAACCGGTGATATCGATGTTGGTCATTTGAAGATGTGTAACGTGAAACTGCCAACAGATGCCGCTGATGTTGCAAACAAACAATATGTGGATGAAGTTATATCGCAAATAAAGTTAGATTTCAAGATTGCTTTCGATAATTACGGTGAAAAAATCCGAAATTACCTTGCTGGCTTCAGCAACGAAATAATCGAAGAAAGGAAGAGAGTGGATGTACATGATCTTAAACTGACATCGTACAATACAAACTTTGTTCAATTGTCTGGCATAGTACACAAGACCAACGTATATGTGGAGCAGCTCCGCAACAATTCTCTACCAAAACTCAAGAACGACATCGACTTGAATGTGAAAAATATTCTAGAACTTGTTGATAAGATTGACAACACTGTGAAGAGTTTGCACGATTTTAGGGTTGAGCAGCAACAGAGTCATGATAAAGAACGTCAGCTCGCTGATGCCATTGCTAAAATCAAAACGGATATCACCAATATTGTAGCTCCAAAATCTTCGACTGTGACACTACCACCACAACCACCACCAAAAACAAAACCTCCTTTGTAAATCATATAAACTCCTTGTGTCATCGTTTCTTACATCAGTATCCACGTTGTCAACATGTTACATTCTAAAGAAAAAATCCAACTCGTTAATGAATTACATAGACCTGCACGTAAGAAATTCCCGAGACGTCGCATCATCATCAAAGGCTTGGATGACCTATGGCAAATGGATCTGGCTGAAATGCGACCCTATGCCTCTGTGAATAAGGATCATAAGCTGATAATGGTTGTGATTGATTGTTTTTCCAAGTACCTATGGACTCGACCATTGAAATCAAAAACTGGTACTGAAATTGCTCGAGCATTTGCAGATGTCCTATCACATGCTGGCAATACCAGAGTTCCCAAGAACTTGCAAACCGATCAAGGTACTGAGTTCTACAACGAAAAGTTCCAAAGTCTGATGAAAAAGTTCTCCATCAACCATTATCATACGTACACCATAATGAAGGCAGCCATTGCTGAACGTGTTATACGGACATTTAAGGAAAAGCTATACAAGTACTTTAGTTTGAATGGCTCATCCCGTTGGATAGATGTCCTACCTGAAATCACAAAGAATTATAATAACACGAAACATACGACGATTAGATGCAAGCCCAGTGACGTCACCAAAGCCAACGAACAAGATATTCTAAAATCCACGTACAATCACATTAAAATTGCTGGAACCAGACTACCGTTCTCGGAAAACACTTCACAAGACGAATAACCAGAGTCGATACTCATTGCTATCAAACTGATGTGTTGGATTGGGTCAGTCCTCACTATTTATACCACCACTGCCAACACATTACAACATCCGATAATGTTTGTTATTTGTCAGCGATCGATGTGAAAGGCCCCTCACATCCATTGAATTTGTGCTAGTTTTCCATATGATTACATTATAACTTGTTGGTGGAATCAATCCAGCTGTTGTGTGTATCATCGAATCCTAGCCATTTGACAAACACCTTTTTACCCCTCTTCCTTAAAACTTTTTCCACTAAGTAAACATCTGAATTTTCAGTTTTTTGCAATTCTTCAGGATAAAAGGCACCTTTGATTGGTGTACCACGCAAATCTTCCAAGATGTATGTAGTAGGTTTCGTAATACGAACTTTAACGATTTTAAATAGTTCAGTAGTCCAATTTGGTGTATAATTCTTTTCGAAAACATGTTTGGCTTTGCTTATTCTCACAATGTCACCAACGTCGAATTTTCTGGTTCCAGCAATTTTGATGTGATTGTACGTGGATTTTAAAATATCTTGTTCGTTGGCTTTGGTGACGTCACTGGGCTTGCATCTAATCGTCGTATGTTTCGTGTTATTATTATTTTTCGTGATTTCAGGCATGACATCTATCCAACGGTATGAGCCATTCAAACTAAAGTACTTGTATAGTTTTTCCTTCAATGTCCGTATAACACGTTCAGCAATGGCTGCCTTAATTATGGTGTACGTATGATAATGGTTGATGGAGAACTTTTTCATCAGACTTTGAAACTTTTCGTTGTAGAATTCGGTACCTTGATCGGTTTGCAAGTTCTTGGGAACTCTGGTGTTGCCAGCATGTGATAGGATATCTGCAAATGCTCGAGCAATTTCAGTACCAGTTTTGATTTCAATGGTCGAGTCCATAGGTACTTGGAAAAACAATCAATCACAACCATTATCAGCTTATGATCCTTATTCACAGAGGCATAGGGTCGCATTTCGGCCAGATCCATTTGCCATAGGTCATCCAAGCCCTTGATGAAGATGCGACGTCTCGGGAATTTCTTACGTGCAGGTCTATGTAATTCATCAACGAGTTGGATTTTTTCTTTAGAATGTAGCATGTTGACAACGTGGATAATGATGTAAGAAACGATGACACAAGGAGTTTATATGATTCGCACAGGAGGTTTTGTTTTTGGTGGTGGTTGTGTTGGTAGTGTCACAGTCGAAGATTTTGGTGCTTCAATATTGGTGATATCCGTTTTGATTTCAGCAATGGCATCAGCGAGCTGACGTTCTTTATCATGACTCTGTTGCTGCCCAACCCTCAAATCGTGCAAACTCTTCACAGTGTCGTCAATCTTATCAACAAGTTCTAGAATATTTTTCACATTCAAGTCGATGTCGCTTTTGAGTTTTGGTAGAGAATTGTTACGAAGCTGCTCCACATGTACGCTAGTCTTGTGTACTATGCCAGACAACTGAACAAAGTTTGTATTGTACGATGTTAGTTTAAGATCATGTACATCCACTCTCTTCCTTTCTTCGATTATTTCGTTGCTGAAGCCAGCAAGGTAATTTCGGATTTTTCCACCGTAATTATCGAAAGCAATCTTGAAATCTAACTTCATTTGCGATATAACTTCATCCACATATTGTTTGTTTGCAACATCGGCGGCATCTGTTGGCAGTTTTACGTTACACATCTTCAAATGACCAACATCGATATCACCGGTTGGAGTATGTGAAAATCCAGATCTGACTGTCACCATCTGAGCTGAGCGTGGAAACGAAACACGTCCGAATTTGTCGAGACTCATTATGCTAATGACTAAAGTATTGTACGTTATCGATAATGGTCGGCACTTTGCCTCACCAATTAGCCCCGCCACTCATAGACATGCCATGAAACTGTCACGGAAGTGTCATGGAAGTGTCAAGAAAGTGTCATGGAAGTGTCACGGAACTGTCACGGAAGTGTCAAGGAAGTGTCACGGAACTGTCACGGAAGTGTCAAGGAAGTGTCACGGAACTGTCACGGAAGTGTCACGGAAGTGTCACGGAACTGTCACGGAAGTGTCGAGGAAGTGTCACGGAAGTGTCAAGGAAGTGTCACGGAAGTATCACGGAAATGTCACCGAATCGTTACACATGTTTTATTATGCCTGCCTCTTCTAATTCGTTCAAGATGGCAACAATCTCGTTATCGTTTGATGTATTTCCGGCTTGCTGTGATGCAATGAGCAACTTTAATCTATCTACCAATTCGTTTGGATCATCCTAATACATGTATTCGATAGATGCTGTGTTGTATGTCAACTTCAAACCACGACCACTGGAATTAGATCTGAACATTGGACGAATAATTTCTACGTATTTGAGTCTAGAGGAAGACTTCATACGTCCTGCAGAATTCAGATGAGCTTTGGTGAGCAATAGTATTTGCTTTTATGGGTTCGTATCATCTTTGGCAAAGGATGGATCATTATAAAAGAGTAATTGATAGAGGCCTGGGGTGTCACGGAACCGAAAGCCATCAAGAAGTATATCTCCAGTTCTTCGATGAAAATTCATTTCTTTTCCGTTGAGAGACCATTTCGATGTTACCGGATCATATTTGGGACCATAAACCGTATCTATATTTTCATCATATGTCCAGTATTCAGTCAGATATTTTTGAGCCATTGCAGGATACTGATCAACGTAATCATGTATTGCAGCCGGTGAGATATTTTCACTTTCTGCAAAAAGTTCATCATCAGCATTGTCATAACCGTCCTCATCATCATCTTCAGTATGCCCAGCATTATCAGCCACATCCATCATAGGTATGAAATCAGTTTGATTCAAATCTGATTGCACCCTCTCCACCCCCCCCCATCGTCCTCCTCCTTCTTCTCCTTCTTCTTCTCCTTCTTCAACCCCAACGACTTTGCTTTGCTTCGCTTGATGTTTGAGAGTGTTCCATCGAGTTTTTCTTCTATGACCTTGGACGCGGAGACAATTTGTTTCAAAGGTGATGTCAGTGGTTGGAATATTTTGTGTAACGCTTCATCATCCTCAGACTTGCCTAATTTCAGGGCTAAATATTTCCGTCTGATAGATTTCGATATTTCGTTAATTTTTTTCTTGCGTAGCGCATCAGCAACATCATCATGCATACCGGTTAACGTCATCTTGATGAATGACCCAAAGATCACAACCTTATAAACTTATCGAAACCATTTCTGTATCTGCCAGCGTTTATGTCAAAAGTTTCCGCAATCACCATCGCGCCATATTGGCTGGAATTCCAACACTCTGAACACAACGCTTTGAATTGATCGAATGACATGTCTGGTGACACATGCTCATCAAACACATTCTTCAAATTCATTTCATCTTGTCGAAATAACACCACCAGGTTACTGTTGTCTCGCACCAGCTGCTTTGATATCTTGGAATAGGTCTGGCATAGGTATGCCACGTCAATGTCCTTGTGTCTACACATTGAGAAATATTCTCGAATTTTCTGCTGCTTGTCACATGACACATCATCGAGAATGAATATCGAGTGATTCTTCGCTTCTGATGGACTAATGACTTCGTCATTCTCTTTGAAGGGGAAATAACCAACGCCTTTCACTGAATCCAACACTTGTTGCAGCAATTGATATTTCGGCTGGTACAACGACTTTGAATACACGTAAACTTTCTTGAATTTGAAAGCATCGCATTGGTCTTTCCACATCCGCTTGGTCCGCAGAAGATTGCTCTGAACGAATGGGGAAGCAGTTTCCCATGTTTACTATTCGCCGATGACTTGATTGATGAAATTTCATCAAAATTCTCGATGGGCAACGTCCGTTCTTGTTGAACGATCTCCATCATCTGATGAGAGTAGTAGTTGAGCTGTCTACACGTCAGTCTTCATGTTGCTCTACCACGGAGAGGGTGTGCTTAATTCTTTGATCGATAAACTTTTCATCGAATTACACATTCCAGGCTACAGATTTTGTGGTCCAGGCACCAAACTCGATAAGAGACTTGCTAGAGGAGACACCGGCATCAATCCGTTGGATGACGCGTGTCGAGAACACGATATCGCCTATTCACAAAATTCCTCAATAGAAGACAGACACAAAGCTGATTGGATATTGGAAAATCGAGCGTGGGAGAGAGTCAAGTCGAAGAACGCTCAATTTTAAGAGAAGGCTGCTGCTTGGCTTGTCACAACCGGAATGGAGGTCAAACGAAAACTTGGCATGGGCCTTGTATCACAGCAATCCCTATCCAACATGATGAAATGGATCTGGTCCTACTTAACTAATAGGGAGATGATGGTGTCAGTAAATGGTTTCAATTCGCATAACTTCAAAGCAGTTTCCGGTGTTCCGCAGGGTAGCCACCTTGGTCCATTATTTTTCATCATCTACATAAATAATATAAAAAACTGTTTTGAACACTGTCGAATACTACTATATGCTGATGATTTGAAAATATTTTCATTGGTAAAGGGTGTCGACGACTGCTTGAAAATTCAAAGTGACCTTGACAGGCTTGCCGATTATTGCGACAATAATAGTCTCTTTTTAAACCCAACCAAATGTTTTGCCATAACATATTCAAGAAATAGAAATCTCATCCAGCATACCTACAAAATTAACAATAACAACCTTGAATATATCACCGAAATCAAAGATCTAGGCGTCACACTGGACACAAAATGGACTTTTAACAGTCACATAGACAAACTGATCAACGGGACGAACAGGATGGTTGGGTTCATAAAAAGAAACGGAAAGTATTTTCATAATTCTGAGACTATCATCTCACTATATTATGCATTCGTCAACAGCAAGCTTTCTTTTGCGTCGGCTATTTGGAATCCTCAATATGCCGTACACTCAAGAAGGATAGAAAGTGTTCAAAATAAACTGTTAAGATTCCTAGCCTTTCAAAACAAGATTAGCGTTCAGGACCACAATTATCAGCCGATTCGGAATCAATTTAAAATTATGCCACTTAGTAAAAGACGTACTCTCTCAGACTTATCTATTCTTTTCAAAATTATTAGACATGAAATCGACTGCCCATACTTACTTGCAAAAATAAATTTCAATGTTCCCAGTAGAAACAATCTCCGATATTATACCCCATTCAATATCCCTTATTGTAGAACCAATCTAGGACAAAACTCGCCACTAGTTCGTATGCAAAAAGCATTCAACACACACTGTCACGATCCCAATTCATCTCTCGACATTTTCTCGACATCTTTGCCTCGTTTCAATTTTTTTTTGAAAAGTATGTTTCTCAAATCAGATCAGTAGTTGGAAATGGTTCCTCATTTCCTCTACTCGTTCTATTTGGATCTATTATATCCCACAATTTTTACTATATTATTAACATAAAAACATCTTCATACCATATTTTTTAAATCACATTTGATTATTGCCAGATAATTTTATATCGATAAGAAACCTTTATTTATGTATAATTGTAGAAATAACTTAGAATAATTCTTACATAGTGGATGCTGTTTTTTGGAACTTTGTTCTGTTAGCAACCTAAAAATGGTAAATAAATAAATAAATAAATAAATGATCAAATTCATAAAAAATGTAATATCAAAGTCCGCAAAGTCAGATGGTGGTGGTGGTAATACAACATCAGGAAGTGGTCTGAATAAATCTGCATTGAAAGCACTCCATGCAGCCAGAATGGCAGTCAAGAGGGCTGGCGGTAAAAAAAGAATCAGAGTACCAAGAATCATACCTCTTCCGCACAGTGGCGGTATACTACCATTGATACCAATCTTTGCTGCCTTGGGAGCCCTAGGATCTCTAGCTGGAGGAGCCGGAGCAGTCGCAAAGACAGTCATTGATGCTAAAAATGCAAAGAAAAAGCTCGAAGAAGATCAAAGACATAATAAAGCAATGGAGGCTATCGGAAAGCAAGGTTCCGGCCTATTTTTACGCAAAACATCAAGAGGATTCGGACTGTACTTGAAGAAACAATCAAAAAACTTCTAGACAAGCTACCCAATAAATCAATGTACGATAAAGATGTGATAAAGTATGCCAAACAGCTGAAAATACCGTATTTTCGAGGTGTTTTTATGCGGGACACTCTACCTTCCACCGGTCCATGGCATCGCGAGTGTGCTATATTGAATTTGGATACCTACAATCATGCGGGCACTCATTGGGTGGCTTACATAAAAAATTATAAAAAAGTCTTATATTTCGATAGTTATGGCAATCTGAAACCGCCCAGAGAATTGGCTCAATATTTGGGTATCGGCACGAAAATCATGTACAATAATGAGCAATCCCAAAATTTCAATCAAAGTAATTGTGGACGTCTATGTCTAGAATTCCTCTTCAATGAAACCAAGTAACACAGTCATTGTGCATCTTGTGACGTTGAAAGGTCGTACATCTACGCTCTCCATAGATTTCCTTACACCACTTCAACTCGATCCAGACTCTGATTACGGACTAGCATTGTTGGGATTTCATTCATACAACAGTATACCAAATATCGACAAAGGATCAAAGTTTTATCTGCAAGATAAGACCAAGGCGGAAAAGATCATCGATATTCCCGAAGGTTCATATGACATTGTGGACATTGGGACATTTATACGCAGAGAATTGGGTATATCGAGTGCAAAGGACGTTGATGATATATTCTCGTTGAAGCCCAACAATAATACACTAAAGTGTGAGATTTCGAGCCAAATGTTTGCCATCGATTTTCGCCCGAAGGATAGCATAGCTCAAGTCTTGGGATTTTCAAATAGATTGTTGAACGCACAACAAGTCCACACTTCCGATTTGCCTGTCAGCATAACCAAAGTGAGAACCATTCACATTGATAGCAACGTTACTGCTGGAGCTCTCTACAACGACAGACCGTCACATACGATCTACGAGTTTGCAGTTGCAGTCGATCCTGGTTACGCCATAGACGAGACTCCCAGAAATCTAATCTACCTACCTATAATCAGCAGGCGGGAATTGCCCAACATTACACTCCAGATTCTCGACCAAGATTGCAGAGAGGTGAATTTCAGAGGTGAAGAAATCATTATAAGATTGGAGTTGAAGAAACTCGCAAGATGGTACTAGTGTTTGATTGCTCCTATAAATCAGACGATCAGCCATCATCATCACCATCATCAGCATCAGTTCCCTCGACACCATACACCAAAGCAGTCGTGTCTTCGAAGAGCAGGAGCAGAAAATCATTGACATTATCCAATATCCTGTTTCTCAAATCACTCGAAGGCTACAATGTTGTCAGCCCCCGTGTTCGACGTTTTTCGCAAACCCAGATTCGACGAAAGCATCACTAAAGTGGAGTGGCGCACCTATTACCCATATGTGAAATCATTTGAAAATAATGATGTCATCGATATAACAGTCAATCAGGCAGATTCATGGTTGGCCATGTTCGAAGGCATCATTACCATCAAGGGTAAATTGGAGGTGACTGGAGGTGGTATTGGTACATTAACCCACAATGCTGGAGCCTATCTCTTTGATTCTTGTACCTATGAATTGTGCAATAAAGAATTGGACACTGCCAGATATCCTGGAATAACGAGTACTGTGAGAGGATACTTGTGTTACACACCTGAAGACTCGCGCCATCTAGCCATAGCAGGCTGGAACTATCCTAACGTTCCGATCCTCAACACCGATAACACGTTCAGCATGAAAATTCCACTGAAACATTTGTTTTCTATCTTTAATGATCATCAAGTGGCAACGTGGGGCAAGCAGTCGATTCGTTTGGTGAGAGCTCGCAATGATGCCAACTGTTTGATGGTTGGTGAGAGAGTGAATAATGCTATACCAGGAGCAACTCAGACTCAGAGCGTTGCCAAAATCAAGATAGAAAGCATCAATTTGGAAGTGCCGCATCTTACGCCCAACGATGACATAAAGTTGCAGTTGTTGACACGTATCAAGGCAGATGAGTCTATGATGATACCGTTTCGTCGATGGGAATTGCACGAGCTTCCAGCACTAACGCAAGGATCCACTATAGAAATTTGGTCGGTCAAGACGTGTTCGGCGTTAGAAAGCCCGAGATATGTTATAGTATTTTTCCAAACGAAAAAATCTGATAACATACATGAAGATGTGACCTTTTTCGATAATGCCAACATAAAATCCATACGATTGGCTCTGAATGGCGACTATTATCCGCAAGAAAGAATGCTATTGGACTTTTCCAAAGACCAATATGCCGACGCTCACTTCAACTATACAGAGTTCAACAAGAGCTATCATAACTGTCAACAAAAACGCTCTCTAGTGGATTTCAATGAATTCAAAACCCGACCAATGTTTGTTATCGATTGCTCGAGACGCCATCTAGGCATGAAGTCGTCTACAGTTGACATAAAGTTGGACATTGGAGCGACGACAGGTTTCCCTCCCGACACCAAAGCCTATTGCATCATCGTTCATGACCAAATCATAGAACACCTCCCACTCAGCGAAATTGTTCGAAATATCGCCTAGTTATAGGTGTTGATGTCACACCAGTCAGACGTCAGATTGCTCCGAAGAGCAATCTGACGCACTGGTTGACATTCAAGCGTTCATGGTCGAGGGTGAATTCATTCCAAAGGAAATGGCTATCCGCATTGGCAAAAAGACGAGTCATTTTCTATTCAAGCCATCTGTAGAGTTTTCCAGTTTGAACAAAGAAGATAAAAAGATGGCGAATCATGTGGAACGTTACGTTCATGGTTCAAAATATTCCAGTGGTTATGTGGATTTGAATGAGCTGGATCAAATACTACGAGATAACCTGCAGCAGACAAACATCATCTACGTAAGAGGCCATCAAAAGATTCAGTTTTTGCAGCGAAAATGTGCAGAGTTGGAGATGACTAATCACATTGTTAATTTGGAAGATTTTGACAATTCTTGGTGGCAGCCAATAACGTTCCTACAATCCATTCCACCCTGCATGAATCATTTCCATGAAGGAAGGTTCCAGTGCAGTCTTCACAATGTCGATACTTTATATAATTGGTTATGTAATTTATTACCAAAATGAAAAAAAATATATAATAATTTCAGAGTTTTTATTCATCACATCCCTTATTTCTCAGTATTCCAACAATAACAATTGAGATTAAAATAAGTGAGCATATTAGTGAACAACAAAGTGTCAAAATTTCAATGACATTGACATCAGTATCTTGATCCAATTTTGCGGAGGATTTTTTCAATGCAAGTGTCTGCCAGTCTCCCATTTCGCCGTCACTGCCATCAGGAAACGATAATTTCAATTTGTAGTCGATGCTGCTTTCATTAACATGTTGCGACATGTCGAATGAATATACAGGTAGTTTGTTATCATTGACATACATTCTACGCATCAGCTTCCAATCACACTGTCGTGTACGATTCACATCAAAACATATGGTTGCATTCCTCGTATTGTACGTTGTTGCTCAGAGCTGTCAATATAATGAAGCTTGCTTTCAGTATCGCCATCTAGTAGCTGTGTTGGTTGAATTCTTCTTCTTCTCGATGTAGGTGCAGCTGTGCGTCTCGGTTCCGTAAACACCTTGTCCCAAACACTCAAATTTTCAAAATCTTTAAACAGACAAACTTTCTGCTCATACTATTGGATGTCTGCGCTGAGTTGTCTAACCTTCAAGCCGAATTCTTCTAGTGCACGTCTGTATTCGTCAGAAGACATGATACAACTGTTTTACACGTTCATACTTTCAACCCACATCTTATTACATCTCTTTCCCTCTCTTTCTCTCCCTCTCTCTCACTCTCTCCCTCTCTTTCTCGTACACATCCAGACAAGGGTGTGGGAAAAGAATACACAGAAAAGTCTAATAATTGTAAAAGTGTATAATAGTATAAATGTAAAAAGGAATAATAAAAATGAAAAAAAAGTTTATACAATAAAATATGAATAATTAGATAATACTAAGATAATTGAAAATATACATATATACAACATAAATCATTGGATGAATAAAATAAATTACATTTTTTCATGGGAAAATAAGTCATCAATACAACAGCGTTGGTTTGAAAATTTTGATGCAAAAATACTAAGGAGAAAATCAATCCGTCAAACTGTAGTGACCCCACGGAAGTGTGTCAAACGAATCGTGAATCAGTTTTCGCTTATCATCTTTAGGACTCATGCCAATTTTAGTCTGCTCGATGGAAAAAACATCGTGAGCGTAGGAACGAATCGTTTGCTGGGCTACGGTCTTTTTCTTCCAAGCCGTCAGACAATCCACATAGTCATCAAAAGTCAACTTATTTTTGACGACGCATTTCTTGACACCCTTGGATTTTTTAGTTATACCAAAATTTTTCAATTCCCTATCTAGTCGTTCTTTACTGAATCCCTTTCTTTCCAATCGCTTTCTCTCTTTTTCAATATCCTCATCCGTTATATCCAATTTATAACTGTACATCTTGGACCGTAGTCCAGCAAAATGCGAAAAAATCTTACCGTTTGCCTCATCCTTCAATAGGTCCAAGACTTCTTTATTTACTCGAGGTATACCATAAATATTGTCTGGAGCATAGTCAGACGTGTCAAATCTCTCGATATTTGCATCAATCACCTCACTATACGCATCGTCACATACAATTTCGTAGATGAAGCTGTCCGTATCGGTATACATGAGTTTTACGTCAGCTCCAAGCTTTGGCAACATGAAATTGTGGTGGAAATCATACATGACGATTTTTGACAAGTCAAAGATACACATGCCAATGTAGAGAGGTTTATTGAAAATCAGCTCTGCTTTTTTCAACTCTACTGCCACCAAATTGTCATCGAAAACTGTTCGTTGTTGGAACCGAGGACTTGAAATTAAATTTTTAATGCCATAGCGGCCTTCATACATTCTGACTAACTTAACTGTTCTATGATTACGAATATTCTCCATCGTCTTCCCAAACACCGCATTATTGGCCAATTTCCTTAAATCTTTTTCAAAATCGTTTGTGGCTAGAGTCCTCAATCAAGTATTCAACTCGATGTAGGGCTTTAGCCACGTGGATTGTTTGAACTTTAATACTTTATGAATCTTGGTCAATTTCAGACCGTGTTCTAATGCCTGCTTCAAATTTCTGTAATGTAAAGTATATGACTTTTCATCGTACAGCGTGGTCATTAATTTGGATAATTTTGAATTTGGTGGTGTGCGGTGTTCGGGACAAAATGGTAGGTCCTTGTGTAGGTCATGCAACCCCTCAGGATACTCCAAATCAACTTGGAGAATATAGCCTTCTGGACTGTTGTCAGGAATTTGGGTTAAATCAATGTCAACATTTTCTACCCATGTAAAGCCATCATAAGGGAGGGGTTCACTCATTGCTTTTCCATAAAGGTTATTTACATCGAGATAAAGAAGGTACTTTGACGGTTTTTTTGGATCGTAATTTTTCTGATATTTATTATTTGCTTCACTATACCTATTACAACAAACCGATACTCCTCATCTTATCGCCTGCTCCACAAACATCACCATGTCGATGTCTTTGATGATTTGCAGCTTACACCCAGTATACTTGAGCATGCAATCCCAAGTATAGCCGGGCATGGTGTAATACCAAGCAGGATCGAGGCCATAGGTCTTGAGGGATAACGCACGGAAATTTTCCATGACGTCAGCAAGAAAAAGAATATCGGTCCGCATATATAGGTCGCTATATTCTCCCAGCGATTTCAGCTCGAAAGATTCCCAAACTTTTCGCGCGTGCGCGTAATCGTCGTCCGAAATATTCGTGTCGTTCAATTTGTTATAGAAATTTTGAATGCTTGGCAACTCGGATTCATCCAATCTTTCCACATTATCGACATAGTCATATGGAAATACTCCTTTTCGTGTCAACAATGCAAATTTCGTCTCATTTACGTCACTGAATTCCTTCTTTGGAATTTTCAAATCATCGACTTTCAACGTTGACACTAAAGCATCGAGACTGGTTCCCAAAAAGCGGAAAGAGTCGATGAATCGGAATTTTATGCTTGTTTCATCATCATGTTGTGTAAAGGAAATGTATTTTTCGCGATTAACCGGGAGTACGCTCACACGTCCCCGCTTGGAAATGTCTCTGATTATAAAATGCGAATCATATCCTGAGAGGTTGTGGAACGTAATGGGAACAACGAACAGTTTCCTAAAGTTGAGATTACAGGGAGCCTGGTGTGCGAAGCCTCTGAATGCGCCAGTAAAATGGTCGTGGTCACGTACGATAACGTCTTTTGCCTTGAATTTCTCTTCGCAAATGTGGCAGATGGTTGCGCCACTGGTACTAGCTGGTTTAACTACCATTGGAACGATATTTTTCAATTTGGATTCGACAAATTTGGCAATTTTAGACATTTCGCAGGCAAACCAGTCCATGCAATCTCCACCCCTATGACTACGATAAAATGACAGCGAGTCATCGAAAGAACATTTGAAATAGTACCCAGCACTGTATGCTTTATGATGTTGATACTTTGAAGTGGTTTTTGAAATTTTGGAATTACATTTCTCCAACTGCGATTCGAAATCGGCATAAATGATGAAAGGACATGTCTGCTTATACACATGGTTCTTGAATTCTACAAAAACATACTTGGGGAATGAAATTTTCTCATTATTCATTTTCTCACATAGAGCAGCATGACTATCAAGCTTCTCCTGGCAATGGTAATAGTTGAGGCACCGATCGCAGATGAATTTCTTTCCACAATGTTTGTTGAGTTGACTTGATACTAGTCGTGAAAGGTCCTCAATCCAGACATAGTGATATTTTATATTAACGTTCTCTTCAGCATTATCGTTGTCAGGAGGAGCTTCATAGTCATTCAATTTTGGGAAATATTTGTCTTGATTAATAGCTAATTAACGTGTCGATTACATTTATGCTTAGTCAGTCTGGTGGGTACTACAGAGTAAAATGTTCGTTCGTTGACTTCTGTCAACTCTAACGCATAAACATTCACCGGAATAGCATTCATTTTTTCAAATTTTGTGATTTGGGGCAGCTTCATTGGTATGTCTAATCCTTTAATGTTCAAAATCTGTGAATAGTGAGGATAATTCTTAACTCTATTTGAATTTTTTTCGATGGGATGCAAACAACTGACAATGCTCCAATAGAAGCAAGCCTCATCATAATTTTGAACGTTAATGCAGGCATGCTTTCTCTCAATCTGCTCTGGTAATTTGATAAACGATGAGCCATTTCCCATTTCATATTTATTTATGGCAACCTCCAAAGAAATAATTTCGCTCAAGGCCCACCCGCTATTCTTCTCGGCAAATTCTCTAAGTTTATTAAGGATCACATCTAGCGCATTGATTTTGAACCAATCGGCTAGGTCTGTTCCTGCGTCCACGATGGCATTGGGAGTACAAAAATGTTTGCGGTCAACCAATTCCCCATCATTTGACTGCTTAATGAAGTCACCGGAAAATGTAAAGTTGACTTTTAGCATTGAAAAGCGCCCCAAAATTTTTGAAATTCTCTTATTTACCAATCTAAATGAATCCTCCAAAAAGTCGATAATCTCCTTATGTCTCAAATTCAGAATAAGACCGGTCTGCACTCTTGACGCGAAGATTGAATTAACATCAATCCAACGAATATAGGGCTTCAGGCCGGAGCCAACATGTCCTCTATTCATAGTTTTGATGAAAAATCTCATCCGTTTCAGTTCCCCGATCTTAGTCTGAATTTTACGCTTCAAACCAATCGAAAAAGTATTTCTCTTCATTGCTAAAACACATTTCCGTATGTGTGAGCGAATTGATTTCAATACAAAATGTGCCAATGGTTTAGAATAATTTTTCTTGATCAGTAAAAGTGTTTCGTCGACTTTGGTCAAGGTTTTATTGATGTTCTCCATTGCTGTTTTGATGATATTTTACCCAAATAAAACAAATGTAGCTTACTTTGATTCTCCAAAATTTCAAACGAAGCTGCTGGATTGGCCTTCCCAGTCTCCACCTTTCCTCTGAATACCAAGGAATATTTCCCGCTACCGAAATATCCAATGTGGGGGGAATAGGTCTCAGTTACACGACTGGCAGGAACACAACAGAGTCCTCCAACTCAATCAGAACAGATTTACCAAATTTTGTGGTGACCACTTTCGCTGTCTTGATTGGTTGGGGTTGACCGAGCAGGAGATCCACCAACTTCACGCTTGGTTTCTGTTGTTTTGGAGCAATCAGAGAAGCTGCGTTGATTTGAGTAAGATCCATCTGGTGGGAAGAAAAAGGACAAAAACATCAGCAGTCCAACAAAGTCATGATGAGCTTGATACTGGGATGGATTATTTTCGATAAAACTTGAAATAAAATCAATCTCCGATTGATCATTGACACTTTCATTGAATTGTCTCTCGAAAAAACTTGGAATGGAAAAGGTTGATGCGGAATGAGCACTAGGTTGTATTATTTTCAAAATAAAATGAAAGGGGCCGATAATATAAAATTCGGGAAAGGAATGGGCACTGAATGAATAATTTGCAATGAAACTTAAAATGAAACTAAGAAACTCAAAATGGAATAAAAAATTCAGATAATATAGGATTGAGAATATAAATGAGCACTTTGATGAAAAAGAGGTACTTACTATTAGAGCTATTGATGCACAAACACACACACAAACTGTATTATATGAAGGAGTTGGTCAAGATAGTAGACGTTGACAAGTGTAGACTCGAGTGTGAATGATGTTGCGCTGCGTCGTTGCTTTTATACGCTGGCGGAGATACCACGTGACTTGCTGATTAGCGATGTGGATGTTCTGGAAAAACCCATCTTAAACGACTGCTGATAGCGATAATTTCTTGCGTCATTCTGATCACGTATTTTGTTTATGCGACTAGTTGGGTTTTTTATAGTTTTGATAACCTCCAACGTTTCCTGTTATGCTGCTGATTGTGAAATTGTTAGGTTTTTTGTAGTTTCGATAACCTTCAACGTTTCCTGTTATGCTGCTGATTGTGAAATTTGCTGTTGGGTTTTTTGTGGTTTTGATAACCTCCAACCTTATCTGTTATGCTGTTGATTGTGAAATTTGCTGTCGCTGCACCCGTGTAGAGATAGGCGCGCGCCAGCGATGGATATTATTTTCGACTCGAAGTTTCTTACCTCTGGAATGCATCTCTCGCTTCGCTTCACCTCGATAGATCCGTTCCAAAGATAAGCGCGCGCCAGCGATGGATATTATTTTCGACTCGAAGTTTCTTATCTCTGGAATGCATCTCTCGCTTCACTCTACCTCGATAGATCCGTTGCGAAGATAAGCGCGCGCCAGCGATGGATATTATTTTCGACTCGAAGTTTCTCATCTCTGGAATGCATCTCTCGCTCCACTCTACCTCGATAGATCCGTTGCAAAGATAAGCGCGCGCCAGCGATGGATATCCCGTTTGAATAGCATTAAAATAATTGAAATATCACGGAGGTCGGAATACCACAGTGCGTATATACGCTGCCTCATAATGCAAAGGTCCCTGGTTCAATTTCCCAGCGGTGACAGCTTTTTTTAATTTATTTATTCAAGATGGAGACGTGACGACGTATGAATGATTTGAATTTCGCGCTGGTTTTTAGTGGGCGTGGCCTCCAATTAAATGCTGGCCTCTGATTGGCTTGAGCCAGAACATACATAGCCCTTCTACTGAGTATCTTGACGTGGTTACCAAATTTCAGATTTTTGTAGATCAACAATCCCAGAAACTTAGTATCATTTCTACTTTCAATAAAATTATCATCAAATGTGATCTCATCAAGGGAGGATCTGAATGATATTATACTAGTTTTAGATATATTGAACGACAGAATATTGGCGTCACACCAATCTTTCCCTTTTTTCAAATCAGATGATATCATTTGATGCAGATCTCGAGGATTCCTACTATTCCATTATATAGTAGTATCATCTGCGAATAGAGTGAACTTCCCAGTTATATCTATTTTCGTGAGGTCGTTGACATACAATAAGAAAAGTACAGGTCCTAACACAGATCCATGTGGAACACCATGATCAATATTTCTCTTCTTGGAGAGTTCTGTCGTTTTGACCACTTGATTTCTTCCTGATAAATATGATTTGAACCATCTGTATGTCATTCCTCTGCATCCAAAAGTCACGTTCTTAGCTGGAATAAAGTATTCGTTTAACTTTTGGATAATAACAGAATACTTCTGCCTGTCTCCGGCTGCTTGAAATTCGAGGTTATTGTAGATTTTGATCACGCCGTCCCCCACAGTATTCAAGAATACCACGGCCTTGTACTGCTCGGTTTCCTTGTCTAGTCGGGCTGCTAGCAGAAATATTTCAAACTTTTGAATGAAGAATTCCCAGCTGGCACCCAAATTACCATCAAAGGACATTTTCCTTGGGGGTCTCGCTGCCACTGCAGCAGTTGCCATGATATTTCCTAACCTCATTGTGCTACCTCGTGCTCCCGTGCTCCTGTCTCACTGGGTAAACTATACCCAGGACTATACCTATACCGACTGCGCCATGTTTGGTAGGTTCATGGTAGGTATGATTAGGATGAGATGAATACGTTTCAGACTACTCAATATAATTATACTTCAATAAAAATCGACCTTGTTTTTGATCATGTTGACCTCGAGCGAGCATGGAACAAGAACCGACCCCCGTGACCTCTCAACTGTTCAGTGCTACCAACCACAATCACAAACATATTACAACCCTGACATAAGTTGTTTTATTCACCGAGTACATTAATATAATCTTTGAGGAAATATCTCAGTACTTCATTAGCAATGGCAGTGTTGAGTTCAAATTTTCTGGTTCTATTCACTATTATAAATGATATTGTCACGATCCTGGTCTTCCTGATGGGATAAGGCCACTGGATCATCTTTGAGGGTAGCTCAGATAGGGTAGATCATATCAACTCAGACACTAATAGTTTAAGAGGTATGAGAAGTAGTAAAAACCGTGTTAAAACCACAAATACATTTATTACATCATTGATATGAAAGAGGAATCATCCAAATGCGATACAAAACAATCAAGTGGTACTTACAATATAAATAGGGCCATTTCGGAGAGGGTTGTCTGGTAGGATGCACAAAGACCCAACTAACTCGTTAACGCGACGACTGACTGTGTGAACCCCTAGATTCCACGACCGACGGCAACTACCCGCTAATCAAGTATCCACTATCAGTTATCAACTATCAACCATATGCAATGCTGCAATAGTATCTTACTGGTTGCAGCAGAATTTTCGGCAAATTTTTCAACAATGTCTAAAAGAATTTCTTCCTTATTCGTCACTTTCTCATTCTTGTCCACTGGGTCAGGTTTCCTCTCTGTGGTCAAGTCACAAGAATCATAGTTTTGAGTACAGTCTGACACTACACACTTTTTTGCTTCTTCGATCCATTTATTTAAAACGGAACTGGCGTATAATTGTGGTTCTTCATGTTTAGGCATACGACAATAATCCTCTTCCTCTTGCTCTAGAATTTCTTTACGGATTTTCATCTCCTTTATTAATAACTCTTTTTTCTCCTCGATGGCTCTCAGTCGTTCAAATGATTCTTCATCTGCAAGTTTTTTCTGTTGCTCTATCATCATTTAATCCAAACTGAGTTTGGATAAAATACTTTGTTTGGACGAAACAGACTCTGATTGCTCACTTGGTTTATCAGAATCTTGTTTTCTATTGCTCAGATATGTTTTTGCAGACCTCGCTACGTGATCTTCTCTGATATTAGCGGAATCTTCAGGCACTCCAGCACTGCTAGTTGAAGCTCCATATCCGATCACGGTCGCAGAATATCGTTTTGGGGGAACACCTTTGTTCAATCTAGAGCTTCTCCGCAGCGGGATGGTTTTTCCATCGAAGCTCCCGTTTTTTTGTTCCATAGCGCGATTCACCTTAGCTCGAAAGGACCAATGTTAATTTTGGTAATAATTAGACTCACAATTCAGTGGATTGTATGAAATTATATCTTTATTCACTGACAAGTTGTCACAAAATTAAAATTATTTTTTTTCGACGTGACATTCAACATATACGGTTAATCAACTGACAATATTCATATAAGGTCATTCAATTACCTGTTGTGAACTGCTATGCTGTTTCACCCATTATATTATATTCGCCTTGTATATGAATATTATAATATTATAACTCAGTTGTTCTACTCAACATTGTCTACACTATTGCAACATTTGCTTATTTTACAGTTTTATTGTAACAACGACCTGTTGCAGGAAACCATGTTGCTATTTGTTTCTATCTTTATTATATATATTCCTCTTTTTGTCTATTGATGGCGTGATGCACTATGACGTGACTTGAATGTTCTTTAAATAAACTTTACGAAGCCACGCGCAGGCAGTTGCAGTTAGATATTCATTCTGAATTTTACCTTTTGTCAACTCAACCAATGTACTAATTCCGCCAATGAAATCACCAATGATTAAATCTAGTCGATAAGTATCCAGTGTTTTGCTCTACAACTTACGACCACCCCTTTCTCAGCCTGACCGCTCGCAACATACCTGAATACAACAATGTATATGTCCTATTCTTATTATATTTAGATAGGTAATTATCAGTTACAAGAAACTCACTTCATTGTATCTAATTTCATTCGAAATTATCATTTACCGCGTTAAACAAGTTGAACTTGGCACCGAAAGTGGCGACCTCACGCAGCTCGTGATAAAAGCAAAAGGACATTCGAACGAGAATCTCCATAACGGTCGCATGTGCTTATCAATATATAGCTACACGCTACTTAGCTCTCGCCGCTTCCACCGCTTTATAGCTATAGTGCTATAGTGCTCAACAACCTCGCCGCTCCTGCAAGCTGAGATCACTAGAAGAAGAAATCTTCGGGGTAAGTGCATGTTCAACTTGCGATCATATAAGAAATTCATTTTATAAAATATCGCTAGACAATACATTTTGGTCCTATTCGAGCCATGGATGTAAAACAATAAAATAAAGTGAGTTTCTTGTGTTATATATACAGTCCATTCAGCAAACTATCAATTTGAAATATTTATATCATCCTCACATTCAGCATTTATATTAACATAATTATATCTTCGAAGGTGGCCTGTTTTCAAAAAAAACTTCTCGCTGCAAAATAAATTCAAGGTCACTCAATAGGTACAAAATCTCGAGAGTTTTTTGTCCTTCTAATCCATCCCTAATATTTTCGAATTTCTTTCCTTTTGAATAAATTAAGGAAATTCCAACCTTTGACTCACTCTTTCTGCAAGAAATCACATCAGTGCTGTACATCAAGAAATTTGTTCAAATATGGCTAATGCAAATAAAATCAAACAGTATAGAACTCTTCGTAAAATGTACGCTAACCAAATTGACGAACTAAAGGTTTTTGCAGATAATGCACAAGTTAATGAAAATGTTAGAGTTCAGTTTAAAATATTATTTCAACAGCTCTCCGATTGCCGCGAACAGTTTAAAACTAATCATCTGAACATTTTATCCCTAATCGCACTTACTGATGAAGATATTGCCGCTGATGAAGTTGTATGAACAACGTTCGATTATAACTGCTCATATATTGAGGCTATATACGAATCATTGTTTGACGAGCCTTCAGTTGTTACAAACCAATGCCTATGAATGCACCGGCAGTTCCTTCTTCATGAAATAATAATAATGTGAAACTTCCAAAGGTCGAAATCCCAAAATTTTCAGGAGATATCAAAACATTTAAATCTTTTATAGATATGTTTCAAAGTCTCATTCACAATAATTCCAATTTATCGAACATTGAGAAGTTTAATTATTTGATTTCTTCACTTAGAGGACCTCCTTTAACATTGGTACAAACTACGCCTATGTCTAGTACAAATTATGAAGTTGCATATCAAGCGTTGCTAGATCGCTATAATAACAGACGACTTATAGCCTTTGCGCATTTACAAGAAATTGATAATGTCCAAAGTGTAACACACTCAAAAAATACTCGTAGCCTGAGATTGTTATTAGACACTTTCACTGAGAATCTCGCTGCTCTCAGAAATATGGGACTTCCCATAGCAGAATGGGATTTCCTACTTTACTATTTATTCGCAGAGCATCTTGATCAGGAGACAATCACACGATTTGAATTAGAACATCCAATGAACAGTGATGCGCTTCCATCCTTTGAAGCACTAAAACATTTTGTGCAACAACGCTGTAACGCTTTTGATGCTATCGAATTTTCTATGAATAAAAATACTAGTAATATACAACCTAAATCAAGAGCTTCCTTTTATTCATCAAAACCAAAACAAACTGTTTTGTTGTTCTAAAATTGTTCTATCCGTCATTCGGTTGCCCCCTTACGAGCAACCCTCAGAAGTCTTCGAGAGTCTTGTGCGAGCAAGGAATGACGGGGGCCTTACCTTTTAACGTGTGATCCCAAACTACTACATACTTTGCCAATACACATAGGAAAATTACAAGTAAATGTGTATTTTGTAACCGCGATCATTCAATATACAAATGCGCCGAATATTTCAATAAAACTCCTCAAGAAAGATATAATTTCATGAAGGAGAATAATGTATGTATTAATTGCTTAAGTGCTTATCACACAACAAGTAAATGTAAGTCACAAATATTATGTCATTTTTGCAATGGAAGGCACCACTCAAGTGTTCACATTCATAAAGGTCACAAAGAACACAGCTCTAGTTCTACAACTATTACGGAGTCAACTGGTGATATTCAAGATATAGCCCCTCAGCCCAGCGCACCGCCTATGTCTGAAAATTCCACTTTCAGTGGTTTGGTATCCTCTTCATCTACTGTCTTACTATCAACAGCAATTGTTGAAGTTTCAGATTCACACAACATTTACCAGAAAGTCAGAATTTTGCTTGATTGTGGTTCACAAACAAGCTGCATTTCTCAAAAGTGTTATAATCGACTAGGCTTAACCCGATCCCGATACAATGTATCTGTATCAATTAAAGGCTTAGGTACAATGAAAGACATGACTGCGAGAGGTGGAGTCACATGTCAAATGAAGCCTGTAGGAAAATGCTCGCCTATACTTCATGTAGACACTATTATTCTTCCGAAATTGTGCCCAGAAATGCCCACTTCTGTAATAAATTACGCAAAGTGGTCTCATATTAAAAATATTCAACTTTCGGATGAGAAATTTCATACGCCCGCTCATGTCGATATGTTGATTGGGGCAGACATGTTTTCTTATATCATAGAAGAAGGACGCATAGTAGGTGATTCTAACGAACCAATTGCATTAAATACTATTTTTGGCTATGTACTTATGGGAAAAATAAATTCTATGCGATCACCAATAAATATTCACTCTTTTCTTTCTCTATCTGAAAACAACAACTTTTCAGTAGATGAACATATACAGCGCTTCTGGGAGATTGAAGAAATTCCTAATATTAAAACAATGTCACCTGAAGATGCCTTATGCGAGGAAATATTTTCAAATACGCATTCCAGAGATGAATGCGGCCGCTATGTAGTTCAGTTGCCATTCAAATTTGCTGAACCAATTTTTAACTTCAAGGAAACTCGTTCAATTGCTTTACGTCGTTTTCTAGCGCTAGAGCGCCGACTACTCAGTAAACCAGATATTTACGTACAGTATTCCGACTTTCTACAAGAATATTTAGATAATGATTGGATGGAAGAAGTTGTTTGTAACTCGTCAACTACTGATCAATATATATTTTATTTACCACACCACTGTGTTTTCAAAGATAGTACCACTACAAAGGTTCGTGTGGTGTTCGATGGATCAGTTAAATCATCAAAAGGTATTTCATTGAATGATACCCTTTTGGTGGGGGAGAAATTACAACACGATATATTTTCAATTTTATTAAACTTTCGCATTCACTCGGTAGTATTTACTTCAGATATTAAGAGAATGTTTTTGCAAATATCAGTAATTCCAAAGCACCACGATTTTCAACGAATATTATGGAGATTTACGAACAATGAAGAAATCAAAGATTTTCGTATGAAACGGGTAACTTTTGGACTTTCATCTTCGCCCTTTTTAGCCAATCGAGTGCTTTTACAATTTTCACGTGATGAAAGAGAAAAATTCCCACTAGCCGCCGAGGTTTTGGAAAATGATATATATATAGACGATATTTGTACAGGATGTTCCTTCATAGAAAACGCAATAATTTTACGTGATCAACTAATGAATATTTTGAAAGCTGGCAATTTTGAACTTCGTGAATTTGCAAGCAATTGTCAGTCAATTTTGAATGATTTGCCTGAAAATTATAGGTACAACCAGTCAGTATCTTTCGATAAAGAAAATGATTCAACTATAAAAATTCTTGGCCTGCAATGGCTTCCATGCGCTGATGTTTTTACATACAAAATAGATTCCACAATTCGTGGATATACAAAACGCGTAATATTATCTGATATCGCACGAATATTTGACCCTTTGGGGTTTTTGACCCCAGTAACAATATTTGCCAAAATTGTCATGCAACATCTATGGAGTTTGGGGCTCCAATGGGATGAATCGCCTTCAAAGGAAATTTGCGATAAGTGGTTCCAATTCAAATCAGGATTTTCAATGTTGACCAATTTGGAAATCCCACGTAGGCTTCTGTGTGAAAATTATAAATTTTGTGAAGTACATTCCTTTTGTGATGCCTCCGAAAGGGCATATGCCTGTGTTATTTATTTCAGAATCCAAAGGAAGTGTGGTCTGGTTGAAAAATTTTTTGTTAGCGCCAAATCAAAGGTGGCGCCCTTAAAAGTGATCAGTATTGCACGTCTGGAACTCTGTGCCGCCGTTTTGCTGGCAAATTTGTTATCATCGGTTTTGGACACGTTCAAAAATAAAATCAATTTTTCTGATATTTTTTGCATATACAGATAGCAGTATCGTTTTAAAATGGATTAAATGATCCCCGCATAAATGGAAAACCTTTATTAGTAACAGAGTAACACACATACAGAAAAGAATATCACCATCCTCATGGTATCATGTAAAATCAGAATATAATCCTGCAGATTGTGCTTCACGAGGATTGATGCCTGCGGAATTATCCAAGAATAAATCGTGGTTTTCTGGTCAATCATGGCTCAAACTTGACAGAAGTTTGTGGCCTATATCAGAATCTATTTCGATAGATGATAATTCATCTGAAGTTATGATCGAAGAGAGAAAAATAACTTTATTTACTTCCACCTCTGGTGATTCTTCACATGACATCATCGAAAAATATTCTTCATACTCAAGAATAAAACGTATATTCGCATATATTTTACGATTCATTGATAATTCTCGCCATCCACAAAACAAAAGGTTAGGAGCATTCACAGATGTTGAACTTTACAATTCCTCAATGCAAATCGTACGATGTACTCAAAATTTTTATTTTGCCAATGATATGAAAAAATTAAAGTCTGGAGAAAAATCTATTCCAAAATACCTCCGTAGATTAGTTTATTGATGATGATCGTGTGTTGAGAGTTGGTGGTCGCCTTAGAAATGCATCCCTGTCTTTCCAGAACAAACACCCAGCTCTATCACCGCAGAATTCTAGATTATCTGAATTGATAATCTTGGATTTTCATAAAACTTATCTGCATCCAGGTGCGCAAACTTTGCAATTTCTGATATCGCAGCAATTTTGGCTACTTTCGGCTAAACGCGTTATTCGGAAGGTTATAGCTAATTGCTTACGTTGTTGGCGTTTGTCACCAAAACCATATCAACCTCCCATGAGAGATTTGCCAAGTTTTAGAGTTTCAAAGATAAAGGCATTTTCAAGTGTTGGTCTTGACTATGCAGGCCCGTTCTCAATCACTTTAAGCAAGACACGTGGGGCCAAAATCAGTAAATCTTATATTTGTCTATTTGTATGTTTGGCAACGAAATGCATACATTTAGAATTAGCCTCAGATTTAACGAGTGAAGCCTTTGTTGCAGCACTTCGTAGGTTCGTCGCAAGACGTGGTACTTGTAATACAATAATTTCCGATAATGCTACAAATTTCGTTGGCGGTAATCGCCAAATCGGAGAGCTAATGCAACAAGCAAGCGAAAAACAATCAATAAACTTCCGATTTCATCCACCAGGATCTCCACATTTTGCTGGTCTAGCTGAAGCTGGTGTGAAGTCTGTGAAAACACATTTGCGCCGCGTAGTCGGAGAGCAGTTGATGACCTACGAAGAGTTCTATACCCTCTTGACTCATATTGAGGCTCTTCTGAATTCTCGCCCTTTATGTCCATTGAGTTCAGATCCAAATGACCTCTCAGTATTAACACCAGGACATTTTTCAACTTTGGAGCCACTTAGTTCGGTGCCAGATCCAGATTTATCAAATCTTAAATTGAATTCATTGAATAGGTGGCAACTGCTCCAGCGACTTAATCAGAGTTTTTGGAGTAGATGGCATAATAAATATCTCCATACTCTCCAACAGCGAACTAAGTGGCTGAATGATTCTTCATCAATCGATATCGGAGCTATGGTTCTCATGAAGAATGAGTCAATGTCGCCTTTGAAATGGCCTCTTGGTCGAATTAGTAAATTATATTACGGAAAAGATGGAGTGGCCCGAGTGGCCGATGTTCAAACTAATAACGGTATTTTTGAAAGAGCTCTGGTGAAGCTTTGTCCTTTGCCTGAGCACAAAAATGTCCCTTAAAATTGTAATTCAATTTTAGTGGGGGAGAATGTTGTGTCCTCACTCACTATTTTTCGTTATATGTATATGTCCTATTCTTATTATATTTAGATAATTATCAGTTACAAGAAACTTACTTTATTGTATCTAATTTCATTCAAAATTATCATTTACCGCGTTAAACAAGTTGAACTTGACACCGAAAGTGGCGACCTCACGCAGCTCATGATAGAAGCAAAAGGACATTCGAACGAGAATCTCCATAACGGTCGCATGTGCTTATCAATATATAGCTACACGCTACTTAGCTCTCGCCGCTTTCACCGCTTTATAGCTATAGTGCTATAGTGCTCAACAACCTCGCCGCTCCTGCAAGCTGAGATCACTAGAAGAAGAAATCTTCGGGGTAAGTGCATGTTCAACTTGCGATCATAAAAGAAATTCATTTTATAAAATATCGCTAGACAATACAGAATCTTTAATAAACTCTCTTGTGGGCAGAGGAAGTTTCAAACTGAAATTTCTGTTACGCGTGTTATAATGGATGGGAGTTGTAATGAATTTCAACTTGTGCTCATTTATCAGGCAAACAGATTCCAGAATGACTAGCGCAATCACTGTCAATATTTTATTATTGGAAAATAGAATTCTGCAAGAATCTCGGGGTTTGACATTACACAAATACCTTATCGCTCGTTTCTGTAGAATTAACAGAGTTTTTAAAAACGTTGGACTGCACACTCCCCAGAAAGGTATTCCATATCGTAATTGGGAATTTATTAGTGGATAATATACCATCTTGGCAGTATGGAATCCTAATTCCCTAGAAATCACTCTCACTGCATAACATCCAGAAGAGATCTTACCAGTGAGTATAGTAGAAGGGCTATGTATGTTCTGGCTCAAGCCAATCAGAGGCCAGCATTTAATTGGAGGCCACGCCAACTAAAAACCAGCACGAAATTCAAATCATTCATACGTCGTCACGTCGCCATCGTGAATAAATAAATTGAAAAAAGCTGTCACCGCTGGAAAATTGAACCAGGGACCTTTGCATTATGAGGCAGCGTATATACGCACTGTGGTATTCCGACCTCCGTGATATTTCAATTATTCTAATGCTATTCAAACGGGATATTCATCGCTGGCGCGCGCTTATCTTTGCAACGAATCTATCGAGGTAGAGTGAAGCGAGAGATGCATTCCAGAGATAAGAAACTCCGCGTGGAAAATAATATCCATCGGTGGCGCGCGCTTATCTTTGCAACGGATCTGTAGAGGTAGAGTAAAGCGAGAGATGCGTTCTAGAGATAAGACACACAAGTATTACATCGAAATAAATTTATGGTGAAATATTTTCATGTCGGTTTTATCGACAATATACACACAACACCAAATGAAGCTTATGCAGATAAGAGTCGTGTGCAGCGATAACCGTCACATTGTTGCCAGACGTTGGAAATCATTATTTATGAAGTCGATCAGGTGTTGTCAGATTTTCAAAAAATATCTTTATGTCGCGTAATACATGACATATGACGTATGACAGATGATGTTTGCAATATGATGCATGTAGGGAGTGGAAGGATACGAAAACAACTATATATTATAATGAAGTATTTTATTTAAGTAATCCTTTTCTACAAAAATGACATGCCTCTTGAGAAGATGGCGGTCCATCCCAGTGTGTGGTCCAATCGGGACGATTATAATGAACGAAGCATGGTAGTTTGATTTGTAGGTTGAAGTTGCTGCGATATTCTTGAGGAAGTTTGTGCCACACCCCTAATAGCCCATAAGGATCTGCATATTCGATGAGACATTCTAGTGGAATGTACTGCAATTCTTGTTCAGTGAATTTTGTCAGAGTCAAAGCGGGAGATTTTATAAACTCCAATAGCACAGCTATTTCAGACTTCATGATTTTTCGAGCAGAGCTAAAATATTTCAGATGCTACTAGTCTCGCGTCAAGTTGTATACTGATGAAATAAAAAAACGAGTCACATTTTTCACAAGATTTTATTCAAATCAGACATAACCTCATTTCTACAATAATAAAAATATTCTCTGAGAGCATTACTAGACATACAATCAGAAACATCACAAAATCCAGATATCAGCTCTTCCGTACCCAAATCAGTCAGGCTATTTCTAGTCCAATCAGCTATAGTATTCAAAATGTTCTGATAATACATGGAAAAGTCCAATTTGTTTATTAGCGCAACTCGATGTGAAACAACACACGTTTCAGCCCTCAAAATGTCTGCAACATCCTCTTCCACCAATTCGAATGTAACGTGGTATTTGGTGAGTGACAACATTTTGACACCATCGCAAACGAATTTGGTTATGGTGATATAGTCTCCGCAGGTGGTAACGGCAGGATCATATTCATCAATGAAACAGGGCAGTGGTGCTTCAAAAAAGTCTTGTTGTACCTTATACAGCGAATCGATGAAGGTGGCCCATTCATATGTGGAGAACGAAATTTTCACTGGATGGAAGGGTTTCTTCAGGATCATGCTCGGACTAAACTGTCTAGCTGAACTAAGTCCGCACTGAATCATGTAGGTGGACAACTGGAACGATGAAGTCAGCAGGAGGTATGATTCAGCTTTCGCTGCTTGCTCAACCATCTCCAAATACGTATCAACGTCAGTAAAGTAGCTGTACCAGTTTCCGATCAATTTTAAAAATTCTAAGTCCTTTTTCCCCAGATTCTACGGAAATTACAGTGTTGCATGGAGGAAAGCCCCATAAGAGCCCATGTAAAGCAGACTAGATTTTTCCGTAGATCTACGGACTTTTTCAGCGGATTTTAAGGTCCATTCTGGTCATTTTTTACTCTTTCAAGGTCATCCGGCTCCAACGCTAGCCCGAAGCTGCTGATAAGAATAGCGATACGTGACACTTCCTTGACACTTCATATAGATAGTCGCCTGCATGTTATACTATTTTCTCTGCTAGCTAGTTTATAGTTAGATTATTCGTATGATGACGTCATCGTCGATCCAATTTATATTTAGAATTGAATAAAAAAAGTGTTGGGTCCGTGTTGGGAATCGATCTCGGGTCCCCGGGTCGAGAGTCCGACGCGCAGCCATCAGAGCCACGACCACTACATGATATTAATTATAGTTTGGAATAATACATGCAGCATTGGAGCAGACCGGCAAGCACAAGATCCCTTACGATGATTACGCTATGCAACATTGTTGTTGCGATTACCACGCGCGCATTTCGGTAGATTGAAAATCCTTATCGCAATTAACGAAATAATATAAATTATGATGAAATATTCACATAAAGTTGTTATTCTCTATGCCGATGATAAGGGGGTCAGAATAACAAGATTTATGACCTCGTTATCAAAACCGCAGAGATTATTACGCTCGCGCGATGGAAATCAACGTCGTCACGTCGCCATCGTGAATAAATGAAATAAAAATAAAAAGCTGTCATCGCTGGGAATTGAACCAGGGACCTTTGCATTACGAGGCAGCGGATATACGCATTGTGGTATTCCGACCTCCGTATTATTTCAATTATTTTAATGCCTGGCGCGCGCTTATCTTTGCAACGGATCTGTAGAGGTAAAGCAAAGCGAGAGATGCGTTCCAGAGATAAGAAACTTCGAGTCGAAAATAATATCCATCGCTGGCGCGCGCTTATCTTTGCAACGGATCTGTAGAGGTAAAGCAAAGCGAGAGATGCGTTCTAGAGATAAGACGGTATTATATCGAAATAAATTTATGGTGAAATATTGCTATGCTAGTTTTATCAACAATATACACACAACACCAAATGAAGCTTCCGCTGATAAGAGTCGTGTGCAGCGATAACCGTCACATTGTTGGAAATTATTATTTACGAAGTCGATAACGTGTTGTCAGATGTTCAAGAAATATCTGATGCCAGGTAATACATGACATATGACGTATGACAGATGGTGTTTGCAATATGATGTATGTGGGGAGTGGAAGAATGCGAAAACAATTTTTTATTATACTCAGAATATAGAAACAATCCATAGACTTTTCTGTGTATTCTTCCCCCTTGAACCCTCACACACTTGACTGGATGTGTACGAGAAAGAGAGGGAGAGAGAGAAAAGAGAAGAGAGAGTGAGAAAGAGGGAGAGAAAGAGAGGGAAAGTGTTGTAATAGGATGTGAATTGAAGGTATGAACGTGTAAAACAGTTGTCTCATGGCTTCTGACGAATACAGACGTGCACTAGAAGAATTTGGTTTGAAGGTTAGACAGCTCAGTGCAGACATCCAATTGTATGAGCAGAAAGTTGACCTGTTTAAAGATTTCGAGCAACTGAGCGTTTGGGATAAGGTGTTCACAGAACCGAGACGCACAGCTACACCTACATCGAGAAGAAGAAGAATTCAACCAACACAGCTACTAGAAGGCGATACTGAAAGCAAGCTTCATTCTATTGACAGCTCTGAGCAACAACGTCTTCTACACAAACATACCGTACAATACGAGGAATGTAGCCGTATGTTTTGATGTGAATCGTACACAACAATGTGATTGGAAGATGATGGCTAGAATGTATGTCAATGATAACAAACTACCTGTATATTCAATCGACATGCCACAACATGTTAATGAAAGCAGCATCGACTATAAATTGAAATTATCGTTTTCTGATGGCAGTGACGGCGAAATGGGAGACTGGCAGACACTTGCATTGAAAAAATCCTCCGCAAAATTGGATCAAGATACTGTCAATGTCATTGAAATTTTGACACTATGTTGTACACTGATATGTTCACTTATTTTAATCTCAAATGTTATTGTTGGAATACTGAGAAATAAGGGATGTGATGAATAAAAACTCGGAAATTATTATAAAGTTTTTTTATTTTGGCAATAAATTACATAACCAATTATATAAAGTATCGACATTGTGGAGACTGCACTGGAACCTTCCTCCATGGAAATGATTCATGCAGGGTGGAATGGATTGTAGGAACGTTATTGGCTGCCACCAAGAATTGTCAAAATCTTCCAAATTGACAATGTGATTGGTCGTCTCCAACTCTGCACATTTTCGCTGCAAAAACTGAATCTTTTGATGGCCTCTTACGTAGATGATCTTTGTCTGCTGCAGGTTATCTCGTAGTATTTGATCCAACTCATTCAAATCCACATAACCACAGGAATATTTTAAACCATGAACGTAACGTTCCACATGATTCGTCATCTTTTTATCTTCTTTGTTCAAACTGGAAAACTCTACAGATGGCTTGAATAGATGATGACTCGTCTTTTTGCCAATTCGAATAGTCATTTCCTTTGGAATGAATTCACCCTCAACCATGAACGCTTGAATGTCAACCAGTGCAATCTCCATGACTCTTCGGAGTAAACTGACGTCTGACTGGTGCGACATCAACACCTAGAACTAGGTGATATTTCGAACAATTTCGCTGAGTGGGAGGTGTTCTATGACTTGGTCGTGAACGATGATGCAATAGGCTTTGGTGTCGGGAGGGAAACCTGTCGTCGCTTCAATGTCCAACTTCATGTCAACTGTAGACGACTTCATGCCTAGATGGCGCCTCGAGCAATCGATAACAAACATTGGTCGGGTTTTGAATTCATTGAAATCCACTAGAGAGCGTTTTTGTTGACAGTTATGATAGCTCTTGTTGAACTCTGTATAGTTGAAGTGAGCGTCGGCATATTGGTCTTTGGAAAAGTCCAATAGCATTCTTTCTTGCGGATAATAGTCGCTATTCAGAGCCAATCGTATGGATTTGATGTTGGCATTATCGAACACGGTGACGTCTTCATGCAAATTATCGGCTTTTTTCGTTTGGAAAAATACTATAACATATCTGGGACTCTCTAATGCAGAACACGTCTTGACCGACCAGATTTCTATGGTGGATCCTTGTGTGAGTGCTGGTAGCTCGTGCAATTCCCATCGACGGAACGGTATCATCATAGACTCATCTGCCTTGATACGTGTCAACAACTGCAACTTTATGTCATCGTTATGTGTAAGATGCGGCACTTTCAAATTGATGCTTTCAATCGTTATTTTAGCAGTGCTCTGAGTCTGAGGAGATCCTGGCAAAGCAGTATTAGCTCTCTCGACAACCTTCACACTGTTGGCATCATTACGAGCTCTCACTAAACGGATAGACTGCTTGCCCCACGTTGCCACTTGATGATCGTTAAAGATGGAAAACAAATGTTTCAGTGGAATGTTCATGCTGAACGTTTTATCGGCGTTGAGAATCGGAGCATTGGGATAGTTCCAGCCTGCTATGGCTAGATGGCGTGAGTCTTCAGGTGTGTAACACAAGTATCCTCGCACAGTACTCGTTATTCCAGGATATCTGACAGTGTCCAATTCTTTATTGCACAATTCATAGGTACAAGAATCAAAGAGATAGGCTCCAGCATTGTGGGTTAATGTACCAATACCACCTCCGGCCACAACCAATTTACCCTTGATGGTGATGATACCTTCAAACATGGCCAACCACGAATCTGCTTGATTGACTGTAATATCGATGACATCATTGTTTTCGAATGATTTCACATATGGGTAATAGGTGCGCCACTCCACTTTAGTGATGCTTTCATCGAATCTGGGTTTGCGGAAAACGTCGAACACGGGGGCTGACAACATTGTAGCCTTCGAGTGATTTGAGAAACAGGATATTGGATAATGTCAATGATTTTCTGCTCCTGCTCTTCGAAGACACGACTGCTTTGGTGTATGGTGTCGAGGGAACTGATGCTGATGATGGTGATGATGATGGCTGATCGTCTGATTTATAGGAGTAATCAAACACTAGTACCATCTTGCGAGTTTTTTCAACTCCAATCTTATAATGATTTCTTCACCTCTGAAATTCACCTCTCTGAAATCTTGGTCGAGAATCTGGAGTGTAATGTTTGGCAATTCCCGCCTACTGACTATAGGTAGGTAGATTAGATTTCTGGGAGTCTCGTCTATGGCGTAACCAGGATCGACTGCAACTGCAAACTCGTAGTTCGTATGTGATGGTCTGTCGTTATAGAGAGCTCCAGCAGTAACGTTGCTATCAATGTGAATGGTTCTCACTTTGGTTATGCTGACCGGCAAATCGGAAGTGTGGACTTGTTGTGCGTTCAACAATCTATTTGAAAATCCCAAGACTTGAGCTATGCTATCCTTCGGGCGAAAATCGATGGCAAACCTTTGGCTCGAAATCTCACACTTTAGTGTATTATTGTTGGGCTTCAGCGAGAATATATCATCAACGTCCTTTGCACTCGATATACCCAATTCTTTGCGTATAAATGTCTCAATGTCCACAATGTCGTATGAACCTTCGGGAATATCGATGATCTTTCCCGCCTTGGTCTTATCTTGCAGATAAAACTTTGATCCTTTGTCGATATTTGGTATACTGTTGTATGAATGAAATCCCAACAATGCTAGTCCGTAATCAGAGTCTGGATCGAGTTGAAGTGGTGTCAAAAAGTCTATGGAGAGCGTAGATGTACGACCTTTCAACGTCACAATCAGAGACATGACTGATGCACAATGACTGTGTTACTTGGTTTCATTGAAGAGGAATTCTAGACATAGACGTCCACAATTACTTTGATTGAAATTTTGGGATTGCTCATTATTGTACATGATTTTCGTGCCGATACCCAAATATTGAGCCAATTCTCTGGGCGGTTTCAGATTGCCATAACTATCGAAATATAAGACTTTTTTATAATTTTTTATGTAAGCCACCCAATGAGTGCCCGCATGATTGTAGGTATCCAAATTCAATATAGCACACTCGCGATGCCATGGACCGGTGGAAGGTAGAGTGTCCCGCATAAAAACACCTCGAAAATACGGTATTTTCAGCTGTTTGGCATACTTTATCACATCTTTATCGTACATTGATTTATTGGGTAGCTTGTCTAGAAGTTTTTTGATTGTTTCTTCAAGTACAGTCCGAATCCTCTTGATGTTTTGCGTAAAAATAGGCCGGAACCTTGCTTTCCGATAGCCTCCATTGCTTTATTATGTCTTTGATCTTCTTCGAGCTTTTTCTTTGCATTTTTAGCATCAATGACTGTCTTTGCGACTGCTCCGGCTCCTCCAGCTAGAGATCCTAGGGCTCCCAAGGCAGCAAAGATTGGTATCAATGGTAGTATACCGCCACTGTGTGGAAGAGGTATGATTCTTGGTACTCTGATTCTTTTTTTACCGCCAGCCCTCTTGACTGCCATTCTGGCTGCATGGAGTGCTTTCAATGCAGATTTATTTAGACCACTTCCTGATGTTGTACTACCACCACCACCATCTGACTTTGCGGACTTTGATAGTACATTTTTTATGAATTTGATGATGTTGGATAGGGATTGCTGTGATACAAGGCCCATGCCAAGTTTTCGTTTGACCTTCATTCCGGTGGTGACAAGCCAGGCAGCAGCCTTCTCATTGAATTCAGCGTTCTTCGACTTGACTCTCTCCCACGCTCGATTTTCCAATATCGAATCAGCTTTGTGTCTGTCTTCTATTGAGGAATTTTGTGAATAGGCGATATCGTGTTCTCGACACGCGTCGTCCAACGGATTGATGCCGGTGTCTCCTCTAGCAAGTCTCTTATCGAGTTTGGTGCCTGGACCACAAAACCTGTAGCCTGGAATGTGTAATTCGATGGGAAGTTTATCGATCAAAGAATTAAGTACACCCTCTCCGTGGTAGAGCAACATGAAGACTGACGTGTAGACAGCTCGACTACTACTCTCATCAGATGATGGAGATCGTTCAACAAGAACGGACGTTGCCCATTGAGAATTTGGATGAAATTTCATCAATCAAGTCATCGAGTAGTAAACATGGAAAACTGCTTCCCCATTCGTTCAGAGCAATCTTCTGCGGACCAAGCGGGTGTGGAAAGACCAATGCGATGCTTTCCCTGCTGTTCAATCCAAATGGCGCGAAATTCAAGAACGTTTACGTGTATTCAAAGTCGTTGTACCAACCGAAATATCAATTGCTGCAACAAGTGTTGGATTCAGTGAAAGGTGTTGGTTATTTCCCCTTCAAAGAGAATGACGAGGTCATTAGTCCATCAGAAGCGAAGAATCACTCGATATTCATTTTCGATGATGTGTCATGTGACAAGCAGCAGAAAATTCGAGAATATTTCTCAATGTGTAGACACAAGGACATTGACGTGGTATACATATGCCAGACCTATTCCAAGATATCAAAGCAGCTGGTGCGAGACAACAGTAACCTGGTGGTGTTATTTCGACAAGATGAAATGAATCTGAAGCATGTGTTTGATGAGCATGTGTCACCAGACATGTCATTCGATCAATTCAAAGCGTTGTGTTCAGAGTGTTGGAATTCCAACCAATATGGCGCGATGGTGATTGCGAAAACTTTTGACATAAACGCTGGCAGATACAGAAATGGTTTCGATAAGTTTATAAGGCTATGATCTTTGGGTCATTCATCAAGATGACGTCAACCAAGATGCATGATGACGTTGCTGATGCGCTACGCAAGAAAAAAATCAACGAAATATCGAAATCGATCAGACGGAAATATTTAGCTCTGAAATTAGGCAAGTCAGAGGATGATGAAGCATTACAGAAAATATTTCAACCACTGGCATCACCTTTGAAACAAATTGCCACCATGTCCAAGGTCATAGAAGAAAAACTCGATGGAACACTTTCAAACATCAAGCGAAGCAGAGAAGAGTCGTTGGGGTTGAAGAAGGAGAAAAAGGAGGAGAAGAAGGAGGATGAGGATAGGGAGGGGGAGAGGGAGCAATCGGATTTGAATCAAACTAATTTCATACCTATGATGGATGTGGCTGATAATGCTGGGCATACTGAAGATGATGATGAGGACGGTTATGACGATGCTGATGATGAACTTTTTGCAGATAGTGAAAATATCTCACCGGCTGCAATACATGATTACGTTGATCAGTATCCTGCGATGGCTCAAAAATATCTGACTGAATACTGGACAAATGATGAAAATATCGATACGGTTTATGGTCCCAAATATGATCCCGTAACATCGAAATGGTCTCTCAACGGAAAAGAAATGAATTTCCATCAAAGAACTGGAGATATACTTCTTGAAGGCTTTCGGTTCCGTGGCACCCCAGACCTCTATCAATTACTCTTCTATAATGATCCATCCTTTGCCAAAGATGATACGAACCCATACAAGCAAATACTCTTGCTCACCAAAGCTCATCTGAATTCAGCAGGACGTATGAAGTCTTCCTCTAGACTCAAATACGTAGAAATTATTCGTCCAATGTTCAGATCTAATTCCAGTGGTCGTGGTTTGAAGTTGACATACAACACAGCACCTATCGAATACATGTATTGGGATGATCCAAACGAATTGGTAGATAGATTGAAGTTGCTCATTGCATCACAGCAAGCTGGAAATACATCAAACGATAACGAGATTGTTGCCATCTTGAACGAATTAGAAGAGGCAGGCATAATAAAACATGTGTGACACTTCCGTGACATTTCCGTGTTCCGTGATACTTCCGTGACACTTCCGTGACACTTTCTTGACACTTCCGTGACAGTTCCGTGACACTTCCTTGACACTTCCTTGACATTTTCATGTTCCGTGACACTTGCGTGACACTTCCGTGATACTTCCGTGATACTTCCGTGATACTTCCGTGACACTTCCATGGCATGTCTATGAGTGACGGGACTAATTGGCGAGGCAAAGTGCCGACGTACAATACTTTAGTCATTAGCATAATGAGTCTCGATAAATTCGGACGTGGTTCGTTTCCACGCTCAGCTCAGATGGTGACAGTCAGATCTGGATTTTCACATACTCCAACCGGTGATATCGATGTTGGTCATTTGAAGATGTGTAACGTGAAACTGCCAACAGATGCCGCTGATGTTGCAAACAAACAATATGTGGATGAAGTTATATCGCAAATAAAGTTAGATTTCAAGATTGCTTTCGATAATTACGGTGAAAAAATCCGAAATTACCTTGCTGGCTTCATCAACGAAATAATCGAAGAAAGGAAGAGAGTGGATGTACATGATCTTAAACTGACATCGTACAATACAAACTTTGTTCAATTGTCTGGCATACCCAACTAGCATTTATAGTCGCGATTACGTAATTACGACTATTGGGTCGACTATTAAGTAATATTTACTAGTTGCGGTTACGTTATAATTACGTCGTTACTACGTATTTACGACCAAAATGGGGAACAAATCACGAGTAATTATTACGGTTTGCCGACGTAGCGGGAACTCACACAATTACGTAATGCTTACGACCCGTCGACGTCGAAATTACGTAAAGATGTAGTAAATTTTCCTACCTGACTTTCTATTTCTTTTCCACTTCATAAAAATATTATTTTCTCTCTTTATTATTCTTCATTTCATCCATGAAGTTCACATTCACGAAAAATGAACAAGTCCAATATGCCTAACCATTCAATAAATAATACAAGGACAAACACGCGAAATAATTGATACTCGAACTTGAAAAATTCGAACAACATTCAGTTTTTCGATAAATGTGATGATTTTGCCTCGAAATTCAAGATGCGCCCACAAAATACGGCTCATTTCACCAAAAATATGGTTTTATTTCATTCGGCTATTTTTCAAAAATCATCGTAAATCATGTTAATTTCCATTATTATGCAATTTGTGATCGAACGAATGCTATTATTCTTCATAAAATGATGTTTATCAACAAGAAAAACCAACATTATTTCCTGTTCAAATGGTTATCACATCAATCAATATGGCTTTCAATCGAAAATGAATCAGAAAGTTACTTTTGGAACTCGTCAGTTATGATAACCTATGTATTGGTAACTTCAACTGAATATAATTACCGAAAAGTTGTTTCAACTATGAAGGAATTGTTTGAGTAGGAATTACCAATATGTTACTTGAAATATCACCAAGAATTGACTGAATTATTAGGTGATCGATCAAGTAACGACAACGTCGTAGAAACCTAATTGGTGACCATAGAGTAATTGCAACTGTGAAGAACTTCTTGGGGTGGTAAGCGTTACCGTAATAATATATCCAAAGTTCCGAAACCTTAAGAGTAGTTTTGAGGAGTGACAGTTTCGAAATAGTTACTTCGTAATAAGCCATGAGAATTTCTCACTTTGAAGTTATTATCTAGTGTAAAAACTACGTAATTTTCACTCACTAAATAACTATCACTGACATTTATACTATGAAGTTCTGAAATGAGTGATAAATACGTTATTATCACTAAATATAGGTAATAGTTTCTTGAACCATGGTGCCTGTGACTGAAAATGCTAGTTGGGTAGTACACAAGACCAACGTATATGTGGAGCAGCTTCGCAACAATTCTCTACCAAAACTCAAGAGCGACATCGACTTGAATGTGAAAAATATTCTAGAACTTGTTGATAAGATTGACAACACTGTGAAGAGTTTGCACGATTTTAGGGTTGAGCAGCAACAGAGTCATGATAAAGAACGTCAGCTCGCTGATGCCATTGCTAAAATCAAAACGGATATCACCAATATTGTAGCTCCAAAATCTTCGACTGTGACACTACCACCACAACCACCACCAAAAACAAAACCTCCTTTGTAAATCATATAAACTCCTTGTGTCATCGTTTCTTAAATCAGTATCCACGTTGTCAACATGTTACATTCTAAAGAAAAAATCCAACTCGTTAATGAATTACATAGACCTGCACGTAAGAAATTCCCGAGACGTCGCATCATCATCAAAGGCTTGGATGACCTATGGCAAATGGATCTGGCTGAAATGCGACCCTATGCCTCTGTAAATAAGGATCATAAGCTGATAATGGTTGTGATTGATTGTTTTTCCAAGTACCTATGGACTCGACCATTGAAATCAAAAACTGGTACTGAAATTGCTCGAGCATTTGCAGATGTCCTATCACATGCTGGCAATACCAGAGTTCCCAAGAACTTGCAAACCGATCAAGGTACTGAGTTCTACAACGAAAAGTTCCAAAGTCTGATGAAAAAGTTCTCCATCAACCATTATCATACGTACACCATAATGAAGGCAGCCATTGCTGAACGTGTTATACGGACATTGAAAGAAAAGCTATACAAGTACTTTAGTTTGAATGGCTCATACCGTTGGATAGATGTCCTACCTGAAATCACAAAGAATTATAATAACACGAAACATACGACGATTAGATGCAAGCCCAGTGACGTCACCAAAGCCAACGAACAAGATATTCTAAAATCCACGTACAATCACATTAAAATTGCTGGAACCAGACTACCGTTTTCGGAAAACACTTCACAAGACGAATAACCAGAGTCGATACTCATTGCTATCAAACTGATGTGTTGGATTGGGTCAGTCCTCACTATTTATACCACCACTGCCAACACATTACAACATCCGATAATGTTTGTTATTTGTCAGCGATCGATGTGAAAGGCCCCTCACATCCATTGAATTTGTGCTAGTTTTCCATATGATTACATTATAACTTGTTGGTGGAATCAATCCAGCTGTTGTGTGTATCATCGAATCCTAGCCATTTGACAAACACCTTTTTACCCCTCTTCCTTAAAACTTTTTCCACTAAGTAAACATCTGAATTTTCAGTTTTTTGCAATTCTTCAGGATAAAAGGCACCTTTGATTGGTGAACCACGCAAATCTTCCAAGATGTATGTAGTAGGTTTCGTAATACGAACTTTAACGATTTTAAATAGTTCAGTAGTCCAATTTGGTGTATAATTCTTTTCGAAAACATGTTTGGCTTTGCTTATTCTCACAATGTCACCAACGTCGAATTTTCTGGTTCCAGCAATTTTGATGTGATTGTACGTGGATTTTAAAATATCTTGTTCGTTGGCTTTGGTGACGTCACTGGGCTTGCATCTAATCGTCGTATGTTTCGTGTTATTATTATTTTTCGTGATTTCAGGCATGACATCTATCCAACGGTATGAGCCATTCAAACTGAAGTACTTGTATAGTTTTTCCTTCAATGTCCGTATAACACGTTCAGCAATGGCTGCCTTAATTATGGTGTACGTATGATAATGGTTGATGGAGAACTTTTTCATCAGACTTTGAAACTTTTCGTTGTAGAATTCGGTACCTTGATCGGTTTGCAAGTTCTTGGGAACTCTGGTGTTGCCAGCATGTGATAGGATATCTGCAAATGCTCGAGCAATTTCAGTACCAGTTTTTGATTTCAATGGTCGAGTCCATAGGTACTTGGAAAAACAATCAATCACAACCATTATCAGCTTATGATCCTTATTCACAGAGGCATAGGGTCGCATTTCGGCCAGATCCATTTGCCATAGGTCATCCAAGCCCTTGATGATGATGCGACGTCTCGGGAATTTCTTACGTGCAGGTCTATGTAATTCATTAACGAGTTGGATTTTTTCTTTAGAATGTAGCATGTTGACAACGTGGATAATGATGTAAGAAACGATGACACAAGGAGTTTATATGATTCGCACAGGAGGTTTTGTTTTTGGTGGTGGTTGTGTTGGTAGTGTCACAGTCGAAGATTTTGGTGCTTCAATATTGGTGATATCCGTTTTGATTTCAGCAATGGCATCAGCGAGCTGACGTTCTTTATCATGACTCTGTTGCTGCCCAACCCTCAAATCGTGCAAACTCTTCACAGTGTCGTCAATCTTATCAACAAGTTCTAGAATATTTTTCACATTCAAGTCGATGTCGCTTTTGAGTTTTGGTAGAGAATTGTTACGAAGCTGCTCCACATGTACGCTAGTCTTGTGTACTATGCCAGACAACTGAACAAAGTTTGTATTGTACGATGTTAGTTTGAGATCATGTACATCCACTCTCTTCCTTTCTTCGATTATTTCGTTGCTGAAGCCAGCAAGGTAATTTCGGATTTTTCCACCGTAATTATCGAAAGCAATCTTGAAATCTAACTTCATTTGCGATATAACTTCATCCACATATTGTTTGTTTGCAACATCGGCGGCATCTGTTGGCAGTTTTACGTTACACATCTTCAAATGACCAACATCGATATCACCGGTTGGAGTATGTGAAAATCCAGATCTGACTGTCACCATCTGAGCTGAGCGTGGAAACGAAACACGTCCGAATTTGTCGAGACTCATTATGCTAATGACTAAAGTATTGTACGTTATCGATAATGGTCGGCACTTTGCCTCACCAATTAGCCCCGCCACTCATAGACATGCCATGAAACTGTCACGGAAGTGTCACGGAACTGTCACGGAAGTGTCAAGGAAGTGTCACGGAACTGTCACGGAAGTGTCAAGGAAGTGTCACGGAACTGTCACGGAAGTGTCACGGAAGTGTCACGGAACTGTCACGGAAGTGTCGAGGAAGTGTCACGGAAGTGTCAAGGAAGTGTCACGGAAGTATCACGGAAATGTCACCGAATCGTTACACATGTTTTATTATGCCTGCCTCTTCTAATTCGTTCAAGATGGCAACAATCTCGTTATCGTTTGATGTATTTCCGGCTTGCTGTGATGCAATGAGCAACTTTAATCTATCTACCAATTCGTTTGGATCATCCTAATACATGTATTCGATAGATGCTGTGTTGTATGTCAACTTCAAACCACGACCACTGGAATTAGATCTGAACATTGGACGAATAATTTCTACGTATTTGAGTCTAGAGGAAGACTTCATACGTCCTGCAGAATTCAGATGAGCTTTGGTGAGCAATAGTATTTGCTTTTATGGGTTCGTATCATCTTTGGCAAAGGATGGATCATTATAAAAGAGTAATTGATAGAGGCCTGGGGTGTCACGGAACCGAAAGCCATCAAGAAGTATATCTCCAGTTCTTCGATGAAAATTCATTTCTTTTCCGTTGAGAGACCATTTCGATGTTACCGGATCATATTTGGGACCATAAACCGTATCTATATTTTCATCATATGTCCAGTATTCAGTCAGATATTTTTGAGCCATTGCAGGATACTGATCAACGTAATCATGTATTGCAGCCGGTGAGATATTTTCACTTTCTGCAAAAAGTTCATCATCAGCATTGTCATAACCGTCCTCATCATCATCTTCAGTATGCCCAGCATTATCAGCCACATCCATCATAGGTATGAAATCAGTTTGATTCAAATCTGATTGCACCCTCTCCACCCCCCCCCCCCATCGTCCTCCTCCTTCTTCTGCTTCTTCTTCTCCTTCTTCAACCCCAACGACTTTGCTTTGCTTCGCTTGATGTTTGAGAGTGTTCCATCGAGTTTTTCTTCTATGACCTTGGACGCGGAGACAATTTGTTTCAAAGGTGATGTCAGTGGTTGGAATATTTTGTGTAACGCTTCATCATCCTCAGACTTGCCTAATTTCAGGGCTAAATATTTCCGTCTGATAGATTTCGATATTTCGTTAATTTTTTTCTTGCGTAGCGCATCAGCAACATCATCATGCATACCGGTTAACGTCATCTTGATGAATGACCCAAAGATCACAACCTTATAAACTTATCGAAACCATTTCTGTATCTGCCAGCGTTTATGTCAAAAGTTTCCGCAATCACCATCGCGCCATATTGGCTGGAATTCCAACACTCTGAACACAACGCTTTGAATTGATCGAATGACATGTCTGGTGACACATGCTCATCAAACACATTCTTCAAATTCATTTCATCTTGTCGAAATAACACCACCAGGTTACTGTTGTCTCGCACCAGCTGCTTTGATATCTTGGAATAGGTCTGGCATAGGTATGCCACGTCAATGTCCTTGTGTCTACACATTGAGAAATATTCTCGAATTTTCTGCTGCTTGTCACATGACACATCATCGAGAATGAATATCGAGTGATACTTCGCTTCTGATGGACTAATGACTTCGTCATTCTCTTTGAAGGGGAAATAACCAACGCCTTTCACTGAATCCAACACTTGTTGCAGCAATTGATATTTCGGCTGGTACAACGACTTTGAATACACGTAAACTTTCTTGAATTTCGCGCCATTTGGATTGAACAGCAGGGAAAGCATCGCATTGGTCTTTCCACATCCGCTTGGTCCGCAGAAGATTGCTCTGAACGAATGGGGAAGCAGTTTCCCATGTTTACTATTCGCCGATGACTTGATTGATGAAATTTCATCAAAATTCTCGATGGGCAACGTCCGTTCTTGTTGAACGATCTCCATCATCTGATGAGAGTAGTAGTTGAGCTGTCTACACGTCAGTCTTCATGTTGCTCTACCACGGAGAGGGTGTGCTTAATTCTTTGATCGATAAACTTCCCATCGAATTACACATTCCAGGCTACAGATTTTGTGGTCCAGGCACCAAACTCGATAAGAGACTTGCTAGAGGAGACACCGGCATCAATCCGTTGGATGACGCGTGTCGAGAACACGATATCGCCTATTCACAAAATTCCTCAATAGAAGACAGACACAAAGCTGATTGGATATTGGAAAATCGAGCGTGGGAGAGAGTCAAGTCGAAGAACGCTCAATTTTAAGAGAAGGCTGCTGCTTGGCTTGTCACAACCGGAATGGAGGTCAAACGAAAACTTGGCATGGGCCTTGTATCACAGCAATCCCTATCCAACATTATCAAATTCATAAAAAATGTAATATCAAAGTCCGCAAAGTCAGATGGTGGTGGTGGTAATACAACATCAGGAAGTGGTCTGAATAAATCTGCATTGAAAGCACTCCATGCAGCCAGAATGGCAGTCAAGAGGGCTGGCGGTAAAAAAAGAATCAGAGTATCAAGAATCATACCTCTTCCGCACAGTGGCGGTATACTACCATTGATACCAATCTTTGCTGCCTTGGGAGCCCTAGGATCTGTAGCTGGAGAAGCCGGAGCAGTCGCAAAGACGGTCATTGATGCGAAAAATGCAAAGAAAAAGCTCGAAGAAGATCAAAGACATAATAAAGCAATGGAGGCTATCGGAAAGCAAGGTTCCGGCCTATTTCTACGCAAAACATCAAGAGGATTCGGACTGTACTTGAAAAAACAATCAAAAAACTACTAGACAAGCTACCCAATAGATCACTATACGATAAAGATGTAATAAAGTATGCCAAACAGCTGAAAATACCGTATTTTCGAGGTGTTTTTATGCGGGACACTCTACCTTCCACCGGTCCATGGCATCGCGAGTGTGCTGTATTGAATTTGGATACCTCCAATCATGCGGGCACTCATTGGGTGGCATACATAAATAATGATAAAATAGTCTTATATTTCGATAGTTATGGCAATCTGAAACCGCCCAGAGAATTGGCTCAATATTTGGGTACCGGCACGAAAATCATGTACAATAATGAGCAATACCAAAATTTCAATCAAAGTAATTGTGGACGTCTATGTCTAGAATTCCTCTTCAATGAAACCAAGTAACACAGTCATTGTGCATCTTGTGACGTTGAAAGGTCGTACATCTACGCTCTCCATAGATTTCCTTACACCACTTCAACTCGATCCAGACTCTGATTACGGACTAGCATTGTTGGGATTTCATTCATACAACAGTATACCAAATATCGACAAAGGATCAAAGTTTTATCTGCAAGATAAGACCAAGGCGGAAAAGATCATCGATATTCCCGAAGGTTCATATGACATTGTGGACATTGGGACATTTATACGCAGAGAATTGGGTATATCGAGTGCAAAGGACGTTGATGATATATTCTCGTTGAAGCCCAACAATAATACACTAAAGTGTGAGATTTCGAGCCAAATGTTTGCCATCGATTTTCGCCCGAAGGATAGCATAGCTCAAGTCTTGGGATTTTCAAATAGATTGTTGAACGCACAACAAGTCCACACTTCCGATTTGCCTGTCAGCATAACCAAAGTGAGAACCATTCACATTGATAGCAACGTTACTGCTGGAGCTCTCTACAACGACAGACCGTCACATACGATCTACGAGTTTGCAGTTGCAGTCGATCCTGGTTACGCCATAGACGAGACTCCCAGAAATCTAATCTACCTACCTATAATCAGCAGGCGGGAATTGCCCAACATTACACTCCAGATTCTCGACCAAGATTGCAGAGAGGTGAATTTCAGAGGTGAAGAAATCATTATAAGATTGGAGTTGAAGAAACTCGCAAGATGGTACTAGTGTTTGATTGCTCCTATAAATCAGACGATCAGCCATCATCATCACCATCATCAGCATCAGTTCCCTCGACACCATACACCAAAGCAGTCGTGTCTTCGAAGAGCAGGAGCAGAAAATCATTGACATTATCCAATATCCTGTTTCTCAAATCACTCGAAGGCTACAATGTTGTCAGCCCCCGTGTTCGACGTTTTTCGCAAACCCAGATTCGACGAAAGCATCACTAAAGTGGAGTGGCGCACCTATTACCCATATGTGAAATCATTTGAAAATAATGATGTCATCGATATAACAGTCAATCAGGCAGATTCATGGTTGGCCATGTTCGAAGGCATCATTACCATCAAGGGTAAATTGGAGGTGACTGGAGGTGGTATTGGTACATTAACCCACAATGCTGGAGCCTATCTCTTTGATTCTTGTACCTATGAATTGTGCAATAAAGAATTGGACACTGCCAGATATCCTGGAATAACGAGTACTGTGAGAGGATACTTGTGTTACACACCTGAAGACTCGCGCCATCTAGCCATAGCAGGCTGGAACTATCCTAACGTTCCGATCCTCAACACCGATAACACGTTCAGCATGAAAATTCCACTGAAACATTTGTTTTCTATCTTCAATGATCATCAAGTGGCAACGTGGGGCAAGCAGTCGATTCGTTTGGTGAGAGCTCGCAATGATGCCAACTGTTTGAAAGTTGGTGAGAGAGTGAATAATGCTATACCAGGAGCAACCCAGACTCAGAGCGTTGCCAAAATCAAGATAGAAAGCATCAATTTGGAAGTGCCGCATCTTACGCCCAACGATGACATAAAGTTGCAGTTGTTGACACGTATCAAGGCAGATGAGTCTATGATGATACCGTTTCGTCGATGGGAATTGCACGAGCTTCCAGCACTAACGCAAGGATCCACTATAGAAATTTGGTCGGTCAAGACGTGTTCGGCGTTAGAAAGCCCGAGATATGTTATAGTATTTTTCCAAACGAAAAAATCTGATAACATACATGAAGATGTGACCTTTTTCGATAATGCCAACATAAAATCCATACGATTGGCTCTGAATAGCAACTATTATCCGCAAGAAAGAATGCTATTGGACTTTTCCAAAGACCAATATGCCGACGCTCACTTCAACTATACAGAGTTCAACAAGAGCTATCATAACTGTCAACAAAAACGCTCTCTAGTGGATTTCAATGAATTCAAAACCCGACCAATGTTTGTTATCGATTGCTCGAGACGCCATCTAGGCATGAAGTCGTCTACAGTTGACATAAAGTTGGACATTGGAGCGACGACAGGTTTCCCTCCCGACACCAAAGCCTATTGCATCATCGTTCATGACCAAATCATAGAACACCTCCCACTCAGCGAAATTGTTCGAAATATCGCCTAGTTATAGGTGTTGATGTCACACCAGTCAGACGTCAGATTGCTCCGAAGAGCAATCTGACGCACTGGTTGACATTCAAGCGTTCATGGTCGAGGGTGAATTCATTCCAAAGGAAATGGCTATCCGCATTGGCAAAAAGACGAGTCATTTTCTATTCAAGCCATCTGTAGAGTTTTCCAGTTTGAACGAAGAAGATAAAAAGATGGCGAATCATGTGGAACGTTACGTTCATGGTTCAAAATATTCCAGTGGTTATGTGGATTTGAATGAGCTGGATCAAATACTACGAGATAACCTGCAGCAGACAAACATCATCTACGTAAGAGGCCATCAAAAGATTCAGTTTTTGCAGCGAAAATGTGCAGAGTTGGAGATGACTAATCACATTGTTAATTTGGAAGATTTTGACAATTCTTGGTGGCAGCCAATAACGTTCCTACAATCCATTCCACCCTGCATGAATCATTTCCATGAAGGAAGGTTCCAGTGCAGTCTTCACAATGTCGATACTTTATATAATTGGTTATGTAATTTATTACCAAAATAAAAAAAAATATATAATAATTTCAGAGTTTTTATTCATCACATCCCTTATTTCTCAGTATTCCAACAATAACAATTGAGATTAAAATAAGTGAGCATATTAGTGAACAACAAAGTGTCAAAATTTCAATGACATTGACATCAGTATCTTGATCCAATTTTGCGGAGGATTTTTTCAATGCAAGTGTCTGCCAGTCTCCCATTTCGCCGTCACTGCCATCAGGAAACGATAATTTCAATTTGTAGTCGATGCTGCTTTCATTAACATGTTGCGACATGTCGAATGAATATACAGGTAGTTTGTTATCATTGACATACATTCTACGCATCAGCTTCCAATCACACTGTCGTGTACGATTCACATCAAAACATATGGTTGCATTCCTCGTATTGTACGTTGTTGCTCAGAGCTGTCAATATAATGAAGCTTGCTTTCAGTATCGCCATCTAGTAGCTGTGTTGGTTGAATTCTTCTTCTTCTCGATGTAGGTGCAGCTGTGCGTCTCGGTTCCGTAAACACCTTGTCCCAAACACTCAAATTTTCAAAATCTTTAAACAGACAAACTTTCTGCTCATACAATTGGATGTCTGCGCTGAGTTGTCTAACCTTCAAGCCGAATTCTTCTAGTGCACGTCTGTATTCGTCAGAAGACATGATACAACTGTTTTACACGTTCATACTTTCAACCCACATCTTATTACATCTCTTTCCCTCTCTTTCTCTCCCTCTCTCTCACTCTCTCCCTCTCTTTCTCGTACACAGCCAGACAAGGGTGTGGGAAAAGAATACACAGAAAAGTCTAATAATTGTAAAAGTGTATAATAGTATAAATGTAAAAAGGAATAATAAAAATGAAAAAAAAGTTTATACAATAAAATATGAATAATTAGATAATACTAAGATAATTGAAAATATACATATATACAACATAAATCATTGGATGAATAAAATAAATTACATTTTTTCATGGGAAAATAAGTCATCAATACAACAGCGTTGGTTTGAAAATTTTGATGCAAAAATACTAAGGAGAAAATCAATCCGTCAAACTGTAGTGACCCCACGGAAGTGTGTCAAACGAATCGTGAATCAGTTTTCGCTCATCATCTTTGGGACTCATGCCAATTTCAGTCTGCTCGATGGAAAAAACATCGTGAGCGTAGGAACGAATCGTTTGCTGGGCTACGGTCTTTTTCTTCCAAGCCGTCAGACAATCCACATAGTCATCAAAAGTCAACTTATTTTTGACGACGCATTTCTTGACACCCTTGGATTTTTTAGTTATACCAAAATTTTCCAATTCCCTATCTAGTCGTTCTTTACTGAATCCCTTTCTTTCCAATCGCTTTCTCTCTTTTTCAATATCCTCATCCGTTATATCCAATTTATAACTGTACATCTTGGACCGTAGTCCAGCAAAATGCGAAAAAATCTTACCGTTTGCCTCATCCTTCAATAGGTCCAAGACTTCTTTATTTACTCGAGGTATACCATAAATATTGTCTGGAGCATAGTCAGACGTGTCAAATCTCTCGATATTTGCATCAATCACCTCACTATACGCATCGTCACATACAATTTCGTAGATGAAGCTGTCCGTATCGGTATACATGAGTTTTACGTCAGCTCCAAGCTTTGGCAACATGAAATTGTGGTGGAAATCATACATGACGATTTTTGACAAGTCAAAGATACACATGCCAATGTAGAGAGGTTTATTGAAAATCAGCTCTGCTTTTTTCAACTCTACTGCCACCAAATTGTCATCGAAAACTGTTCGTTGTTGGAACCGAGGACTTGAAATTAAATTTTTAATGCCATAACGGCCTTCATACATTCTGACTAACTTAACTGTTCTATGATTACGAATATTCTCCATCGTCTTCCCAAACACCGCATTATTGGCCAATTTCCTTAAATCTTTTTCAAAATCGTTTGTGGCTAGAGTCCTCAATCAAGTATTCAACTCGATGTAGGGCTTTAGCCACGTGGATTGTTTGAACTTTAATACTTTATGAATCTTGGTCAATTTCAGACCGTGTTCTAATGCCTGCTTCAAATTTCTGTAATGTAAAGTATATGACTTTTCATCGTACAGCGTGGTCATTAATTTGGATAATTTTGAATTTGGTGGTGTGCGGTGTTCGGGACAAAATGGTAGGTCCTTGTGTAGGTCATGCAACCCCTCAGGATACTCCAAATCAACTTGGAGAATATAGCCTTCTGGACTGTTGTCAGGAATTTGGGTTAAATCAATGTCAACATTTTCTACCCATGTAAAGCCATCATAAGGGAGGGGTTCACTCATTGCTTTTCCATAAAGGTTATTTACATCGAGATAAAGAAGGTACTTTGACGGTTTTTTTGGATCGTAATTTTTCTGATATTTATTATTTGCTTCACTATACCTATTACAACAAACCGATACTCCTCATCTTATCGCCTGCTCCACAAACATCACCATGTCGATGTCTTTGATGATTTGCAGCTTACACCCAGTATACTTGAGCATGCAATCCCAAGTATAGCCGGGCATGGTGTAATACCAAGCAGGATCGAGGCCATAGGTCTTGAGGGATAACGCACGGAAATTTTCCATGACGTCAGCAAGAAAAAGAATATCGGTCCGCATATATAGGTCGCTATATTCTCCCAGCGATTTCAGCTCGAAAGATTCCCAAACTTTTCGCGCGTGCGCGTAATCGTCGTCCGAAATATTCGTGTCGTTCAATTTGTTATAGAAATTTTGAATGCTTGGCAACTCGGATTCATCCAATCTTTCCACATTATCGACATAGTCATATGGAAATACTCCTTTTCGTGTCAACAATGCAAATTTCGTCTCATTTACGTCACTGAATTCCTTCTTTGGAATTTTCAAATCATCGACTTTCAACGTTGACACTAAAGCATCGAGACTGGTTCCCAAAAAGCGGAAAGAGTCGATGAATCGGAATTTTATTCTTGTTTCATCATCATGTTGTGTAAAGGAAATGTATTTTTCGCGATTAACCGGGAGTACGCTCACACGTCCCCGCTTGGAAATGTCTCTGATTATAAAATGCGAATCATATCCTGAGAGGTTGTGGAACGTAATGGGAACAACGAACAGTTTCCTAAAGTTGAGATTACAGGGAGCCTGGTGTGCGAAGCCTCTGAATGCGCCAGTAAAATGGTCGTGGTCACGTACGATAACGTCTTTTGCCTTGAATTTCTCTTCGCAAATGTGGCAGATGGTTGCGCCACTGGTACTAGCTGGTTTAACTACCATTGGAACGATATTTTTCAATTTGGATTCGACAAATTTGGCAATTTTAGACATTTCGCAGGCAAACCAGTCCATGCAATCTCCACCCCTATGACTACGATAAAATGACAGCGAGTCATCGAAAGAACATTTGAAATAGTACCCAGCACTGTATGCTTTATGATGTTGATACTTTGAAGTGGTTTTTGAAATTTTGGAATTACATTTCTCCAACTGCGATTCGAAATCGGCATAAATGATGAAAGGACATGTCTGCTTATACACATGGTTCTTGAATTCTACAAAAACATACTTGGGGAATGAAATTTTCTCATTATTCATTTTCTCACATAGAGCAGCATGACTATCAAGCTTCTCCTGGCAATGGTAATAGTTGAGGCACCGATCGCAGATGAATTTCTTTCCACAATGTTTGTTGAGTTGACTCGATACTAGTCGTGAAAGGTCCTCAATCCAGACATAGTGATATTTTATATTAACGTTCTCTTCAGCATTATCGTTGTCAGGAGGAGCTTCATAGTCATTCAATTTTGGGAAATATTTGTCTTGAATTAATAGCTAATTAACGTGTCGATTACATTTATGCTTAGTCAGTCTGGTGGGTACTACAGAGTAAAATGTTCGTTCGTTGACTTCTGTCAACTCTAACGCATAAACATTCACCGGAATAGCATTCATTTTTTCAAATTTTGTGATTTGGGGCAGCTTCATTGGTATGTCTAATCCTTTAATGTTCAAAATCTGTGAATAGTGAGGATAATTCTTGACTCTGTTTGAATTTTTTTCGATGGGATGCAAACAACTGACTATGCTCCAATAGAAGCAAGCCTCATCATAATTTTGAACGTTAATGCAGGCATGCTTTCTCTCAATCTGCTCTGGTAATTTGATAAACGATGAGCCATTTCCCATTTCATATTTATTTATGGCAACCTCCAAAGAAATAATTTCGCTCAAGGCCCACCCGCTATTCTTCTCGGCAAATTCTCTAAGTTTATTAAGGATCACATCTAGCGCATTGATTTTGAACCAATCGGCTAGGTCTGTTCCTGCGTCCACGATGGCATTGGGAGTACAAAAATGTTTGCGGTCAACCAATTCCCCATCATTTGACTGCTTAATGAAGTCACCGGAAAATGTAAAGTTGACTTTTAGCATTGAAAAGCGCCCCAAAATTTTTGAAATTCTCTTATTTACCAATCTAAATGAATCCTCCAAAAAGTCGATAATCTCCTTATGTCTCAAATTCAGAATAAGACCGGTCTGCACTCTTGACGCGAAGATTGAATTAACATCAATCCAACGAATATAGGGCTTCAGGCCGGAGCCAACATGTCCTCTATTCATAGTTTTGATGAAAAATCTCATCCGTTTCAGTTCCCCGATCTTAGTCTGAATTTTACGCTTCAAACCAATCGAAAAAGTATTTCTCTTTATTGCTAAAACACATTTCCGTATGTGTGAGCGAATTGATTTCAATACAAAATGTGCCAATGGTTTAGAATAATTGTTCTTGATCAGTAAAAGTGTTTCGTCGACTTTGGTCAAGGTTTTATTGATGTTCTCCATTGCTGTTTTGATGATATTTTACCCAAATAAAACAAATGTAGCTTACTTTGATTCTCCAAAATTTCAAACGAAGCTGCTGGATTGGCCTTCCCAGTCTCCACCTTTCCTCTGAATACCAAGGAATATTTCCCGCTACCGAAATATCCAATGTGGGGGGAATAGGTCTCAGTTACACGACTGGCAGGAACACAACAGAGTCCTCCAACTCAATCAGAACAGATTTACCAAATTTTGTGGTGACCACTTTCGCTGTCTTGATTGGTTGGGGTTGACCGAGCAGGAGATCCACCAACTTCACGCTTGGTTTCTGTTGTTTTGGAGCAATCAGAGAAGCTGCGTTGATTTGAGTAAGATCCATCTGGTGGGAAGAAAAAGGACAAAAACATCAGCAGTCCAACAAAGTCATGATGAGCTTGATACTGGGATGGATTATTTTCGATAAAACTTGAAATAAAATCAATCTCCGATTGATCATTGACACTTTCATTGAATTGTCTCTCGAAAAAACTTGGAATGGAAAAGGTTGATGCGGAATGAGCAATAGGTTGTATTATTTTCAAAATAAAATGAAAGGGGCCGATAATATAAAATTCGGGAAAGGAATGGGCACTGAATGAATAATTTGCAATGAAACTTAAAATGAAACTAAGAAACTCAAAATGGAATAAAAAAGTCAGATAATATAGGATTGAGAATATAAATGAGCACTTTGATGAAAAAGAGGTACTTACTATTAGAGCTATTGATGCACAAACACACACACAAACTGTATTATATGAAGGAGTTGGTCAAGATAGTAGACGTTGACAAGTGTAGACTCGAGTGTGAATGATGTTGCGCTGCGTCGTTGCTTTTATACGCTGGCGGAGATACCACGTGACTTGCTGATTAGCGATGTGGATGTTCTGGAAAAACCCATCTTAAACGACTGCTGATAGCGATAATTTCTTGCGTCATTCTGATCACGTATTTTGTTTATGCGACTAGTTGGGTTTTTTATAGTTTTGATAACCTCCAACGTTTCCTGTTATGCTGCTGATTGTGAAATTGTTAGGTTTTTTGTAGTTTCGATAACCTTCAACGTTTCCTGTTATGCTGCTGATTGTGAAATTTGCTGTTGGGTTTTTTGTGGTTTTGATAACCTCCAACCTTATCTGTTATGCTGTTGATTGTGAAATTTGCTGTCGCTGCACCCGTGTAGAGATAGGCGCGCGCCAGCGATGGATATTATTTTCGACTCGAAGTTTCTTATCTCTGGAATGCATCTCTCGCTTCGCTTTACCTCGATAGATCCGTTCCAAAGATAAGCGCGCGCCAGCGATGGATATTATTTTCGACTCGAAGTTTCTTATCTCTGGAATGCATCTCTCGCTTCACTCTACCTCGATAGATCCGTTGCGAAGATAAGCGCGCGCCAGCGATGGATATTATTTTCGACTCGAAGTTTCTCATCTCTGGAATGCACCTCTCGCTCCACTCTACCTCGATAGATCCGTTGCAAAGATAAGCGCGCGCCAGCGATGGATATCCCGTTTGAATAGCATTAAAATAATTGAAATATCACGGAGGTCGGAATACCACAGTGCGTATATACGCTGCCTCATAATGCAAAGGTCCCTGGTTCAATTTCCCAGCGGTGACAGCTTTTTTTAATTTATTTATTCAAGATGGAGACGTGACGACGTATGAATGATTTGAATTTCGCGCTGGTTTTTAGTGGGCGTGGCCTCCAATTAAATGCTGGCCTCTGATTGGCTTGAGCCAGAACATACATAGCCCTTCTACTGAGTATCTTGACGTGGTTACCAAATTTCAGATTTTTGTAGATCAACAATCCCAGAAACTTAGTATCATTTCTACTTTCAATAAAATTATCATCAAATGTGATCTCATCAAGGGAGGATCTGAATGATATTATACTAGTTTTAGATATATTGAACGACAGAATATTGGCGTCACACCAATCTTTCCCTTTTTTCAAATCAGATGATATCATTTGATGCAGATCTCGAGGATTCCTACTATTCCATTATATAGTAGTATCATCTGCGAATAGAGTGAACTTCCCAGTTATATCTATTTTCGTGAGGTCGTTGACATACAATAAGAAAAGTACAGGTCCTAACACAGATCCATGTGGAACACCATGATCAATATTTCTCTTCTTGGAGAGTTCTGTCGTTTTGACCACTTGATTTCTTCCTGATAAATATGATTTGAACCATCTGTATGTCATTCCTCTGCATCCAAAAGTCACGTTCTTAGCTGGAATAAAGTATTCGTTTAACTTTTGGATAATAACAGAATACTTCTGCCTGTCTCCGGCTGCTTGAAATTCGAGGTTATTGTAGATTTTGATCACGCCGTCCCCCACAGTATTCAAGAATACCACGGCCTTGTACTGCTCGGTTTCCTTGTCTAGTCGGGCTGCTAGCAGAAATATTTCAAACTTTTGAATGAAGAATTCCCAGCTGGCACCCAAATTACCATCAAAGGACATTTTCCTTGGGGGTCTCGCTGCCACTGCAGCAGTTGCCATGATATTTCCTAACCTCATTGTGCTACCTCGTGCTCCCGTGCTCCTGTCTCACTGGGTAAACTATACCCAGGACTATACCTATACCGACTGCGCCATGTTTGGTAGGTTCATGGTAGGTATGATTAGGATGAGATGAATACGTTTCAGACTACTCAATATAATTATACTTCAATAAAAATCGACCTTGTTTTTGATCATGTTGACCTCGAGCGAGCATGGAACAAGAACCGACCCCCGTGACCTCTCAACTGTTCAGTGCTACCAACCACAATCACAAACATATTACAACCCTGACATAAGTTGTTTTATTCACCGAGTACATTAATATAATCTTTGAGGAAATATCTCAGTACTTCATTAGCAATGGCAGTGTTGAGTTCAAATTTTCTGGTTCTATTCACTATTATAAATGATATTGTCACGATCCTGGTCTTCCTGATGGGATAAGGCCACTGGATCATCTTCGAGGGTAGCTCAGATAGGATAGATCATATCAACTCAGACACTAATAGTTTAAGAGGTATGAGAAGTAGTAAAAACCGTGTTAAAACCACAAATACATTTATTACATCATTGATATAAAAGAGGAATCATCCAAATGCGATACAAAACAATTAAGTGGTACTTACAATATAAATAGGGCCATTTCGGAGAGGGTTGTCTGGTAGGATGCACAAAGACCCAACTAACTCGTTAACGCGACGACTGACTGTGTGAACCCCTAGATTCCACGACCGACGGCAACTACCCGCTAATCAAGTATCCACTATCAGTTATCAACTATCAACCATATCTTCAATAATCATAATCTGTATTTATCTGAATTCTCAAGAACTATTATTGTTTAGGTTATTCTCGGTACGTTACTAATGGAGGTTACTCAGTCGTACAGGTTGTTAACGAGTCAATGTCAAAACGTGTTCGAAATGTTTATAAACTTTTCTGTTCAATGAGAAAAGCACGATTTATAATTTTATAGGAATATTGAATTATTAATGACTTTGATTATGATTTTGGAAAAATTACTTAATTGTGACATGACTCCCCTCTCCGGAAACGCTGGGCCCCAGTGTTTTAATCTACTACCTAAAACTATGGCAAAATCAGCATATTTACATAAATACTGGCAAAAGTCGACATGTCTACTCAAAAAATGGGAAAAAAATCGTCAAGAAAATACTAATAAATGAGAATCAACACTCGGCTAATGTTCACATATACACTTTTACTTAGTCTGGCACTGGCTATATTCAGTTTCGGTACTAACATCATTGTCTATCACTGTTCACGGGCTTCTGGCTGCTTCCGGGGCGATCTGCCAGCTGTGGGTCTTCGGGAGGTTTGAGAACATCATTGTTCCCCTCATGGAATATCTTTTTTGGGCTTGAAATATATTTTTTGGCCTCTGGGTACATTTGTAGATAGACGGGAGTAGAGTGCTAAATTCCGGACTGCTGGAGCGGGCTGCCGAAATGCTCGTGGATTACAAGTTGTTTGTAGTTGCACGATGTAGCTGGGAAACTACAAAAACTGGCATCATTATACCAATGAGGATGGTTTCTTGAAGGGCGTTGTGGCTATAGCGGACGCTAGTCTCCTTTTCCTTGAACTAAACGTCTGGTGGCATCATTGGAAACGGTGGAACAACTTTAACTTGGTTGATAAAAAATTACGATGAAGTTTTTTGGTCCTATCGTTTGAATTTTTTATCGTTTTTCTTCTCTCTTGTGTGAAGTGTTATTGTTTTCAATAACATGCCTGTGGTCAGCAAACTTTCGGTTCACGTACGCCGGGTGTTGGATGGCGAACTTGACCTTGTTTACGAAGTGCGGTGTTTGACTTGTAGATACTCGAAGCTCACCGGGTTACTGTAGTGGTGTCGAATTTTTTAAACTAAATGGGCATTAGTTTGTTGGCAGTCTCGTTTCCCTCACAGTTTTATGGCAACCATTCCTTGAATGCCGAAATTCTGGGATTCTTCCACTCCTCGTCATTGTGCTACCCTTGTGAGGCGCTGATGGGGTTGATTGGGTTTGAACAGTGATTTTTTCCTTAGGGATGCTTTGCCAGTGCCTTAGTGTATTGCTGGTGTGATCTCGGTGGACATGCGAAGGTAATAAATATCTAATTATCGAGTTATAATTTGAATTGAATCAGAGAAATGGCCCTGTTATTTACTTTCGTTACATAAACAATATTCTATATGGAATTTGATGTTTCCCGTTGTTTTGTAATTCGTTTCAATAAACAAAATAAAATGTTAACCATTCCAATACCTACCTAATGCTGGTATCCAACAATAACATATGGCTAACTTTTACTGACTATTGGGATTTGATTTTTGTACATTCGATTCTCTTAAAATAGATTAATTAGGTACCTACGGTTTTCATTTATATTGAACTAATAATTGTTATTGTTACATCTCTATTCTATTTATTTTACTTTGGTGATGGTCACCATTAACATTTCTTCTCTCTAACATATAATATACTTTGGCTAACTATAATTTAATATCACGATTACACGTTTTGATTTTTGAAGGAAAATGATATTTGATGATTCTTACATTTTGTATGCTTATACGGGGTATTTTTGCCAAGTTCGGCTTGGTAATCCTTGATCATTCTATTTTTTTTTTCTCTATGGCTCAATTATTCTCATACTTTTATAATTGTATATATATATATATATATATATATATATGTACCTTCGAAAATCTCTTGATGAGTTATTAATTCGACATTATTTTCAATAATGTATCTGATGAAAAACAACTACTTTCCCGGCTATGTGCCGACGACGAATATTGAATGATATTCATCAGATATAGGAATAAATGTAATACAAATTTGAAGGTTTGCGAATTCCTATTTTAAATACCTAACAGAAAACAACTACTTTCCAGGCTATGTGCCAACGTCGAATATTGAATTATATCTGTTAGATATTCATTATCTCTTGTTTTGTTGTGTAAACAAAGTGAGATGTTTCTTACGCAGTTCGCTACGTAAATATTGCTTTACTTATTTGTAAGCAACCCGTGTAATATTTCTGCGATTCTTTTTCGCATACTAATTCTGATTATCGACGTATTATTTCATACATATTGGTCATTTTTGACATTCCAGGTCCAAACCGTAAGATTTAAAAGGATATTCATCTGACAACTCATTGTTGGCAGCTTGAATAAACTGATGAACCGTCCGAGAATTGGTACTTTCATGTACTTTGAGCAATATTTTGACTCAAGGTACCTTGAGATTATTTTTTGTTTAATATGAAATATTATCAGAACTTTATTCGATTTGTTTATTTATCTTTGGTGTAACCGGTTACACAATGAATTGGCGTTTATTCAATTAAAAAAATATATAATCATATATCTTCATTTTGCTACAATATCTATACCTTATCCTGATTTACATCTACCATTGACAATTTGCATTTAATTTTGTCTCCCGGCGATAGCGGGGACAAACTGTCGTCAATTTCCAGGATAAAATTACTTAACGCCTTTTCTTGTTTTTCTAAACAGGGTTCTTCTTGAACTGAGTTATCTTGTTTTCGTGAAATATAGCTATAATACCAATTGAGAAAAATTTTTATGAGGATAAATACTATGAATGATATAAATGCTAAACATAGCGTTCCAAAAAATATGTCGTGTTGAACTGTAACCCCCTGACTTGCGTGTACTGGAGCGGCTAATCCTGGGAAATACCCTAAATTCGGCCTTCCCTTGAAAAGTATATAAGCTATGAATATAGATAAGACTAGATTCCAAACTAAAAATAGCGTATCTCCGTGTCTTCCGTAGGTATCAGAGTAAGATGTTTGAGAGAAATCAGCTAGATTATTTAAAATTTCTCGGATTTGGTCGCCTGATGATGTCAAATTTACGTGTGGTATAGTTAAAGTCCAATTTTCGTTTAAACATTCTGAGAAATTGTTGAATTTTGGCTGATTGTCCTGCATTTTTGGATTTAGTATAAAGGATTTCAAATTTGTCCAAGCAGCAGGGAGGATGTGGGTTGTTCGGGCTATTTTTGGGTATGATTCTGGACATGGGAATCGCGGGGGAATCACTTCCTCATCCTCCATTGTTAGTCTACAGTTACAAGGTAGGGTGATTTTTATCGATCCAGGTGCAGTGTAGGATTCTGCGGGGAATGTGAATGTGTAGTTTGGGCAAATAATTTGAGTAAGATTTTTCGGATGTGTTAAAATATAAATTTCCTCATCTATTTCTGAAATTATAGGAGTTGATGAAATATGACAGCTCATAGGGCAATGGTGATTCAGTTCTTGGACTGTTGCACCTTGAAATAATTTCTTGGCACACATTGGTCCTTGAAGAGCGTCTGCCGAAAAGCGGGGCAGAAAGCATAGTTTATCGTGAAACGGCTTACAATGGTTCAATCCAGTGCCAGAAATTTGCCTCAATTGTTGTTCTTGGGACTGCATATGTGTTGAGACTGCCAAAAATACGGGTTGATGTTGAATAACGCAGGTTTGCTTTTCCCAGGCAAATGGAGTTGTTATAAGCTGAAAAAGGTCCCAGGAATGTGTTTTTTGTCTGATGGGGATCCTAATATTTAAGATGATTTTATCGTTCATGAAAGCACAATCACACAGTGGTAATTGATAAAATTTTGCGATATCCGTTTTTGGGATAGCTAAATCTTGACCTGAGTGAGATAATTCGTTTTCTAGGTTTTTGAGGTCGTGACGGAGGACGATTGGTGATAAAATTGAGATGGGTACTTGATGCTGTCTACAAGAATTCATAATACCTTGACGTTTGACTGCTCTAGTTACTTGAATAATATGTTTCAGGTTATTGAATTGATTTCTCAGAATTTCAAACATGAATCTGCGTGCTTCGTTATTTTGGCGTACCGCGCTGTTCTCAACCTTGAGTGTTAATTTTTCAAAATTATGAATTTTTGCCTCAATTGTTTTAAATGCTGTTGCTGACATATGTTCGTATTCTTTGAATTCCGCAGAATTTTCAGAAATTTCAATCAATGATTTAGAGAGTCCTTTGTTCAGTTTGAAAACCTGATCGCGTAATTTTCCTTCGTCAACTGCCATTGCGTCGAACTTATGTTGTGTGGCCACCCCACAGCACCAAGACAATCCTTCTCCAAGAAAATCTAGAGCCCTTTTATTACGCGAGAGAGATTTCTCTAAATTACTAGAATTTCGTAAAAGATTAGCGCTCCAGGACCGCTCCAAGGATATAAACTCAGTCACAACAAAAGAGTTGGAGGCGAGAGGTAATATTCAAATATGCACTAATAGTTTAGGGGTATCTGGAAGTATGAGATTATATTCAAACATAACAATATTTATTATAGCATGAAACATTATGGGTGAAGTGATGACAAATATGAATAAACAACAATGAATATAAAGACCTAATAACAACTTACATTATAACGACCATTACGACGAGCTCTTGTCAAGTCAAGAGTAGCCCCAGACCAGACTGATATATAGGAAGAACTTCTCCCGAAATTCAGATAGAAAATTACGAATAGAGAAAAAAAATAACAAAGTTCAGAGATAAGCTCCAAACTTTGTGAGTCTGGTCCGGTGCTTTATATGATTGTTATTCAACTTCTCAAGCTTGATGGTATTTGAAATATTGAAAAAATTTAGGATTTCTAATTTAAATGACTTTCTTACTTTGTTATCACCCATAATTCATGCTGATATACTGAATTACTTTCAAATAACCCTTTTTACTAGTGCCTTTGTATGAAATATGAAATTGACATAAATCGATAAATGCAAAAAAAAATTGATGAGTCCATTATGAGGAATGAGACTCAAGGAAAGAAGCTTAGGCGCCTCCACCATGTCACGATCCTGGTCTTCCTGATGGGATAAGGCCACTGGATCATCTTTGAGGGTAGCTCAGATAGGGTAGATCATATCAACTCAGACACTAATAGTTTAAGAGGTATGAGAAGTAGTAAAAACCGTGTTAAAACCACAAATACATTTATTACATCATTGATATAAAAGAGGAATCATCGAAATGCGATACAAAACAATTAAGTGGTACTTACAATATAAATAGGGCCATTTCGGAGAGGGTTGTCTGGTAGGATGCACAAAGACCTAACTAACTCGTTAACGCGACGACTGACTGTGTGAACCCCTAGATTCCACGACCGACGGCAACTACCCGCTAATCAAGTATCCACTATCAGTTATCAACTATCAACCATATCTTCAATAATCATAATCTGTATTTATCTGAATTCTCAAGAACTATTATTGTTTAGGTTATTCTCGGTACGTTACTAATGGAGGTTACTCAGTCGTACAGGTTGTTAACGAGTCAATGTCAACACGTGTTCGAAATGTTTATAAACTTTTCTGTTCAATGAGAAAAGCACGATTTATAATTTTATAGAAATATTGAATTATTAATGACTTTGATTATGATTTTGGAAAAATTACTTCATTGTGACAATATAATGTATATAAATCAACCATATAATGCTTAAAATATTTTCATTTGCTTCGATAAAATGGACAGAAATGTCACCAACAATAATGAACAATGGATATCTATTCACTTCGATGGCAGACGTACCAGAAAATGCAAGTGTATATAAATTGGGAATTATTTTTCAAGATCAAAGTGTGGGAGACTCAAGAAAGTGGCAAAATCTTCATAATTGTGAAAAATCTATATCAACAGATTCCTACTTTGAAATGAGCTGTATGATATTGATAAATCTGTTATTCACAATAGCGATAATAGGTACTTTCTGACTAACTTATATTATGGAAAAAAACACACACATTCTGTATTAGAATTGGAATAAATTTGTGACTTGCGAGACCTTTCATGTGATACCTATAAATCCCCACTATTTGGCCCCTTTGGTCCTTCAAAAGTTGATTTTCGAAAAGTTGAAAGCGAAATCTTCAAAATGGTGGGCCATAACATATAGTTGAGCTAATCTTCACTATTTGGCCCTTATGGTCCTTCAAAAGTTGATTTTCGGAAAGTTGAAAGCGAAATCTTCAAAATGGTGTGCGATAACATATAGTTGAGCTAATCTTCACTATTTGGCCCTTTTGGTCCTTCAAAAGTTAATTTTCGAAGAGTTCAAAGCGAAATCTTCAAAATGGTGTGCCATAACATATAGTTGAGCTAATCTTCACTATTTGGCCCTTCTGGTCCTTTAAAAGTTGATTTTCACTATATGGCCCTTGCGGACCCTTCGAAAATTAATTTTCGTAAAATTTCAGAGGAGACCTTCCATTTGATAGGTAACAAGCTATAGTTGATATAATATTCACTACATGGCCCTTGGGAACCCTTCAAAAATTAATTTTCGTGAAATTCAAGCAGAGACCTTCCATTCGATATACAACAACCAATAGTTGACATAATATTCACTATATGGCCATTGATGCCCTTCAAAAATTAATTTTCGTGAAATTCAAGCAGAGACCTTTCATTTGATATACAACAACCTATAGTTGGCATAATATTCACTATATGGCCCTTGGGGACCCTTCAAAAATCAATTTTCGTAAAATTCAAGCAGAGACCTTTCATTTGATATACAACAACCTATAGTTGACATAATATTCACTATATGGCCCTTGGGGACCCTTCAAAAATTGATTCTCATGAAATTCAAGCAGAGACCTTTCATTTTATATACAACAACCTATAGTTGGCATAATATTCACTATATGGCCCTAAAGGCCCTTCAAAAATTGATTTTCGTGAAATTCAAGCAGATACCTTTCATTTGATAGGTAACAACCTATAGTTGGCATAATATTCATTTCATGGGCCTTGGAAACCCTTCAAAAATCAATTTTCGTAAAATTCAAGCAGAGACCTTTCATTTGATATACAACAACCTATAGATGGCATAATATTCACTATATGGCCCTTGGAGACCCTTCAAAAATTAATTTTCGAAAAATTCAAGCAGAGACCTTTCATTTGATATACAACAACCTATAGTTGGCATAATATTCACTATATGGCCCTTGGAGGCCCTTCAAAAATTGATTTTCGTGAAATTCAAGCAGAGACCTTACATTTGATAGGTAACAACCTATAGTTGGCATAATATTCACTATATGTCTCTTGATACCCTTCAAAAATTAATTTTCGTGAAATTCAAGCAGATACCTCTTAATTAATATATAACAAGCTATAGTTGGCATAATATTCACTATTGACACTTGAGACCCTCCAAAAGTTATTTTTCGTGGCATTGGTGTTGAATGCTACCATTCAATATGTTACAGCCTATAGTTGAGATAATCTTTACTATATGACCCTTAGCACCCTTAAAAACACATTTTTCCACGTTATACACAGTGTTTATTGAACATGCGACAAAAATTCAGAGGGTTGTTTTTTATCGTCTGATATAGGTCAGCACGGTATACAGATTATTGAATGAATATGCGGCAAAAGCATTGTTTCTTTGCCTAATACCTCATTTTAAATACCCAGAACTCACCCCATTTTATCCAGTTGCCTCAGACGACCACTTAGCAGAACACTACTTGATAACACTAACTTGCTGAACAGAATGAACTACGTGCGATCATAGACAAACACTTCCACCTCATGAAATCACGATTTGGAATAATTACGTAAATATCAATGCGATCATGGAGGTGTGGAGCACTTGTTATTGAACTGCATAGTGGCGATGGTATTATGTCAATCGATGATCGAGTGTGATAAACAAACACACCTAGCAAATTATTATTGAATTCATTACAACATACTGATGAGATCATGGCATAGGAAACGTAAACAGGGTGATTTCTGGACCAAAAACTGGCAACGGAAAATGTTACCAAAATTCAGGAACCAGGCACCCTAGATACATTCTGTGTTATGCATGACGTTGGGGTTCTTCAGTTCACACACCAGGAGCTCTGCAACGTCGATCGCTACACTTGGAGGAACTCGATGACCGTTTGAGCCAGATTGAGCATAAAGCGCTCTGGATCCAGAACTCTCCTGAATATTCTACTGACTTTCGCAGAGATCTACAACATGGAGAAAGTCCAAACACCGTATCACGAAAAAAAAAAAAAGGTGAGTGACAAGTGTATGTTTTTCGCCCAAAATTCGATAGGAATCAAGACGACCAACGGATAGGTCTCCACATTGTTACTCAAAATTGCCTCTTCACTGGAATAGGAAAATTGGAAAAGTATCATTCTTGATGAAATTTTTTCAAGTCCCGATATTCATATTCTCTCAAATATCTCGAGAACGACACAAAATATCGAGAATCTGAATCGGACGTCATGACGCGAAATAATCCCAATTTCATTGGAAAAAAATAGGTCAGTGACAAGTGTATTTTCTCGCTCGCAATTCGATAGAAATCAAGACGACCAACGAGAAAGTCTCTAAAAATTGGTATTCAGAATTGCCTCTTTACTGGAAAAACAATTGGAAAAGTATCATTCTTGATGAAATTTTTTCAAGTCCCGATATTCATATTCCCTCAAATATCTCGAGAACGGCACAAAATATCAAAAATCTGAATCAAAAAATACCCCAACACCCTTGTCGACTTTCGCAGAGGCCTACCACATTGAGGAAGTCCGAAAACCGTATCACGAAAAACAAAAAAATCATTACGAAGTCATGACGCGAAATAATCCCAATTTCATTGAAAAAAAAAGGTGAGTGACAAGTGTATGTTTTCCGCCTGGAATTCGATATAAATCAAGACGACCAACGAGAAACTCTCTATACATCTTCACTCAAAATTGCCTCTTCACTAGAAAAAAATCAATTGGAAACGTATTTTTTTCTGATGAAATTTTTTCAAGTCCCGATATTCATATTTTCTCAAATATCTCGAGGACGGCACAAAATATCAAGAATCTAAATCGAAAAATACTCCAACACCCTTGTCGACTTTCGCAGAGGCCTACCACCTGGAGAAAGTCCGAACACCGTATCACGAAAAACAAAAAAAATTAGTAGGACGTCATGACGCGAAATAATCCCAAGTTCATTAAAAAAAAAAAAAGGTGAGTGACAAGTGTATTTTTTCGCCCAAAATTCGACAGAAATCAAGACGACCAACGAGAAAGTCACAATTTATCGTTTCTCAGAATTGCCTCTTGACTGAAGAAAAAAATTGGAAAAGTATTATTTTTTATGAAATTTTTTCAAGTCCCGATATTCATATTTCCTCAAATATCTCGAGATCGGCACAAAATATCGAAAATCTAAATCGGAAAACACCCCAACACCCTTGTCGACTTTCGCGAAGGCCTACCATATTGAGAAAGTCCGAACACCGTATCACGAAAAACATAAAAATTATTACGACGAAATGATCCCAAGTTCATTGAAAAAAAAAAAGGTGTATGACAAGTGTATGCTTTTCGCCCGAAATTCGATATAAATCAAGACGACCAACGAAACAGCTATACATTGTCACTCAAAATTGCCTCTTTACTGGAAAATAAAAATTGAAAGAGTGTTATTTTCGATGAAATTTTCTCAAATATTTCGAAAACGGCACGAAATATCGAGAATCTGAATCGAAAAATACCCCAACACCCTTGTTAAGTTTCGCAGAGGCCTACCACCTAGAGAAAGTCCGAACACCGTATCACGGATAACAAAAAAAATTAGTAGGACGTCATGACGCGAAATATTCAAAATTTCATTGAAAAAAAAATGTTTGTGACAAGTGTATGTTTCTCGCTCGAAATTCGATAGAAATCGAGACGACCAACGAAAATGTCTTTATACATTGTTACTCAAAATTGCCTCTCAACTGAAAGAAGAAAATTGGAAAAGTATCATTCTTGATGAAATTTTTTCAAGTCCCGATATTCATATTTCCTGAAATATCTCGAGAACGGCACAAAATATCGAGAATCTGAATCAAAAAACACCCAAACATCCTTGTCGACTTTCGCAGAGGCCTACCACATGGAGAAAGTTCAAACACCGTATCACAAAAAACAAAAAAATTAGAACGACGTCATGACGCAAAATGATCCCAATTTCATTGAAGAAGAAAAAAATAGGTAAGTGACGAGTGTATTTTTCCGCCCGCAATACGATAGAAATCAAGACGACCAACGAGAAAGTCTCTTTACATTGTTTCTCAAAATTGGCTCTCTACTGGAAAAAAAATTGTAAAAGTATTATTTTTGATGAAATTTTTTCAAGTCTCGATATTCATATTTTCTCAAATATCTCGAGAACGGCACTAAATATCGAAAATCTATATCGAAAAACATCCCAACACACTTGTCGACTTTCGCAGAGGCCTACCACATGGAGAAAGTCTGAACACCGTATCACGAAAAACAAAAAAATTAGTACGACGTCATGACGCGAAATAATCCCAATTTCATTGAAAAAAAAAAGGTGAGTGACAAGTGTATGTTTTCCGCCTGGAATTCGATAGAAATCAAGACGACCAACGGGAAAGTCTCTATACATTTTCACTCAGAATTGCCTCTTCACTAGAAAAAGATAAATTGGAAACGTATTTTTTTTTTGATGAAATTTTTTCATGTCCCGATATTCATATTTTCTCAAATATCTCGAGAACGGCACGAAATATCGAGAATCTAAATCGAAAAATACCCCAACACACTCGTCGACTTTCGTAGAGGCCTACCACCTGGAGAAAGTCCGAACACTGTATCACAAAAAACAAAAAAAATAGTAGGACGTCATGACGCGAAATAATCTCAAGTTCATTGAAAAAAAAAAAGTTGAGTGACAAGTGTATTTTTCGTCCAAAATTCGACAGAAATTAAGACGACCAACGAGAAAGTCTCTATACATTTTTACTCAGAATTGCCTCTTCACTAGAAAAAAATAAATTGGAAACGTATTTTTTTTTGATGAAATTAATTTAAGGCCCGATATTCATATTTCCTCAAATATCTCGAGGTCGGCACAAAATATCGAAAATCTAAATCGAAAAACACCCCAACACTCTTGTCGACTTTCGCAGAGGCCTACCACATTGAGAAAGTCCGAACACCGTATCACGAAAAACGAAAAAATTATTACGACGTCATGACGCGAAATGATCCCGAGTTCATTGAAAAAAAAAAGGTGAGTGACAAGTGTATGCTTTTCGCCCGAAATTCGATAGAAATCAAGACGACAAACGAAAAAGTCTTTATACATTGTTACTCAAAATTGCCTCTTTACTGGAAAATAAAAATTGGAAGAGTGTTATTTTTGATGAAATTCTCCAAAATATCTCGAGAACGGCACGAAATATCGAGAATCCAAATCGAAAAATACCCCAACACCCTTGTCGAGTTTCGCAGAGGCCTACCACCTGGAGAGAGTCCGAACTCCGTATCACGGAAAACAAAAAAAATCAGTAGGACGTCATGACGTGAAATAATCCAGATTTCATTGAAAAAAAAAAGGTGAGTGACAAGTGTATTTTTTCGCCAAAAATTCGACAGAAATCAAGACGACCAACAAGAAAGTCTCTATACATTGTTTCTCAGAATTGCCTCTTCACTGAAGAAGAAAATTGGGAAAGTATTATTTTTGATGTTATTTTTCAAAGTCCCGATATCCATATTTCCTCAAATATCTCGAGAACGGCACAAAATATCGAAAATCTAAATCGAAAAACACCCCAACAACCTTGTCGACTTTCGCAGAGGCCTACAACATTGAGAAAGTCCGAACACCGTATCACGAAAAACGAAAAAATTATTACGACGTCATGACGCGAAATGATCCCAAGTTCATTGAAAAAAAAAAAAAAGGTGAGTGACAAGTTTATGCTTTTCGCCCGAAATTCGATAGAAATCAAGACGACAAACAAAAAAGTCTTTATACATTGTTACTCAAAATTGCATCTTTACTGGAAAATAAAAATTGGAAGAGTGTTATTTTTGATGAAATTTTCTCAAATATCTCGAGAACGGCACGAAATATCGAGAATCCAAATCGAAAAATACCCCAACACCCTTGTCGAGTTTCGCAGAGGCCTACCACCTGAAGAAAGTCCGAACTCCGTATCACGGAAAACAAAAAAAATCAGTAGGACGTCATGACGTGAAATAATCCAAATTTCATTGAAAAAAAAAAAGGTGAGTGACAAGTGTATTTTCTCGCCAAAAATTCGACAGAAATCAAGACGACCAACGAGAAAGTCTCTATACATTTTTTCTCAGAATTGCCTCTTCACTGAAGAAGAAAATTGGGAAAGTATTATTTTTGATGTTATTTTTCAAAGTCCCGATATCCATAATTCCTCAAATATCTCGAGAACGGCACAAAATATCGAAAATCTGAATCGAAAAACACCCCAAGACCCTTGTCGACTTTCGCAACGGCTTTCCACATGGAGAAAGTCCGAACATTGTATCACGAAAAAAAAAATTTGTACGACGTCATGACGCGAAATAATCCCAAGTTCATTGAGAAGAGAATGGTGAGTGACAAGTGTATTTTCATCTCCCGAAATGCGAGAGAAATCAAGAAGACCAACGAAAAAGTCTCTTTACATTGTTACTCAAAATAGCCTCTTTACTGGAATAAGAAAATTGGAAAAGTATTATTTTTGATGAAATTTTTTCTAGTCCCGATAATCATATTTTCTCAAATATTTCGAGAACGGCACAAAATATCGAGAATCTGAATCGATAAACACCCCAACACCCTTGTCGACTTTCGCAACGGCTTTCCACATGGAGCAAGTCCGAACATTGTATCACGAAAAACAAAAAAAATTAGTACGACGTCATGACGCAAAATAATCCCAAGTCCATTGAGAAAAGAAAGGTGAGTGACAAGTGTATGTTTTCTGCTCTAAATTCGATAGAGATCGAGACGACCAACGAAAAATTTTCTATACATTGTTACTCAAAATAGCCTCCTTACTGAAAAAAAATTGGAAAAGTATCGAAAAGTTCCGATAATCATATTTTCTCAAATATCTCGAGAACGGCATAAAATATCGAAAATCCAAATCGAAAAACACCCCAACGCCCTTTCGACTTTCGCAGAGGCCTACCACATGGAGGAAGTCCGAACACCGTATCACAAAAAACAAAAAAAAATGTATGACGTTATGACGCGAATCAATTCTAAGTTCATTGAAAAAAAAAGTTTGTGACAAGTGTATGTTTCTCGCCCGAAATTCGATAGAAGTCGAGACGACCAACGAAAATGTCTTTATACATTGTTACTCAAAATTGCCTCTCAACTGGAAGAAGAAAATTGGAAAAGTATCATTCTTGATGAAATTTTTTCAAGTCCCGATATTCATATTTCCTGAAATATCTCGAGAACGACACAAAATATCGAGAATCTGAATCAAAAAACACCCAAACATACTTGTCGACTTTCGCAGAGGCCTACCACATGGTGAAAGTCCAAACACCGTATCACGAAAAACAAAAAAATTAGAACGACGACATGACGCAAAATAATCCCAATTTCATTGAAAAAAAAAAAAATAGGTAAGTGACAAGTGTATTTTTTCGCCCGCAATACGATAGAAATCAGGACGACCAACGAGAAAGTCTTTTTACATTGTTTCTCAAAATTGGCTTTCTACTGGAAAAAAAATTGGAAAAGTATTATTTTTGACGGAATTTTTCCAAGTCTCGATATTCATATTTTCTCAAATATCTCGAGAACGGCACTAAATATCGAAAATCTATATCGAAAAACATCCCAGCACACTTGTCGACTTTCGCAGAGGCCTACCACATGGAGAAAGTCCGAACACCGTATCACGAAAAACAAAAAAAAAATAGTACGACGTCATGACGCGAAATAATCCCAATTTCATTGGAAAAAAAGCTGAGTGACAAGTGTATGTTTTCCGCCTGGAATTCGATAGAAATCAAGACGACCAACGAGAAAGTCTCTATACATCTTCACTCAGAATTGCCTCTTCACTAGAAAAAAATAAATTGGAAACGTATTTTTTTTTGATGAAATTTTTTCAAGTCCCGATATTCATATTTTCTCAAATATTTCGAGAACGGCACGAAATATCGAAAATCTAAATCGAAAAATACCTCAACACCCTTGTCAACTTTCGTAGAGGCCTACCACCTGGAGAAAGTCCGAACACCGTATCACAAAAAACAAAAAAATTAGTAGGACGTCATGACGCGAAATAATCTCAAGTTCATTGAAAAAAAAAAAGGTGAGTGACAAGTGTATTTTTCGCCCAAAATTCGACAGAAATCAAGACGACCAACGAGAAAGTCTCTATACATTTTTACTCAGAATTGCCTCTTTACTAGTGTTCGATTCTCTTTTCATCATTTATTAAGATAAACGAATTCAATGCACTCTTAATATTTAAAGTCTAATAGAATATTCGATTCGTATTTTCGCGCGTTACCCAAAACGACTACTTGTCTGTCCTATCGAGAAACGTGCGATGATCCGTCCGAATACTATCCAACAATTACCGAAAGAAACTCATTTTTTTCTCTCTCTAAAAATTATCGATAGCAGAGAGAACACGTGAAAACTCTCGCTCCCGAACAAAAATAATCGAATTCGTGGTGCGAACTTCATATAACTCATCCTCGTATGTGCAATACGTAACAGTGGTGTTTCTCAGTGTTGCGTTGGCGAAATTATACCGGGAAACTGTGTATTTTGCAAGTGGCGGCCGTCCGAACATCGAGATTCCTGACTTCGGAAGCCATCGCAGTCCATACCAGGTAGGATTCTGAGTATTCGTTTTGGGTCGAATTTTTGATCAACTATCAAAGTTCACTGCTCGTCATTCTCGCCCTTTAATTTGGTCCTTCGAGCCGGATTATTTCACGGTATTTTCCAGAAGTTTCCATCCTTTTGAGTGCATTATTTTCGAAATTTTCAATTAAAAATTATTTTCATAGATTTTGCCAAGTCCCATAGTCGCCATTCCTACCGGTCAGGATTCACGCTATCTCCGCTTGAAACGCGGCGCGTATCTCGAATCGGACTCCCCACTCCACCAGAAAATTATTTAGAACTGGTGCTGGACCACCTATGTATCGCTGCACTCTCTATCTATTTCGTATTTTTATTTGTTTTGATTTCGTTTGTTTTGATAATCCTCTGATTCCACGATTTACGGATTCGAATAAGACTCACAGTCACACCGAAAACTCGGTCACTGCAATCTATAGATTTTGTTCGCACCATTCTATAAGTAATAGGATTGATCGTCTATTTGTTTGGTTGAGAGGTTGATGGTACCGGTACTGGTCTCGAAACAGTTGCCTATCAATTATTGATATCACTTATTTACCTTACCCCTGGCAACTCTCTACTCTTCGTCTATCGATTCTTATACTCACTCGCACGTTTTACAATTACTCAATAACTCTAATCTTGCTTGATTGGATAAGACTCAAAATGAATGCTACGGCAGAGAACAAGAAAATTAAACAACTCACTGCTCAACGGATCACTGAGGAGATTAAATTATGCAAAATAAAAAAGATTGCTGATGCCGCTCTATTGGATAATTCACTACACAATAATTTGAAATGTCGTTACAAAATGCTTGATAATTGTCTTGAGAGTTTCGAAAAACTCTATTTCGAAATAATTTCTATAATTTCAGCACAAGAAAATGGAGACTTAGAGCCTCATAATCTCATTTTTACCAAATTCCAGAATGATTATTTCCATATTCAGGCTATTTATTCACAACTTTTTGAAGATCCTCAGAACCTTACATTACCACCTCTAGATACGAGTACCAATAATCCAGGAAAACACAATGTCAAATTTCCTGAAATCAGTCTACCTAAGTTCACCGGTGACCTTTCCGAGTGGCCATCATTTATTGACTCTTTCGATTCATTAATTCATGATTCGGATCACTTATCGGATATCGAAAAATTCAATTACTTGTTGATGTCTCTAAAAAATGAACCGTATAATTTAATAAAAAATACTCCAAAAACTAGTGGAAACTATACGATTGCATAGGATCGACTCAAACGTAGGTATGATGATAAGAGATTGATTGCTACCGCACATTGGCATGCTATAGAAAATACAAAAAAATTGTCGAATTCTGCTGGCCCTGCTGTGTTACGTCAGTTGGTTGATACATTCACAGAAAATATTGCTATTTTAAAAAAATGAATTACCCCGTGGAACATTGGGATTTCATATTATTCAATATGTTGTATGACAGATTGGACAATGCTACTCAAACTCGTTATGAATTTAGTGAAAATTCAAATGATGATGATGACTGTTATGATAAGCTTGTAGATTTTCTTGAAAAACAATGTTCAGCCATCAGCAAAGTTGCCTTCTCTAACAATTCGGGTAGTTCAAAAACCAACGATTCTTCAAAACACAAACAATTACCTCAAAATATTACGAATAAATCGAGAGGTAGCTCTTCGTTTATAATAAACTCTTCTACTCAACCTCGGATGGTATGCCAGTTGTGTGATAGCGATCATATGATATATAGTTTCCCAGTTTTCAATTCTAAATCTCCCAAAGAAAAATACACTATAGTAAAAACTAACAGGTTGTGTTTAAATTGTTTGGGCTCCGAACATTCCTCAATCAAATGCACTTCAAGGGTTCAGGGTTGCAGAAAGTGTTCAAAACGACATCATACCTCCCTGCATTTCGACTCCACCCCGACATCGTCTCAAGAAATTGTTGATCAACCCGCTCAGTCGTCCTCAGGTATACCTCAACCCCTTTCCCCTTTATTCAATAAATGCCCTCTCAACAATAATAATGGGCCCATATCAAATTCTGTGAATATGCTTGCGCATGCGAAAAGCACTATTTTGCTATCTACTGTATTGATAGAGGTTAGTGACAGGTTTGGTGAATATCATACTGTTCGCGCCATCCTAGACAGCGCAAGTCAATCTAATTTCATAACCCACAAGTGTGCGAGTTCATTAAGACTGTTCCGTTCTCCCCTCTCTACCTCAATTTTTGGCATCGGACAAACTACCTCCCAATCCAATTACGGAGTCTCTTGCACACTGAAACCTCTCGAAAAAACAATTCCCACTTTCACTTTAGATTTTGAGATCCTCCCAAAAATCTGCTCGGATATGCCCTCAGCATATATTTCCTCAGATCAACTACTTCAGTTCTCACATTTGGAACTAGCTGATCCCAAATATAATATTTCCGCTTCAATCGACATGTTATTAGGTGCAGAAATTCACGAATTGATTCTCAAGGGTAGTACACTCTCTAGCTCTACCAATGAACCTGTCGCAATCGAGACTATTTTTGGTTGGGTGATTTTAGGAAAAATCAATTATTCCTCTTTAACGCCTCCTTCTGACATTGTAACTGATTCATTTTTTTGTTCTTCATCCGAATTGGCCTTGGAAAATTCTATCTCAAGATTCTGGGAGCTCGAACAAGTGCCGGTGGTGACTCCTATATCTCCTGAAGATTCACAGGCTGAAACCATGTATGCTAACACTGTAAGTCGATTGAAATCTGGCAGATATGAGGTCTCACTTCCGTTTCTAGCTTCAGAACCTCTCTTTGAAATATCTCGCGATATCGCACTGAGACGATTTTTCGCGTTAGAACGTCGACTACTCCAATCACAATCATTGTATGCACAATACTGTGAGTTTATGCACGATTATTTAACAGCAGGTCACATGAAACCTGTTTCGGACACTTCTCCACATCCTCAGACATATTATATTCCTCACCATTGTGTGGTGAAGCATGATAGCTTAACGACGAAACTGAGGGTGGTGTTCGATGCGTCCGCAAAAACTCGAAATGGTACCTCTCTCAATGATACTTTGCTCACTGGTCCGAAACTCCAACAAGACATTGTCTCGATATTGTTGAGATTTCGTTCATATTCCGTTGTATTTACAGCGGACATGAAGCAGATAGTAGTACAGCTAGGCCGGTTGACGCGCAGTGCCGCCGCAAAAGCTCACCAGATGTCGCAGTGTCGATAGTGTCGAGAATAGAAAGAGAAAAAATTAATAGTGAATAGGTTGTTATTTTTTATTGATTAATTGGGTGACATCATTTGGGTATCAAATTATCGAACCATTTGTATAAAATATCAACGTTGCGAAGGCTGCAATTGAAGGATTCTCGACGAAGGTGATGCATACAGAATGTGATGATGTTGTTGTGATCAAAAGTTGGAACGGTGTTGTACCAGGAATCGTCAAATTGTTCCAAATTCACGACCCTTGCATGTGCATTGAGTGCTAGTTTATCATCCAGAAACTCCTTCTTCTGATGTCCTCGCACATAAATGATATCGATGTCACTCAGCTTATCTTGAAGGATAGTATCCAGTAAATTGTAATATCTTAGGTCATGAATGTTTTTCTCCAAGAAACAAACGCCGCATCGGTCTTCTTTGCTGAGAGAGGAGAAGGATTTGTATGGAAGTAGCAAATAATTACTACATTGAACTCCAATTTTTATGGCAATCTCCTCAAGACGGAATTCATACTCGATAATGAACCCTTGGATGTCTATGAACGCTACTCTCATGATGCCGGTCGAACTGGAACTGACTAGGAAACTGGGATTCAATTCCACTTTTTGATAATTTCACTGAGTGGGAGGTGCTCAATGATGTTATCGTGAACGATGATGCAATAATCTCGAGTGTTGGCGGGAAATCCTTGGGATGCTTCGATTTCAAGTTTGACATCGACAGTGGAACTTTTGACACTTTCGTCTCGTCGCGAACAATCGATAACGAAAAGAGGCTGTTTATTGGCGAATTCGAGGTAACCCAGGAGCGGAGTGTGTAGCGAGGTGTTTTTATAGCTGTATCCGAATTGTGTAAAGTTGAAGTACGCCTGTGGAAAAGCTCCTTTATCGAAGGCCAATTGCATCTTCTCCTTTGGATAACTTTCCCCGTTGAGAGTTGATGTGATATTCGTTATGTTGGCATGATTGAAAATTGTAGGATCAGTATCAACTTCAGTCAGATCGTGATCCGTTTGAAAGCAAATGATGACATAGCGAGGGCTTTCGAGAAACGAAGAAGTTTTGACGGCCCATATTTCATTGGTGGCGCCTGTCGTGAGGGAAGGCAACATATGTAATTTCCATTTTCTGAAGGGTATCAGGATGGAAGTGTCAGCTTTGATTGCCTTCAAGAGTTGCAATTCAATCTGATCGTGTGGGAATAGTCTTTTCACTTTGAGTTCCACGTTTTCGATTTCCAATTGTACTTCTGTGGGTACAACAGCTGCGCCGACAGCAGTTTTGGTGAATTTGGAGCAGTTATTATCGTTTCCAGCTCGCACCAAACGAATGGAATGTTTACCGTAGGAGACACACTCATAATCGTTGAAAATATTCAACAGATGCTTCAATGAAATGAACATACTGAATGCTAAAGTTGCTGCATTGATGACATCAACGTTATTGGGATAGGTTCAACCTGCTATAGTCAAATGTTTTGTATCTTCGGCACTGTAACACAAGTAGCCTCTTACAGTGCTTACAGTACCAACATCACGTACTGATTCCAATTCCTTACCATTTTGATCATAGCTGATGGATTGAAACATATTGGCACCAGCATTATTGACGAAAGATATCTGACCAACACCTTCAGTTCTCGTAACTTTTTCGCTAATGTGTAAAATACCTTCATAGAGGGCATCGAAAGCATCAGACTGATTAATGTTGATTTCTATGACATCGTTATTGCGAAAGGACTTGACGTAAGGGTAGTATGTTCTCTATTCGACCTTTTGTATGGATTCGTCGATGTGAGGCTTTCGGAAAATGTTGAACACTTGAGAGGATAACATGATAGCCGAGTGACCTGAGGAATTTTATATTCTGCAGACTGAGTGGACGAGTGTGGCGGCTGATGTATGTCTTCTTGAAGACTGAAGGAGCAGACACAGGGGTGCGACTCTTATGAACACTTAGGACCATAATTTTCTCAGTTTCAATCGAATGATGACTTCTTCGTTTCGGAAAATTACGAGTTGAAAGTTTCGATCGAGCACTTTGAGCGTGATCTTGTAGATTTCGTTTGTATGGGTGGCGATGGGTAAATAAATAAGGTGATTCGGCGTTTCGTCGATAGCGTAACCAGGGTCAGCGTCAATGGCGAATTCGTAGATCGTGTGAGACGGTTTGTCGTTGTAGAATGCCCCTGAGGTAATGTTGCTATCGACATGTATCGTTCGAACTTTTATAATATTCACAGGCTGATCAGACACATGATGAATGCCATTTTCCAAGGTTCTAGACGAAAATCCCAATATTTTTGCCAAACTATTGTTCTAAGTGAAATCGATCACATGTTGTTTACAGAAAATGTCGCTCTTCAAAGTATTATTATTCGGTTTGAGATAAAAAAAGGTCTTCGGGTTTCTGCGATGGTGGTAATGACGTTATATTTTTCGAAGAAGGTGGTGGTACAAGATATTTTCTGATCAGCTCACCGTGGCTCACTTCAAATTTGAAATTCATGATGACCTTGAGAGATAGAGCCTTATGTTAATATAGACGAACTAATTCAATCCACCACTGGAACTACTACAAAGACTTGAGGAATTTGACGAATCGAACAATCAAATTGGAGAAAAAGGCTTATTTAGAATTTCAATTGAACTCCGCAGGTGGTAGAAACGTCTGGAGAGAATTGAAAAACCTAGGTATTTACGATAATGGCCCTATTCGATCGATACCGGAACACTTGAGTGACGTGAATGACATCAATAAAATACTTTGCTAGCATCACTAGAGCTGATAAAATCCCTGACGCGGATCTCATGGGATTTTTCGAATCAAACATCAAAGAGGGCACTGGAACACTTTCATTCAAGAACATCTCTTGTGATGAAATATACAAATCATTGCTCTCTATCAAATCTCAAGCAGTTGGTACAGATCATATCAGCTGTAAAATGTTACTCTATTGTTGTCCTATGATTATTGTATACATTAATCACATATTCGACCACATGATAGACAACAATGTATTTCCTGAATTATGGAAGAAATCCTTCATTATACCTTTACCAAAGATTTCCTCTCCAGAATCATATTCAGATCTGCTGTAGCAGTTGAAATTGCTACAATAGGTTTTTAGTTTATCATCTATTTTTTTAGTTTATTTTTACCTGGTGTATATAAGTAGTCTGGTGAGAAAATACATACTTACAGAGAACACTCAGTCTCTAGATAACAGTCGATAAATCAGATCTTCATCTTTATTACAAAATAAAAACAAATACAGCTGATTCCAGTAAACATATTATCCATTCAGATTATTTTCCCTGAGGCTCAGCATACCTGTAGGAAGTGATGATTTTAGCTTCGGCTTCGTTCTCTGATCCAATGAACAGGTCCTGAAATTTAGGGAAAATAATATAATATAGATCTACTTTGAGCTAGATTAATTGACTTACCTGTGATGTTCCTCGGAGTGATGGTACCATTATGGACTCAGGGGCTTCTTTCAGTTCAGAGTGGTCGTTCGATATTTGTTTGTTTTCTTTACTTTTCTAGGACTCTTTTGTGGTTAAGTATGTTCTATTCTCACTCTAGCGTGGAACTACGGTCGTCGTGAGCATCAATAGTCTTCGCAACTCGCAGTAAAAAGGAGAAGAAGAAGAAGCGTTCATCAACCCTGGCTGCTTATTTACATCATGGTTTTTTTTTAAGGAAAAAGAAGAATGAGAATACTCTTCTGTCTTTGGTTCCTATTTCATTTAGGTTTATATGAACTATTCGTTCCCAGCTTTTATCTCGACCAATAGGATGCGAGAAAATTATTTTTCTCGGATTTTTGCTGTTTCGTGAGAGGTCGGTGTTAAGGGTGGGGGAATAGGGACTGGTCGAGGAAGATTTCCTTTGGGAAGCTCTCTTCTCGGGCAGCCATGATGACGACTTGAGCCATTAAGTTTGGTGGTGATATTTTTGATCACTTGGTGAAAACCGGTGAAAGTTTTGTTCTATAACGTTTTCAACGCTAAGCGTAATCATCACCAACTTATAGATTTGAGAGCTGATGGTTGTTCGCTGCTTTTGGAGCCGCCTGGTAGTGACGCCACGTGCCAGCTAAGATGTTTGGCCCTTCTTCAACCCTTCTCAGAAGGTGAGTAACTTTTCATTGACTGTTAGTTGTGAAAATTTTTTGGTGCCACGGTTCGTCCACAAAGTTAGAGCTACAGGACGTATTTTTTTATACACTAGGGTGCTAGGATGTGCCTAGGGCACTAGTGGTTTATGACCTGCCACTGATCTCCTGCGCTGTGTTTCGCCGTCACGTCGGGAGGAATACCCAGGACGAGGGGCTACGGAACTCAGCATACCGATCGGAGGGGGCTCTTCTCGTTCTTCCCTTTTCACTGCAGCTAATCCGCTGAGTTGCATGCTGCCGTCACGCCGGGAGGAATACCCAGGAGGAGAGGCGTCAGGGTCCAGCCCAGTGGATTAGTGGAAGCACCACCTTTCTTCGCTGGACTTCTGGACCGACTGCTGTTAGCACGCCAGGAGGAATACCGAGGAGGAGGGGTTGCAGCATTCGGCCCAGCAGTTCAGCCCCCATCTCATCTTCATCGCAGACCATCATCATCGCAGACCATCTTCGCAGTCACCTACTGCCACATCATCACCAGAGCGGACCGTGATAGGGGTGATATGGACCTCTGGAGAGGACCTTCCCCCTATTTTTGACCAGGTTTTTGTTAGGGACATTTAAAATCTCAAAATTAATAGATTCAACCATTTTCTAGTGTAAAACTCCCTGTGAAGCTTCACCATGGTACCATGAGACAGCGGTCTCAGTTTTACAATTTTTGATGATTTTTTGCTTAACAAATCCATAGAATATTGACCATTTCCCCATGTATTTAATTTTTAAATATCTAGAAATTATCACTATTTATCTGACTCAGTTGAAATTGGTAAGGATGTCCTCTACAGCGGTCTGAATGTGCCTTGTCTGGCTCTGGTGAAGAATAAATAGGTTGCAGGAATATTTTTGTTTCATTCCACTGTCTGTCCCGCTTGAATATTTCAGGAACACAAATTCGTTACAATATTTCAGGAATATCTTTTTAAAGCATATTTGCTAGAGCATATTTTGTATAGCATATTTCTGGCATTTGTTGTGAAGTATTTTGTTATATCAGATCAAAGTATTTGGTTTTCTCAATTATCCAAATCAATTCACATTTTGATATTAAATTGAGTGGCGTCCAAAAATAACTCGAAAATCAATCTCGAATCCACATCAACTGTTCTCTGGCGAAAAGCAGCCGTTCGCATATGTACCTAATTTTCTTTTAAATTCAAATTGATTGGAATTTACGTGATCAGAAAGATAGGTTACACTGCAACCAATCAGTATTCTATGTTGCCTCTCTGAAGTGTTCGAGAAGCATATTGATAAGCAAATGCGTGAATTCCTTAATACTCATTCGATTTCACCAACATGTCTGTCTGGATTTCGGCCAGGGTATAGTTGTACCACAGCTCTTCTAAAAATCACGAACGATATACATTCAGCTACTGATAATAATCTGCTCACTTGCTTGGTCTTTTTTGACTATACGAAAGCCTTTGATCTGATAAATCACTCGCTGTTACTAGCTCTCTTGCACTACATCGGCTTTTCAAATTCTGCCTCTACCCTTGTAAGAAATTATTTGTTTAACAGATTGCAAGCAGTTATCCTCAAGAACACGTGTTCGGAATTCACTAGTATACGCTCAGGAGTTCCCCAGGGCTCGATTATAGGTCCGTTGCTTTTTGTAGTTCACACTTCACAGTTTACCGAAGCTCTACGTCACTGTTCTGTACATATCTTTGCCGATGATACTCAAATTTATTATTCGTTTCCTGAAAATGATCTAAACAATGCGTGTAACAACGTGAATGATGATTTAGAATCTCTCCGAGTATTATCTGATATATTTTGCCTATCGATCAACCCAACAAAATCTTACTATTCGGAAGAAAAGCCGCAAAAAATAGATGCTTGCCTGATCTTGACATCCACAGGAATGAGGTTCGTTTGCCAACTCAAACAAGCGCGAAAAACTCAGGATTGGTTATTGATGATTCGCTCAAATTCAGTTCGCATATCTCACTTATTGCTAAGGAAGCCTACTTCGGATTGAAAACGATATATGCGAATAGGGATTTGTTGAATTAAAAAACCAAAATCCTACTATGTGAATCTATAGTATTATCGCATGCAAACTATGTGGATGCTGTGTATGGCCCTTGCCTGCTTAAATCAGACCAGTTTAGGTTACATAGACTCCAAAATACCTGTGTGCGTTTGATATGCGGCCTGAGGAGAAGGGACCACGTGACTCATTCGTTGATAGCTTCACGATTGCTAAATATTGCAGAAAGAAGAGCTTTACATTCTTCTACTCTATTTCAGAAACTTGTGTTAACCAAATGCCCTGCTTATCTTTATAATGAAATCACTTTTCGTACGGACGTTCATAATATTGATGTTCGGCATAAAACAACGCTCACACCCCCTATTCATAAAACTGGTCTCTTTCGTGAATCTTTCACTTATTAAGTTGCTTTGCTAATGAATAGGATTCCCTGTGCTCATAGAAAATTGAACTCAACAAGTTTCAAGAAAAAGTTAAAGCAGGATTTGATGAACGAATATCTGTCTCTAGTTATTTGATAAATATCTTCTTTGTATTAGCTGTCTCATTGGGCGAGATGATGAATGACTAAATCTATTTTGGCATATTAAATTTTTTTTCTATAATTTTTTTTTCAGGTAGTCTCAGTCATTTCGTTGAATTTGATATTTTTGTATTCATCGTATAAGTTTCCTTTATTCTGTTCTGTTCAAAATGACTATCATTTGAATTACTGTTTCGTATTCAGAATAGAATAAGTTACATGGTTGAGTGGAAGAACAAAATCTGTTTTCGAACAGAATTTTGAACTCTGCCTTTTGACAAACCTTTTGATGATTTATATTCATCACATGTTCATTTTCACTTGTATCATGATTAAGTCAATAAAAGCGAAATTATTATTATTAATTATGTGAAGATACTTCGACATCAGTCTGCACACTGTATCTCTGTATTCTATCATCTCACACAGAACAAGAAACTTCGATTCCGACTATGTTTACAGTGTAACTCCGCATTCTGACATCTGAAATGCCTACAGCTTTAGCAGGAACGATCGCACTGACCATATAAAACGACGTCTGAGGACATATGACGAGAACAATAGGCAAGTGGAGATACTTCGACAACATCAGTCCGCACACTGTATCTCTGTATTCTATCATTCCACATGGATACCTCTGGAGCATATGAAATCGCAACGATTATATAAGACGACATCGAAGCGGGTATAATGCAAACAACAGACAGAACAAGAAACTTCGACCCCGACTATGCTTACACTGTAACTTCGCATTCTAGCATCTGACATGCCTACAGCTATAGCAGATACGATCGCACTGACCATATAAGACGACATATAAGGACATATAACGAGAAGAATAGGCAAGTGAAGATACTTTGACATCAGTCTGCACACTGTATCTCTGTATTCCAACATCTCACTTGAATACCTTTGGAGCATGGTAGTTCGCAACGATCATATGAGACGACATCAAATCGGGTATAACGCACACAACAGGCAGATCAAGAAACTTCGTTTTCGACTATGTTTACACTGTAACTTTGCATTCTAGCTTCTGACATGCCTACAACTATTGCAGATGCGATCGCACTGACCATATATGACGACTTCAAGGGACTCATAACGAGAACAATGGGCAAGTGAAGATACTTCGACAACATCAGTTCGCACACTGTATCTCTGTATTCTATCATCTCACATGGATACCTTTGGAGCATATCAGTTCGCAACGATCATATGAGACGACATCATAACGGATATAACGCATACAACAGGAAGAACGAGAAACTTCGACTATGTTCACAGTGTGGCTCTGAATTCTAGCATCTGATATGCCTACAGTTGAAACAGATATGATCGCACTGACCATATGGAAAGATTTTGAAGGACCTATAACGAAATTATTAGGCGAGTGAGGATACTTTGACAACATCAGTCTGCACACTGTATTTCTGTATTCCATCATCTCACATGGATACCTCTGGAGAAAATCAGTTCGCATCGATCATATGAGACCACATCAAAACGGGTATAACGCACACAACAGGCAGTACAAGAACTTCGACTTCGATTATGTTTACACTGTAATTTTGCATTCTAGCATCTGACATGCCTACAGTGCTAGCAGATACGATCGCACTGACCATATAAGACGACTTTGAAGGACTTATAACAAGAAAAATAGGCGAGTGTAGTAATTTTGACAACATCAGTCCGCACACTGTATCCCTGTATTCTATCATCCCACATGAATACATTTGGAGCATATCAGTTCACAACGATCATATGAAACAACATCAAGACGGGTATAACGCACACAACAGGGAGAACAAGAAACTCCGACATCGACTATACTGACACTGGGGCTCTGAATTCTAGAAACTAACATGCCTGCAGTTGAAGCAGATACGATCGCACTGGTTTTATGATACGACTTTGAAGGACATATAACAAGAACAATAGGCAAATGAAGAAACTCCGACAACATCAGCCTGCACACTGTATCTCTGTATCCTATCATCTCACATGAATACTTTCGTAGCATTATAGTTCGCATCGATCATATGAGATGACATCTAAGCAGATATAACGCATACAACAAGAAGAACGAGACACATCGACTCCGACAATGTTCACAATTCAAATCTGCATTCCAGCATCTGACAAGCATATAGTTGGAGCAGATACGATCGCACTGACCGTATAAAGACGACTTGGGAGGATTAATACGAGTGCACACTGTATCTCTCCATTCTATCATCTCACATGGATACTATTGAAGCAGAATAGATCGTGGAGACCATATGAGACGGCATCAAAGCAGGAATAACGCACACAACAAGGAGATCAAGAACTTTCGACTTCGACTATGTTTACACTGTGGCTCTGAATTCCAGCATCTGTTATGCCTACAGTTGAAGCAGATACGATCGCACTGACCATATAAGATGGCTTCGAAGGACATAAAACGAGAGCCATAGGCAAGTGAAGATACTTCGACAGCATCAGTCTGCACACTGTTTCTCTGTATTCTATCATCTCACATGGACACCTCTGGAGCATATCAATTCGCATCGATCATATGTGACGACATCGAAACAGGTATAACGCCTCCAACAGGCAGAACAAGAAACTTCGACTATGTTCACACTGTAACTTTGCATTCTAGAATCTGACATGCCTACAGTTATAGCTTATACGATCGCACTGACCAGATAGGACGACTTCGAAGGACATATAACGAGAACGAAAGGCAAGTGAGGATACTTCGACAACATCAGTCCCACCATATGAGACGTCTCCGAAAGACATATAACGAGAACAATAGGCGAGTAAAGATACTTCGACAACATCAGTCTTCCTACTGTTTCTCTGTATTCTTTCATCTCACATGAATACCTTTGGGGCATAGTAGTTCGCAACGATCATATGAGGTGATATCGAATCGGGTTTTACGCACACAACAGGCAGAACAAGAAACTTCAACTTCGACTATGTTCACACTGTAACTTTGCATTCTAGCATCTGACATGCCTACAGTTATAGCAGATACGATCGCACTGACCATATAAGACGACTTTGAAGAACATATAACGAGAACAATAGGCAAGTGGAGATACTTCGACAACATCAGTCTGCACACTGTACCTCTGTATTCTATCATCTCACATAGGTGCCTTTGGAGCATATAAGTTCGCAACGATCATTTGAGACGGCATCGAAGCAGGCATCGAAGCAGGCAGGACTATGTTGACATTGTGACTCTGAATTCTTGCATTCGACATGCCTACAGTTGAAGGAGATACGATCGCACTGACCATATTGAACGACTTCGCAGGACATATAATGAAAACAATAGACAAGTGAAGATACTCCGACAACATCAGTCTACACACTGTATCTTTGTATTCTATCATCTCTCATGAATACCTTTAGAGCATTTTGGTTCGCAACGATCATATGAGACATCGAAGAAGGTACATCGCACACAACAAGCAGAACAAGAAACTTCGACCCCGACTATGCTCACACTGTACTTCTGCATTTTAGCATCTGACATGTCTACAGCTATAGCAGATACGATCGCACTTACCGAATAAGACGACTTCGAAGGACATATAACGAGAACAATAGGCAAGTGAAGATACTCCTACATCAGTCTGCACACTGTATCTCTGTATTCTAACATCTCACATGAGTACCTTTGGAGCATGGTAGTTTGCAACGATCATATGAGACGACATCAAATCGGGTATAACGCACACAACAGGCAGAACAAGAAACTTCGACACACTGTGACTCTGAATTCTAGCATCTGACATGCCTACAGTTATTGCAGATGCGATCGCACTGACCATATAAGACGACTTTGAAGGACTTATAACGAGAACAAAAGGCAAGTGGAGATACTTCGACAACATCAGTCTGCACACTGTACCTCTGTTTTCTTTCATCTCACATAGGTGCCTTTGAAGCATATAAGTTCGCAACGATCATATGAGACGGTATCGAAGCATATGTTGATATTGTGGCTCTAAATTCTTGCATTTGACATGCCTATTGTTGAAGCAAATACGATCGCACTGACCATATTAAAACGACTTCGCAGGACATATGATGAAAACAATAGACAAGTGGAGATACTTCGACAATATCAGTCTGCACACTGTATCTGTGTATTCTATCATGTCACATAAATACCTTCGGAGCATTCTGGTTCGCAACGATCATATAAGACATCGAAGTAGAAAAAGAAGCTCAAGAACACCAACATTGTAGCTAGAGAAGATCTCACCCATAATCAGTACATGATACTGAAATCTTGTTTGCAAAAAATTGGAAGTAATGGAAAGGTGTGGACGAACGCAGGCAATATTTTCTCGAAATTGGATAACCAGAATAAAATCAAGAAAATCAGTAATTTAAACGGGGTTGATGAACTTCAATTTTTTTTTCCTCTCCTCTTCTTATTCTCTTGTTATTTTTCGTTATCACATACTAATGATACAAAATGTGTTTACATAGTATGTCATTTTTCATTATCACATACTAATGATACAAAATGTGTTTACTACATCGATATCATATTTAAATCATTCATTTTATTTTTGCATGTTTGAATTCTAGTTGAGAAGCGGCACTTAGTGCAGTTGATTCACTTCCTGACTGAATATCTGCTTATCAGTTTGTGGAGTACAAAAAGTATTCAATCATTTCTTTCTTTGGGACATGGTTGGTGAAATATGATAGAGTTTTTGTAATGATATGCGTAACCTGAAAGTAGGTTCACTAAATGTTAGATCTCTGACACCATCTATGCTTGATATCAGGCGAATTATATCACTCAATAATTTTGATATATTCTTGATATGCGAATCCTGGTTGAAGAATCATATAAGTGATGTTATTTTGAATATTATCGGCTATTGTTTCCTCAGAAATGACAGGAATGCAAATGAAAGGGTTTATGTATTAATTCTAGAACTGGATTGCATGCAGAGATAATTGAAAGTAGGCAAGATTATATATGGGAACAATCTTGCATAAAAATCAGTCTCTGCAAAAGAACTTATGGGATAGGCATAGTTCATGAACCACATGAACAAAATACAATTATTTTTCTAGATGAGTTTGAGAATAATTTGATCTCGATTTACCCCACGGTGGATGAATTTATATGCATGGGTGACTTCAAGTTAGACTTTCTGGATTACGGAAACAGCTGCTTTGAAAAATTCAATTCAATTCTAGAACCTTCCAACATGAGTCAAATGATAGGCGTTCCTACGAGAATCACAAATACTTCTGCCACCCTTTTGGATTATGTGATTATTCAGGAAGACTCTCAAATTGAAAGCGGAGTTACACATACTGGGGTGTCCGATCATTTAATTGTTTTCAGTAATGTCAAGATATGCAGTGAAAAGTCGTCACATAAAATGGTGATTTATAGAAATTTCAAAAATTTCGACGAAGATGCCTTTCAACGCGACCTTTCCAATACATCATTTTTCAGAATTTATGATCAAGACAGTATAGATGAAAAACTTTCTTATTCAACTAATTGTTTGAATGATCTGTTCCATAGGCATGCTCCAATTACAACATCAAGAGTTACAAGAGCCAAGGCACCCTGGTTAACATATCCCATAAAACGTATGATGGCAGAAAGAGATAAAGCACTCAAGAAGTTCAAACGTTCTAGATCTGAAACTCATTTTCAGTCTTATTGAGATTTGCGTAATTTTACGAATCAATCCATTGAAAGAGAGAAGAAAGCCTTCTTTCTCCATCAATTCAATAAAAGTATCCCCAAAGATATGTGGCACACTTTGAAATCTAATAAATTTATCGCAGGAAGAAATTTTGTTGTTCCAGATAATCTGAAAGACCCCAGAGGAATGAATATTTTTTTTATCGACTCCATCCCACCCATTGAGCCATCAATGGATGTCATGAACTTCTACGAAAATGATAACCTCAATACTTCCACTTTTAATTTCCAAGAAGTTAATGACTTCATTGTGAATGAAACTATCCATAGCATTAAAACTAATGCCAAAGGGTGTGATGGATCGAATATAAAACTGATAAAACTGTGCTGCCCTCATATAATACCGAATATAACTCATATAGTGAATTTCTGCCTAGCTGAAAGTGTTTATCCATCTGTGTCGAAAAATGCTGTAGTGAAAGTTTTGCCTAAGAAACAAAATCCAAGCGAATTCAAGGACTCACGGCCAATTAGTATCTTACCAAAATTGTCAGAAGTCTTGGAAAGAGCCATGGAAATGCGAATAAAAGATCACCTTTATAATAACTCTTTGATGCCCTTGGTTCAGTCTGGTTTTCGAAAGGGTTTCAGCTGTACGACAGCATTGTTACGGGTCTGATTCGCCAAAGGATATTTCATGAAAACTTACCATGAAAAATAGACTAAATATCATTCCACTCACTTTATTTATCCAGAGTTACAGAGTTCGTATTCATTGCGTTTATTGAAATCACATCCACACCTCAAACAAACAAAAGGGGAAATAATGATCACCCCAGTCAGAGAAAAATGTACATGTTTTCTAAACACATTCTATCACCATTGTAGTCAGAATTTCGTATTGTTGTATACTTATGGAAATACGGTCTGAATTTCCTTTTTATTTTTATTCAGCCATCTGGTAAGGAATGATGGTCTTGGACCAGGAGTTCGAGAAGGGATGATCCTCTCAGCAGTCGGGGTGCAGCTTCTTCGCCAGTCATGGTTGATGAAATTTATTTTCATTCCCATCTAATTAATAACATAACCTTCATTGAAAAATTTCACTTAGAGGTTGACGGTTGTTGACAACTAGGTGGTGACATGTGTTGTATGTCAAAATATTTCACAAATGTTTCAGGAGTAGCAACTATCAACAAGAACTTCAAGATACTTTTGGTGGGAGATTGGGAGACAAAAAAAGGCTTCTTTCTTTCCCATGTGGATTGAAATTACGTCTCGCAATTTTCTGCGGATTCTTCTCCAAATTTTGGAATTGTGTATAAGAAATAGTAGACTGTGCATCACTAAACAGCTACACACCGATGGTGGATCATATCTTTGCAATTTCCAAAATTCGATTTTTTTTCCATAGTCACTAAATGAGGCCATCCGAGATATAAGGTAGGCTTTTCTTTTTCAATAACCTTCATCATCAAATTTCGAGCTGTAAGGATTGTTGAGGGGTCAAGACGCTTCAAATTAGGGACTTCGTGATTTTAAGCCTCTTACTGGGACAGTGAGCTAATCGTTTCACGGTCTCTATACTTGGGACTCTGCCATACCTAGTGAGCTTTCACTGTCATACATTATACAGCTGGTCCTGTGTGAGTAACCAACCCGGAGCAAGAAATAACACTGCTGTTAGGCAAGTTGTAGCCCTTGAACTAAGGAACTGTCCGATAGGATTGGAGTCCATCAATCCCTAGGGAAGTTCTATACCTGCTGTTGATAAGGATTGACATATGGATGACCTGTTGTGAACCTCTACTAGATCACAGATAAGCTATAGCATGCTCCTTTCTTTTTTCGAACGATAATTAAGATACTTCCTCTTGAAAAGAATAGTCTGCTTTGCCTTAAAATCAGCGCTTGTGTAGATCAGCTCACCTTAATTGCACTGAGTAGCAGAAATAACTGTAGTAGTGTAGCATTTTACTCCTATATAGTATCTTCAGGCAACAGCTAAGATTCGGGTACACACTGCTTCACGCTTTACGCTTTACCGATTAGTTCTCAACTTTCATCAAGTGGGAGCAATTGTAAACTTTGAATATATAAATATATATATATATATATATATATATATATATATATACATCCTGCTATCATTATTGCGTCCAATCATTGCCCTTTTACATTTATTACTGCGTCCTTCTATTTATTGCGTCCATATATGGACGCGATAATGTCATCAACGTTAAACTTTGTATAGAACTGCTTGAAATTATGTAAAAAAATGTGTTTTGAAAGCCCATGCCTCCACCTATCGATAGATCTGAGATTGACTGGTCTATCTGTCCAAATACTCGAGATATGCGGAAAAGTCTTGTAGCATATCGGACGCAATATTATGCGTAAATGAACAGAAAATATACATTGTAGTTCAGAAGACTTCCGCCAGAGCGGAATATACGAAAAATATACGAAATTCCAGTATTTCTATCTGGAGTATCTTATTGCGTCCTTATGTTTGGCAACATTGCATGATTCATTTCATTTCATTTATAGTGAAAAATGGAAGTTCCAAGAGCATCTTGCGTCCCTGAAAAGGATAGAGGGAGTAGGGAGGTGTTTGAACTTTTTTGTACATTCGGAGGTTATGAGTTCTTGGGAATACTTGCACTGTCATAGAATTCCAAAGCTTTGCCGTTCTATAAACGAATGAGTTTTGTGTGAGTGTTGTTCGACTTATTTCAAGGTTCACAACGTGAGGATGTGCTGACTGGGCCTGTCGAGTTTGTCTGAGTGGTATTTCTAATGATGGAATGATAGCAGCGATTTCTGAGGAACATTTGCCGTGGAAGTATATATGAAAAAATGAAAGGTCGCCCATTTCCCTACGCTGTTTCAGAGGAGTCAACGTATAAGTGAGTGTGGCATCACCCACCAGGCGGATGGCTCTTCTCTGGATAGAATCTGAGAGGATCAGCGTATACTTGGGTGCTGAACCCCATAATGTGAGGACGGTCATCTAAAAGTGCCTGTGTATGTGCTTTGTAGATCGTGAAAAGCTGTTGAGGTGTACAATAGATCTCCGCACGGAATTGTTGATGGCAATACCGATCAACGATATAGTGGTCCCGGTGGAAATGGTAGTACCAGACATTGTTATATTAGGCTTACTGAGTTTTGCTTTTCTAGAGGAAATACAAGCTTGAGTTTTATGGCGATGAATTCATCTGGGTTTTTGGTTCCCCAGGCCATTGTCGATCTAAATGAAAACCTAGTAGGCGACCTATAGTGCGTGGAAGTATGCTCCTGCCTACTAACTACCTCACTAGGTTGTCATCTAGAACGACAATGCCCAGGCTGTTCTTCAGCAAGGTCGCCATTGGCAGGGTTGACTTGCCTTCGTCGTAAGTTCTGAGTTTCCTGGAAAGAAATGGAAATTCTAGAAGAGAATGCAGATTATGGAAAGTTTTATCGTCATTTTCCCCACTAATCTTTTCTCTCCTCTCAACATTCGTCAATTATTTGTATACACTATCTGAGTTATATGTTATAATAGGCCATATGAAGGGCCTGACATGGGCCCACTCAAGTTCAACCTAAACCTAACCTAACCAATATGCGTTTGCTCATAATGCCATAATCTCATGTTCCATCTATGCTTTGACTTCGACTCATGTCATTGACTTTTCTGTTTTTTTAATTTTTCAGTTGGATTTGAAATACGTGTTGGAGGATTGCCTCATCAATAATTCGATATTTGCCTCAATAATTTGTGCTTTCAGTATGAAACAGGGACCATTTTCAAAAACGGTTGTTTTTTCCAAAATTGCTGTGGTAATTTCTCATCATACCATTTCCGTGTATGATATTGAATCGAATATACATATAATTGTACGCGCTCTCATGGTACGAGGCCCTCCATCAATGAGAACCCAGGTAGCCTCGGCGTCACTACTCTAATTCGCGTTTGCTTGCTGGTGTACGTGAGTTCAATTCTCTGCTGCAGAGATGTGTCTGATGACCTAAGAAAGTGTTTGGTCATCCCTTGCCTGCACAAAGTCTCTCGAAGAATTTTAGGGATTGCTCGTAAGGGACCAACCTAATGACGGATAGAAAAATTCAGAACAATTTTTCAGAACCCGTTATTATATCCTAATACATGGGCTCGTGACTACGGGCATCGGCAGGTATATCTAATTCAACTTGATAAATTTATTAAACTATTTCAACTCCAAGTGAGTCTAAAAAAAATGTTTTACAAAAAATTTTAATTCCTTAATACCCATATTTTTTGTATCGTACTTCAAATGGAGCTGAAGATGATCTCTAATACCAAAACGTGTCCCTGATCATCAAAAAACCGAGTTAACAACGTGATCAAATGGTGTGGAGATGATTTTGACCTTTCCTTCCTTTCTTTGATATATAATTCTGATTTCAATCAGACAATCATCAAAAAACTGATTTGTTGTGATGATCTTGGGGAAAGGAGGTAATTGCAACCATGTAGGACCGCATTCCATCGGCACTCTTCCTAATGATGAAACCGCAAAATTCATTATCATTATCGAGTATTCTAGCAATTTACTATCTGTCGTCGAAGTGGTCCCAATTGAAATAGTCGAAAAATCTGCATCCAAAATTTATATAGGACGACAGCCATTTATTGAAGAGAAGATGTCACCATAAGGAGATATATGGACATGGCCAATGTGCTTGTTGGTTCATTATCATCTTTAGAGATACCATCATTGGACAGCTTTCTTCATCAACAAATATATCACAGTGCTAATATATGAGTACGAAATAACTGCGAAACCGTTTCACTGTAATGTTTGGCGATGAAGTTCCTAGAATGAATGCCGCAGTAATCATTTTCATATCTTTCGTGGGCCATTTATCTACTAAAAACTCATTAGATTGATATGACCGAATTAATAATATGGGACATCAGGTGAAATAATTTTCTTTTGAGTCGATGAGATTTCAAAATTATAATTTTTACTTAACTTGTAATAGCTGGCGGCAAATTCCGACCGTCATCTGATAACGAAATGACAAATCTCCTAGATGCATGTGAGAAAAATGTATTTCATCAAACGGCACCTTCCCTATAATACAGGCCATCCAATGAATGCCCATTTCATACCTAAGAAAGATTCGGATGTCCATGGACAAGAAATAAACATCCATCGGGAGAACCAAAATGCCTATCCAATGGAATACCACTGACACTATTACAATGGATACCAAGAAAAAAGTTCTGGATATCCATCGGCATGAATTGTTCATCCATCAGATAAACCTGAATGCTCATCCAATGTATAATTAGTGACACCTTTTCTATCGATATCCATAATGTATCTAGTAGACTGAAAGAATGCATATGACATCGCCTAGACCAAATGACTGTTGTTTCCGGAATGTCATTGGTTGTCAAATCGTCGTGGACAGCTGAAAATCTGAAGGGTATCTCCCATACAGTAATGAATTTGCGCCTTCGCAGTGCCCACCTGATGTCAGGTGTATATATTTGATAATTTCATGTCATCATCTGAATAATCTGAGACCTATTGGTCCCAAAAGACGGATTCTGATAGTAAATATCCAAGATAGTGACGTATAGAGTTTCATGTCTGATTGTTAGATGTTTCGTGTTCAACGAGCAAAGAACTCTTGGGACCAAATTATGAGGAAATATATTCAAACACTTAGGGGGAGAGTTCGATTCATATTGTTCAAAACGTATACATGAAGAGGTCAATTCATTCACATTGTTGTACAATTGGTGAACTGTAGTTGTCCAATTCATATCTAGTAGTTTCAGAATTTCTGTCTTATAGGTATACAACTCATCACAGTAGTTTCACAGTAGATGTACAGGATGGACATCCAATGGACATCCAAACTTGCGGCCTATGGATTTACAATGAATGTCAATTAGATAGAATCTGGACATTTTGAACCATCCAATATATATCCATGTCCATGTATGTCTATTCAATGGACATCCATCGGATAGTTTCACTAGACTGAGCAAAATGATTGGAAAATTCCACCTGCAACCCTACCTGTGTTACCCCTTAAGTTGGCTCAAATTCTCAGCACAACGATTTCTTTTACTTCCATGACGTGTTAAGGAGTTGAAACTAAATGCAAACACACAAGGATAATGCCCCTTCGCGAACATTCTAACTTGGCGCGATTCAACCAGATATAAGTTTATGGTGAAGCGCCAATATTTCCGAGAACATTTTGCCCCTGTCTGAAGATGAACAAGTTTATCGAACCGATGGTTCATCAGATATCTTCAAATATATGAGCTTAATATTATCTGCTCCTATTCGCGAAGAGGGGATCATTTTCTTAAAACTCATTATCACGTGACGAAAGTCATTGCGAAATGACAGCAGCACAAAAATCTGCGCCAAAGATTTGACCCAGATTGAGGAAATAGCATAATTTCGATTTCTCACAGGGAAGTGCCATTTTCCATTCATTTATCCTAGAATATATGCTGTCAGAGGTGCCGTTTGATACAATACATGCGTTTGTGACATGTCATATCGTTATCCGATGACGGTAGAAATTTGCAGATTGTTCTCCTTCTATTGTCAAAATGTCGCGCAACTTGACAAATACATATCAATACCGAACCATTTTACATTAGTATCGAAGACTTGCTTCATTATGAATAGTCAGACGCAATAATGTACTATTAATGTAATAAAAATATACCCTCAGTCTGGCAACATCGCTGGACGCACTAATGTATATACAGGACGCAATAAAGATCGTTGAATGAACCCCAAATATATGGCTGGATGCAATAACATTCGTGAAATTGAATGACGCAATGAGGTACGCTGAATGAAAATAAATCGTATATCTTAAAAATAAAGATAGAGCAATTCTGAATAGAGGTAAATGCTGGAAATTAGGTGAGGAGAGATATACTTCGACTAGTTTCTATCCAACCTTATTCTTTCTGGTGGACGCAATAAGTATGGATTATGAAAAGACGCAACAAAGATAGTAGGATGTGTATATATATATATATATATATATATATATATATATATATATATATATATATATATATACATCCTACTATCTTTGTTGCGTCTTTTCATAATCCATACTTATTGCGTCCACCAGAAAGAATAAGGTTGGATAGAAACTAGTCGAAGTATATCTCTCCTCACATAATTTCCAGCATTTACCTCTATTCAGAATTGCTCTATCTTTATTTTTAAGATATACGATTCATTTTCATTCAGCGTACCTTATTGCGTCATTCAATTTCACGAATGTTATTGCATCCAGCCATATATTTGGGGTTCATTCAACGATCTTTATTGCGTCCTGTATATACATTAGTGCGTCCAGCGATGTTGCCAGACTGAGGGTATATTTTTATTACATAAATAGTACATTATTGCGTCTGACTATTCATAATCATGCAAGTCTTCAATACTAATGTAATATGGTTCGGTATTGATATGTATTTGTCAAGTTGCGCGACATTTTGATAATAAAAGGAGAACAATCTGCAAATTTCTACCGTCATCGGATAACGATATGACATGTCACAAACGCATGTATTGTATCAAACGGCACCTCTGACAGCCTATATTCCAGGATAAATAAATGGAAAATTGCACTTTCCTGTGCGAAATCGAAATTATGCTATTCCCTCAATTTGGGTCAAATCTTTGGCGCAGATTTTTGTGCTGCTGTCATTTCGCAATGACTTTCGTCACGTGATAATGAGTTTTGAGAAAATGATCCCCCCTTCGCGAATAGGGGCAGATAATATTTAGCTCATATTTGAAGATATCTGATGAACCATCGGTTCGATAAACTTGTTCATCTTCAGACAGGGGCAAAATGTTCTCGGAAATATTGGCGCTCCACCATAAACTTTTATCTGGTTAAATCGCGCCAAGTTAGAATGTTCGCGAAGGGGCATTATCCCCGTGTGTTTGCATTCAGTTTCAACTCCTTAACACGTCATGGAAGTAAAAGAAATCGTTGTGCTGAGAATTTGAGCCAACTTAAGGGGTAACACAGGTAGGGTTGCAGGTGGAATTTCCCAATCATTTTGCTCAGTTAAGTGAAACTATCCGATGGATGTCCATTGAATAGACATACATGGACATGGATATACCGGGTGGCTACGGAAGTATTGCCTACGAAATATCTCAGTTATTGTATGAAGTAGGTTTGTGAAATTTGGAGCCTCGATATAATGACATGAGCTAGAATTTGAGGCGAAAAAAAAAATAGGGTTTCCATTTAAAATAAGAAAGTTGATGTTACTTCTGGTCAGACCGGAAGTTAACTTCGACATGTCAATATGCTCAAATTCTAGCTCTTATGTCATTATATCGAAGCTTCAAATTTCACAAAGCTACTTCATACAATAACTGAGATATTCCGTAGGCAATACTTCCGTAGCCACCCGGTATATTGGATGGTTCAAAATGTCCAGATTCTATCTAATTGACATTCATTGCAAATCCATAGGCCGCAAGTTTGGATGTCCATTGGATGTCCATCCTGTATATCTACTGTGAAACTACTGTGATGAATTGTATACCTATGAGACAAAAATTCTGAAACTACTAGATATGAATTGGACAACTACAGTTCACCAATTGTACAACAATGTGAATGAATTGACCTCTTCATGTATACGTTTTGAACAATATGAATCGAACTCTCCCCCTATGTGTTTGAATATATTTTCTCATAATTTGGTCCAAATAGTTCTTTGCTCGTTGAACACGAAACATCTTACAATCCGACATGAAACTCTATACGTCACTATCTTGGATATTTACTATCACAATCCGTCTTTTGGGACCAATAGGTCTCAGATTATTCAGATGATGAAATGAAATTATCAAATATATACACCTGACATCAGGTGGGCACTTCGAAGGCGCAAATTCATTACTGTATGGGAGATACCCTTCAGATTTTCAGCTGTCCACGACTTGACAACCAATGACATTCCGGAAACAACAGTCATTTGGTCTAGGCGATGTCATATGCATTCTTTCAGTCTACTAGATACATTATGGATATCGATAGAAAAGGTGTCACCAATTATACATTGGATGAGCATTCATGTTTATCTGATGGATGTTCAATTCATGCCGATGGATATCCAGAACTTTTTTATTGGTATCCATCGTAGTAGTGTCAGTGGTATTCCACTGGATAGGCATCTTGGTTCTACCGATGGATGTTTATTTCTTGTCCATGGACATCCGAATCTTTCTTAGGTATGAAATGGGCATTCATTGGATGGCCTGTATTATAGAGAAGGTGCCGTTTGATGAAATATATTTTTCTCACATGCCTCTAGGAGATTTGTCATTTCGTTATCGGATGACGGTCGTAATTTGCCGCCAGCTATTACAAGTTAAGTAAAAATTATAATTTTGAAATCTCATCGACTCAAAAGAAAATTATTCCACCTGATGTTCCATATTATCAATTCGGTCATATCAATATAATGAATTTTTAGTAGATAAATGGCCCACGAAAGATATGAAAATGATCACTGCGGCATTCATTCTAGGAACTCCATTGCCAAAGATTACAGTGAAACGGTTTCGCAGTTATTTCGTACTCATATATTAGCACTGTGATATATTCGTTGATGAAGAAAGCTGTCCAATGATGGTATCTCTAAAGATGATGATGAACCAACAAGCACATTGGCCATGTCCATATATCTCCTTATGGTGACATCTTCTCTTCAATGAATGGCTGTCGTCCTATATAAATTTTGGATGCAGATTTTTCGACTATTTCAATTACATATTTGTCCTGATATAGCATATTATGCCATTGGGACCACTTCGACGACAGGTAGTAAATTGCTAGAATACTCGATAATGATAATAAATATTGCGGTTTCATCATTAGGAAGAGTGCCGATGAAATGCGGTCCTACATGGTTGCAATTACCTCCTTCTCCAAGATCATTACAAAAAATCAGTTTTTTGATGATTGACTGATTGAAATCAGAATTATATATCAAAGGAAGGAAGGAAAGCTCAAAATCATCTCCACACCATTTGAGCACGTTGTTAACTCGGTTTTTCGATGATCAGGGACACGTTTCGGTATTAGAGATCATCTTCAGCTCCATTTGAAGAACGATACAAAAAATATGGGTATTAAGGAATCAAAATTTTTTGTAAAAAATTTTTTATAGACTCACTTGGAGTTGAAATAGTTTAATAAATTTATCAAGTTGAATTAGATATACCTGCCGATGCCCATAGTCACGAGCCCATGTATTAGGAAATAATAACGGGTGTTGAAAAATTGTTCTGAATTTTTCTATCCGTCATTAGGTTGGCCCCTCACGAGCAATCCCTAGAATTCTTCGAGAGACTTGTGCGAGCAAGGGATGACCAAACACTTTCTTAGGTCATCAGACACATCTCTGCAGCGGAGAATTGAACTCACGTACACCAGCAAGCAAACGCGAATTAGAGTAGTGACGCCGAGGCTACCTGGGTTCTCATTGATGGAGGGCCTCGTACCATGAGAGCGCGTACAATTATATATTTCATTCAATATCATACAGCAATTTTGGAAAGAACAACCGTTTTTGAAAATGGTCCCTGTTTCATACTGAAAGCACAAATTATTGAGGCAAATATCGAATTATTGATGAGGCAATCAGCCAACACGTATTTCAAATCCAACTGAGAAATTAGAAAAACAGAAAAGTCAATGACATGAGTCAAAGTCAAAGCATAGATGGAACATGAGATTATGGCATCATGAGCAAAGGCATATTGGTCAGGTTAGGTTTAGGTTAAACTTGAGTGGGCCCATGTCAGGCCCTTCATATGGCCTATTATAACATATAACTCAGATATTGTATACAAATAATTGACGAATGTTGAGAGGAGAGAAGAGATAAGTGGGGAAAATGAGCAAAACAGGAAAAAATAATTAAGTTCTGGAATTGAAACCCATCTTCCAAGAACTCCTTCACAAACTATCCTCATACACCAAACCACTTCAGCTATGCCATCTTTCATCGAGTTTCCTTTCAGGCAGATCGCTCCATGTGGTGGTGGATAAAGTATCGTCTGATAACATTGTCATCAATTCCGGCTTTCCACAAGGATCAACTTGCCCTATCCAAGCTTTGCAGACGATGAAACTCTCCATAATCTGCATTCTCTTCTATAATTCTAATTTCTCTTCAGAACACTGATGGGAACTTACGACGAAGGCAAGTCAATGCTGTCAATGACGATCAATTCCGGCTTTCCATTAGGATCCACTTGCCCTATCCAAGCTTTTCAGACGATAAAACTTTCCATAATCTGCATTCTCATCTAGAATTCCCATTTCTTTCCAGGAAACTCAGAACTTACGACGAAGGCAAGTCAACCCTGCCAATGACGATCTTGCTGAAGAACAGCCTGGGCATTGTCGTTCTAGATGACAACCTAGTAAGGTAGTTAGTAGGCAGAAGCATACCTCCTCGCACTAGGTCGCCTACTAGGTTTTCATTTAGATCGACAATGGCCTGGGGAATCAAAAACCCAGATGAATTCATCGCCATAAAAACTCAAGTTTGTATTTCCTCTAGAAAAGCAAAACTCAGTAAGCCTAATATAACTAACAATGTCTGGTACTACCATTTCCACCCGGACCACTATATCGTTGCTCGGTATTGCCATCAACAATTCCGTGCGGAGATCTATTGTACACCTCAACCGCTTTTCACGATCTACAAAGCACATACACAGGCAGTTTCAGATGACGGTTCTCACATTATGGGGTTCAGCACCCAAGTATACGCTGATCCTCTTAGATTCTATCCAGAGAAGAGCCATTCGCCCGGTGGGTAATACCACACTCACTTATACGTTGACTCCTCTAAAACACCGTAGGGAAATGGGCGACCTTTCGTTTTTTCATATATACTTCCATGGCAAATGTTCCTCAGAAATCGCTGCTATCATTCCATCACTAGAAATACCACTCAGACAAACTCGACAGGCCCAGTCAGCACATCCTCACGTTGTGAACCTTGAAATAAGTCGAACAACACTCACACAAAACTCATTCGTCTATAGAACGGCAAAGCTTTGGAATTCTATGACAGTGCAAGTATTCCCAAGAACTCATAACCTCCGAATGTACAAAAAAATTCAAACACCTCCCTCCTCCCCCTATCCTTTTAAGGAACGCAAGATGCTCTTGGAACTTCCATTTTTCACTATAAATGAAATGAAATGAATCATGCAATGTTGCCAAACATAAGGACGCAATAAGATACTCCAGATAGAAATACTGGAATTTCGTATATTTTTCGTATATTCCGCTCTGGCGGAAGTCTTCTGAACTACAATGTATATTTTCTGTTCATTTACGCATAATATTGCGTCCGATGTGCTACAAGACTTTTCCGCATATCTCGAGTATTTGGACAGATAGACCAGTCAATCTCAGATCTATCGATAGGTGGAGGCATGGGCTTTCAAAACACATTTTTTTACATTATTTCAAGCAGTTCTATCCAAAGTTTAACGTTGATGACATTATCGCGTCCATATATGGACGCAATAAATAGAAGGACGCAGTAATAAATGTAAAAGGGCAATGATTGGACGCAATAATGATAGCAGGATGTATATATATATATATATATATATATATATATATATATATATATATATGTTAGCTTTTTGTTTGATAATTGAAGAAAATACTGTACAAATTCGGGAAAAACTCATTTATTGATTCCGATTACTTCAATAAATTGTATCCTATATGAAATATCGATACAGACTGGCCGGCTGGCTTCGGTTCTCTCGAGGAAGAATGTTGTAATATAAACAAATCCCATAATATAAACACAGATCTCTAGTTCCTCGGTGGATGAACGACTACATCACCCAGACGGAGTCAGTGTCGGGTGCGAGGGGGCTAACACGGCCTTCCTGACGTAAGGGGCGTCCACGCACCTTCAACAATTCAGCCAGATTCACATACAGGCGAAAATCTGTAAACATTTGAGAGCACTAATTTGTTCCTGAGAGCACATACATCAATTCATTATGATTTTATTGTTTTACTGGTTTGCAAAATCACATCCGAATAACATTCTGAATTTCTGCCATAACAACTTCTGAGGAGTTGAGCCTAAACAAAACCCCAAAATTTTCGATTTGAAGCCAAATTCAATTTTTTTTTTTTTTTTTTTTTTTTTTTTTTTTTTTTTTTTTTTTTTTTTTTTTATTTCATACAGCTCATATTCATGCAGAGGTTTGGGGATCTTGATTCATTGCCTGTCATAGCACGGACTTTTACTCTGCCCCTATGCCCAAACCTGAGTTGAGGATATCTTAAATGCCTTCAAATATAGCCTGTCTGAGCAGGGACCTTTAAACATAGCCTGTCTTAGCAGGGACCTTTAAGCATAGCCTGTCTTAAACAGGGACCTTTAAACATAGCCTGTCTTAGCAGGGATCTTCAAGCATAGCCTGTCTTAAACAGGGACCTTTAAACATAGCCTGTTTTAGCAGGGATCTTCAAGCATAGCCTGTCTTAAACAGGGACCTTTAAACATAGCCTGTCCTAACAGGGACCTTTTAACATAGCCTGGCGAACCAGGGACCTTAAAAAAGCAAAACAAACAGCTCGACAAACAGCCTACAAGCAGGGACCTCTATATAAGCCAGTTATCAATTTCAACCAACATTGCATTCGTGTTGAAGTTGATACCAGGAACCTTGTTTAACAGTTATATTTGTTGTTTGCCTCAACTCCATAGTTGGGGGATCTATTCTACAGGTTTATATTTGCCTTCTCAACTTGAGTGACCATACGATGATTATTTTTTTTTTTTTTTTTTTTTTTAATTTACCTTTACTGTGGCCAAGTTCTTAATTGCTCGTGTGCGGCGACAGTCGTCCTACCGCGCCCGCCCACACGTCGTAATGCATACCTTTCGTTAGGTAGGCAATGTATTACCTCGAACGGGCCTTGGAACTTTGGTTTTAGCTTCCCTCCTAAAGATAATTGACTATTCTGAATAGCCACTTTATCACCTTCTTTGTACGGCACTGCGATAACTCTGTTCTTATTGAACGTGTATGCTGCCTTTTCTGTTATCTTTTCCAAGCGTTTGTTTACTTCTTCCTGTACATGATCTGCATCGACGACCTCCGTATAGGCATTGGTACCTGCTAACAGCTGATCCGCGGCCCTTAATCTTTTGGTTTCACCGAACATCAGGGCGTTCGGGGAATACCCAGTTGATTTATTAACTGTCACATTGAAGTCGTCTTCTATGGCGGGAAGTACTTGTGTCCATTTTTTTTCATCCTTCTCATTCAGAACCGCTCGCATAGCATTGAAAAGGGAACGCATAACTCGTTCTACTTGCCCGTTACCACGGGGAACCCCTGTGGCAATCAAGTGGAGTTCTACGTCTCGCTCTGCCAGGAATTCCTTGAATTTTCCTGACTGAAAGGCGGTCCCTCTGTCTGCTATTATACGTTTCGGTGTTCCCAGCACAGAAAACACACCTTCAAGTGCTTTTATACTACAGTCTGTCGTTTTCTGCTTGATCGGACAAAACCGCACGTATTTTGAAAAAGCATCGATGATCACCAATATCTGCGTGCATTTATTCGACTTTACCAGTGGTCCGGCATGATCAATGTGCCACGTATGCATCTTATATGATGGTTTAGCGTTTTGTTGACATAGGCCTTTTTTCTTACCGCTAGGTGACTTTCCTAGTACGCAAGAACGACAATTCGCTACGTATTTGCGAACCGTTTTACCCATTCGCGGCCAGATTAGTTCTTCACGGAGTTTTGTTAACATTTTGTCCGCACCAATGTGTGATGATTCGTCATGATACATTCGCAAAATGTCTAATCGCGCGGCTACCGGAACATAACAACGATCACGTTTATCGTTCGGATTACAAAAATACACGATATTGTCTCTCATGCTGTATCCAGGTTCAGAACATGTTTTGTTCTTCACACTTTGACATATTGCGTCATCTGTTTGATATTCGCGAATAGATTTTCGTGGTTTGTCTGTTTTGGTGGTATTTGTTACCAGAACTCTGTGAGGTGGCAAATTACGGCTGAGATAATCGACATGCCCCATTTTTGATCCTGGTCTGTACTCAATATCGAAGTTAAAATCTTGCAATTTAATCCACCACCTTGCTACCCGAGGATGTAGTTCTTTCTTTAAAGCTGTGGCTCGTACAGAATTGCAATCCGTGAATATCGTGAATTTTATGCCATACAGATAAACACGAAAATAATGGGTGGCTTCGACAATGGCCAATGTCTCTAAATCATACGAGTGATAACGTGATTCACACTCGGTTGTACGTCGACTGAAGTAAGCTACAGGGTGGGGTAAATTGTCTGAACTTTTTTGCATCAGCATTGCGCCAAGGCCAAGTGCACTTGCATCTGTATGTAACTCTGTTTCGGCCTCTGGGTTGAAAATGTTCAATATAGGGTATTCCGTCAGTTTTTGAATTAAATCTAGACGTACATTTTCGCACTCAGGTGTCCATATGAACGGCTGTCCTTTCCTCAGCAGAGAGGATATCGGTGCTGTTAAGCAGGCGAAATTTCGAATAAATCTTCGAAAATATCCAGCTAGGCCTAACAGTTGCCGTACACCCTTGATATCCGTCGGTGCAACAGTTTGAGCGAGAGCGTTGACCTTTCGGGGGCTAGGTCTCACTGTGCCACTCTCGATCATCACGCCTAAGTATTCAACACATGTTTTGAAAAAGCTACACTTCGAGACATTCAGAACGAACCCGGCCTTCGATAAAGTGTTTATAACTTCTCGCAGACGCTCGATACCTTCTGGGATAGTTTGTGATGGGCAAAGCACGTCGTCAATATAAACAAATGCGATATTGTCTTTCAGTTTCCCGAGTGCTTTGTCTATGGCACGTTGGTAGCACGCCGGTGAGTTGACAAATCCAAACGGTAGTCGATTGTACTCGTATAGGCCATCAGGAGTCACAAAAGCGGTGACGTACTTGGAACTTTCTTCGATTTCCACCTGATGGAATCCTGACTTCATATCCAGTGTGCAGAAATATGCGGCTTTTGCCAAAGCATCAACTTGATCCTGTATACGCGGAAGAGGGTAGTTATCACGTAGTACCCGCTTGTTCACATCGCGATAATCCACGCATAATCTTACGTCACCATTTCTTTTTTTCACTATCACGATTGGACTGGCATAGGAAGACTCACTTTCTCGAATGATACCGTCTTCGAGCTGTTCTTGGATAATTTTCTTCACTTGCAAGCGTTCTGTGTATGAAAGATGTCGTGGGCGATATGCGACTGGTTGCATATCACGTAAGACTATCTTCAACTTTCCAGTAGTGACAGCGGATGGCGTTTGCGATTTTGCAGTTTTCAGAATATCTTCCAAAATTGTACCCAGTTGCTCGTCCAATCCTGACAAATTTAGATTTTCTATGTCTAGACTGCGAATATTCAAAGCTCGCTTGAGGCTCAACGAGTCATAGACTATATCTGCACAGTTTTCGCCTATTTCAACTTTGATTCCAGGACGTTTCAGCACGTCCATGCCAACGAGTGCGTCAATGTCACCTCCAGGAATTGACCCGTCTGGTACTACAGTAAAATCGATTTCTAATATCATCATGGGTGTAAACATTATAGCGGTACACTGGCCTATCGAACAGGTGATAGAATTTCCAATTCCAGTCAGATTATGAGTGCCCGGTTTGATTTCTAGGTTCAATTTTTGGGCGACCTTTTTGTGTAATACAGAAACGTCAGCTGCAGTGTCCACCAAATAGGCAATAGAGACGCATGCATATTTATTTGTCATCGTCGCTTGCGGAAACGATTGCAAAAAACGGGTCTTCTGTGTTAGCAGTACACGTTTAGGAAAACCGTGTTTGAAATAACAAGTGTCTTCTGTGTGTCCGATTTTTTTGCAATGAGTACATTGTTTGACATTCAGAGATTTGTTTTCAGTGTTGTTTTTGTTTGTGATGCCTGATGGCCCAGGTGCATTTTGTTCTGCACCACTCATCCTCTGTTTACAGTCGGTTTGTTTATGTCCAAACTTTTCGCACTTTCTACACTTACCGGAAAATACAAATGGCCTATTTCCAGCAGGCGAATGATAACGTTTTCGCGCGCGGGTACTGAAGTCTGTGACACGGTTTGCGAATTGTGTTGGCTTTTCTTCAGTAATACAGCGAGCATCGCAAGTTGCCAGAAGCTTCAACAGTTCTGCTTCGCATGGTGGCATTTGCATACAGATTCTGTTTTTGACCTCAGTATCCTGAACGTCATATTCAACAAGACTACTGATTATTTTCCATGGAAACTCCGAATAGAATCGCTTGATTGCGGCTAGTTTGGCGTTACCATATTCCACAAACGATCCAAAGTCAGAACTCTTGAAAGCGAGGCAAGCACGTATTCGAGTTGCGGGAGTACCTTGCTCAGGAAAAGCAACTTCAAAATCCCGACGAAAGGAGGCCCAATCACGAACCATAGGTTTCCAGTGCTTATAAAATCGGGCAGCCCGGCCGCGCAGAGCATCGCCGGCCTTCAGCACAGTTACCGTGTCCGAGAAACCAACTTCTTCCTGTATGCGGGTGACGTCATTCATCCACTCATTCATCGTGAAGGGCGTGTCATCTGGATCAAAACTGGAGAGTCTAATTTGCGCCGATGCTGCGACTCCAGCATCGCGCACAGGCGCAGGCACAACTTCTTGACCTAACGTTGCTGTATGAACCGATTGAGCCGCACCCTGTTGAGCCACCATCGTAGATAGTACTTGCATCATTTGTTGTTGAAATTGTATGTTGCTCTGGTTCTGCATTTCCCATAATTTCAAAATTTTATCGTCCACACTTACGTCAGAGGCACTTTTGTGTCCGTCTAACTCATGTTCATTGTCACTTTGCTCACACACACTAACAGTGGGCGCGTCTTTCTTGCCGCCGTCAGCCATTTCTTTGTTCACCAAACACGAGGAAAAAAAAATATTTTCTGGTCCTTTCTTCCCTGTTTGAACACAGGAAAAGATATCCCACTTCTGATGTTAGCTTTTTGTTTGATAATTGAAGAAAATACTGTACAAATTCGGGAAAAACTCATTTATTGATTCCGATTACTTCAATAAATTGTATCCTATATGAAATATCGATACAGACTGGCCGGCTGGCTTCGGTTCTCTCGAGGAAGAATGTTGTAATATAAACAAATCCCATAATATAAACACAGATCTCTAGTTCCTCGGTGGATGAACGACTACATCACCCAGACGGAGTCAGTGTCGGGTGCGAGGGGGCTAACATATATATATATATATATATATATATATATATATATATACATCCTACTATCTTTGTTGCGTCTTTTCATAATCCATACTTATTGCGTCCACCAGAAAGAATAAGGTTGGATAGAAACTAGTCGAAGTATATCTCTCCTCACATAATTTCCAGCATTTACCTCTATTCAGAATTGCTCTATCTTTATTTTTAAGATATACGATTTATTTTCATTCAGCGTACCTCATTGCGTCCTTCAATTTCACGAATGTTATTGCATCCAGCCATATATTTGGGGTTCATTCAACGATCTTTATTGCGTCCTGTATATACATTAGTGCGTCCAGCGGTGTTGCCAGACTGAGGGTATATTTCTATTACATAAATAGTACATTATTGCGTCTGACTATTCATAATGATGCAAGTCTTCAATACTAATGTAATATGGTTCGGTATTGATATGTATTTATCAAGTTGCGCGACATTTTGACAATAGAAGGAGAACAATCTGCAAATTTCTACCGTCATCGGATATGACATGTCACAAACGCATGTATTGTATCAAACGGCACCTCTGACAGCCTATATTCTAGGATAAATGAATGGAAAATGGCACTTTCCTGTGCGAAATCGAAATTATGCTATTCCCTCAATCTGGGTCAAATCTTTGGCGCAGATTTTTGTGCTGCTGTCATTTCGCAATGACTTTCGTCACGTGATAATGAGTTTTAAGAAAATGATCCCCTCTTCGCGAATAGGGGCAGATAATATTCAGCTCATATTTGAAGATATCTGATGAACCATCGGTTCGATAAACTTGTTCATCTTCAGACAGGGGCAAAATGTTCTCGGAAATATTGGCGCTCCACCATAAACTTATATCTAGTTAAATCGCGCCAAGTTAGAATGTTCGCGAAGGGGCATTATCCCCGTGTGTTTGCATTCAGTTTCAACTCCTTAACACGTCATGGAAGTAAAAGAAATCGTTGTGCTGAGAATTTGAGCCAACTCAAGGGGTAACACAGGTAGGGTTGCAGGTGGAATTTCCCAATCATTTTGCTCAGTTAAGTGAAACTATCCGACGGATGTCCATTGAATAGACATACATGGACATGGATATACCGGGTGGCTACGGAAGTATTGCCTACGGAATATCTCAGTTATTGTATAAAGTAGGTTTGTGAAATTTGGAGCCTCGATATAATGACATAAGAGCTAGAATTTGAGGCGAAAAGAAAAAAAAATAGGGTTTCCATTTAAAATAAGAAAGTTGATGTTACTTCCGGTCAGACCGGAAGTTAACTTCGACATGTCAATATGCTCAAATTCTAGCTCTTATGTCATTATATCGAAGCTTCAAATTTCACAGAGCTACTTCATACAATAACTGAGATATTTCGTAGGCAATACTTCCGTAGCCACCCGGTATATTGGATGGTTCAAAATGTCCAGATTCTATCTAATTGACATTCATTTTAAATCCATAGGCCGCAAGTTTGGATGTCCATTGGATGTCCATCCTGTATATCTACTGTGAAACTACTGTGATGAATTGTATATAAGACAAAAATTCTGAAACTACTAGATATGAATTGGACAACTACAGTTCACCAATTGTACAACAATGTGAATGAATTGACCTCTTCATGTATACGTTTTAAACAATATGAATCGAACTCTCCCCGTATGTGTTTGAATATATTTTCTCATAATTTGGTCCAAATAGTTCTTTGCTCGTTGAACACGAAACATCTAACAATCAGGCATGAAACTCTATACGTCACTATCTTGGATATTTACTATCACAATCCGTCTTTTGGGACCAAAAGGTCTCAGATTATTCAGATGATGAAATGAAATTATCAAATATATACACCAGGTGGGCACTTCGAAGGCGCAAATTCATTACTGTATGGGAGATACCCTTCAGATTTTCAGCTGTCCACGACTTGACAACCAATGACATTCCGGAAACAACAGTCATTTGTTCTAGGCGATGTCATATGCATTCTTTCAGTCTACTAGATACATTATGGATATCGATAGAAAAGGTGTCACTAATTATACATTGGATGAGCATTCATGTTTATCTGATGGATGTACAATTCATGCCGATGTATATCCAGAACTTTTTTATTGGTATCCATTGTAATAGTGTCAGTGGTATTCCATTGGATAGGCATTTTGGTTCTTCCGATGGATGTTTATTTCTTGTCCATGGACATCCGAATCTTTCTTAGGTTTGAAATGGGCATTCATTGGATGGCCTGTATTATAGAGAAGGTGCCGTTTGATGAAATATATTTTTCTCACATGCCTCTAGGAGATTTGTCATTTCGTTATCGGATGACGGTCGTAATTTGCCGCCAGCTATTACAAGTCAAGTAAAAATTATAATTTTGAAATCTCATCGACTCAAAAGAAAATTATTCCACCTGATGTTCCATATTATCAATTCGGTCATATCAATCTAATGAGTTTTTAGTAGATAAATGGCCCACGAATGATATGAAAATGATCACTGCGGCATTCATTCTAGGAACTTCATTGCCAAAGATTACAGTGAAACGGTTTCGCAGTTATTTCGTACTCATATATTAGCACTGTGATATATTTGTTGATGAAGAAAGCTGTCCAATGATGGTATCTCTAAAGATGATAATGAACCAACAAGCACATTGGCCATGTCCATATATCTCCTTATGGTGACATCTTCTCTTCAATGAATGGCTGTCGTCCTATATAGATTTTGGATGCAGATTTTTCGACTATTTCAATTACATATTATTTGTCCTGATATAGCATATTATGACATTGGGACCACTTCGACGACAGGTAGTAAATTGCTAGAATACTCGATAATGATAATAAATATTGCGGTTTCATCATTAGGAAGGGTGCCGATGAAATGCGGCCCTACATGGTTGCAATTACCTCCTTTCCCCAAGATCATTACAACAAATCAGTTTTTTGATGATTGACTGATTGAAATCAGAATTATATATCAAAGGAAGGAAGGAAAGCTCAAAATCATCTCCACACCATTCGAGCACGTTGTTAACTCGGTTTTTTGATGATCAGGGACACGTTTCGGTATTAGAGATCATCTTCAGCTCCATTTGAAGTACGATACAAAAAATATGGGTATTAAGGAATTAAAATTTTTTGTAAAAATTTTTTTGTAGACTCACTTGGAGTTGAAATAGTTTAATAAATTTATCAAGTTGAATTAGATATACCTGCCGATGCCCATAGTCACGAGCCCATGTATTAGGATATAATAATGGGTTCTGAAAAATTGTTCTGAATTTTTCTATCCGTCATTAGGTTGGCCCCTTACGAGCAATCCCTAGAATTCTTCGAGAGACTTGTGCGAGCAAGGGATGACCAAACACTTTCTTAGGTCATCAGACACATCTCTGCAGCGGAGAATTGAACTCACGTACACCAGCAAGCAAACGCGAATTAGAGTAGTGACGCCGAGGCTACCTGGGTTCTCATTGATGGAGGGCCTCGTACCATGAGAGCGCGTACAATTATATATTCGATTCAATATCATACAGCAATTTTGGAAAAAACAAGCGTTTTTGAAAATGGTCCCTGTTTCATACTGAAAGCACAAATTATTGAGGCAAATATCGAATTATTGATGAGGCAATCAGCCAACACGTATTTCAAATCCAACTGAAAAATTAGAAAAACAGAAAAGTCAATGACATGAGTCAAAGTCAAAGCATAGATGGAACATGAGATTATGGCATTATGAGCAAAGGCATATTGGTTAGGTTAGGTTTAGGTTAAACTTGAGTGGGCCCATGTCAGGCCCTTCATATGGCCTATTATAACATATAACTCAGATATTGTATACAAATAATTGACGAATGTTGAGAGGAAAGAAGAGATAAGTGGGGAAAATGAGCAAAACAGGAAAAAAATAATTAAGTTCTGGAATTGAAACCCATCTTCCAAGAACTCCTTCACAAACTATCCTCATACACCAAACCACTTCAGCTATCCCATCTTTCATCGAGTTTCCTTTCAGGCAGATCGCTCCATGTGGTGGTGGATAAAGTATCGTCTGATAACATTGTCATCAATTCCGGCTTTCCACAAGGATCAACTTGCCCTATCCAAGCTTTGCAGACGATGAAACTCTCCATAATCTGCATTCTCTTCTATAATTCTAATTTCTCTTCAGAAAACTGATGGGAACTCACGACGAAGGCAAGTCAATGCTGTCAATGACGATCAATTCCGGCTTTCCATTAGGATCCACTTGCCCTATCCAAGCTTTGCAGACGATAAAACTTTCCATAATCTGCATTCTCATCTAGAATTCCCATTTCTTTCCAGGATACTCAGAACTTACGACGAAGGCAAGTCAACCCTGCCAATGACGATCTTGCTGAAGAACAGCCTGGGCATTGTCGTTCTAGATGACAACCTAGTAAGGTAGTTAGTAGGCAGAAGCATACCTCCTCGCACTAGGTCGCCTACTAGGTTTTCATTTAGATCAATCAAAAACCCAGATGAATTCATCGCCATAAAAACTCAAGTTTGTATTTCCTCTAGAAAAGCAAAACTCAGTATGCCTAATATAACTAACAATGTCTGGTACTACCATTTCCACCTGGAGCACTATATCGTTGCTCGGTATTGTCATCAACAATTCCGTGCGAAGATCTATTGTACACCTCAACCGCTTTTCACGATCTACAAAGCACATACACAGGCAGTTTCACATGACGGTTCTCACATTATGGGGTTCAGCACCCAAGTATACGCTGATCCTCTTAGATTCTATCCAGAGAAGAGCCATCCGCCCGGTGGGTAATGCCACACTCACTTATACGTTGACTCCTCTAAAACACCGTATATAGGGAAATGGGCGACCTTTCGTTTTTTCATATATACTTCCACGGCAAATGTTCCTCAGAAATCGCTGCTATCATTCCATCACTAGAAATACCACTCAGACAAACTCGACAGGCCCAGTCAGCACATCCTCACGTTGTGAACCTTGAAATAAGTCGGACAACACTCACACAAAACTCATCCGTCTATAGAACGGCAAAGCTTTGGAATTCTATGACAGTGCAAGTATTTCCAAGAACTCATAACCTCCGAATGTACAAAAAAATTCAAACACCTCCCTCCTCCCCCTATCCTTTTAAGGAACGCAAGATGCTCTTGGAACTTCCATTTTTCACTATAAATGAAATGAAATGAATCATGCAATGTTGCCAAACATAAGGACGCAATAAGATACTCCAGATAGAAATACTGGAATTTCGTATATTTTTCGTATATTCCGCTCTGGCGGAAGTCTCCTGAACTACAATGTATATTTTCTGTTCATTTACGCATAATATTGCGTCCGATGTGCTACAAGACTTTTCCGCATATCTCGAGTATTTGGACAGATAGACCAGTCAATCTCAGATCTATCGATAGGTGGAGGCATGGGCTTTCAAAACACTTTTTTTTACATTATTTCAAGCAGTTCTATCCAAAGTTTAACGTTGATGACATTATCGCGTCCATATATGGACGCAATAAATAGAAGGACGCAGTAATAAATGTAAAAGGGCAATGATTGGACGCAATAATGATAGCAGGATGTATATATATATATCTACAAGGGTTCACTTGGCCTCCGGTCTATACTTGGCCTACCAAAACTCCGGCGTATATACAGTGTATATAAATGCATACTTCCTCATATCAACTGGACTTCTATTACATCTGTAGGTCAGTTGACATCCGGTGTATATATTTTATACGTTTCATGTGTATTAATGTAACATGGCTTCTTTTCGCACAAGAATGAGGTTCACTGAGCGTCCGAGCAGTGTTGTCAATAATTATTTTAACCGGAGATATACTTAATAAGGAGTTAATCCTTCCAGTAAGGACAATCGCAGTGAATCAATTCAGCAGGGCACCATCTCTGATAGTACTTCTGAGAATATTCAGAATCGTATCAAATTAGGTGACATGTTAGTATTTGTGTGTTCACAAGAGAGTAGGTTCGCAACCCTGCACCGGAGCAAGCTTTTTTTAACTTCCTCCCTATAATATACCTCCCAGAAATATTCTCAGAATATCTAGAACAGACCACTTTGTATATTCTTATATCGTACCTAGAAAATTCGTATAATATTCTCAGAATATTCAAATAATGAGCTTTGGATATTTTGAGAATATTTCGAGAATGTTCAGAGGATGTTGAATTCAGTCCTTTTCAGATGTCTATACAATGTGCATAGAATATTTCAAGTGTATGGTGGAAATATTCTGAGAACATTTAAATGTTCCATCATGTGCTCCTATGAATATTCCATGAATGTACTTGTGCTATCTGGGCTGTGATACTATTGTGGATATCTTTATTGAATTTGGTACACGTCTTCAATGCATCAATATGCATTTTCTGATGTACAAAGTTTTATTATTTCTACCAGTGGCTTCTGTAAGGGTTGTGCATTTAATATTTTTTGGTAGAAAATGGTACTCCAAATTTGATCTCATGATTTTATTTTAATGTATATGAGAAATTGCCAGAGTAGGTTATAGAACACAAACTAGTTAAACAGTGTGTTACAATTTGGTCTACCCCAACCGTGCACTTCCGTATTCCTATGGCGAATTGGATGTTTTTTTCTTCTCATGATAATATATACTACCTACTCAAAATTGTCTACTATGTCCAGCAGAAAAAAATTATCAATAACAATTTTTTAGCCTACGACAATCACAAGAACTCCAACAATATTGAAAAAAAAAAACCGGATTAGTCATTTTTTTCAATCATATGATAATGGCAATCGATTCGTACTAGTCACAAATACTCCTATATCAATTTTCGATTCAATATCTCACTCGGAGTGTTTTTTATCAACGTTACAATTTTTAATAATTGCATTTTTCAAGTCACTGTGTACAATAATGCTTATGAGAATTTGAATGATACCAGGCATGATGGTAGTCGAGATTAGATCGTTTGGCTACAAAGTGAGATGAATAATGAATAAAATCACTAGAGATTTAGATTTTTTATGAATTTTCCACCTGTTGCTCCACTAATTTGCAATGTTCTATTACTCAAGTCGCAAAACTCTAAGACTTGCAAAATTATCACACGATACTAGCTGTCAAATTTGTTTGTGAAAAGCGAAGCGTAATTCAACGCAAATTCACATAATTTCCAAATACTATACGATTCATGAGAATTAAACAGTAAGCAGTAACAAAAAAAATTGTATTATTTTGCGATTGAACACTTTACAACCAATGAACATTATCACCGTCATTCCAGGTACCAATCATCATTCAAATTATTATGAGAATTATTGTACACGGTGACTTAAAAAATGCCATAACTTATAAATTGTAACGTTAATAAGAAAACACTCCTCATGAGATATTGGATCGAAAATTGATATGGAAGTATTTGTGACTATAGTCTGAATCGATTGCCCCTATCAAAATTATAGTGAGAAAATGCCTAATCCGTTTGCTTCGATTTTGCTAGAGCTTTTGTGATCGTAGTAGGCTAAGAAATTGTGATTGATGATTTTTTTCTGCTCGACAAAGTAGACAATTTTTAGTAGTATATTATGAGAAGAAAATATCCAAATCGCCTTATAAGGAAGTACAGGGGTGGGTGGTTTGAATTTCAACACACTGTTTATAGCCTATATCCTGGTAGTTTGTCACAAATATTGAAGTATTACAAAGTACCTAAATTTTTTTTTCTCTGGATATTCTTGATTTTGTTTGGTCCGACACATGTTTTTTTTTCTCAAAATTAAAATCGTTTCACGTTTAAAATTCTTGTGGGGTAAATAGATATTGTATGATAATCTCCTCTTCTTTCTAATTATTGAGATAGGAAGATGTTGCTGGCCATTGCTGAGGTCCTTCGCGACCTATCCAACGATCAAGATAAACTATATGAAAGATTCCGAACAATTACATTCAAATGAGCAGCTGATCCATCCATCGTGCATGTATCTTCTTCGATTCCTTAACGCAATTGATACATTTTCAAGCAACACAGATAGTTTTTCTCCAAGAAAATGCAAGTATGACCGTCGATACAAAAGTCCCCCCATCAGACTTGTAGCAATTTGAATTGAAAGATTTCTATTTCAAGCAAAAACCATGCGTCTAACGGAATTAGATCACATAAAATTTGCTCATAAAATGATGAGAATTCCAAAAATGATTTTTTATGAGAAAGCAGTGGCGTACCATTTTTTCTCCTAGAATATTCAATGAAAAACTTACTGGTGAGAATAATGAATTTTTTTGTAAATCGAAAAGTGCATCTTGATGATGTATTGAAGAGGTGTAGCAAATTTCATGAAGATATCTACAATACTATCACAGTCGTTATTGTTCTAAAATTGTTCTATCCTTCATTCGGTTGCCCCCTTACGAGCAACCCTCAGAAGTCTTCGAAAGTCTTGTGCGAGCAAGGAATGACGGGGGCCTTTTAACGTGTGATCCCAAACACTTTCTTTGGCAATCAGAAAAAGTCTGCGTTCGTGGGACTCGAACCCACGATCGATACCTCGACGTGAAGACGTGAATCGATATTGAAGTATCGAAGCACTGAGGTACGCCGAAATCCTTACCACCCTGTATCTCAAATTAGGACTTACACGACATATCTTCTCTTGAAGATTTTTCTTGAAATAGGTCTGATAATCTCCCTCTCAAATATAGCATGTCATTGAAGAACACCCTGTATAGCTTCGAATTGTAGACATTCATCATGTTCGAAGATAAACACTCACTTATACGTTCATAGTTGTCCTCAAGATATTTATTCAAAGTCCAATAATTTGAATCATAGATGAATGTCCATTGGACGTGAATGAATATGTAGTTGATTTTGAATCTTCAAAAAATTGAAGGAATATGTTTCAAATGAAAACAAAATAATGAACAAATTGAGTTCCTGATGATAAAAATCGAAAAAGTGTATTCCATTCTCATTCAAAGTAACTTTTTTCTGCAATTGGCTTGACGTTTGTCTTACTGACACAATAAAATGATTTGAATGTATGTTGCTAGGCAACACTTTCAGTGTCTAGGAGCTGAAGTTTAACTCCTAGGAACTAAAAACGTGTCGGATGACAGCTGATATATGATAGCTGCTTTGACATTGACATGCGCAAGTGATTCAAAATAGTGGTAACTTCACTCATATTTTATTAATTAGATAAGTATCAATTATTCGCACAAAAGTCGCAAAATTTGCAAATATCGCTTGTCAAACAAAGTATCACATTCGATCATAATAAAACAATGTAGGTACTATTTCATTATAGGAACCTATAGGTTTTTTGACTTCCCAGGAAAACTTTACAAGGTGAATCCATGATATCTCTATAAATATAAATAAATCATATAATCTCCTTGCCTTTTCTACTATTTCTCTTGTTCTGTTGCGAAAACTGTACATTGTTATTTCACATTAATTGATTACAACTCATGGATACAACTGTGGAGTCTTACCTAGTTATTATGAAGAGACGAATAAGTGGAAAACCCCACAAATCGAAAATTTGCTCGCATCTCGGCGTTGCCAAACTTACGGAGGCTGAGTGAACCGCTGAAGATATAGTTTTTATACATATCGGATATACACGTGAATACCCCAGCGCACCTCAACGTCAAAAGGCCACACTAAAATTTATACGCTTGACCAAATATGGGTGAGTTGGACTCCGACGTTTTTTTGTCTCAGGGTGTTGGAAACCACATTTACATGGTATTGTGATAGATAACATGGGGTGGTCACCGGGCGTCCGTATATCGGACGCCCAGTGACCCCGGAGTCCCAGTGAACCGGAAAATTAACATGGCTGGAGGCTCAGTTGCACCGTAAAGATATATATATATATATATATATATATATATATATATATATATATATATATATATATATATATATATATATATATATTGAAAGGGGGCCCACACGGACACATATTTAGTAAGGAAGGTACAGAAGACCTGAGAGGTATTGTGTCTCATGGTTGACACTAAAACCAGCATTATATAAACACAGGTAGGTTAGTAGTCTAGTTACATGATATTTCATCATAGGTTACAAACAGAAAGGGGCATCTTGCTGGAATCTCTATATTTTTTTATGATTATAGGCCTTTCTTTCACGCACACAAAAAAAAATAACTTATGTAAAACACAAATTGTCATTGTCAAAATTTTCATAAACAAGGTTAGGTTACGTCATTTCTAAATTTCTGACATTTCTGTCTTTTCTGAATATTTCATGAAAGGATTGTCATCTGTTCAATATTTTAACCATTGTTGCCAGAGTGTGATAGAGTCAGACCACAGAACCCGGACTGTTTAGTTCTGTGACTTATACTCAGTATTACCAACCAGCAATTTCCATGGTTGCCAGCTATTACAGTTAATTGTTGCCAACTATTGACACATATTACGCAGAGTTGCCAACTGTCACATTTCTCAGGTTCACCAACGGTTAGTTTCGGTTCAGGTTAAACAACATTTAATTGCACATGAGTTCAGAGTCCTGGGTCACAATCTCATATTTCTCTTTTGCTCTCCTGGTCTGATGAATTAGAAATGTATAAGACATTTCGAATAAATCCAATTATAGAACAATATACTCTGTATACTACGAATAATTGTATAATTTTCCTCACCCACCCCCTCTCCACTGAGCAAGGGTATGTTCCTACGAAGGTAGAGAAATTATAAATAACAAATTTGGCGCCCAAACATTCAAATTTTATATACAGAGTGTCTTTTTCTATGATGGGATTTCTGGGATAACTTACGTTGGACATTACTCACACAGTGATTGGCGGTATATATTAATTTCTTTGGTAGAAAATATTTGGTAATTAGTTATTGAGATTGGAATTCATTACCTGATGGGTGAATGAATACGTCGTGTGTGTTCTAAATTTTCATTTTTCATTTCGAGTCGAGAGGTTGTGTGTACGGGATTTTTTTTTGTTTTTTTTTTCTTTTTTTTTCTGCAAAACGGTAGGATAGAGTTTCTTTTTTTTGTTTATAGAGGAATAAATTGATTGAGATGGAGGTTGATCGTCTACTTGGAGATGAACTAACCTATGAATTACAAATTCGTGGATTACCGATTGGGGGTACGGTTAACGAGAAACGGATCTCTTTGAGAGATGCTTTCAGATTGGAACGAACTGGTATTTGCACGCCACCTACTCAAACTAGTATCGATTCCGTGCTTGAGTTAGAAACTTGCGAGAAAAAACTCACTGAGTTAGAGGAGGATATGAAAAATTTCGATCGCGACAAAAAACATAACGAATTCAAACGAATCTACTCCAGACTTCTTCATTTGAATTTGCGATTGGGCAGAATAAATGGGGAACCTGATCTGGAGAGCCACAGAATAAATCTAATAACTTTTTGTAAACAGCTATTGGCTGAAGCAAATTTGGCATTGGAAGGTCTCATGGATAGCGCGCCGTCCATATCTCGAGCAAATATATCTATTATGGACCAACCGGTTCCACTGATACCAGAGATAATATCATCTGGAACCAGTACGCAAAGAAATAGTGTACTGCACCCGTCGAAATTGGACGACAAAATGGAATCATGTCGTTTAGGAGGTATAGATCAAGAGATCGCAACTGAAGAACCTGATACCAATGATGATAACTGCCGGGAATCAGTTGATAAAGACAGTCCCATAGACCCTCATGAAGGTCATGAAGAGCCCGAAATGAATGGAAATGTAAACCGCGTAGCAAGTCCTCGGCAAATATTCGAACCGAGGAACGTACAACGAGAGACGCAATCTCGAGAAAAAAAATTATGACCGACCAACAGTTGGTAAATCACCCAAACTGTTTGGTCAAAATGTTGACCAACAGGAATTTACCAGTAGGGATGATAATGCTTGAGAGGGTTTCCACTATAATCGCGCACACAGTTCTTCGGTTAGGTTTCACAATAACGAAGAAGGTTATAACCAACTTGGTCCAGAGGTGGGTCAAACTTTCACCTCTCGTAGGGCAAATTCATCCGTCGATCACGCATCGTTACCGCGTTACCACGAAATCGATCAGATGAGATATTTTCCGGCTAGGGATAATTTTCCCAAGTACGCGGACGTTTCAGTCCGAACCTATGACACATACAGAAGAACAGGGGATGCTTTCGTTCGTGTATTTGAAACAGGTCCTCATTCGACTATCTCGGAAACCAGCAATTTCGATATTGGACGATGGAGATTGCAATATGATGGCATCTCCAGTGTTGCCAATTTCTTGGAAAGAGTGGAAGAACGGGGATGTTCTTGGGGTGTGTCCAAATATCGCTTACTTCAGTCTGCGCCTGAATTATTCACCAAAGACGCACTGCTTTGGTATCGCATGGGTTGTTTCACGTCATGGGACGATCTTACCCAGAAACTACGGGCTGCGTTCCAACCACACGACTATGAGAATTCGTTTTGGGAGAAACTACGTCGTCGCACTCAAGGAGCCCATGAGAGAGTAGTGAATTACGTGTCAGTGATGGAACACCTTTTCCGAAAACTCACAACTTCACCTAGTGAAGAATCACGAGTACAGATTATCCGTCGCAATATGTTACCACATATTCAGAAACAATTATCACTGCACACCGTCTACTCATTGGACGAATTGATGCACTTTGCTAGGGCAGTGGAAGAAACCGAATGGCGCGTTCAAAAATTTTGCCCACCCCCTACTAGTACGAGACATTTAGTCGAACCTGATCTGGCATACAAGAAACCTCCACACGTAGCCTCATTTGCAGACTCTAGTCATGATTCTCAAGGCCAGAATGTAGAAACTTTGGTCGATGTGACCGAAGTTACAGGCTCACCAATATGTTGGAACTGTAACTCGACTGGCCACAGATTTCGAAAGTGCAGCAAACCGAAACGAATCTTTTGCTTTAAATGTGAACATCCCGATACTGTAAGTAAATCATTTCCTAAGTGTTCAAAAAACTTGACTGCTGTGAGGCAGTAGACCGACTGTCGAAGCAGCTACCTGAAAATATTTCGGTCAAAAACCTTCTAAGCAGTAATCAAATTGTCTTAGATTTTGTGGTCTCTCACGCAACAGGTGATCAAAGGCCTTACTTGAGAGTAGATATTCTTGGTCAATCCTTTGATGGTTTACTTGATTCGGGTGCTTCAAGAACTGTTTTGGGCGGTCCGGGGTGGAATATGATACGTAAAGTCACGAAATTGTATGATTCTGGAAAAATCAATTATTGTACTGTAGCCAATGGACAGGTGTGTAAAAGTATTGGTACTGTTTCCCTACCAACACAGTCGCAGGACCGGGTTCGAGTTATTAAGGTTATGATCGTGCCGGCCTCGCCACATCGGCTGATTTTAGGCATTGATTTTTGGATCCAGATAGGAATAATACCTGACATGTACGCAAGAGAGTGGAGCTTCAGGGATACTGATAACTTACATTCGATCAATTTAGCAGGAATTCACGATATCGATACACTCACCAACAAACAACGGATCTCTCTGGATGAAGTGATAAACGATTCCTTCGCCGCCATGGGCGATAAGCTGGGGCGAACTCACCTTGTTGAGCATGTCATTCCCACCACCTCTCCTCCGATCAAACAAAGGTATTACCCAATCTCTCCAGCCCTGCGAAAAATTTTCAACGCAGAATTGGATGATATGATAGCCAAAGACATCGTTGAGCCCTCGACATCGCCTTGTTCATCACCCATCGTCATGGTTAAGAGAGGCGATGGTCGATGGCGGTTTTGCGTAAACTATAAGAAGCTAAATGCCGTCAGCACGCCCGATCCTTATCCAATCCCGTACGTAAGTGCCATTCGGGATAAGTTACGGGATGCTAAATATCTGACGACCCTAGACATTAAGTCCGCATACTGGCAAATTTCAGTTGCACTTGACTCGAGACAGTTAACAGCCTTTACTGTTCCAAATCGGGAAATCTTTCAATTCAAGCGAATGCCATTTGGTTCACATTCTGCACCAGCGACATGACAAAGGCTGATAGATAGAGTGATTGACGATGATCTGGAAGGGTATACTTTTGTGTATCTCGATGATGTAATAATATGTACATCTACCTTTGAAAAACACGTGGAAGTGCTGAACAATGTTCTGACTCGTCTCAAGGATGCCGGTCTCAGCTTGAATCGCGACAAATGTTTATTCTGCCGCTCAGAACTTCGGTATCTGGGGTATGTAATAAATGAAGGTGGGTTGTCTGTTGATCCCGGAAAGATTGAAGCGATTTTGAATATTTCCACCCCGAAAACTGTTTCTGAAATCAGAAGGATTGTAGGATTAGCGTCGTGGTACCGCTGGTTTATACCGTCTTTTTCATCATCAGTGTCTCCCCTTACTCAGCTCACACAAAAAAATTAAGTATTTGTTTGGGACGATACTTGTGAGAAAGCCCTGAGAAAAGTGAAACAGCACCTCATAACAGCACCCATATTAGCCTGCCCCGACTTCAACCTCCCTTTTGTTGTTGAAACAGATGCCTCCGACTACGGACTGGGCGCCATCCTCTTGCAATATCAAGATGGGGAAGAAAAGGTAATTAGTTACCTGAGCCGATCTCTTACGAAAAATGAGCGTAAGTACTCCACGACGGAGAAAGAGTGCCTAGGTGTAATATTTGCGGTAGAAAAACTCAGACCCTATTTGAAGGCCACCAAGTTCGTAGTGGTCACTGATCACTAAAGCCTTCAGTGGCTCTTCAATATGAAGGATCCCGTGGGAAGGATAGCACGGTGGGCACTACGATTACAGCAATATGATTTCGAGATCGTGCATAGGAGTGGGAAAAGTCTGTTAGTCCCCGACGCTCTCTCCCGTGCTGTCCCTCCTCTAGACTTGTGCAATGCGATTCTATCCAGACGTTGCCTACCACTGATACCTGGTATCAAAAAATGTGCGAGAGAGTGACTCGACTTCCTCAGGAGAATCCTTTATGGATGATAGAAAATAACAAACTTTACCGAAAGACAAAAGTCAGATATCCAGAACTATTCTCGGAAACTGAGTGGCTGCTAGTCATTCCTCGGGAGAAACGGCCCGATATCATAAAAGAGCACCATGACCCGCCTACATGTGGCCATTTAGGGGTAACAAAAACAGTTGCTCGAATATCTGTTACGTACTATTGGCCAAAGTTGAGAGTTGATGTGGCAAGGTATATTCGCCGATGCCCTAACTGTATTCGGACAAAGCCTGAGCAGAAAGCACCTAGGGGGCAAATGTTATCGGCACAGGTGGAAATTTCGAGACCGTGGCAATTAATCAGTGCAGACTTGGTTGGACCACTTTCGCTTTCCATGTCTGGACACAGTTACATACTCTCGGTAATGGACTGTTTCAGTAAGTTCATTTATAGTGAGGATTTTGGAAGACGAGGTTATTCCAGTTTACGGAGCTCCTACAAAAATCATAGTTGATAACGGAGTTCAGTTTCGGAGTATTTTGTACAGGGATTCAATGTCACAATATCAGGTTCATATCGCGTATACAGCTAATTATCACCCGCAAGCAAACCCCGTCGAACAGGTACACAAGGTGATCAAAACAATGTTGAAGGCATATGTGTCGGAAGATCAGAGGCACTAGGATAAGTATTTAGCGAAGGTCGCCTTTGCAATCCATTCGGCTAAGCACGATGTTATAGAAGTCACACCTAATCTCGTAAATTTCGGACGTGAAATTGTGATGAATGACAAGGAAGACCCGGTTACCCACCTGAAAAATAATCCTACGGATAAGGCCGAGGCCCTGACTAAGTTATTTTCTGATGTACAGAAACAACTCAGTAGAGCCTATGAACGGAGTGAAGTACCCTACAACTTACGCCATCGCAATGAACGCTTTCACCTGAACCAAGTCGTTTGGAAACGAAACTACGTCTTATCCGACGCTACGAAGAATTTCACTTCAGAAATGGCATCAAAATTTACTGGACCGTTCGAGATAGTCAAGATAGCCTCTCCATGGTCATATCAGTTGAAGGATCAGAATGGGAAATCTGTGGGGATTTGGAATGCAAAGGATTTGGAAGCACATCCTCCAGATGATCCTTGATTATTCAAGAAATAGGTTTATTTTTTTTTACCACTATTCCAGATCCATTCATTTTCTGATATATGAGTTTCTTTTTCTCTTCTTCTCATCTTTTCCTTTTTATTTTCTTCTCTCTTCTTCTTTCGTCGCTGAAAGTTTTTACGAAACTTTCTCCTGGCGAGGGTGGTGTTGTTACGGGTCTGATTCGCCAAAGGATATTTTATGAAAACTTACCATGAAAAATAGACTGAATATCATTCCACTCACTTTATTCATTCAGAGTTACAGAGTTCGTATCCACTACGAACTGTTGCGTTTATTGAAATCACATCCACACCTCAAACAAACAAAAGGGGAAATAATTATCACCCCAGTCAGAGAGAAATGTACCTGTTTTCTGAACACATTCTTTCACCATTGTAGTCAGAATTTCGTATTGTTCTATACTCATGGGAATACGGTCTGAATTTCCTTTCCATTTCTATTCAGCCATCTGGTGAGGAATGATGGTCTTGGACCAGAAGTTCGAGAAGGGATGATCCTCTCAGCAGTCGAGGTGCAAGTTGTTCGCCAGTCATTGTTGATGAAATTTATTTTCATTCCCATATAATTAATAACATAACCTTTATTGGAACATTTCACTTAGAGGTTCAGAGTTGACGGTTGTTGACAACTAGGTGTTGACATGTGTTGTTCACAAATGTGTCAGGAGTACCAAATATCAACAAGAACTTCAAGATACTTTTGGTGGGAGATTGGGAGACAAAAAAAAGGCTTCTTTCTTTTCCATGTGGATTGAAATTACGTCTCGCAATTTTCTGCGGATTTTCCTCTGAATTTTGGAATTGTGTATCAGAAATAGTAGACTGTGCATCACTAAACAGCTACACACCGATGGTGGATCATATCTTTGCAATTTCCAAAATTCGATCTCTATTCCATAGTCACTAAATGAGGCCATCCGAGATCTGAGGTAGGCTCTTCTTTTTAAATAACCTTCATCATCATATTTCGAGCTGTAAGGATTGCTGAGGAGTCAAGACGCTTCAAGTTGAGGACTTCTTGATTTTAGGCCTCTTACTGGGACAGTGAGCTAATCGTTTCACGGTCTCTATACTTGGGACTCTGCCATACCTAGTGAGCTTTCACTGTCATACATTATACAGCTGGTCCTGTGTGAGTAACCAACCCAGAGCAAGAAATAACACTGCTGTTAGGCAAGTTGTAGCCCTGGAACTAAGGAACTGTCCGATAGGATTGGAGTCCATCAATCCCTAGGGAAGTTCTAAATCTGCTGTTGATAAGGATTGACGGATGAATGACCTGTTGTGAACCTCTACTAGATCACAGATAAGCTATAGCATGCTCCTTTCTCTTTTCGAACAATAATTTAGATACTTCCTCTTGAAAAGAATAGTCTGCTTTGCCTCAAAATCAGCGCTTGTGTAGATCAGCTCACCTCAATTGCACTGAGTAGCAGAAATAGCTGTTGTAGTGTAGATTAGATTAGATTAAGAATGGGGCCTTCGGGCTATCTGCCTCCACACCGCGACCTTTTCAGATCTATTGTGTCTGCCCTCAAAATCGATTAGAGTTCTTCGGCTAGCCCCGTCTTCTCTATGAGACTCCATAGGCTAGCTTTCAGATCCCCTGTGTATCTCTGGGCTTCTGGTTCTTCCTCACCCAGCGTAAGGAACCTTAGTCTTGACAAGCCCTCACAGTGGCAAAGTATGTGTACTGCTGTTTCCTCCTCTTCCTGACAGAACCTGCACAGCAGTTCTTCAGTCAGACCTATCGTACTCATGTGTTTGTTGAGCCTACAATGCCCTGTGAGAAGTCCCACTAGTATTCTAGTTGAACTTTGTTTCTGGCTTAGTAGATATTCTGTGAATGTTGGCGATGGTTTTTTAATAAACTCTTTTGCCTGTCTCATTCCTGGCGATTTGTTCCACCATTCTTGAGATTTGGTTTGCATCCATGATTTGATACTAGTCTTTTGTATAGCTTTCGCAATACCACAGAAGAGTTCTGGGCCATTCAGTGCTTTGTTTGCTCCTGCTCGGGCAAGTGAGTCTGCCTCTTCATTGCCCTCGTACCCTGTATGTGCTGGTACCCATGCTAGAGTCAGTCTGTTCTGACTGCCCAGTGCATTTAGGGTTTCTAAGCAGTCCCATACCAGTTTTGAGTTAACTTGCATAGAGTTGACTGCTTTGATTGCCGCCTGGCTATCTGAATAGATTGCAATGGTTTTGCCTTGAAACTCTTGCCTTATCAATTCTTTCACGCAATAATGTATTGCAATAATTTCTGCCTGAAACACCGTCGCGTATTTACCTAAGCTCAGTGAGATTCTTGTCTTTGGCTTGGCCCCATAAATACCAGCTCCTGATCCAAACTCAGTTTTGGAGCCGTCCGTATAGACAGCAATGTCTGCATTGATAGGAGGTCCTTCCTTCCATGCCTCTCTGTCCGTTATACTTATTTTAAAAGTTATATTTTGGAATTATGCCATCCGTTGGCATTCCCATGATGGGGTCGCTTTCCAACTCTTCATATAGCTTTCTATAGTCTTTACCGTGCGCGTTGCTTATGGGTGCTTGACCCCTTGACAATCTACTCACGACTGCTCTGGCTTCGCCTTGAATATATATTTGTAGTGGTGGTAGGTTCAAGAGGACCTCTAAAGCGGCTGTTGGAGTGGTTTTCATTGCACCAGTGGCACTCAGGCAAGCTTGCCTTTGAATAGCACTGAGCCTTCGAATCACTCCAGCCTGTTGTGTCTCTGGCCACCAAACTACTGACCCATATGCCATCATAGGCCTGATGACGCTGGCATAGAGCCATGTGGTCATTTTTGGTTGCAGTCCCCAATTTTTCCCGCACATTCGTCTGCACAGATTGAAGGCTACTGTACTTTTTTGAACAATTTTTTGTAGGTGTTGATTCCATGTTAACTTATGGTCAAAGATGACTCCTAAGTATTTTGCCTCTAGGGCGAACGGAATTTCTACCCCGTTGAGTACTGGTGACTTTAATCCTTCCAGTACTCTCTTTTTCGTGAAATTCACTATAGTGGTTTTATGAGGGTTCACGGTGAGTTCCTCCTCTTTACACCAATTGTCAATTATGTTTAGAGCGATTTGTGTGAGCTCCGAGACCGTACTTGCGAATCTACCTCTAGCGATAACCGCCAGGTCGTCGGCATATCCTAAGCAATAATACCCTTTGGATGTTAGCCTTTTGATCAGTTCGTCCATTAGAATGGCCCATAGTAGGGGCGATAATACTCCTCCCTGTGGGCATCCCCTATCTGCTCTAGCTGTCAGAGTTGTCTCGCCAATTGTGGATATGATAACCCTATTTTTCAAATTGACATTTATCCACTGGCACAGGAGTAGCGGTACTCCTTTCCTTGCTAGGGCATTAATTATAGAATTTGTTGATGCGTTGTTGAAAGCACCTTCTATGTCTACGAATGTTGTTATAGCTATTTCTTTGTCCTCTATCGACTTTGCGAGTAGCCTGTTCAGATCATCCAGTGCTAAGTCAGTTGACTTGCCTGGCTGATACGCATATTGGCGTTCGTTGAGCGGGTTTCTTTGTAATACCTCGTCTCTTATGTATCTGTCTATCAGTCTTTCCAGCGTTTTGAGCAGGAACGACATTAGACTTATTGGGCGGTATGATTTTGGCGTTTTGTCACCCACCTTTCCCACTTTGGGAAGGTAGATGACTGTCACCTTCTGCCATACTATGGGTATATATCGTATTGCTATACAAGCCTTGAATATGCGACACAAATGTGGAATTAGTATTTCCTGCCCCTTTTGAAGCAGGATGGGGTATATTCCATCTACTCCAGGGGATTTATAAGGTTCAAATTTATTAATAGCTTACCTAATTCTGTTTGGCCTCGATATCTCTGTAGCTAGCCTCCATTCTATGGCAGTTGGCCTATTCGGCCTGCCAATGGTGCTGTCTGCCACTATCGGCTCATTTAAAATTACTGAGGCCGGAAAGTGTGCTTCAGTGAGCATTTTCAGACTCTCCTCAAAAGTTGCTGTGTAGGTATTGTCATTCTTCTTCAGAAAACCTACTTGGTTTACAGTACCTTCTTTGGCTAGCACTTTGTGGATCCTTGAACATGTGGGGGTTTCTGTGACCTCCTCACAGAACTTTTTCCACGATTGCCTTTTCGATTTCCTAATCTCTTTGTTGTACTGCGTGAGTTTAACCTTATATGTGGTCCAATTCTGGTCGAGTTTTGCTTTGTTGAATAGCCTTCGCACCTCCCCTCGTAGGGATTCGAGATGCTTGTTCCACCAGATTGTTTTATTGCTTTGTTGTCTTGTTTTTTTCGGGCAGTTACCTTCGTAGGCGGCAACTATTGCCTTGCTTACTTGGTCTACTGACCTCTCAAGACTGTGGCTGTCCCTTATGTCAGCCGTGGTCCTTTGTAGAGATTCTCTGAGTGATGTTGCGTATCCTTCCCAGTTGGTCTCTCTGGGGTTTCTGTACTTTGTTAAGGTACGAGGTGGGGTAATTATATCAAATCTTATTTGTCTATGGTCAGAACACGAAGGTTCATCTGACACTTGCCAGTTGACGATATTATCACATGCTTTTTCTGACGAGAGAGTTATATCTAGAACTTCTTTCCTCGCTGCCGTGACAAATGTTGGTTCGCATCCTACATTAGCTATTAATAACCTTTCTGTTAGTATGAATTGCAAAAGTGACTCACCTCTTATGTTGACGTCTGTGCTTCCCCATACAGTATGGTGTGCATTTGCGTCGCATCATATGATGAGTTGGAGGTTTGCTCTTGCCGCATATGCGATTACTTCGCCTAGTATCGGTGGTGGGCAAATCTCCTCGCCTGGGAAATACGCGGAGCTCACTATCCAGCTTCTGGTACCTTCCTCTGTCGGCGTGGTTAGGAGTCCTGTAACAACATCACCGGTGCAGAGAACCGGTATTAGTGTGCATTTTACTCTATCGCTATATACTATGCATGCGCGAGGTTTATTGTTACCTTCTACGTATAGTACTTTACCTTGGTTGGGTTTCAAGCCAGCTACCCTCCCTCCATGTAACCAGGGTTCTTGCAAGAGGGCCAGGTCGAGACCCTCTTTGTCAAATCTCCTACATACCATAGCGCTGGACGCCTTGGCATGATGGAGATTCAACTGCAGAACCCTGATCCTACGGTTCAGTTCTGTGAACTGAACCCTTCTTCCGCCTTCTTCGAGGCATCTCCCTCCTCCATGGGTGTTGCGCTCTCATGTGCTATTTGCCTCTTGAGAGGGCTACTCCCACTTTGGGAGGACTCTGTCTCGTCCTCTTCTTGTGCCTCTTGGGCCTCCGGAATCGGCTCGGCGTGTTCTTCTTGTTCCTTGACATGTTTCCCCTTCTGTCTGAACTTAATTCTCCCTAGATTGAAGTAGGGAGACATGCCAAGTTTCACTAGTTCTTCCAGTGACTGTTTGTCCATGGAGAAGACCCAAGTTTGACCTTTGGCCGCAGGAGTTTTGCCCCAAACCGTCCAAAGGTGCGTGTTTAGCCCATGATTTGCGACTTTGAGCCGGTGCAGAATTTTTTCTGCCTCCGGCTTTTGCCCTCTTTCATCAGGGATGAAGGTAGTGCAGGCGTAGGTTTCAGGTAAGTCATCCCCCTCCAACACTGTTAGGGTAGCTCCCTCCCAGGGTTTTATGGTTGGGATGACCTCCTTCAACCAGTCTGCACTAGTGCGATCCACGCACATCATAACCAAGTATCCCGGTTTATGAGTGCATTTTGCGAATCGCACTTGGGGTCCCTTTATGGGGATTTGATCTAGAGCCTCGGAGATTGAGTCCTGGACTTCTGTGAACCTTTCAGTACTTATTTTCACCTCCGGGAAGCCCGTGTGTACCACAGCAACCTTTACTGAGGTAAGGGCATCTTTGAAGGATACTCCTTCGTGCCTTGGTTTCTTCCTCAGCTGGCTGGTCTGTGGCGGTGTCGCACTGGTTGACCGTGGTCGTTTCGTCGCTTTCGTGCCTTCACCGGCCTCCCTCGACGTTGTTGCTACAGGTCCCAACCTCAAGGGCTTTGCGGGTTCCTTGCTTTTTAAAAAGTTCTCCTTGATTACCAGCCTCTTGGCTGAAATGTAATCAAGGCCCTTTTCTAGGTGGGCTTTAAGCCTCAACCTCGAAGCTCCTCCGAGGTGTGCTATTTTCACCTCATCGTCTGATAGTAGCTCTAGTTCCTCTAGGGAAGATACTACTACCTTGTTTTTGGCTTTTGGTGCTTGCCCTTTTGTGGCCTTAGCACCAGGCGTGCCCGCCTTCTGTCTTGGGTTGGGTGTGGTCACCTCCGCCCTTTTGACAGGTTTTTTGTTTTTATTTTTTGAATCCATTCAGATCCCACGAGTAGCTAGGGAAGTTTTGGTCCGCTACGACAGAGCCCCGCATGCCGTAGTAAGGTCTTTGTACTCTGGGATTCGACCCTGTGTCCCAGAGGCTCTGTTCTTGATAGCACTCCCTGCTACCATCCAGTCCTCGGCACGGAAATCTCACACCTTGACTTGGGGGAATTTTTCGACCTACCTCGTCTAGATCCGCTGTGTTTAGTTCATGCAGGGTCACCTCGGGCAGGATGCGAGTCTACATCGCGCACAGACGGTCTTGGTCATAGCTTCCTCGAGAGGTTTGCCCGACCTCCTCTGCTATTCCCCTGGGGTCGGTGGCCATGTAGCCGACCCCTTGACCCTTGTAGTAGTGTAGCATTTTACTCCAATATAGTATCTTTAGGCATGTAGCATATGTAGCATTTTACTCCAATATAGTATCTTTAGGCAACAGCTAAGATTCAGGTACACACTGCTTCACGCTTTACCAATTAGTTCTCAACTTCCATCTAGTGGGAGCAATTGTAAACTTCGAATATATATATATATATATATTGAAAGGGGGCCCACACGGACACATATTTAGTAAGGAAGGTACAGAAGACCTGAGAGGTATTGTGTCTCATGGTTGAAACTAAAACCAGCATTATATAAACACAGGTAGGTCAGTAGTCCAGTTACATGATATTTCATCATAGGTTACAAACAGAAAGAGGCAACTTGCTGAAATCTCTATATTTTTTTATGATTATAGGCCTGTTTTTTACGCACACAAAAAAAATAACTTATGTAAAACACAAATTGTCATTGTCATTTGTTCTGAATTTCTGACATTTCTATCTTTTTTGAATGTTTCATGAAAGGATTGTCATCTGTTCAACATTTTAACCATTGTTGCCAGAGTGTGATAGAGTCAGACCACAGAACCCGGACTGTTAAGTTCTGTGACTTATACTCAGTATTACCAACGAGCAATTTCCATGGTTGCCGGCTATTACAGTTGATTGTTGCCAACTATTGACACATATTACGCAGGGTTGCCAACTGTCACATTTCTCAGGTTCACCAACGGTTAGTTTCGTTCCAGGTTAAACAACATTTAATTGCACATGAGTTTAGAGTCCTGGGTCACAATCTCATATTTCTCTTTCGCTCTTCTGGTCTGATAAATTAGAAATGTATAAGACATTCTGAATAAATCCAATTATAGAACAATATACTCTGTATACTACGAATAATTGTATAATTTTCCCTACCAACCCCCTTTCCACTGAGCAAGGGTATGTTCCTACGAAGGTAGAGAAATCATAAATAACACTGCACATAACCGATGACATCATCAAAGCTACCGATCACACTATTAGTTTTTGTTAGACTTCAGTCGAGCTTTTGACACGATTCATCATGACTTACTACTGAATATGATGCAATGTATAGGTTTTTCCAGAAATTCTCTTATACTCATGAATAACTACCTCAAAAATAGATAACAAAAAGTATGCATAAATGATATAAGTTCAGACTATCTAACGTTGAGATCAGGTCTGCCACAAGGGTCTATACTGGGACCGCTTTCATTCTCAATTTATTCATCGCATCTTCTAACACAGATTGAAACTTGTAATGTACATCTATATGCAGACGACACGCAGATTCATCATAGTTTTTCTCAACATAAGGTAGTAAGAGCAGTTTCAGAACATTGCTTACTTATAAATCCTGGCAAATTCAAAGTTATGTTGTTTGGTAGTAGAAACCACCGCGAGAATGTTGTCAACTCCATCAATATAAATATCAATAATGAACAGCTTGTGATGATAGAGAAAGCACGAAATCTAGGAGTAACAATGGATTCTAACTTGAGATTTGAAAAGCATGTAAATAAGTTACTGTAGCGTGCCTATGGTAGTTTGAAAATGATTTATGGTAACCGTCATTGACTGCCGATACGTGTCAACAAACTATTATGTGAAACACTGGTTCTCTCCCAATTCAATCATGCTGATGCTCTCTATGGTCCCAATTTGACCAACCGATATAAGACAAAAATCCAAAAAATACAAAATGCATGCCTGCGATTGATCTTTGGTATCCGCAGGAGGCAAAGAATTTCACAAAAACTTCATGAAATCGGATGGCTAAATATGGACAATAGGAGAACACATCACACTCTCATTCACAGTCTCGACTTGGATATCGTACCGAGAGGTCGTGTCCAAGTGTTCAATATTTAATTTGAACCGGTTCTCTTATCAGAGAACGTATTTGTCGATAGTTTATGGATTTAAGAAGGAAAAACACGCTGAGCCTGAACTTGAGTGAAATCAAGGTGAAAGTAACGCCAATGGAAATACATAAGCTGATATTGGATAAACTGAAATTCAAGTTGGAAGAAGTGAAGGCAATTGGAATAATAGGTATTAAAGTATATATACAGTTAGCATCCCAAGAAATAGTGAGAAGAACCATTGAAGGACATGGAGATCATATAGTATCTACAGAAGACAGTGAGAGATATAACGTGGAAATAAGAGATGGAAATGCGATTACAACAGTAAGGGTTCACTACATTCCAATTCATATGGGAAATGAAGCTATAATTAAAGCTGAATCACACTATGGGCAAGTAATCAGCCTAAAAAACGAAGTATGGGGTAAATCAATGTCGTATCCTGTACCATCGGGTGTTCGTGCTATAGATATGGTACTCAGTCAACCGATTCCCTCATACATAGTTATATATGGTAAAAACACTCTGATAACGTATTCAGGACAGAAACGAACCTGTACGTTTTGTAGTAGTGAAGAACATATGCTAAAAAACTGTCCAAATAACAGAGCTACTCAGAAAAATGCTACGATTCTTCCAGTCCCACAATTTGTCAACAGGTCATACTCAGAAGTTACCAAGCAAACTGAAACTACCATACCTAGAGCAGTTATAAATGAAGGAGTCACGGAAAAATCAAGGGCAGAGCCAAATACGTCTCAGGAAATGTTCAGGGAATCGCAAGACATAATTTCTTCATTCCAGGTAGATACATTTCCGGACAATATGGTAAACAGGGGTGACAAGGAACCAACACCAAAGAAACCCAGAAAGTCATGGAATGAAGAGATGGGACACGATCAGATGGAAAATGAAAATTCGTATGACTGGCCATCCAATCCAAGATATAATCAAGATCCTTTGGGTTTAAGTAGAGATGCTGAAAAATCCGCCACCAAAAATCAGAGTGGTGACTCTGATATGGAATCATTTTGAATGTATTTACTTCAAGTAAGTTTTTCTACATGAAAATGCAAGCAGCAGACAATTTCTGTTATGTCTTTGGCACTTTGAATATGGGCCAATTCCATAACAAAAACAAATTGATTTTGTTGAGAACTTGGCTTCGCACAAATGAAATTGATGTAATGTTACTTCAAGAAGTATTCAATCAAACATTCAAAGAGTTTCGAGAGTATAATGTATTTATTAATGTAACAGAAAACAATAGAGGAACAGCAATTATGGTGAAAAATCACCTAACAGTAGAAAATGTAATTTTTTTAGAAGATTGAAGAGGTATTGCCCTTAATATCAATTCAACAAAAATTATTTATGTTTATGCACCATCCGGATCTAATAAAAAATCACAGAGAGAACACTTTTATAATATAGATATAGCAAAATTATTCAATGGAAATAAATCTTGAATTATACTGGGTGGTGAGTTCAACTGTATATTTAAAGCTAATGAAAGTACTAATAGTAATCCAACAAACAAATCACAAGCTCTTATAGACATAATAAATGGATTCAAATTGGTGAATACATGGCAGAAAAATAATAAACAAAAAATAGAATATACATATCACTATTCAACTGGTGCATCTAGATTAGACCGATTATATGTATCCACCAGTTTGAAAGAAAAAATAGGATTATGCGAGATACAGCCAACAGCTTTGTCAGATCATTGCGCTTATGTGACAAGATTGAAAATACATTTCGAAAAAACGCATAGTGGAAGGGGATAATGGAAGCTCAATATTGGAAACTCAAATGACGAGCAGTTTATTGATAATTTCAGAAGTAATTGGAGAAATATAAAATCCAAAAAATCTAGATATAATTCAACAATTCTTTGGTGGTGTGATTTCGCTAAGCCTAAGATCGTTAGTTTCTTGAAATGGCAATCGTCCGTAGTGTATAGGAAGAATAGACGAACAATTGAATTTTTTATGTCATGTTTGAGGCAGGCCTACCAAGATGACCCGCAACACCCAGAAACTTTTTAAAAAATCAAAAAAATCAAAGCACACATCCTCCAAGCTCAACAAAAGTACCTAAATGGAATTCACGTTAGAGCCAAACTGCCGCAAATTGAAGATAGAATGATCAGCACTTTCCAGGTCATTAAAGAACAAAAAAATAAAAGAAGAAATCACATCGCTTGCATTGAATATTTAAAAAATGAGGAAGCAAGGTCACGGGATGATATAGAAAATGTATTTGTCAACTATTTTGAAAACTTATACGGTCACAATCAACAAAATTTTAATGGACTTCATGATGATAGTACACCCAAAAAACGTCTCAATAGAGAAGAAGCAATCTCAATGACTAAAGAATATACTAAACTGGAAGTTGAGAAAGTTTTATTTTCATCCAACAAATGTAAAACACCAGAAAAAGATGGATTGCCAAGCGAATTTTATAAATGCTTTTGGGACTTATTGGGTTCTGAGATCACTGAAATCATTAATGAAATAAGTACAAAAAAAAATATTCCAGACATTTTCAAAGATGGCATAATTACACTAATTCCAAAAAAAAATAAGCCAAGAAAACCGAATGACTTTAGGCCCATATCACTACTCAATTTCGATTATAAGCTAGTTATGAAATGTATCAAAAATAGGTTAGTTGATGCTGTTGATAAAATTATTGGAAATGCTCAAACTGCTTGTCCTAACCGCAGTATTTTTGATGCACTTATGAAAATAAGAAAATCTATAGGGCAGGCCAATCAAATGAATGAAGCTAAATATATAATTTCCTTAGACCTAGACCACGTCTTTGACCGAGTCAACCATAAAATCCTTTGGGACACAATGAAAAATTTCGGTTTCACGGAGGATTTTATACAAATCATTCAGAATATTTACTCAAGCGCCAAGTCTCAAATTCAGATTAATGGAAGATTGACAAAAAAATACCAATCATGCAGTCAGTGAGACAGGAATGTCCTCTATCAATGTTGTTATTTATTATATTATATAGAACCCCTAATTGAATCTTTGTCAACAGAAAACTATGTAGACGTAGTGGCTTATGCTGATGATATCTCTATAATAGCGAAAAGAAGTGCAAATTTGGAAAGAATAAAAAATAAAATTGATACGTTCTGCATGGAATCAGGTGCCAAATTGAACGAAACTAAAACCAATGCAACGCAATACGGCCCACATCACAACTCAGAAAATTGAATGAGAACTGACTGGGTGAATTTGAAAAATGATATGAAAATATAAGGTATAGAGTTCCATGAGAATATAGAAATTATAGTTGAAAAAACTGGGAGAAAATAGTGAATCAGGTGATAGGTATTCTGGACAATCATAAAAATAGAAATCTGAATCTTCAACAAAAGAGTTATTGTATTAAGACGTATGTCCTCTAAAAAATTTGGTTTTGAGCTCAAATTTTACCCATGACCAGAAAATTCGCGAACAAGATCAATCCACAAATTGGGTGGTTTCTGTGAAAAGGTAAAATGAGAAAAATTGCAAGGGATACACTAGTAATAAAAAAATCCGAAGGTGGTATTGAATTATTCGATCCACTGTCCAAAGCAAATACTCTACTTATTGAAAGAACCTTGTTGTCAATGAACAACAACCCTGAAATGTACAATTACATCAATGTGAGCTTCCAAAATCCCCCCAACAACCCTAAAATGTATTATGAATTGCCACATATAAGAAAACTTGTTGAAATTATTTGATATATTGATATAGATTTGTTAACATCACAAGAAAAACAGAAAATGAAAATCGTGTACAAATATATGATTGGAAACAAAAATCACAAGCCACATATTATACAGAAACGACAAAATACAAATTGGAATTATGTCTGGAATAATGTAAACAATAAAATTTTAAATTCTGATCAAAATTCAATCTGGTACATGGTCGTACATGAATGCATTATAACGAAGGAGTTCCTCTACAAAATCAAAAAAAGCCCTACAGCAAATTGTCTGATATGCGGAAAAAGAGACACAGCTGAACACAAAATCCAATATAACAAAAACTTGCTTGAAGTATTCAGATATGTACAAAATGAAATTGAACGTATATGTGAAAAAATAATGAGTTTGAAATATTTTCTCTCGCCAGAATTCACAAGGTTTAAAAAACATGAGGATAAAATCATATTTTTTATTGGATCTTTCATAGATTTTACGTATGATGAATTTATTTATGGGGAACTAGAATATTTCAAATTACAACTCATATATAATTGGATGAAGCTACCGAAAAAAAAAAAGAGAAAAACTGAAATGCTCAAGATAGTCAGCATAGTATACGATTAAACATATAAATGTATGTATGTATAGAAAGAAGAAGTTCAACCTTATTTCATAAGACTGATTCCCTGCAAACAAATATATTCACTACATGGATGTAAATATATACTTAAGTGCCATGTATGAAAATAATAATTTATGATGTAGGTTGTATAGAATTTTGGTGAATAAAGGAGAAAAAAAAATTCTATACCATAAAATTATTACCAAAAACGTACCTCCCTATCTCTCGGAAAAAATATCATACCGTACCGACGTCCATAACTTGAATATTAGGAATAAGGGACTTTTAACTATGCCACCTTTCAAAACATAACATTCCAGACGCTCTTTCAGTTATCAAATCTGCTATCTTTGCAACCCGGTTTTTGGAAAAATAAAAGAATTAAACACATCGAAATTCAAATTATACCTCAAAAAATATCTATTGGAATCTCAAAAATAATATTTGAGGAATTATAATTGATCCCACTTTGTATGAATATTCATATCTCTATAATATTGTACTGACTATACCTATCACATCGATTTTTTTTTGCACGACAGCACAGGTTGTTGAGGGTTAAGTAGAAATATATTTTTTGGTGTGTTTACACAGCAAAAAATAAACTTCGCCCTTTGCTTCCAAAATAAATATATTGTATAGAATGTTTATCTGTTATTATCCTGTGTTATCTATTTATTATAGCTAACACAGGATGTAGAAATTGAACTCAATACGATATTTTAAAATATATTGGTACAAAATAAAAGGTGAAGCACATATAATATAGATATAATATGAACTATAATCAGCAGTTGACGTTTCAAGTCTCCATTATACTATAGTGTCCCCATGGAAGAGTTTCGCAGGATCCTGGTACAATATACCTCTTGTCATCTTCTGAACAGAACGCGTTTTTTTCTTGAATTATGGAATGAACCTGGTGCTTTTTCGCTATTATCAAAATTTGAGGAACCTCCTTATGCTCGTGTGTTTCCAGACAGTCGACGTAATCCTCGAAAGTGATAGCTGTTTTGACAACAGACGATTTCACGCCTTTCGCTTTCTTTGCAACACCCATATTCATTATAATATTATTAATCTCGTCCTCATCATAATCCCCCTCCCGTAACTCTGCCCTCTTTTTCGCAAAATCATCATCAGTTACAAGCACCTTTGTAGAGTATACATTTGATCGTAGACCTACATATCTTTCATCATTCCTAGAACCCTCTTGTTCACCTGAGGAATTCCATGAATATTATCTTCAGGATAGTCAGACGTATCGAAGTGGGTGTGGCAATCTCTCCTTTTAACTTCATACGGATTTTTATGGAGCTAATAGATGAGGGAGTCTGTGTCGGTGTAGCAAGCAGAACAATCATTACCAAATTCTTTCACCATATAATCGTAATGGAAGCCATATATAGTAGTTTTGGCTAAATCGAGAATAACTTGACCAACGTAAATGGGCTTATCAGGATATAATTCAAGTTTTTCTAGCTCTACAGCAACTAAATTCTCGTTGAATATAGTACAGTTCCTGAACTCTGGCTTCGAAGCCCATGCTTCAGTGCCATATCTTCCTTCCCATTTCGTTAGAAGCTCAACTTTAATTCTCTTCCGGATGTTTTCTATAGTCTTCAAAAAGACAGCGTTATTCATCAACTTGGATAAATTTTTCTCGAATTCATTTTTAGCAGCCTTTCTCAAACTCGTATTTATATCAATATATGATTTGAGCCATGTAGATTGCTGAAATTTGAGCACACGATGAATTTCGGTCGGACGAACCTATGCTCCAGCGCTTGTTTGAGGGCTCGGTAGTGGATGCTGTGCTTCTTCTTATTATTCAGCGTTGTCATCAGCTTGGTGGGTTGAGAATATCTCGTCGGAGGTTTTATAGTTTTTGAATTGATGTGTTCTGAGCAGAAAGGTAGGTCTTTGTGGGAGTCATGAAGGCGTCGTGGGTATTCTAGGTCAACTTCTAAAAAGTATCGTTCTAAAGCATAATCAGCAACGGTTGTAACATCAAGATAAGTGTCGGCCCATTCAAATCCTCCATATGGCAATGCCTGAGACATAGCCCAACCGTTCTTGTTGTTGACGTCGGAGTACATTAATCATGAGTCAGGCTTTAATGAATCATATGAAGGCATGAACTTGTTGTTTGCCCTAGCTCTTCGTTTCGAACAAATTTGGCTGAGACCTTCACGAATTCCTCGTTCAACAAACAGAAACATATCCACATCCGTGAGCAGCTCCACTTCTTGGCCGGTTTCATACAGCATAGCATCCCAAGTGAATCCTGGTAGGGTGTAATAGTGTGCAGGGTCGAGATTGTGAGTTCTGAGGCAGCTGGTTCGGAATTTTTCGAAAACATCATGTCAGTTTCCATGTAGATGTCAACATATTGTCCCAAGTCTTGACAATTGAACTCATTTCATACAAGATTGGCTTTCAGATAATGTCTGCATGGATAGGGTTTTCCGTTCAGTTTGTTGAAGAAAGCATCAATTGGTGGTAGCTGCGTCTCGTTGAAGCGTTGAAACGAGTAGATATAGTCATACAGCATCACACCTTTCTTCCCCCTCGGCCTTAGATTTGGCGTCTAAGGCCAATATTTCCTCCATTTGCCTGGATAACCTTGTCAAATTCTGGAGATATCTCTCATTGGCGTCCACGTCGCGAGGGGGGGGGCTTTGGGAAACGGCTACTTAGCTGCTTCGCAAAGGCTAACAATGAGAAAAGTCACCCAATCCTAAGGTGGAGTGGAACCCGTGCCGATGGGATGCGTGGTACATGGGAGATGTGCAGACAACGAGCCCTCCAGAGAACCAGGCGAAACTCTGGAGTAAACAGCCTTGCCTCAGTAAACGGCTCTGCTGAGGTCGACCAACACATCCGCATTACTCGTGGGAACCATATGGAATACCAAAAACAAAATAATGATGAACCTGCCCATCTGATGGAGGTTGAGGGGACACCATCCTCATCTTCATTGGATGCAGAGAATAGGCTTCTGGAGGGCGACTCTTCTGGAACGGGAACTGAGGCACATCAAACCTTGGTTACTGTGGAGGAAGAGCGCATCCTACAGGAGCTGATGGAGTCAACAGAGGAAGGGGAGGAATCTGGGGGCAGCCGTGAGCAGCCACCGGTTCCAAACCCTCAGGATCTGCCGGACACGAAAGTGAAGATGTCTGGAGCGCAGCGCAGGAAGCTGGCGATCCAGGCGGCTATGGCTCGTGGGGACCCGATCATTCCTAGGAAGCCTAGGTCAAATTGGAGGCCCACGAAAAAACCTCAAGCACTGGTGGCCGTAAATCCATCATGTCTTAAGAGACCAGATAAAACCATCTCCACAACGGGAAGTGGGAAAGTCTGCGAGGCCGCTGGAAATAGGGGGAGATCCGAGACCAGCACACCTTCGCCGCTCCTTAAGAGGAGTAAACAGAGTGTCTCTGCGGGACCTTCTGTAACTAAACCCGTCAGTACACCAACTGGAGGCAGTTACAGTAAGGCCCTGACCTCCTTTAAGATGGCAGTGACTACGGGCAATTATCCCGAAGACAAGCTATCTTTGGAGCAGGTGAAGCAAATCCAGCTTCTCATTACGAGAGAGATCTGGAGATGTGAGCCAGGAACTGGGCCTCAATTCGCAGGCAGCTACCCTGAATCGGGGGTGCTGATCCTAACCTGCGAAAATGAGGAATCCAGAGAATGGCTCAAGCGGAAGGTGCCTACGCTGAAGCCTTGGGAGGGGGCCGCCCTTAGCGTCGATGACGCTAATAAGGTGGTCAAAACTCACAGGGCTGTGGTATGGGTGCCAACCGAGTTCCTGGACGCCAAGGAGCCGGCTAGGATCCTACAGCTCCTGGAAACCCAGAACAAGGGCATTAAAACAGGAGACTGGAGGATTATTTCCACCAATTCCGACAAACAAGGAATTACCCTTGTTCTTGGAATTGACGACCTCAACCTGAAGGAGTTGGCCAAGAGAGGCTTCAAAGCCTACCTAGGCCTGTCCCAACTTACCTTCAGGGTGGTAAGTAAAAAGAGCGCCGATGATGCTGCAGGTCCTTCAAGTAAACCTGCAGCATAAAAAGGCTGCGACTGCTGCCTTAGTGAGGTACCTGTCCCGAGGCGAAGCTGACATAGTCCTGATACAGGAGCCCTGGATTCAGGGGGGACGAGTCTCAGGACTGGGAGAAGCCAAGGGTAAGGTTATATACGATCTGACGGCAGGGAATGTGAGATCCTGCATTTTCGTTAAGAACGAGCTACACGCACTAAAACTGCTTGATTTCTGTTCTAGGGACCAGGCAGCAATTAGGCTGAAAATACGTATGGGAGGAATCTGGACGGAAATCATAATAGCCTCAGTGTATCTGCCATACGATTCTATCGGGCCACCTCCGTCAGCAGAACTGGAGAGGCTAGAGGAGTACTGCAGGCTTTCAAACCTACAGCACATCTTTGGCATTGATGCCAATGCTCACAGCACAGCTTGGAGGAGCAGCGACACAAACAGAAGGGGTGAGTTCCTATTAGATTACATGATTTCTAAGAATTTAGTTATAATGAATCGCGGGAATGAAGCAACTTTTGTTACCAAAACTCGTAAGGAGATCATTGACATAACCCTGGCGTCTTCTAGAATGAGCTCTCAGGTAACTCGGTGGCGTGTATCTGAGGAACCGTCCTTATCGGACCATAGGTATATCTGTATGGAAATTTCAGATACTGAACACCCGACAGAAGCCTATCGAAACCCGAGAGGTACGAACTGGGAGAAATTCAGAGAGGACTTGACAATAAACCTAGGAAACGTCAAGAAGATTATCAAAAACGGCACTGATGTAGAGGTAGCCTCCTGTCAGTTGCAGGAGGCAATAATATCCTCATATCAGGACAACTGTCCTTTGGTAAGGCGCAACAGCAGCAAAGACGTTAGCTGGTGGAACGAAGAACTTAATACGCTAAGAAAAGAAACACGCAAACTTTTCAATAAGTCGAAAAAAACTGGGGAGTGGGGGCAGTATTCCATCACTCTGACCAATTATAATAAACAGATCCGTAGGGCGAAAAGGGAGTCGTGGAGGCGTTTCTGTGGAGAGGTGGAAAAAACCTCTGAAGCAGCACGCCTCCATCGAATCCTAGCCAAGGCACCTGTTAATCCTATGGGGAACATAATGAAACCTGACGGGAGATATACTGAAACTGGCAGGGAAACTCTGGAGATTCTACTTCGGGCTCATCTGCCAGATTCGGTTGAAATTGAAAACGATAATCTACCAGACCCACTAAACCATCACCTGAGGGCTGCTGTTGGGGACTGGCGGGTATCGAAGAAGATTGTTGACCACAGTAAACTGCTGTGGGTCATAGAAACTCTTGAATCCTACAAGGCGCCGGGACCGGACGGAATTATCCCTGCAATGCTACAGCAGGGTAAGGACCAGCTGGCTCCGTTTATTTGTGGGATATTGAGAGCAAGTCTGGCAAAGGGGTACATTCCGGTTGCATGGAAGAGAGCGAGGATCGTCTTCATCCCAAAGCCTGGAAGAGATTACTCTCAGGCTAAGGCGTTCAGGCCGATAACTCTATCATCATTCATGTTGAAGGTGATGGAGAACTCCTGAAAAAACTCAACAATGTAGGAATTTACTCACAGGGGTATGCAGATGATGTTGTCATTCTAGTAGAGGGGCAGCATCCTGAAATTATTTCAGACTTGATGCAGAGAGCCCTGAAGATAGTAGAGGGCTGGTGCAGAAAGGCAGACCTCAGGGTCAATCCTAGTAAAACTGCACTTGTGGCCTTCACGAAAAAGAAGAAACTGGACAAACTAAAAGTTCCCAGACTTTTTGACACACAGCTAAGTATGACACAGGAGGTTAAGTATCTGGGAGTAACCCTAGATGCTAGGCTAACCTGGAATACTCAACTGCGAAAGACTGTCAGCAAAGGGAAAATGGCACTAATGGCTTCTCGGAGAGCGATTGGTAACACATGGGGACTGGAACCACGCATGGTACATTGGCTGTATACTGCTGTGGTGAGACCAATGATTGTATATGGATCGCTTGTCTGGTGGCCTAAGACTGAACAGAGATCAGCTATAATGGAGCTTTCAAAACTCCAGAGATTAGCTTGTCTCTGCATCACAGGTGCTATGCGCAGCACTCCTACCGCTGCTATGGAAACCATACTCAATATTCCACCTCTTGAAATCTTCATCAGGGCGGAAGCGAGGATGGGGGCATACAGACTGGAGTGTACCGGCAACTGGTATGCTCGGGGTGACTCCCTGGGACATACAAAAATAATCAGCCAAGTTTCAAGCCCACTAATGGATATGGGAAGGGACAAAATGCTGCCTAGAAATAACTATTACAGACCCTTCAACACTCAGCTCTACTGGGATGAAAGGGTCTTGACTAACTGTCAGGAAGGCACGTTAGTATGGTACACTGACGGTTCTAAGACTGATGAGGGCACGGGAGCCGGAATATATGGAGATAGACCCAGAACCAGGATGTGTGCTTCCTTGGGGAGGTACGCTTCAGTATTCTAGGCAGAGGTGCATGCTATTGAGGCATGCCTGAGAGAGAATATCGTAAGAGGATACAGAGGTAAACAAATCCTCATATGCTCAGATAGTCAGGCGGCCATTCAATCTCTAACATGCAATAAAATCAGATCAAAATTGGTCTGGGATTGCCTTCAAAGCCTGCTAACCCTAGCTAACCACAACAAGGTAACTCTTCAATGGGTGCCAGGGCATAAGGGAATTGAAGGCAATGAAGCAGCTGACGCTCTTGCCCGGCAAGGGTCTGCGACGTTGTTTATGGGGCCGGAACCTGTGTTCGGTATCCCCAAAACCTCAATACGCGGCTGGCTGGCAAGGTGGATGCAAGAAAGACATCAGGCATACTGGAACAATGTCCCAGGAAAAAGACACAGTAAACTGATGGTTGGAACACTGTCCAAAACAGTGACTAACGACATTCTGAGCCTAAACAGAAGTCAGATCAAACAAGTGACGGGACTAATAACCGGTCACTGCCCCTTGAGGAAACATATGCATCAAATGGGCATCTATACAGACGAACCCATATGCAGACTATGCAATGAGGAGGAGGAAACTGCCACCCATGTAATACTGGAGTGCGAAGCACTAGCGCGTTGGAAATACAACCTTCTGGGAGCAGTAAACTCTCAAGAGGCATTTTCAAAGAATGATCTGGTGAAGAGGCTGCTAAACCTCATCAAGGTAGCGAACCTGTTCACCTAAGTCAACAGCATGATCAGGAATACAATAGGCCCAAAGGCTGCAGTGTTTTGGGCTTCAAACCCTGACTGATCATTCTGCTATTAATCAATCAATCAATCAATCACACCTTTCTTAGTTAGAAGCTGAAGCTGATCTTCGGTGATGTTAGAGGATTGAGACATCAAGTTCGGAAATTCGGTAAAAAATGATGCCAACATATCCAGACAAGAATTCCTTAATCGAAAGCTATCGATGAAGCGGAAGCCTATTCGTGAATCTTCATTGTATTTGGTGAAGGAAATATATTTTTCTTCGGTGATTGGCATCAAATCAACTCGACCCTGCATTTCAGATGCTATATCCCCAATGATGAAATTTGCATCATATCCACTCAGATTGTGGAACACAACAGGCACCACATGACTGTCTTGGTACTGAGAATATAACAGCTCTCATGCGCTGGACCTCTATAATTTTTTTCCCGGAATGAGATGCGTATGGTCGCAAACTTTCTTATCATCAGCTCCAAGAGGTTGTTCACAAATGTGGCAACGTTCAGCTGGAACTCAACCTCCTGCTCAGCGGTCATGTCGATATTGTATGGACATAAAAACACCGTGAACATATCCTCAGCCAACTGGTTGAACTCATCAGCGAACCACTCCATACAGTCCTGCCCTCGGTATGAGCGATAAAAGGAAAGAGAATCGTCATATGAACATTTCATGGAGTATCCTACGGCAGCTGGAACGTAGAGCTGAGGCTTCTTAGAATCATCAGTTTTCATCAAAACAGACTCCAAATCAGCATATACCATGAATAGAGCTTTCTCTTCGTTCTTATGGTTCTTGAATTTCAGAATATTCTTGCTCTCCTCTGGCATTCTGATTGCAGTATCATTCATTCTTACGCAATTCTCAACATGTTAATAGAGTTTTTCGGCGGTGCGGAAGTTATGATCGCTCAGCTGAGAGGATAGCATTCTGGATAGATCCTTTATCCAACAATAGTGGTACTTGATAGGGGATTAAAGGCTTTTGCAAGCATCTTTTTCATTGGAGTATTGATCCTGGATGAGTAGAAGATTGATATGTCTGTCATTTTCTTCCTTCGTCAAGTATGTGGGAAGAGTCTGCAAGTTTCTGGATTCCTCCTGTAGGATATAGAGAATCATTGATACGTCATCTTGTTCTTCAAAGCAAGGAATCTGCTCGACTGACATGGGAAACTGAATGCCCTTCAGGTTCAAGGCAGTAGACGGATGAGGATACAAGAATGTTTGATCACTATTTTTACAATCAGCAGGATACAAAGCAGATGTTACCGCCCAAGCAAAACATAATTCATCTTTGATTCTGACGTTGACACAAGCTCGTTTTCGCTTCATCTGAGTGGGTAATTCAATGTAGGATGATCCAACTTGAGGAGTGAACTTGTTGATGTTCACCCCCAGATTAATAATGTTATTTAGCGCCCAGCCTGAATCTCTATCCTGGAATTCCTCTAACTCGACAAGAATGGATCTTAGGATTTCATCGTTGTACCATACATTCGAATCAGTATCCTTGTAGATAGGAGAGTTCGAAGTAGTGAAGTACTTGTACTCCCTAAGCACACTATCTCCCTTCACAATTTCAAATTCCCCGCAGAAAATTGAATTGACCTTGACTGCAACATCTGAGAATTCTGGATACGTATTCTGAATAGAGCTTGACGATCAGTCAAAGAAACTGCAGGATCCCTGTGCTTTGAGTTTGAGATTACTCCAGTCCGAATCCTGATATTGGAAGGAGACAGAGAATCTGCCCAGCGAACTCTATCCCATGCAGTTTCTTCTCTTGATATAAGTCCAGATTTCGTTTTCTGAAGTAATATAAAATGGTTTCTGAACGATTTCAGATTCCTCAGGCAATATTCCAAGTGTTGCTTCTCCCCAGAATTTCCGGCCTCACATCCTTATGACATTCGCGAAGACCTTCTTCAACTCGATTCTCATTATATGAGGATGATTGGAAGCCGAGAAGAGTAGCTTTGTGCTCAACCAGCTCAGCAAACAGTGACATAATTCTCTGTGGTAACAAGACAATTCGGTTAGCAATGCTGTCACTGATTATCAATGTTCGCAATGGAATTGGAAAGCTCAACCTCGAATTAACGTATTCATGAAACAGATCCTACTCTTAATACATGAAAGATAGAAGCAAGTGTGGATAGATTGTAAGGAAAAGCGATATCGCTGGTAGAGAATCAAATGATAAAAGCAGCAATATCCGCCTTGTATTCAACCTCCTAGCTGTGACAAAAAGGTGAACCTTACCTCAATTCTCGAATTTATTGTCGCTCGACAAATCGGATGAGCTCTGAAGACACGACTGGTCAATAGGGGCGGCTGCAATAGAATGAGATCATGATAAATGGTGGAACCGTATATGTTACTGCTTCAGGATATTCTAATGCACATCTCACTACCTGAAATACCATGATGTTCTTTATCAGCTGAGATTATCAGTTAATTCCATGAAATGATGTGGAAGGCCCTCTCAAAATCGAAATTTGTCTGTGTTACACACCGAATGACTTCACACCAACAAAGTATCGATATCTTTATCCAACCCCAGAGAAATGCTAAAGCGCAATTGCGAGATGAAGCTGTAATTCATAGCTGTATATAAAACTCATGAAATTTAGAGGCGCAACACATACACTTGAGGTAGATTTCTCAGAGGTCCTTTGATAGCCTTCAGGCAACATTTTCCCCTGAACATGTTATGAGAAACAAACGAACAACACTATTTATACCTGGCTTTATAACGGCAACAACCTCCTTCGCAGAGGGGGATTATTGTCATCAAAGCCGGTACACTCCCCTTGCAAGGGTACCTGACGTGTTTCCGTGCGGGAAAAGTCGACCGTTTCGTTATACTGTCGTACAATATATTCCTGAGAATGATCTATGTACATCTCACTACCTGAAATACTATGATGTACTGAACGAGCTAGAATTACCACTTCATTTATTGCTCAACACTTCCTCAGAATCCGAAGAATACCATTATTTCCAAAATATCCACATTTATTCACGATTTCGTTAACAATTTCCACTCTTTACACATGCAGTTCGGAATCACATCAATTTCAAATTTGATTGTCGTGACAAATGATTACCCCTAACACCGCTAGTTACCACAAAAAATGTATATTCAATACAGAACACATTATTATGATAGGACGCGAAATAATACGATTCATTGAAAGAAAAAAGTCATTATACAAGTGTATGTTTTTCGTACAAAGTCCGAAAGAAATCGAAATCGCCTCATTACCAAAATATTTGAACTTTCATTATTCTCCTGAATATTGTTGTCACGATATTGATATTTTCGCAAATATCTCAAGAACGCCACAAAATATCGACAATCTAGATCCAAAAATACCCTCGCAACACTGGTCGTCTCAGGCTTAGATCATTGAAGACAAAAATGAGTGACAAGTGTATGTTCTTCGCACGAGATTCGATAGAAAACAAGACGAACAACAAAAAAGTCTCTTTTCATTGTTATTCGAAATTTCCCCATGACTGAAAAAAAAATTGAAAACGAATCATTTTGATGGAAGGGTCCCGATATTCATATTTTCCCAGATATCTCGAGAACGGCACATAATATCGAAAATCTAAATCGAAAAATACCCCAACACCCATGTCGTCTTTCACAACGGCCTACCACATGAAAAGAGTCCTAACACCGTACCACGAAAAACAAAAAAAATAGTATGACGTCATGACGCGAAATAATTCTAAAATCATTGAAAAAAAAAATGAGTGACAAGTGTATGTTTTTCGCACGAAATTCGATAGGAAACAAGACGACTAACGAAAAAGTCCCTATACATTGTTATTCAAAATTGCATTATCACTTAAAAAATAAAAATTGGAAACGTATTATTCTGATGAAATTTTTCTAATTCATGATATTCATATCATCCCAAATATCTCGGGAACGGCACCAAATATCGAAAATCGAAAAATACCCCAACACCCTTGTCGACTTTCACAACGGCCTACCACATGGAGAAAGTCCGAAGACTGTATCACGAAAAACAAAAATTTTTCAATATGCCTTGTGATCTTCAATGTTCCTTAGATATTGGTATACCCTATCTTTCAGAACTGCCGCCTTCGAGCATACCATCGAAAATGATTTAATTTCCAAAACCCGGTCACCACTATCCCTCCTCTCTTCCGCGAAAAAATATCTTCGAACCATCATTGATACAAAATTACCTTATCAAACGTCGACGTTTTTGACGTTCTTGACGTTTTTGACGTTTTTGACGTTTTTGACGTTTTTGACGTTGGTGACGTACGTCAAAACAACAAAAGCGTGGAAAACTCGACGTTCAGATGCACGATTTCGACCTTCCAATTTTTTTTCCAGTTATGAGGCAATTATGAGTAACAATGTATAGAGACATTTCTGTTGTTCGTCTTGTTTTCTATCGAATTTCGTGCGAAAAACATACACTTGTCTCTCATTTTATTCTTCAATGAACTAAGCCTAAGACGGCCAGTGTTGTAGGGGTATTTTTGGATCTGGATTCTCGATATTTTGTAGCGTTCTTGAGATATTTGCGAAAATATCAATATCGGGACAACAATATTTAGGAAAATAATGAAATTTCAAATATTTTGGTGTTGAGGCGATTTCGATTTCTTTCGGACTCTGTAAGAAAAACATTCACTTGTGAATCATTTTCTCCTTTCAATGAACTGAATTATTTAGCGTCCTATCAAAATAATGTTCTTTGTATTGAATATACATTTTTTGTGGTAACTAGCGGTGTTAGGGGTGATCATTTGTCAAGACGATCAAATTTGAAATTGATGTGATTCCGAACTGCATGTGTAAAGAGTGGAAATTGTTAACGACATCGTGAATAAATGTGGATATTTTGGAAATAATGGTATTCTTTGGATTCTGAGGAAGTGTTGAGCAATGAATTAATTGGTAATTCTAGTTGGTTTAGAACATCATGGTATTTCAGGTAGTGAAATGTACATGGATCATTCTCAGGAATATATTGTACGACAGTATAACGAAACGGTCGACTTTTCCCGCACGGAAACACGTCAGGTTCCCTTGCGAGGGAAGTTAACCGGCTTTGGTGACAATAATCCCTTTCTGCAAAGGAGGTTGTTGCCGTAGTAAAGCCAGGCGTGGATAGTGTTGTTCGTTCATTTCTTATAACATGTTCAGGGGAAAATGTTGCCTGAAGGCTATCAAAGAACCGTATTTCCTTTGAGAAATCTACCTCAAGTGTATGTGTTGCGCCTCTAAATCCCATGGGTTCTATATACAGCTATGAATTACAGCTCCATCTCGCAATTACGCTTTCTCATTTATCTGGGGTTGAATAAAGATATCGATACTTTGTTGGTGTCAAGTCATTCGGTGTGTAACACAGACAAATTCCGATTTTGAGAGGTCCTTCCACATCATTTCATGAAATTAACTGATAATCTCAGCTGGTATAGTATATCATGGTATTCCAGGTAGTGAGATGTGCATCAGGATATCCTAAAGCAGTAACATATGCGGTTCCACCATTTATCTTGATCTCATTCTATTGCAGCCGCTGCTATTGACCAGTCGTGTCTTCAGAGCTCATCCGATTTATCGAGCGCCAATAGATACGAGAATTAGGGTAAGGTTTACCTTTCTGTCTCAGCTTGGAGGTTGGATACAAGGCGAATATTTCTGCTTTTATCATTTGATTCTCTACCAGCGATATCGCTTTTCCTTACATCCTACCCACAATTGCTTCTATCTTTCATATATAAAGAGTTGAATCTGTTCCATGAATACGTTAATTTGAGGTTGAGCTTTCCAATTTCATTGCGGACATTGATGATTAGTGACAGCATTGCTAACCAAATTGTTTTGTTACCACAGAGAATTATGTCACTGTTTGCTGAGCTGGTTGAGCACAAAGCTAGTCTTCTCGGCTCCCAAACATCCTCATATAATGAGAATCGAGTTGAAGAAGGTCTTGGCGAATGTCATAAGGCTAGTTTAAAATACTTCAGAAAACGGGAATTAGACTTATATCAAGAAAGGAAACTGCATGGGATCGAGTTCGCTGGGCCTGCTTTCAATAGCAGGATTCGGACTGGAGTAATCTCAAACTTAAAGCAAAAGCATTCTGCAGCCTTTTCGACTGATTGCCGAGCTCTATTCAGAATACGTATTCTGAACGCTCTCACGAAAGATGTTGCAGTCGAGGTCAATTCAGTTCTCTGCGGAGAGTTTGAAATTGTGAAGGGACATAGTGTGCTTAGGGAGTACAAGTACTTTTCTACTTCGAACTCTCATATCTACAAGGATACCGATTTGAATGTGTGGTTCATCGATAAAATGCCAAGACCCATTCTTGTCGAGTTAGAGGAATTCCAGGAAAGAGATTCAGGCAGGGCGCTGAAGAACATTATCAATCTGGGGGTGAACATCAACAAGTTTACTCCTCAACTTGGATCATCCTACATTGAATTACCCACTCAGATGAAGCGGAAACGAGCTTGTATCAACGTCAAAAACGAAGATGAATTATGTTTTGCTTGGGCGGTAACATCTGCTTGGTATCCTGCTGATTGGAAAAATAGTGATCGAACATTCTCGTATCCTCATCCGTCTACTGTCTTGAACCTCAAGGGCATTCAGTTTGCCATGACAGTCAAGCAGATTCCTCGCTCTGAAAAAACAAATGACGTATCAATAAATCTCTATATCCTACAGAAGAAATCCAAAAACTTGTAGACTCTTTCCACATACTTGACGAAGAAAAAGAATGACAGACATATCAATCTTCTACTCATCCAGGATCAATACTTCAATGAAAAAGATGCTGGCGAAAACCTTCAATCCCCTATCAAGTACCACTATTGTTGATTAAAGGATCTTTCCAGACTGCTATCTTCTCAGCTAAGCGATCATAAGAGACGTAAATTCTTTTGCGACCGCTGTCTCCATCACTTCCGCACCGCTTCAAAGCCAGAGTTCAAGAACTGTACTATATTCAACGAGAATTTAGTTGCTGTTGAGCTGAAAAAACTTCGAGTATATCTCAATAGGCACATTTACGTTGGTCGAGTTATTCTCGATAAAAGATCTTTCCAGACTGCTATCTTCTCAGCTAAGCGATCATAAAAGACGTAAATTCTTTTGCGACCGCTGTCTCCATCACTTCCGCACCGCTGAAAAACTCTATAAACATGTTGAGAATTGCGTAAGAATAAATGATACTGCAATCAGAATGCCGGAGGAGAGCAAAAATATTTTGGAATTCAAGAACCATAAGAACAAAGAGAAAGCTCCATTCATGGTATATGCTGATTTGGAATCTGTTTTGATGGAAACTGATGATTTTAAGAAGCCTCAGGTCCACGTTTCAGCTGCTGTAGAATACTTTATGAAATGTTCATATGACGATTCTCTTTTTTTTTATCGCTCATCCCGAAGGCAGGACTGTATGGCGTGGTTCGCTGATAAGCTCAACCAGTTGGCTGAGGATATGTCTACGGTGTTTTTGTGTCCATACAACATCGACATGACCGCTGAGCAGGAAGTTGAGTTTCGAAGAGCTGAACTCCGCCACATTTGTGAATAACCTTTTGAACCTGATGATGAAAAAGTTCATGACAATACGCATCTCATTCCAGAAATAATCATAGGTCCAGCGATTGAGAGCTGTGATATTCTCGGTACCAGGACAGCCATGTGGTGCCTGTTGTGTTCCACAATCTGAGTGGATATGATGCAAATTTCATCATTGAGGATATAGCATCTAGAATGCAGGGTTGAGTTGATTCGTTGTCAATCACCAAAGAAAAATATATTTCCTTCACCAAATACAATGAAGATTCACGAATAGGCTTCCGCTTCATTGATAGCTTTCGATTCATGAATTCTTCTCTGGATATGTTGTTATCATATTTAACAGAATTTTTGAACTTGATGTCTCAATTTTCTAAAGGGCGGCAAGTTTGAAGCAATGCAATTTTCTCGCAATTTTCTCATTTTATTGCAAGTCGCCGTACATTGAGATATTTCTGTCATATTTTCCCGTTCCTATTCACTATTTTCAGGTTTTTAGAGCCTTCAATGTACTTTTTGAGGTTATTCGACGTTTCAGGCCACGTTATGGAGTAAATTTGTATTTCATCAAGATGCTACGATGAATATTACTAAAATTTTACTAAACTTGTCTTGAAATTGCAGTAAAAATAGGACTGGTTCTATCACGAAACTTGCATGAAACTTGCCGTGAAATATCATAGACGCATGCGCATTGTTCGATTCAAAATTGCATTGCATCGAACTTGCTGGTGAATAGCATAATGTACGGCGCCCTTAACATCATCGAAGATCAGCTCCAGCTTCTTACTAAGAAAGGTGAAATGCCGTATGACTATATCGACTCGTTTCAACGCTTCAACGAGACGCAGCTACCACCAATTGATGCTTTCTTCAACAAACTAAACGGAAAACCCTGTCCACGCAGACATTTTCTGAGAGCCAATTTTGTGTGGAATGAGTTCAATTGTCAAGACTTATGTTGACATCTACATGAAGACTGATATCATGTTGTTGACCGATGTTTTCGAAAAATTCCGAACCAGCTGCCTCAGAACTTACAATCTGAACCCTGCACACTATTACACCCTACCAGGATTCACTTGGGATGCTATGCTGTATGAAACCTGCTAAGAACTAGAGCTGCTCACGAATGTGGATATGTTCCTGTTTGTTGAACGACGAATTCGTGGAGGTCTCAGCCAAATTTGTTCGAAACGAAGAGCTAGGGCAAACAACAAGTTCATGCCTGCATATGATTCATCGAAGCCTGTCTTATATTCAATGTACTTCGACGTTAACAACCAGTACGGTTGGGCTATGTCTCAGGAATTGCCATATAGAGGATTTGAATGAGCCGACACTAATCTTGATGTTACAACCGTTGCTGATGATGCTTTAGAAGAATACTGCTCAGAACACATCAATCCGAAAACTATGAAACCTTCGACGAGATCTTCTCAACCCATCAAGCTGATGGCAACGCTGAATAATAAGGAGAAGTACATCATTCACTACCGAGCCCTCAAACAAGCGCTGGAGCATGGGTTGGTACTGACGAAAATTCATCGTGTGCTCGAATTTCAGCAATCTACATGGCTCAAATCATATATTAATCTAAATACGAGTTTTAGAAAGGCTGCTAAAAAGAATTCGGGGATAATTTATTCAAGTTGATGAATGACGCTGTCTTTGGGAAGACTTTAGAAAACATCCGGAAGAGAATTGAAGCTTCTAACGAAATGGGAAGGAAGATATAGCGCTGAAGCATGGACTTCAAAGCCAGAGTTCAAGAACTGTACTATATTCAACGAGAATTTAGTTGCTGTTGAGCTGAAAAAACTTCGAGTATATCTCAATAGGCACATTTACGTTGGTCGAGTTATTCTCGATTTAACCGAAACAATTATATATGGCTTCCATTACGATTATATGGTGAAAAAAATTGGTGATGATTGTTCTGCTTGCTACACCGACACAGACTCCCCCATCTATGAGCTCCATGAAAATCCGTATGAAGTTATGAGGCGAGATTGCCACACCCACTTCGATACGTCTTACTATCCTGAAGATAATATTCATGGAATTCCTCAGGAGGACAAGGAGGTTCTAGGAATGATGAAAGATGAGAATTGTTCTGTTATAATGATGAAATATGTAGGTCTACGATCAAAATTATTTCCTACAAAGGTGCTGGTAACTGATGATGATTTCACGAAGAAGAGGGCAAAGTTACGGGAGGGAGATTATGATGAGGACGAGAATAATAATATTATATTAAATATGGGTGTTGCAAAGAAAGCGGGAGGCGTGAAATCGTCTGTTGTTGAAACAGCTATCACTTTCGACTGTCTGGAAACACACGAGCATAAGAGGGTTTCTCAAATTCTGATAAGAGCGAAAAAGCACCAGGTTCATTCCATGATTCAAGAAGAAATCTCTTTCAGTTCAGAAGATGACAAGAGGTATATTGTACCAGGATCCTGCGAAACTCTTCCATGGGGGCACTATAGTATAATGGAGACTTGAAACGTCAACTGCTTATTATAGTTTATATTATATGTATATATGTGCTTCACCTTTTATCTTGTACCAATATATTTTCGAAAATCGTATTGAGTGTAATTTATACATCCTGGGTTAGCTATAATGAATAGTCCTGATGATAATTAAGTAAATAATAATAATAATAATAATAATAATAATAATAATAAATTTTATTCAATAAGTATCTACACAACATTAGTTACATGATGTATTACCATGCGTGCTTGTTATACATCTAGTAATACTCATTGAAAAAGACCACATTCAATGCCATAAAGCAATCAGTGATAATACAATCAAAGATTGAAATATGACCTTGTTCTTCCACATGGCCTTGAAAAATCCTAAGAGCTAAGATCCTATAAACTAAAATAACCTAGGTATGTATTATGTGAAGTACTTATATAGTTGAAAGCATGCGCAATGATTTCTGCGGATAGATTTCTATTTATCTGTACAGAGTAACAGAAGTTTCTTTAATTCGGATACCATAGATCTAAATTAGATCTATGCGGATACTATATATATTATACGAAATTATTTTCATATTAAATTTTCTATTCTATCAGGATATGAATATGTTTTATATTTTAAAATCAATAATAAAATCGTCTTCCATTAGCAGACATTTCACTTTTTTTTTGAACTGATTCATATCACAACATTTTATTTTTCTTGGCAGAGCATTCATAACCTTACAAATTACGTACGAGAATGAACTTTTGAATAGGGATGTTTTGTGTTTAGGTATCGTCAGAAAGTCTTTGTGGCGGATGTAAATGCTATGTACGTCTGCACGTAGTTTTAGTTTACGGTATAAGTATATCGGTGTTTTAAGTTTAATGACATTATGAAACAAACAACTACCATGAAAGAATCTCCGTTTTTTGATGCTCAACCACTTCAGGTCAGCAAGTTTGTGTGAAATATGTGAACGTCTTCTCATATTGAAAATTAATCTGAGGCAAAAGTTCTGGATCTTTTGTAATCGGTTTTCACTCTGTTTTGTTAAACATGGCCCGTAGATGATATCGGCGAAATTAAGGTGTGATAATACAAGAGATTCGCATAAAGTTGTTTTAGTTTGTAAGTTGAGTAATTTTCTGTTCGCAAAAATGAGCTTTAGGCTTCCATAAGCTCTTTGAATTATACTATTTACGTGCATATCGAATCTCAAGTTAGTGTCAAGAAGAAGTCCAAGATTTTTTGCAATTGTGGTCGTAGGTATAATATTGTTATTTATGTGTATTTTCAATTTATGATTACACCGATCCCTCATAACTTTGGGGCCGAATAACATTACTTGGGACTTACTTGGATTGAGAGACAGGCAGTATTGAGTTGACATTTTAGAGAGGGCTTCAAGTTCAGAGTTGATGATTTCATTTGCTAGCTCAATGCTTGATTCATCAAAGGACATATATATCTGTGTGTCGTCAGCATAAAAGTGACTTTTACAAAGGCTCAGGCTATCTCGGAAGGAAGATGTGTATATGGTGAATAGTAACGGCCCTAGGATAGATCCCTGAGGCACACCACAAGTAATATTGAGTTTTGTCGACTTTTTGTTTTTATACTTAACAATTTGTGATCTATTGGTCAAGTAACTTCCCATCAGAGATATGGCAGATTCGTCGAAACCAGTATAATGGAGTCTGGCTAGCAAAATACGATGATTTATTAGATCAAATGCTTTGGAATAATCTAAAAGTACTAGCGTAGTAAGTTGATTTTTGTCAGTGGCGGAGAGAATATCATCAACAACGGTGAGCAGAGCTGTAGTACAGCTATGTTTCTGTCTAAATCCTGATTGGTTATCAGGGAGTAGGTTGTTATTATTCAAGTGCACCTTGATTTGTTCATGTAATACTTTTTCGTGAACTTTGAAAGGGAAACACAAAATACTGATGGGGCGGAGCTGAGAAAGTTCAGTTGGGGTTTTGATTTTTGGCAAAGGTAATACATATGAAGTTTTCCACTGATGAGGAAATATCCCTTTTTTTATGGAGAAATTAATGATGTGAGTGATGTGAGAAATTATATGAGGACAACAATGAAGTAGCATATTGAGGCTGATTTCATCAACACCAATTGCATTCGATTTTAATGACAAAAGTGCTCTATAAATCGTATTTTCATCGGCAATGTTGAAGCTGAAATTCGTAACATTCAATTTTCGAGTGTTTTCTAGGAGATTAGTCAATTCTTCATCTGGAGGAGACTGCGATTGACTCACAAAATGGTCGTTAATTTTATTCACATCTGCCAGATTTGCAGGAAGATCTGCACTGCACTTTTTTGAATAAATATTAAGATTATTCAGTTCACGATAGAGATGTTTAGTGTTTTTATTTTTATTGAGTGAATAGTTGAGATAAGCTCTCTTCTCGTTACGAATTGATGTATTAGTAAAATTTCTTAATTCCTTATAATAATCCCAGTGAACCGTGTTTTTGGTTCTTCTGTATCTTTGAAGAGCTTTGTCTCTGAGTTTCATGAGAAGTTTGACATTATTAGTTATCCATGGGTTGTATTTCTTATATCGATTCAACGTGATTTGGGTCACAGGTGCATGATTGTCGAATAATTCAATTAAAACTTCATTGAAGGAAGTAAGTTTGGATTCCAAATCATCAACGTTATAAATATTATCGAAATGCGCTCTATGGAGATCATGGTTAAAAGCTTCAGTATTGATTTTCTTCAAGCTTCTTATTGATAGTGTATCCTTATATTCTTTTATCATATAGTTGAGTTTCAATGAAACAGGGTTATGATCTGATATGTTCGTTTTTGTGTGAACACTGCATGAATCAACATCGACTGATTCTGAGCATATAAATAAATCCAAAAGTGTTGATGAATTGCGGAAAGTTCTGGTTGGTGACTCTACAGCTTGAATTAGTACAAATGAACTCAAAACATTGTTGAGCAACCGTGGGGCAGGGGAATTAATTAACGACATATCAATATTTAAATCTCCGGAGCATATCAACTGATCGTGTGTAGCATACATATGCCCTACACAATCTTCAAATTCGTTGAGAAATATATTAACGTTTAGTTTGGGAGGTCTATAAATTACTCCAATTGCAGTTGAGGTATCATTCATGTGAATTCTAAGCCATAACTGCTCAACACCAGAGATTGTGATTGTGTCATTGATTTTAACAGAAAGAAAATTATTTTTCACGTACATAGCAACACCTCCGCCTCTGTCGATACGATCACACCTGTATAACTTATAGTTATTCAATGATATTAAATCATCTGAAATATTAGTATTTAACCAGGTTTCAGTTCAACATATGATGTCAGGATCGCTGTCATGAACAAATTCTTTGAGTTCGCCCAAATGCGGTACAAGAGATCTAATATTTAGTTGACAAAGGGTAAGATTTTTAGTCATTTTACAACAAAAAAAAAAAAAAAGCAGATACGAAAGCGAGTAGTAAGTTAACTTATTTGAAGTGTGATACTATATACAGGGAGAAATAAGATGATGCATTAATCAATATAAGAGAACAATTTGAATAACTAAGACTTCTGGTGCGCTCTCTGGGTATATCTAGCTGCTCTTCCACTCTTGTCGCTTGATACAGAATCAGTTCTGATAAGTTTTTTCTTTTCTTTTTCCTGTCCTTGATTAGCGGCTGTTGAGTTGGGTTTCTTCTTATTCTCTTCTTCTTCTTTGGGCAATGAGATTGATTCAGTGAAGAAGAACTCTCCGGTGGCCTGGACGCTATCCAATAAAGATAATGCCCTGGCCTCATCCAGTAGGTTTGAGTTATTAGGAGTTTCAGGTGCACTATTCGATATTAATTTTCTAGTTTTAGGACTGCTCACTTTTCCATTCTCATCAAATTATTTCAACTGGTTGACCGTGTAAGTGTCACCATTAATCATCAAGGTTTTGCCTTTTATTTGTGCGTTAAGTTTCTTTGCTCTTGCGTCATTGCGATGTTTCAGCAATATTTTTTGATCATCTCTGTCCTCCTTGCAAAGATCTTGTGCAATGTAAATCCCTTTTCCTTTGAGTTCATTAGAATTGTGAATGACGAGTTCTTTTATAAGGTATCGAGTGAATTCAATTTTTATTGGAGGTATAGGTTTCTCACTTCTCAGCTGATAAATGTTACTTATATCATTTTCGGTTAGTTCTATTTCGAGTAGTTCATTCAGTTTAATAACTGTATGAGATAACAAATCGGTAGTATGCCTGATTTCGAGACCAAACACTAGAATATTGTTTTTTCTAACGAATTTTTGGAAACCTCTGCAGCTGTTTTCTAATTCAGTATTTTTCTTTTCTAATTCAGTGATTTTTGTTGCCTGTACATCCAACTTTTGTAATAGTTTTTGGTTTTCTTGTCGTATCTCCTGTTTGATTTCTTCTTTGTTTTTGTTCCCCACGTCCTCAATCCTTCTTAATATTGTATCTAGGACTTCAGGGTTCATAATTCTTTCGAAGCAGTATGGTACAGACTTCCTCGGATACTTGTTAAGAATTGAAGGCTATCACCTGTACTAATGTTCGGTGGTCGATATACGATAAAGTTTTTACTAGCAAAAACCGTCTTGATACCGAAGGCCGTCTAGAGCGTATCGATGATATTATGTCGATTGTATATAGTGGTAATGCAAGATTTGCTCAGTACACTGCCAACTATTTCAAATGGTCCTCTGATATTTAGGTGTGATAACCACTCACCTGGTGGTGGTGAAAATTTCACAGTATTGGGGGTGATACTTCACAGGCAAAACACAAATTTAACGGAGATTTGTTAAAACGTGACTGTATTCACTGACTTCACTCACATATGTCACAATAAATAACACATAAATAACAATTTGTTATTGATGGGTGTTTTGACTGCTGGTTGCAAGTATATTTCTAACGTTCCATGCTTTCTGACTTCACATTCTGCGATTTTTTTGAGCTGATCACATGATCTAAATGGACTCGAAATAGTAAGATTCGATTTGAACTCATGAGTTGGTTTCAGAGTTTTTTCTCCATTCTGTATGATGAAGGATCTTGGACTCAGCCTGTTTTTATTTGACTTAGGATTTTTCATTCGCCTCCATCTTTTCATTGTATCTTACTTTGCGGTTGATTGATGCTCGATTTTTGGTCAGTCCGCTCGCCGACTCCGATGACTTCGAGGCTGACGACCATTTTCGGTATTTTAGACCTCAACTTTTCTTATGAAGATCTACATTGGTGAAGTGGTCGGAATGAGGCGATGCTCTTCTAGTTTATTTACTTCTAGTATTTTCTGAATCAAAATAACGCTTATAACAGGAAGAACAAGGAACTTCGACTTCGAATATGTTTACACTTTGGCTCTGAATTCTGGCATCTGACATCCCTACAGTTGAATCAGATTCGATCGCACGGACCATATAGGAAGACTTTGAAAGACATATAACGAGATTAGTAGGCGAGTAAGGATACTTCGTCAACATCAGTCTGCGCACTGTATCTCTGTATTCTATCATCGCACATGGATGATTTCGAAGCATATCAGTTCGCAACGATCATATAAGTCGACATCGAAGCGATTATAACGCACACAACAGGCAGAACAAGAAATTCTGACTTCGACTATGTTCACACTGTATCTTCACATTCTAGAATCTGACATGCCTACAGCTATAGTAAATACGATCACAATGACCATATAATATGACTCCGAAAAACATATAACGAGAACAATAGGCAAGCAAAGATACTTCGACAACATCAGTCTGCACACTTTATCTCTGTATTTCATCATGTCACATGGATACCTCTGGAGCATATCAGTTCGCATCGATCAAATGAGACGACAGCAAAACGGGAATAACGCACAGAACAGGCAGAACAAGAAACTTAGATTTCGAGTACGTTCACACTGTAACTTTGCATTCTAGCATCTGACATGCCTACAGATATAGCAGAAACCATCGCACTGACCATATAGGACGACTTCGAAGGACATATAACGATAACAATAGGCAAGTGAAGATACTTCGACAACATCAGTCCGCACACTGCATCTCTGTATTCTATTATTTTACATGGATACCTCTGGAGCATATAAGTTCGCAACGATTATATGAGACGACATCGAAGTGGGAATAACGCACACAACAGGCAGAACAAGAAACTCCGACCCCGACTATGCTTACACTGTAACTCCGCATTCTAGCATTTGACATTCCTAAAGCTATAGCAGATACGATCGCACTGACCAAATAAAACGACTCCGGAAGACATATAACAAGATATTGTTCTCGTTATATGTCCTCCGGAGTCCTCCGGCAAGTGAAGATACTTCGACGTCTGCACACTGTATCTCTGTATCCTAACTTCTCACATGAATACCTTTGGAGCATGTTAGTTCGCAACGATCATATGAGACGACATCAAATCGGGTGTAACGCACACAACAGACAGAACAAGAAACTTCGGCTATGTTCACACTGTGACTCTGAATTCAACGCATCTAACATGCCCACATTCATTGCAGATGCGATCGCACTGACCATATAAGACGACTTTGAAGGACTTATAACGAGAACAATAGGCAAGTGGAGATACTTCGACAACATCAGTTCGCATACTGTATCTCTGTATTCTATCATCTCACATGGATACCTCTGGAGCATATAAGTTCGCAACGATTATATAAGACGACATCGAAGCATGAATAATGCAAACAACAGGCAGAACAAGAAACTTCGACACCGACTATGCTTACACTGTAACTCCGCATTCTAGCATTTGACATGCCTAAAGCTATGGTAGATACGATCGCACTGACCGAATAAGACGACTTCGAAAGACATATAACGGGAACAATAGGCAAGTGAAGATACTTCGACAACATCAGTCTGCACACTTTATCTCTGTATTTTATCATCTCTCATGGATACCTCTGGAGCATATCAGTTCGCATCGATCAAATGAGACGACAACAAAACGGGAATAACGCACAGAACAGGCAGAACAAGAAACTTCGACACCGACTATGCTTACACTGTAACTCCGCATTCTAGCATTTGACATGCCTACAGCTATGGTAGATACGATCGCACTGACCGAATAAGACGACTTCGAAAGACATATAACGGGAACAATAGGCAAGTGAAGATACTTCGACAACATCAGTCTGCACACTTTATCTCTGTATTTTATCATCTCTCATGGATACCTCTGGAGCATATCAGTTCGCATCGATCGAATGAGACGACAACAAAACGGGAATAACGCACAGAACAGGCAGAACAAGAAACTTCGACACCGACTATGCTTACACTGTAACTCCGCATTCTAGCATTTGACATGCCTACAGCTATGGTAGATACGATCGCACTGACCGAATAAGACGACTTCGAAAGACATATAACGGGAACAAAAGGCAAGTGAAGATACTTCGACAACATCAGTCTGCACACTTTATCTCTGTATTTTATCATCTCACATGAATACGTCTGGAGCATATCAGTTCGCATCGATCAAATGAGACGATAACAAAACGGGAATAACGCACAAAACAGGCAGAACAAGAAACTTCGACACCGACTATGCTTACACTGTAACTCCGCATTCTAGCATTTGACATGCCTACAGCTATGGTAGATACGATCGCACTGACCGAATGAGACGACTTCGAAAGACATATAACGGGAACAATAGGCAAGTGAAGATACTTCGACAACATCAGTCTGCACACTGTATCTCTGTATTTCAACATCTCACATGAATACCTTTGGAGCATGGTAGCAACGATCATATGAAACGACATCAAAACGGGTATAACGCATACAACAGGAAGAACGAGAAACTTTGACTATTTTGACACTGTTGCTCTGAATTCTGACATCTGACATGCCTACAGTTGAAACATATACGATGGCACTGACCATATAGAGAGTCTTTGAAGGACATATAACGAGAATAATAGGCGAGTGAATATACTTCGACAACATCAGTCTGCGCCCTGTACCTCTGTTTTGTATCATCTCACATGGGTGCCTTCGGAGCATATAGGTTCGCAAAGATCATATGAAACGGCATCGAAGCAGGCGTAACTCACACAACAGGAAAAACAAGGAATATCAAATTTTACTATGTTCACACTGTGACTCTGAATTCTTGCATTTGACATGCCTACAGTTGAAGCAGATACGATCGCACTGACCATATTAGACGACTCCGCAGGACATATAATGAGAACAATAGACAAGTGGTGATACTCCGACAACATCAGTCTGCACACTATATCTCTGTATTCTAACTTCTCACATGAATACCATTGGAGCATTTTAGTTCGCAATGATCATATAAGACATCGAAGTGGGTATAACGCACACAACAGGCAGAACAAGAAACTTCGACTCCGACTATGTTCACACTGTAACTCTGCATTCTAGCATCTGACATGCCTACAGCTATAGCAGATACGATCGCACTGACCATATAAGACGACTTCAAACGACATATCACGGGAACAATAGGCAAGTGAAGATACTTCGACATCAGTCTGCACACTGTATCTCTGGATTCTATCATCTCACATGGATACTTTTGGAGCATATCAGTTCGCAACGATCCTATGAGACGACATCGAAGCGGGTATAACGCACACAACAGGCAGAACAAGAAACTTCAACTCCGACTTACACTGTTACTTTGCATTCTAGCATCTGACATGCCTACAGTTATTGCAGATGCCATCGTTCTGACCAAATGAGACGACTCTGAAGGACTTATAACAAGAACGATAGGCAAGTGAAGATACTTCGACATCAGTCTGCACACTGTATCACTGTATTCTAACATCTCACATGAATACCTTTGGAGCATGGTAGTCCGCAACGATCATATGTGACGACATCAAATCGAGTATAACGCACACAACAGGCAGAACAAGAAACTCCGACTCCGACTATGTTTAAACTGTTACTTTGCATTCTAGCATCTGATATGCCTACAGATATTGCGGTTGCGATCGTTCTGATCATATAAGACGACATTGAAGGACTTATAATGAGAACAATAGGCAAGTGAAGATACTTCGACAACATCAGTCCGCACACTGTATCTCTGTATTCTATCATCTCTCTTGGATACCTTCGGAGCATATCAGTACGCATCGATCATATGAGACTACATCAAAACGAGTATAATGAATACAACAGGGAGAACAAAAAAACTTTGACTTCGACTATGTTTAGACTGTGGCTCTGAATTCTAGCATCTGACATGCCTACAGTTGAAACAGATACGATCGCACTGACCATATAAAAAGACTTTGAAGGACATATAACAAGATCAATAGTCAAGTGGGGATACTTCGACAACATCAGTCTGCACACTTTATCTCTGTATTCTATCATCTCACATGGATACTTTCGAAGCATATTAATTCGCAACGATCATATAGGACGACATCGAAGCGGTTATAACGCACACAACAGGCAGAACAAGAAACTCTGGCTTCGACTATGATCATACTATAACTTTACATTCTTAAAACTGACATGCCTACAGCTATAGTGAATACGATCGCACTGACCATATAAGATGATTTCCAAGGACATATAACGAGAACAATAAGCAAGTGAAGAATCTTCGACCACATCAGTCTGCACACTGTATCTCTGTATTCTATCATCTCACATGGATACCTCTGGAGCATATAAGTTCGCATCGATCATATAAGACGACATCAAAACGGGTAAAACGCACTCAATAGGCAGAACAAGAAACTTCGACCTTGACTATGTATACACTGTAACTTTGCATTTTAGCATCTGACATGCCTACAGTTATAGCAGATACGATCGCACAGACCATGGAGAACGACATCAAAGGACATAGAACAAGAACAATAGGCAAAAGGAGATACATCGACAACATCAGTCTGCACATTGTATCTCTGTATTCTATCATCTCACATAGAAACCTCTGGAGCATATATGTTCGCAACGATCATATGAGACCATATCGAAGCGGGTATCACGCACACAACGGGCAGAACAAGAAACTTCGACTCCGACTATGTTAACACTGTAATTCCGCATTCTAGCATCTGACATGCCTACACCTATAGCAGATACGATCACACTGACCATATCAGACGGTTTCGAAGGACATATAACGAGAACAATAGGCAAGTGAAGATACTTCGACAACATCAGTCTGCACACTGTTTCTCTGTATTTCATCTTCTCACATGGATACCTTTGGAGCATGGTAGATCGCAACGATCATATGAGATGACATCGAATCAAGTAAAACGCACACAACAGGCAGATCAGGAAACTTCGATTTCGACTATGTTCACACTGTAACTTTGCATTCTAGCATGCCTACAGTTATAGCAGATACGATCGCATACGATCTATCATCTCACATGGATACCTCTGGAGCATATCAGTTCGCAACGATCATTTGAGACGACATCGAAACGGGAATAACGCACACAACAGGCAGAACAAGAAACTTTGACTCCGACTTGGTTCACACTGTGGCTCTGAATTCTAGTATCTGACATGCCTAAAGCTATAGCTATATGAGATGATTTCGAAGGACATATAACGAGAACAATAGGCAAGTGAAGATACTTCGACATCAGTCTGCACACTGTATCTCTGTATTCTATCATCTCACATGGATACCTTTGGAGCACATCAGTTCGCAATGATCTTTCAAGACGACATCAAGGCGGGTATAACGCACACAACAGGCAGAACAAGAAACTTCAACTCCGACTTTATTCACACTGTAACTCTGCATTCTAGTATCTGACATGCCTACAGCTATAGCAGATACGATCGCACTGACCATATAAAACGACTTCGAAAAACATATAACGAGAACAATAGGCCAGTGAAGATACTTCGACATCAGTCTGCACAATGTATCACTGTATTCTATCATCTCACATGGAAACCTTTGGAGCATGGTAGTTCGCAACGATCATATGAGACGACATCAAAACGGATATAACGCACACAACAGGCAGGACAAGAAACTTCGACTTCGACTATGTTCACACCGTAACTTTGCATTCTAGCATCTGACATGCCTACAGTTATAGCAGATACGATCGGCATGACCATATAAGACGACTTTGGAGGACTTATAACAAGAACAATAGGCAAGTGAAGATACTTAGACAACATCAGTTCGAACACTGTATATCTGTATTCTATCATCTCACATACATACCTTTGGAGCATATCAGTTCGCAACGATCATATGAGACGACATCAAGACGGGAATAACGCACACAACAGGCAGAACAAGAAACTTCGACTTCGACTCTGTTCACACTGTGGCTCTGAATTCTAGCATCTGACATGCCTACAGTTGGAACAGATACGATCGCACTGACCATATAGAAAGACTCTGAGGGACATATAACGAGATTAATAGGCAAGCGAGGATACTTCGACAACATAGTCTGCACACTGTATCTCTGATTCTATCATCTCATATGAATACTTCCGAAGCATATTTCTTCAAAACGATCATATAAGTCGACATCGAAGCGGTTATAACGCACACAACAGTCAGAACAAGAAACCTCGACTCCGACTATGTTTACACTGTAACTTCACATTTTAGAATATGACATGCCGACAGCAAATATAGATACGATCGCACTGACCATATAAGATGACTTCGAAGGACATATAACGAGAACAATAGGCAAGTGAACATACTTCGACAACATCAGTCTGCACACTGTTTCTCTGTATTTTATCATCTCACATGGATACCTTTGAAGCATGGTAGATCGCAACGATCATATGAGTTGACATCGAATCAAGTATAACGCACACAACAGGCAGATCAGGAAACTTCGATTCCGACTATGTTTACACTGTAACTTTGCATTGCACCATGCCTACAGTTATAGCAGATACGATCGCACTGACCATTGTAACTTCCTTTTTATATTCGATAATATCAGAAGGGGTTTGTGTAGCTTTCATTGCTCTTGCCTTTGGGCTGCTCAGAATTGATACGGGAGGGTCGGGGTAAGGATCTTCGTCTGGTGTGAGAATTCCCTTTATTGGCCGATTTATCAGAAAATTGAGCTAATACCTCTTGGATGAGATAAGTTAATTACAAGGTTATTATTCAAGATAAGATATGTTAGTTAAGTTATATTGAGATAGGTCAAGAAACGTTAAATTTTTGTGGGCACCAGGACCTTTTTTACAAAAAAAGAATTCCTTAAGAAGAAAATCACTTGGGAAACAGAAATTCTCACCTCAGACGGAATAAATGTTCTCTAATAAAATAAATAAATCCGAATCATACTAATATTATATTTACAAAAAAACTCGAATGATCGATTCCTGTAGGTACAACAAGAAATTATTATTCACAATTGACTATTATTCCACTTGATCAAAATGATTCAGATTATATTCCTGGATAAAAAAATGAATTACGACGATCAACTACTATCCATGATCGATTTCTGCACAACAACAAAAAATACTGTTTTACAATTGACTATGTCACTCAATCAAGATAATGATTGTCAAATTATATTTCTGGATAAAAAATATGAATTACGATGATCAACTACTATTCAATATTATTGATTAAGGAATTTTAATGAATTTGTCTCACAGGAAAATTTCACTCTTTTGGTATGCAGTTTTCTTTTGTCTGGGACAGCTGCCTTATTGATATGACCTCCTCAAAGTGAGACTTACTCTTTCCCAGCCCTCAGGTATATATTGGCCCACCTTTGATCTGCTGACGATTTCTTAGTGTTCAGGATCTGTAGTTGTAGCTTTAAAGGCCTCCTCACATTTCTGAGTCGGGCTTCAGCTGAGGTGAGTGCTCCAGCTTGTGATATGGCTCATGGACAATTTCAGTCTCCAACTTTGCTTCATTCCGGAATGGAGTATTCTTGAAATTCCTGTACAGACAATATCTACAGCAGTATGTGCACTACCACAGAGTAAGGAAGAAATACAATCAGAACCATCTGGTTTAGAATAGGTACAAATTCATTCAATACTTTAATCAATGATTAACAAAATAAATACTCAAAATGAGTAGATTTATCTGCTTCTGGTTTGAAGATAATCGAAAAGTAAAAATGATCGTGAATCTCTCTGGATCTTCGATCCATATGTCAAAAAAAATATATATATATATGTTATACAACAATTGCCTTCATCAATGTGAAAATCAATTTGAGAATAAAGTGGATTAATCCAGTTATGACAACAACAAAAAAAATATAATTTTTTTTTCAATAATACTGTATGTATAACTGAGAATTCGAAACATGGACTCCGACTTTGGTGCAACAGTATGTATGAATCTTCAAATCTTTAGAAAAGTACTTAGAATAGTCACTCTGACTACTTCTGGTGAAATCTTCCATTAATGATCAACCATGTAATGCTGAAATTCAAAAGATGATTTTTATTCTGAAACTATCTGAGAAAGTCCAAAATTCCCAAAAGGGAAAAAAAATGAGAGTCTCATTTCATGACTAGAGCCAGAAAACACATCAGTACCCTTTCTGAAAGCAAATGAAAGATAATGGAAAGGTGGCCTTCGTGTCTATAGGTAATTTAAAATGAGGAACAAGATATTTACTGCTGATTATTCGTCAGTTTGTCTGCTTTCTGCCAGATAACAAAGATAAGTGAAAAGTTAATACAGAAGAAATACTTTGCACATGCTCAACGAGCGATATTACAAGAGGAGAGAAGGAAACACTCTGGTAACCAAAATTTCGAGTGAGAAATAAAGTACAGGTGAGATTACTTTCTGTAAGGAAATAAATGCATCACTCACCTGAACTCAGATTCCTCGAAGGTCTCGGCCACCAATGATTCCTTTTATCCTTGTCCTTGATCAATCACGTTCCAGATGTAGATATGGCTAACTGGGTACGTTTTCAGAATGTGTTCCAGAACATCTCAAATTCAGTTTTCTCTCAATATTCTGGGACCACTTCCGAATAAATTCCAAGTCTCCAGGTCAACCTACAAAAAAACTAGGCAGGAAATGTGCTTTGACAATTTTCTTCTTGAACTTCTTCACTTGTGTGAAAGGAAATGAAATCGTAGATACGAAATTTGCATATTTTTATGGCAAATTTCTGGAAGATAAATTCAATTCATTTACTACAATGATTGAGAAGATGAGATAAGATACATTCCGAGAGATCGAGACAAAAAGGAAGTGTACGGCTTCCTCTGAAAAAAAAAACACACAAAATGGCGTGGGCTCAACCACTTTCTAGGTAATTTCTATTTACCTATATAATTTCCTGGAAGTAAATAATTGTAATAGCAATTGAAGGAAGAAAGCAGGCAAGATGATGATACTCAGAGATAACAAAGTTAAAGCCAGATAATGTGAAAAACCTCACCTTTCCATTTGCCTTCAGATAAGATCTTCACACAGAGGTGACCGCGATGTTTTCTCGCTGGTCGTCCGGTCGCAAGAGAGCTTTCGAGAACCGGTCCTAATTCCGTATCGCACTCCCGATTTTTCGAAAAGAGAGAGATAAACTCTTTCATTGCACTAGTTGAAGCTGGACACATACACGTATGGTCACAAATTTCGCCAACAGAGCACAGCGACTCTCCGAGCAAGGTGATCATGGGCGTAGCAATCAATGGGGCAGAATGGGTAATCACGGTAAAAGTGACGGATCGTGAAACATTCCGTTACACCCTTCTCCTTCTCAGATAGAAAAATTTTTGAAACCTACGTTGAAGAAAATTTTTCCCAAAGACTACGTCCACTGGGAACACTCTTAGAGATATCAAGAGCTAGCAACTCGTACATGAACTTCCGTGGCTGAAACAACAAAGGTTTATAACTTCAGAATTCACTCTCAGAATAATCCGACCAGACATGATGATCCTCACCAGTACCAGAATCTCAAAACTGAAGCTGCAAAAATGCTATCTATGATGCATACATACATAGTCAGGAATAACCTAACTTAAATAAATGGTAGGCCGAAAATAAAATGTAAATTTTGATTCAGGGCAAAGCCGAATCAACTGAGCCCAAGAATCCACCATAAACCCTAATGAGACAAGTCCTCATCAACCTGAAATAATGCTCGAGTGGCATTAGAGAAAAAAAATTAGTACGCAAAAAATATTTGGGAGTGTTCCTATTCACACAGGATCTGGTCTTCCTGAAAGGAATACTTCTCGCAAGCGAGAGAGTAGCACTGTCAGAATCCCCACACATTGGATCCGCCTTAGCATGATCCAACACTTGGACATCTCTCCAGCACAACCACATCATCAAATGGCATGACGACCCCCATCAACACCACACAATGACCTAATCCTGAGCTTCCAAGGTCCCTACAGACAAAAAAAACTTTTTAAACCCAATTCTACATATCATAATCATTGTTGTGGCGGTAAATATAAATATCCGAAGATCAACGTGCCACAACAAGAATGAACAAAAAGTTCATAGAGAAAAGTGGAGCAGTAATTTGGACCATCACTGGTTACGACTGTCCAACATAACCAGTGGTAAGGAAAAGATACAGAGTTGTATAACAGCGATGTTACTGTCGTGATAAAATCACTAGTTGGGAACTTGTCCAGGTTCAGGTTTCCTTAGGAAAATCCAGGGATAACCAACTTTTACCCCAAAATAAGTTAATGGTGAAGGTAGGGATGAAAGATAAAGGATAAGATAAGATCAAGTAGAAAAATATTCTACTTCCTCTTGATCTGAACCACCAGACTCCATGGTTGCATCAGGTTTAATGTCCTTAACATGCCAATTGCCTTAATCTGCACAATTTCTATCTATCAAGTTATATACTGAGGGAGAAATAACTTTTTGTCCAATGCAAGGTATGTATTTAGGAGCTAACTTTGCAGAAAAGTGGTTTGCAGCCTTTGACAAGATATAATTCTTCTTCCAAACGTAGTCGCCTGCATGATATTGGACAGGGCGTCTTCTCAAGTTATACCTCTTAGCATTCTGAAAATAAGAGCGATAAAGTTTATTTCGAACTTCATCAAATAATGCAGGCATTTCTTGAGAATCTTCTAATTGATGGACCTTCTCCCCAATAGAAATGATGTTTTTGGCATTTTCCTGAATTTTGCCATGATAATCACCAGATATTGGAACATTCCTGGCAAACACTAGAAAAGAGGGAGGAAGTTGGGTTACATCATGTTTAGCAAGTCTAATGGCTTGTGCCACTTTATAGACTCCTTGATCCCAAGTTTTGTGATTCTCATGAACATAGCAACGAATAGCACCAACAGTGCTCTTATTGACTCGTTCGGTATGGTTGATCTGGGCATGATATTTTGCATTATACCAGATTTTTTGCACAGAATATTTGTCGATAAATGCCCCGAACTCCTTGCTAGTAAAAACTGTAGCATTGTCACAAGAGAAAATTTGGGGTACGCCAAATATGAGGAAAACTTGATTTTCAAGAAACTTAATAATGGATCTGGAAGTCACATTTGGCATTGCATGAACCAAGACGAATTTTGTAAACCAATCAACTACCACTAGCAGGTATTGGTTACCATTTTTGAATCTAGGATAATGTCCAAGGAGATCTGCAGAGATAAGTTGGAAAGGAAAGTTAATGTTCCGATAAGAACCCATCAAACCTGCTTGAGGCAAATTTGAGGATTTACTTGCAGCACAAAGTTTGCATTTCTTTACATACTTTTGCACGCTGATTCTTAAGTTAGGCCAATAATAAAGTTCACATACCCGTGCTAAGGTTTAAGATACCCCTAGGTGAGACGCAGTTTCATGATCATGAAACATGCTCAGAATTTCCGCACGATTGGCGGTAGGTACGACAATCTTCCAATCAGTACGATTTCCTTCAACACCTAGCTGACTGAAGACATGTTTGTAGAGTATGTTATTCCCCACACGGAATTATGGATACATGTCTGGTTCTTCCTGGACCTTCCTTATCATATCCAGATACCAATTATCAGGCTCAAGGGTAGATAAATCTAGAAGAGAAATTTCATAGGTGCGAGAAAGACAATCAGCAACCGAGTTAAGGAAACCTTTTGTGTGCTGAATAGTAAATTGATATTGTGACAACTTCACCATCCAGCGAGCTAATCTTGGAGATGGATTCTTCATATTATTCAACCAGACAAGTGAACTATGATCTGTTATGACTGTGAAGTGTTTACCTTCAACAAAATATCTGAACTTTTCGATACCATGGATGACAGCAAGAAGTTCTTTTTTTGTCGTGGTATACTTCTTCTGACATTTGTTCAGCATTTTACTGGTATACGCAATGGAATGTTCAGATCTATTTTCCTTTTGGAAGATAACAGCACCTACTCCTGTATCTGATGCATCACACATTATAAAGAAAGGTTTTGTGTGATCAGGACTAGCTTAAACAGGAGCAGTAGTCAAAGACTTCTTAATACTTCGAAATGCAACATCAGCCTCTGATGTCCAAACAATTGGTTGTCCTTTCTTGCGACCATGAAGTAAACTAGTGATTGGACTAGATGAGGAAGAAAAATCCTTTATGAACCGACGATAGTAGCTAACCAAACCAATAAGACATCTTATTTGGGTGGTGTTCTTAGGTACAGGGAAATACACAACCGCAGAAACCTTTTCTGGGTCTGTTCTGAGTCCATTTTCATCAACCAGAAAACCTAGAAATTTAAGGGACGGACGACAGAAATGACACTTGTCGAAATTGACAGTTAGATTTGCTTGTTTGAGCTTGAGATATACTTCCTCCAGAATTTCTACATGTTTTACAAAATTAGGAGTAGCAACAATGATGTCATCAGGGTAGTAGAAATAGTATGATTCAAGCGCAGGGCCAATAACCTAGTCCATCAACCGACACATCGTTTGAGACGCGCAAACTAATCCGAACGGCATTGTTACGAACTCAAAAAGACCTTTTCCCTGTACAGCGAAAGCTGTCTTTGGACGAGGAGATTCTTCCAAAGGAATTTGAGCGAAAGCTTGCTTTAAATCAATAGTAGATATGAACGTTGCGTCTCGCATTTTGTTCAAGATAGTGTCAATTAAAGGCGCAGGATATGCATCCTTATTGACAGTCAGCTCATTTAGCTTTCGACCATCAAAACAAACACGGAAGTCACCATTTGACTTCTTCACCAACCAAAGGGGACTACACCAACTACTCTGTGACGGTTGAATTACTCCCATCTGGAGCATCTCATCAACTTGCTTTTCCAAGTGAGATTGCATGGTGTGAGAAAGAGGATATTGCCTTTGTTTGCATGGCCTCGCGTCACCAGTATCGATTCGATGTGAGAGAAAATTTGTTCTGAGGACCGATTTCTTTGAAGAGAGTGACTACCTTTCTGAGTGACTCTTGTTCTTGATCATTCAGAGCAGAGACATCCTGAATAGTATTTACAGCAAAAATTGAAAGCAAGCTGGACTTGAATGAAGAATCTTCAAAACTAACTTCAACTCCGAAGGACTCCAGAAAATCAACACCCAGTATGAGGGTTTGAGTAATTGAAGGAATTACTAGAAACCCGAAGAGCTTCCTGACATTATTCAAGGTAAGAGGAATCGTTACATTGTTTGGAATTCGAATAAATAAGTGGACTGTATATTTTAACTTCGATAATCTTTTTGAAAGACAGTATATCTGACGTTATATTTTATTATTTCTTTTTTTCAACAACTTTTTTTTTCTTGTCTCTATGACATCCTAATATACAGTATCTTCTGAAGTAACTTTCTTAAACATACCAGCCGCCTTGAAAGCATCACTTTCAATCAGCATTCCATCAATTAACAAATATAACAAATGATCAAAAATTAGAAAGATCTCATGATCTCATTTTATTATAAAATGTCAATCGTCAAGTGGTAGAGCACACACTCGAGAAACGGATCTTTTCACGATGTTATTCTTCACCCTCACACTTATCACTCTGGTGATGTTGTCAGCACCTGGATGCAGCTCAGTAATCCTGCCAAGCTGCCAATTAAGAACTGGTACATTATCCTCCTTCAGCAGCACTAAAGTTCCCACCTTCAGGAATTGTGAAGAGTTTTGCTTCCACTTGGTCCTAGATTGTAATTCTGAGACATATTCCTTCTGCCAACGTGCCCAAAAATGTTGATACATTGCCTGCAGCCTTTGGAGACGATTCAAACGATTTTCTGGTACATCTATCACATTATGTTCGGGAATAGATACCAGGGATCTTCCAATCAGAAAATGTCCGGGTGTTAATGCAGAAACGTCTTCGGGGTCAGAGGATAGGGGAGATAGGGGTCTCGAATTTAAAACAGCCTCGATTTGAGCTAATGCTGTTGAAAATTCTTCATATGTTAATGATGCATTACCCATTACTCGTTTTAAATGATATTTACTACTTTTAATACCTGCCTCCCAAATGCCACCGAAGGTTGCAGATCTGGCAGGTATGAAGTGCCATTTTATACTTTCATTCATTAAAAAATCACCTACTCCATCAGAATTTGATTTGACAAATTGATACAATTGTTTGATTTCATTGTTGGCTCCAACAAAATTCGACCCATTATCGGAAAATATATTATTTGGTTTACCTCGTCGTGCAATGAACCGTTTGAATGTAGCTATAAATGACTCTGATGACAAATCTGATACTGCTTCTAAATGCACGGCCTTCGTGGACATGCAAATAAATAGGCACATATATACTTTGATTGATTTTGCTCCACGACCTTTACGATCTTTCAATATGAAAGGACCTGCGTAATCAACTCCAACATTTGAAAAAGGTAACGAAGGATTCACTCGAAATTCGGGTAAATTTCCCATTAGATAATCTACTGATTTTGGGTTAGTTTTGAAACAAATTATGCATTTTCGCACAATGCCCTTTGCCAAATTGCGACCTGATATAGGCCAATTATTCTCTCTTACATTATAAAGAAGAGCTTGTGCCCCACAATGTAAAAGTTTCTCGTGTCTGTCTATTAATATCAATTCTGTTAATCTATGTCGTGGAGGTAGCAGAATCGGATGTCTTTTATCGAAATGTTCATTAGAATTTTTGATTCTGCCACCTACTCTAATTAAACCGTCACTATCAAGGAATGGATTCAAACATAATATCTTGCTTTTTTTATGTAAAGCTTTTCTTTGACACAGATTCTGATGATCCACATAAAAATATTCTTGTTGTGCCAACTTCAATAATGTGTTCAATGCATTTTTCAATTCGAAATGACTCAATGGTCCATAGATTCTATTATTGGTGGTGGATGATTTCGTATTTTTAGTGAATCTAAATATGAATGCAACTATTCTTTGCAATTTTCTCAACGAAGAAAACTTGGAAAATATATCAAGATCGGATGTAGTCATTGCAACATTATAAGTTAATCTCATTTCAGGAATTTCAACATCTGAATAGTCCATTTGATTGAATTTAATATGTACATCTTTCTGAAGCCATGATGGTCCATTCCACCATAAATCTGATTCCAACAATTTACTAGAAAAACAACCTCTAGATACTAAGTCAGCAGGGTTCTCTTCCGACCTAACATGATGCCAATCGCTAATTTTTGTTAATGTTTGAATTTCAGCAACCCTGTTGGCTACAAAAGTTTTCCAAGTATTAGGAGCACCCTGTAGCCATCTCAATGTAATAGTTGAATCAGACCAATAATTATATTGACAGAAGTTTATTCCCATCACACTGACAATTCTTTTTGACAAATGTGCTAGTAATACAGCGGCATTTAACTCTAATCGCGGAAGCGTTAATTGCTTCAATGGTGCAACACGGGATTTCGCTGACAGGAGACGAGACTTGATATTTCCTGATGAATCAACACACCTTACATATACACAGGCTCCATATGCCCGTTCTGAGGCATCAGCAAAACCATGTAATTCTATTTTCATGCATTCATTGCTAAAAATATAACGTGGTATCCTAATTTCATTCAAAACCGGTAATTCCCTTTGGAATTCCACCCATTTATTGTTTAAATCTTGGGTAATTGGTTCGTCCCATGATATGTTTGATTTCCACAATTCTTGGATTATAATTTTTGCCAGAATTATTACAGGAGCCACTAATCCTAGGGGATCAAATATTTGACAAACGCTGGATAAAATATGTCTCTTTGTAATCTTTTCTGGAATGTGAATTTGTTTGACTGAATATTGTATCATATCTGAATGTGCATTCCAAAATATACCTAGGGTTTTATTTGTATGATCTTCACCAAACTGTAGAGTGCTACATTCTAGTTCAGTATTGATTTTCAAGTTATTCATTACAGTAGCATCATTACTCAACCACTTTCTCAAATCAAATTTTCCCTTTGCTAAAATTTCTGTAAGATTGCGTTGAATTTCTGTGACCTCAGACACGGAATCAGCTCCTGTCAGAAGATCATCCATATAAAAACAATTTCTTATAATCTCACATTCTTTAGGGAAATCCACTTCATTTTCGAATGCTAATTGGAATAAACATCTCACTGCTAAATAAGGAGCTGAAGCAGTGCCGTAGGTGACAGTATTTAATTCATAACATTCTAATTCATTATGAGGTTCGGTTCTCCAGAAAATTCTTTGGAAATTACGTTGACACTTATCAATAAGTATTTGTCGATACATTTTGGAGATATCAGCCGATATGACGTATTTATATTTTCGTAAATTCAATATTATTGTGAATAAATCTTTCTGGAGAATCGGACCAATAAATTGTAAGTCATTCAGTGATACCCCACTATCCGATTTGGCGCTGCCATCGAACACGACGCGTAATTTTGTAGTTAGACTTGAATCTCTCAATACGGCGTGATGAGGCAGATAATATTTCAATTTTTCATTATAATTTCTTTCATTTTCATTAATCTTGGTCATATGACCTAGCATTTTATATTCTTCAATGAAGTCACTATATTGTTTCTTCAGCTGATTATTTTTATTCAATTTTTTCTCAAGTGCATAGAACCTACTACTCGCCATTTGTCTAGAATCTCCTAATTTTGTTAACAAATCATTATTCATTGGCATCCGAACAATAAAACGTCCATCTTTATCTCGTTTTGTCGTTTGCGTGAAATGATTTTCACAAAACCTTTCAGATTTGGACATCAATTGTGATGCTGTCATATTAATTTCCTCTATATCCCAGAATTTGGTAATCTGTTCATCAATAGTAGGTTCCATATTTATATTCAAATAATTATTAGCTAACCTTGTTGATCTCGCTTGTAAATTCATATCACCTGCAATTATCCATCCTAATTTTGTCTTTTGCAATATGGGAAAATTGTTATCTCTTTTAATTTGTCCATTGCATAGTAGCGACCAAAAAACATTCGCACCTATCAACATATCAATTTCCCTCGATTCATTGAAATAAGGGTCAGCTAATTCTAAACTCTCTGGTATTCCTAAGCGATTCTTTTCAAATGACATTAATGGTAATTTTTCAGTTATGACAGGAATAACCAAACAATTGATATTTGTAGAGAAATCAGAAGTACAAGACGAAATTGTTACATTTATTTGATTTTTGATATATTGTAAAGATTGGCTTACACCCTTTATAATATAATTCACCTTTACTGAGTGAATTCCCAATTTATGACTCATTTTTTCAGTGATAAAATGACTTTGCGAACCACTATCGAGCAGTACACGGCATTGTCGTTTCATATTATTATTATCTCTTACAAAAACTACAGCAGTCGATAACAATACTTGCACTGCTATTTCAGATACTGAAGGTTCCTTGATTGAATGTTTAATGACGGATATTTGAGCGGCAGGTTGTGACTGAGAAGAATTCTCGCGTGAATCAATGTCATCAACTTGCTCTGGTCTGATGGAGCTCTGATCCATGTTATTTTTCGAATATTCAATATGCAGAATTGTATTATGAGGTTTTCCACATTTTTTACATTTTTGTGACTTGCATTCCCAAGATGAATGTGACAATCGCAAGCAATTCAAACAAAGTTTCAATTTTTTAACTTCAGCGATTCGATCACTAGTACTTAGTTTCAGAAATGACTCGCAAGAATATATTAAATGTGAACGTTTGCAGTAATGACACTCCAGTTTGCTCTGATGATTATTATTAGTACTGTAAAAGCTATTTGAATGTTTTTTGGGAACTATTGAATTTCTATATCTTTCTGATTTGTTGACTTCTAACTTTTCAAGAATGTCACATTTCTGCTTCATAAATTCATTCAAATCATTCATATTTGGCAATTCACCCTTATGTTTGTGTGACTCCCAGTCACGTCGTGTGACGGAATCAAATTTATTTGTCAATATATAAATCATCAAACTATCCCAAGAATCTGTATTCTCACCTAATGCCTTCAGTGCTCTTAAATGCTTCGTGATATTATCATAAAGATTCCTCAATTCAACGTGTGATTCCTTATTCAATTGTTGGAGATCAAAAATTGAGCGTATATGATTATGAATTATCAATTTTTTGTTCTCAAATCGATCAATCAATAATTGCCATGCTATTGCATAATTCCCGGCTGAAACATCTAATGATTTTATGATCTGAGATGCATCCTTTTCTAAAGAAGATCTCAGATAATAAAATTTCTGCACATCCGACAATGTTGGATTTTTATCTACTAATGCCTTGAATGAATCCCGAAATTCCAACCATCCAGAATATTGTCCATCGAAGGTCGGCAATTTTATAGTAGGCAGTTTAATATTTTGATTCATAATCACATCATTGACAGACATCGCATCATGAATTGAACTAGGTCTCGCAATATTCATGCCAGCATTCAAATTAGCCATCGACTGATAATATTTATTAGAAATTGATTTAATTTGTGATATAATGTGAAAATAATTGTTCTCAAATTCCTCTCGATCTGTCAAATCATTTTCTGAAGGTTGGGTTATTTCAATTTCTAATTGGATTACATTGAATTCCTCGAAACACGGTTCAAACCTTTCCAAACGTGAATTCAATTCAAATATTTTCTGCTCATCTAATTGAGATATATCCAAAGAATTCAGGTATGATTGTAATCGAGTTGCTCTACTCTTAATAACACCCCGTTTGACTTTTAATACATCTGACATCTTATTATTATTTCCTTCAAAATGAAAGCAAATGTCTAATTTATTGATAATAGTAGTGAATCCTCAACATACAAAGACCTAGTCAACGCTCAATCGATTCTGTTCTAAATCGTTAAGGTTTGGATTAGGAAGTAAGGATAAGGATATTAGGATTCGGACTCACTGCTTGACTTGCTGCACTGGACCACTCTGCTGATCTGCAAATCTGGACGGCTGCTTCTAATCATTGATGATTTTACAATTCACTGATACATCCCGGTCGAAGTGACCAATGTTTGGAATTCGAATAAATAAGTGGACTGTATATTTTAACTTCGATAATCTTTTTGAAAGACAGTATATCTGACGTTATATTTTATTATTTCTTTTTTTCAACAACCTTTTTTTTCTTGTCTCTATGACATCCTAATATACAGTATCTTCTGAAGTAACTTTCTTAAACAACATAACCAAGGAAATCTTGTGGTTGCCCATCCGCGGTCGAAGGGAATTTTCAGGGATAATAGGTATATTGAAATCTTTCAAGATAGATTATCCAGCTGCACCTAAAATAGAGGCATTACTACCACTATCAATCAGAGCTAAAATTTTCCTATTGAAAATATTTATTTCCAGGTAGGGACGTTCATCATTTTCTTTCTTAACAAAAATGGGACAAATAGAAGTTAAGGAAGTCTGTTTTTGAGAAAGAAACGTTTTAACAAAACCTAGCCATTTATTCCATTCAGACTCTGAAGTGAAAGGAGGCTTTTTAAAAGAGGAATTGAGAGATAAGTTATTTTTCAAGGAATTAGACGAAACAGGTATGTTAGAAGAAACTACTGAGGGGGGTGACTTCGAGTAGAAACTTCTTTCTTCCCTTTTCCTTTCTCCAGATTGGATTGGCCTGGATCTCCAGGAGAACTGGTGACAGCTTCCAGGGATATGGCATCAGCTTTCTCGTTTTTTGAGCATTTAGCACATCTGGATTTTGTGACACCTTTCATTCCACAACCATAACAAAATATAACCCTAGGTTTCCGACATTCATTATAGACATGTCCATTCATACCACAATTTCAACATGACGGACCTGATGATGAGGATGAAACGGCAGAAACATTTCGGGAAGAGTTAAAAATGGGCTTTGACGAGAAATCGTTTCTCGTTGAATTAAAGGAAGTACCAGCTTCAAATGCAGACGAATAACTAAGATCAGGTTCCAGCAAACCAACCTTTCGACTTAGAGGTGGTTTATATCTATTTGATCACATGTGAGATTCCTCCAATCTTTTACAGTACTCAGATAAATCAGATATTGTGTCTATATCATATAGTGCAAGTTGAGAGACATAATTAGGTAATGAATTCCTTCTGATACCATTTACAATTGTTTTCTCATCAGGTTTGATAGTAAGTCTATTGAAGAGACCTTCCATAGAATTAATGAACAATGAAACTCTTTCATTTTGACCCATAGTTCTATTTCTGATTTCATCAAGTAAATCATCATTATAATGATAAGGTAAAGAATCCTCCTTGAGTTTAGTTACAAGTTCATCCCAAGAGTTGAATTTGGTTCTATTATTATTGTACCAAGTCCAGGCTTTTGAAGTAAAAAGATCACCTGCTGAGATAAATAAATCCTGTATAGATACACCTCTAGCTATTCTTAAAGATTCAACCTTTTCAAGAAATGAGATAACAGATTCTTTCTGGTTTGTTCCTGTGAATTGAATATTCCACTTATAGGTGGCTACAGGTTTACTCAAAGGAAAATGTGTAGATTTGGTTTGAGGCACTTGCAGAGTTGATGTGGATGTAACTGGAGATATTCTTTCATCAAGTTCACCTTCCAAAGTTAATAGATCTAATAACCAGGCTTTCTTTTCAGATTCTTCCTCCGTTTTTTCAGTTACAACCCTGTGAATTCTACCAGAGATATGAGTTAATCTTGAAGTTAATCTTTTATACTCTACATCAGATGGAGTACCAGTAAAATTATTGATTTTTTCTGTTAATTCACTCAGAGTTAACAAAATTTCTTCTCTTTCATCTTCAAATGTATAGCACTCTACTGAAGAAGGAAAACTGCGATTAGCACTTTCTTGGCTTAAGAGACCTCTAAAAATTTCCCTCTTACTTTCAACGTCACCAGTTGCTTCCACACCTCTAATAGACAATTCATAGTCTAGTTCGAAAGCCTTAAGGTAACCAGGATTTATTTTCAACTTGGATGAAGACATTTTTTAGGTTTGTGAGAAAACAAATGCAAAGATATGAGGAAAGAAGAAAAAATATGCTGTCAATAATCAATGAAAATCAGAACAATAAGTCAGCAAGTTTTCACCAGAAAATATTTTCTATGAGAGAACATCACCAAGATAGGGTGAAGGTAAGTCAGGAAAATCGGGGCCCACGTTGGAGGACGCCAAATGTGTAACTCCCTTTTTATATTCAAAAATATTAAAAGGGGTTTGTGTAGTTTTTATTGCTCTTGCCTTTGGGCTGCTCCGAATTGATACGGGAGGGTCGGGGTAAGGATCTTCGTCTGGTGTGAGAATTCCCTTTATTGGCCAATCTATCAGAAAATTGCGCTAATACCTCTTGGATGAGATAAGTTAATTACAAGGTTATTATTTAAGATAAGATATGTTAGTTAAGTTATATTGAGATGGGTCAAGATACGTTAAATTTTTGTGGGCGCCAGGACCTTTTTCAAAAAAAAAAGATGCAAAAAAAAAAGAATTCCTTAAGAAGAAAATCACTTGGGAAACAGAAATTCTCACCTCAGACGGTATGAATGTTCTTTAATAGAATAAATAAATCAGATTCATACTAATATTATATTTACAAAAAACTCGAATGATCGATTCCTGTAGGTACAACAAGAAATTATTATTTACAATTCACTTTTATTCCACTTAATCAAAATGATTCAGATTATATTCCTGGATGAAAAAAAGAATTACGACGATCAACTACTATCCATGATCGATTTCTGCACAACAACAAAAAATACTGTTTTACAATTGACTATGTCACTCAATCAGAATAATGATTGCCAAATTATATTTCTGGATAAAAAATATGAATTACGATGATTAACTACTATTCAATATTATTGATTAAGGAATTTTAATGAATTTGTCTCACAGGAAAATTTTACTCTTTTGGTATACAGTTTCCTTCTGTCTGGGACTAGCTGCCTTATTAATATGACCTCCTCAAAGTGAGACTTACTCTGTCCCAGCCCTCAGGTATATATTGGCCCACCTTTGATCTGCTGACGATTTCTCAGTGTTCAGGATCTGTAGTTGTAGCTTTAATGGCCTCCTGACATTTCTGAGTCAGCTAGGGTGAGTGCTTCAGCTTGTGATATGGCTCATGGACAATTTCAGTCTCCAACTTTGCTTCATTCCGGAATGGAGTATTCTTGACATTCCTGAACAGACAATATCTACAGCAGTATGTGCACTACCACAGAGTTAGGAAGAAATACAATCAGAACCATCTGGTTCAGAATAGGTACAAATTCATTCAATACTTCAATCAATGATCAACAAAATAAATACTCAAAATGAGTAGCTTTACCTGCTTCTGGTTTGAAGATAATCGAAAAGGAAAAATGATCGTGAATCTCTCTGGATCTTCAATCCATATGTCAAAAAAAAAAAATATATATATATATGTTATACAACAATTGCCTTTATCTATGTGAAAATCAATTTGAGAATAAAGTGGATTAATCCAGTTATGACAACAACAAAAAAAAATATTATTTTTTTTTTCAATAATACTGTATGTATAACTGAGATACGCAAATTCGAAACATGGACATTGGTGCAACAGTATGTATGAATCTTCAAATCTTTAGAAAAGTACTTAGAATAGTCACTCTGACTACTTCTGGTGAAATCTTTCATTAATGATCAACCATGTAATGCTGAAATTTAAAAGATAATTTTTATTCTGAAACTATCTGAGAAAGTCCAAAATTTCCAAAAGGAAAAAAAAAGAGAGTCGTCTCATTTCATGACTAGAGCCAGAAAACACATCAGTACCCTTTCTGAAAGCAAATGGGAGATAATGGAAAGGTGGCCTTCGTGTCTATAGGTAATTTAAAATGAGGAACAAGATATTCACTGCTGATTATTCGTCAGTTCGTCTGCTTTCTGCCAGATAACAAAGATAAGTGAATAGTTAATACAAAAGAAATACTTTGCACATGCTCAACGAGCGATATCACAAGAGGAGAGAAGGAAACACTCTGGTAACCAAAATTTCGAGTGAGAAATAAAGTACAGGTGAGATTATGCACTTGCAAACTACTTTCTGTAAAGAAATAAATGCATCACTCACCTGAACTCAGATTCCTCGAAGGTCTCGGCCACCAATGATTCCTTCTATCCTTGTCCTTGATCAATCACGTTCCAGATGTAGATATGGCTAACTGGGTACGTTTTCAGAATGTGTTCCAAAATATCTCGAATTCAGTTTCCTCTCAATATTCTGGGACCACTTCCGAATAAATTCCAAGTTTCCAGGTCAACCTACAAAAAAACTAGGCAGGAAATGTGCTTTGACAATTTTCTTTTTAAACTTCTTCACTTGTGTGAAAGGAAATGGAATCGTAGATACAAAATTTGCATATTTTCATGGCAAATTTCTGGAAGATAAATTCAATTCATTTACTACAATGATTGAGAAGATGAGATAAGATACATTCCGGGAGATCGAGACAAAAAGGAAGTGTACGGCTTCCTCTAAAAAAAACCACACAAAATGGCGTGGGCTCAACCACTTTCTAGGTAATTTCTATTTACCTATATAATTTCCTGGAAGTAAATAATTGTAATAGCAATTAGAGGAAGAAAGCAGGCAAGATGATGATACTCAGAGATAACAAAGTTAAAGCCAGATAATGTGAAAAACCTCACCTTCCCATTTGCCTTCAGATAAGATCTTCACACAGAGGTGACCGCGGTGTTTTCTCGCTTGTCGTCCGGTCGCAAGAGAGCTTTCGAAATCTGGTCCTTATTCCGTATCGCACTCCCGATTTTTCGAAAAGAGAGATAAACTCTTTCATTGCACTAGTTGAAGCTAGACACATACACGTATGGTCACAAATTTCGCCAACAGAGCACAGCGACTCTCCGAGCAAGGTGATCATGGGCGTAGCAATCAATGGGGCAGAATGGGTAATCACGGTAAAAGTGACGGATCGTGAAACATTCTGTTACACCATATAAGACGACTTTGAAGGACTCATAACGAGAACAATAGGCAAGTGAAGATACTTCAACAACATCAGTTCGCACACTGTATCTCTGTATTCTATCATGGATACCTCCGGAGCATATCAGTTCGCAACGGTCATATGAGACGACATCGAAACGGGAATAACGCACACAACAGGCAGAACAAGAAACTTCGACTTCGACTTTGTTCACACTGTGGCTCTGAATTCTAGTATCTGACATGCCTACAGCTATAGCTATATGAGATGACTTCGAAGGACATATAACGAGAACAATAGGCAAGTGAAGATACTTCGACATCAGTCTGCACACTGTTTCTCTGTATTCTACCATCTCACATGAATACCTTTGGAGCATATCAGTTCGCAACGATCTTTTAAGACGATATCAAGGCGGGTATTACGCACACAACAAGCAGAACAAGAAACTTCAACTCCGACTATGTTAACACTGTAACTCTGCATTCTAGTATCTGACATGCCTACAGCTATAGCAGATACGATCGCACTGACCATGTAAAACGACTTCGAAGGACATATTGTCAAGAAGTACAAATGTCTATGAAATAACATCACCCAAACTTTCGTTCATATTCAGATCTTTATTCATGAATTAACTTTTCCAAATCAAAACATCTTGTACAGCGTTTCGATCAGGTCAAAGCGGAGTTCATAGACTATAGTTCCGGTAAAATTTGCATGAAACCGCTTAGCTTGCGATGCGGGCTAAGCTATACGCCCGGTATCGAGCATTGCCATTGCGGAAAATTGCAATGTTAGCATCGATTCCAAATATAAATAGATTCCGAATCGATAAGCCATTCATTTAATGATTTTTGATTATTATCGATCACCCATTACTGTGTGACGTAATTTCAACAAGAGATGAAATCATGGCCTCACTACACGGTTGCTCTTTAGTGGTAGAGATGGTCGTGGATTCATTAGAAGTAAGGTCTTATTTTCCTTTTTTTTTTTTTAACTTCATAAAAATAGGTAAATGTGGGCGCCACCCAGTATTATCTGGGAAGGAATAGGGTGAGACAAAACAATAATATCAACAGTACTGGAGTTTTTCTAAATCCATGCTATAATGACCGAATTACCTCAAAGTTACAATAATCATATGTAATATTCAAATTTAAATTGGACCCAACACCTGGAGTATTTGAAGAATCAACTTTAGCTTAAGAAATTACTGAGAGTGAATAATCTGTTAGTATATAATCTTATGAGTAGTTGCAACAGTTTTGTTTTCTTTTATGAATCAATAGTATACAGAACTATATAAGTCAGAATTCGTTAGTACAAATATATACTAAGATAAGTACTTGAATCTTAAACTTAGCCTCACTGTGGCTTCAAAAGGAAACATTAAGAACTGGATAAATGGTCCACAGGTGTGATATAAATTCTGGAAAATATAACCAAGTCCTATGAAACGGACTATCAGCGCTGATACTCCCTTTCTCACAAAGGAGAGGGTATATAAAGGCAGACAGTAATAAGTAATAGTATTGAATCCAAATCAAATGGTGCAGTCCATCTTCTCATCAGGTTGGCAAAATTAAGTGAAAAGTCTACTTACAGTAGGTCATCCCTATGAGTGTAACGTAGATTTTACCAAACAGATCTCATCATCCATCACGAATATACCAAATTCGGGGGAACTGTTCTCAGTGGCATATCAGCATGGGTCCAGAAAAATAATTTTCAGAAACAGGAACAAAGGATGAACATAATATCGCACCAGTAGCAATTGTGGTTGAAATCACAAGGGTTTGAAACCTTGTTCACCATCATTATGGCGTCGTGTATTACAACGACACGACTATTATACCAAAATGGCGGTATACCTTTACCATAGAGGCCTGAAAAGAAGTCATCATGATGCATGTGTTTCTCGATGTATTTTGTTATGGTTCGATTTATAATTTTCAGTGCACTTTATTGCAGAAGTTTTATTATACTTGCCTGAAGGTGTTAATCGGCCTTCATCACCAAAATTTTCATCATTTTGTATAAAAGTTCTACAGCACGAACTTTTCGTGGCATTTCAGAAAAATGGCCCCTAGAGAGAGAGAGAGAATTGTCGTTCTTCCCGGAGGTACTCTGACGTTTTCAAAAACCCTATTTACATCAGGCTGCTCGCTCACAGGACACGTCGGAAACCGTGACAGGTGCCGAGTGTGGTGTGAGTAGTGCTTTGCCTTGAAGACCTTTCATGCTAAGTCCCTTACTGGCAATATATAATTAGGTTTTACGCTTCTTACGACTAGGTCACAGATGTGCCAAACGAATATAAAACGGGAAGAATAAGACGTGATAGTCTAAACAGCTGCTCGCTTATATTTGTTTGCAAAATAAACATAACTTCTTGAAGAAATAATAAATGGAATCGAAAACACATCAGATGAAATCTTTTACAGAGTACAGGTAGGTAGCCCTATTTAATTACAATGAGGAACAGTTTGACGAGGGTTCAATGTAAGTACGATTCATTTTGATCATTACTGGGTGTTGAAATGACATGGTTAGTATCCCAAAGTAGTTTCTAAGGAGGATTTTCAGCGATCAAGTCTCTGAAAACAATGCATCCCGCAGCATAACATGAGTGTATATACCTATGATGGACAGGAGTTATGAACGATCCACTAGTGGACCGTTACAACTGATTACTGATTATTCATTACTGATTACTGATTACTAATTTATCACTATTATGATGCATTTCGATAACACTTTACTTGATTCCGTAATTGAGTTACTTATTCACGAGTTGCTGCCAAAAAGTGTACCGTCCTCCCGACTTTGATCCTGCTGGTCAACCCCATGTTAGACGTCTTAATGTGAGTACTGTTTTCCATGTTCTATCTGATTTGTTTTCTCTGTGTTGTGTTCCGTTTGGTAATTCACTATGGTTTATCTCTGCTACTTTGCCATGTGGCAAGCATTTATTCACGACTCTCCCATTAAATCAATAAATGTTAATTTTATACGAAAACTATCTTGACTCTTAATTTGGGGATGAATATGGTTGGATGGTGAGATGATCAAGATCCTCTCATCAAGCCAAGCGAGTAGCCAAGTTACGATCCATAGGAGGGCAACATCTGAGTTGCGACATGTGGTGGACATGCCGTTTGCCAAATAATCTACCAAAACCATCTGAGTTGCGACATATAACGAGAACAATAGGCAAGTGAAGATACTACGACATCAGTCTGCACACTGTATCTCTGTATTCTATCATCTCACATGGCAACCTTTGGAGCATGGTAGTTCGCAACGATCATATGAGACGACATCAAAACGGATATAACGCACACAACAGGCAGAACAAGAAATTTCGACTTCGACTATGTTTACACTGTAACTTTGCATTCTAGCATCTGACATGCCTACAGTTATAGCAGATACGATCGCAATGACCATATAAGACGACTTTGGAGGACTTATAACAACAACAATAGGCAAGTAAAGATACTTAGACATCATCTCATCATCTCACATACATACCTTTGGAGCATATCAGTTCGCAACGATCATATGAGACGACATCAAGACGAGAATAACGCACAAAACAGGCAGAACAAGGAACTCCGACTTCGACTGTGTTCACACTGTGGCTCTGAATTCTAGCAACTGACATGCCTACCGTTGGAACAGATACGATCGCACTGACCATATAGAAAGACTCTGAGGGAAATATAACGAGATTTATAGGCAAGCGAGGATACTTCGACAACATCAGTCTGCACACTGTATCTCTGTATTCTATCATCTCATATGAATACTTTCGAAGCATATTTCTTCACAACGATCATATAAGTCGACATCGAAGCGGTTATAACGCACACAACAGTCAGAACAAGAAACCTCGACTTCGACTATGTTTACACTGTAACTTCACATTTTAGAATACGACATGCCTACAGCAAATATAGATTCGATCGCACTGACCATATAATATGACTTCGGAGGACATATAACGAGAACAATAGGCAAGTGAACATACTTCGACAACATCAGTCTGCAAACTGTATCTCTATATTCTATCATCTCACATAAATACCTTTGAAGCATATCAGTTCACAACGATCCTATGAGACGACATCAAAGCGGGTATAACCCTTTGTGGCCCAAATTATTTTTTTTTCGAAAAAATCGATTTTGAGGTCAAAATTATACTCTATATATATCAATTGAACGACTTCCAGATGAAAAAAAAATTATAGCACACAAAGATTTGACAGAATCAGGTGGTTCCATTAAGGCATCACTGGGGAAATAATGGTAATATTTCAGTAATTGTTGAAAATTTATTTTGCCAGAAGAAACATGATGTTATGAAGAGTTATGAGTAATTTTTTATGAAATGATTCGAAACAGTTTTTAATACTCGTGAGACATAGTCCAACGTTACACGAAGAGCAGTGCCATCTAGATTTATGCAGTTCTTTCTTCGAACTACAGTTGGCGCATCTGACCTTATTGCTATGGATTGGCATGTGCGCGGCCTTACTTATACGTCGTTCTAAGGCAACATATAACTCATATTTTGTTGACAATGAGACCAAGGCCCTTTCTGCCTCTCTGGGGAGTTGCGGGATCCGCTCCAATCAGCCCATTCGCAACAGCAAGCCTGACTTCTTTGCTTGGAAAATGAACAGGTTTATTTTCTTTCCATTTGAGAGCAGATATTCCAGTGTCAGTAATTCTCCAATCCTAATCACCCCTCTTCATACATTTATCATCTGACAAATTCTTTGGAAACCATTTCCTATCTTTTCGTGCAGTACCGCAACTATAAATTTTGCATTTCTGCAGATTTCTTTGTAACAAAACAGAATTGAAAAAATTGTCCATGTGAACTGATTGAACGGATTCATCACCCCATGGAATTTTCTCCAATAAGGTGAAAAGATCATCTACTGGTGATTTGTTCAGCTCAGAAATATCAAATGATCTGCCTGAAGTACAAGAAATATTATAGAAGTGTACTACAAAAAATATTATAGGAGTGTACTGGTGGTCCCGCATGGGACCACCTCACAAAACTACCAGAAATCAAGTGAAAAATTGCAAAATTCAGCAAACTGATGTAGGAGTATGTTCATTTACATTGAAACTAACAAAAATAACCATTTACATACCTGCCATATCATCAAACTCAGCCAGAGAACGCAAATCAAATGACTCCGTGCTAATGCACTGTGGACATAAACATCCAGAATTATAAACATTCAACTACAAATGGCAAATTAGGATTGGAACTGCACTCAGTGTGACCACCTACCACCACTACTCAGCATGTGGAAATGTGTTCCCAGTTGAAGCTTACTTGTCCGCAAGGAAAAAATCATTTGATAGGTGGTTCCACAGTGGAACCACTGGCACACAAAGGGATAACGCACACAACAGGCAGAACAAAGAAGTCCGACTCCGACTATGTTCACACTGTAACTCCGCATTCTAGCATCTGACATAACTACAGCAATAGCAGATACGATCGCACTGACCATATGAGACGACTTCGAAAGACATATAACGAGAACAATAGGCAAGTGGAGATACTTCGACAACATCAGTCTGCACACTGTATCTCTGTATTCTATCACCTCACATGGATAACTCTGAGGCATGGAAGTTCGCAACGATCATTTGAGATGACATCGAATCGGGTATAACGCACACAACAGGGCAGAGCAAGGAATTCGACTATGTTTACACTGTAACTCTGCATTCTAGCATCTGACATGCCTACAGTTATAGCAGATACCATCGCACTGACTATATGAGAAGACTTTGAAGGACTCATAACGAGAACAATAGGCAAGTGAAGAAACTTCACACTGTTTGCTGATGACACTAGGAAACAAGACGACTAACGAAAAAGTCCCTATACATTGTTATTCAAAATTGCATTATCACTTAAAAAAAATGGAAACGTATTATTTTGATGAAATTTTTCTGTCATGATATTCATATCATCCCAAATATCTCGAGAACGGCATCAAATATCGAAAATCTAAATCGAAAAATACCCCAACACCCTTGTCGACTTTCACAACGGCCTACCACATGGAGAAAGTCCGAAGACTGTATCACGAAAATCAAAAATTTTTCAATATGCCTTGTGATCTTCAATGTTCCTTAGATATTGGTATGCCCTATCTTTCAGAACTGCCGCCTTCGAGCATACCATCGAAAATGATTCAATTTCCAAAACCCGGTCACCACTATCCCTCCTCTCTTCCGCGAGAAAATATCTTCGAACCATCATTGATACAAAATTACCTTATCAAACGTCGACGTTTTTGACGTTTTTGACGTTTTTGACGTTTTTGACGTTTTTGACGTTTTTGACGTTTTTGACGTTTCTGACGTTTTTGACATTTTTGACGTTTTTGACGTTTTTGACGTTTTTGACGTTTTTGACGTTTTTGACGTTTTTGACGTTTTTGACGTTTTTGACATTTTTGACGTTTTTGACGTTTTTGACGTTTTTGACGTTTCTGACGTTTTTGAAGTTTTTGACGTTTTTGACGTTTCTGACGTTTTTGACGTTTTTGACGTTTTTGACGTTTTTGACGTTTTTGACGTTTTTGACGTTTTTGACGTTTTTGACGTTTTTGACGTTTTTGACGTTTTTGACGTTTTTGACGTTTTTGACGTTTTTGACGTTTTTGACGTTTTTGACGTTGGTGACGTACGTCAAAAAGACAAAAGCGTGGAAAACTCGACGTTCAGATGCACGATTTCGACCTTCCAATTTTTTTCTCCAGTTATGTGGCAATTTTGAGTAACAATGTATAGAGACATTTCTGTTGTTCGTCTTGTTTTCTATCAAATTTCGTGCGAAAAACATACACTTGTCTCTCATTTTTTTCTTGAATGAACTAAGCCTAAGACGGCCAGTGTTGTAGGGGTATTTTTGGATCTGGATTCTCGATATTTTGTAGCGTTCTCGAGATATTTGCGAGAATATCAATATCGGGACAACAATATTTAGGAAAATAATGAAATTTCAAATATTTTGGTGTTGAGGCGATTTCGATTTCTTTCGGACTCTGTAAGAGAAACATTCACTTGTGAATCATTTTCTCCTTTCAATGAACTGAATTATTTCGCGTCCTATCATAATAATGTTCTTTGTATTGAATATACATTTTTTGTGGTAACTAGCGGTGTTAGGGGTGATCATTTGTCAAGACGATCAAATTTGAAATTGATGTGATTCCGAACTGCATGTGTAAAGAGTGGAAATTGTTAACGAAATCGTGAATAAATGTGGATATTTTGGAAATAATGGTATTCTTTGGATTCTGAGGAAGTGTTGAGCAATGAATTAATTGGTAATTCTAGTTGGTTTAGAACATCATGGTATTTCAGGTAGTGAAATGTACATGGATTATTCTCAGGAATATATTGTACGACAGTATAACGAAACGGTCGACTTTTCCCGCACGGAAACAGGTCAGGTTCCCTTGCGAGGGAAGTGAACCGGCTTTGGTGACAATAATCCCTTTCTGCAAAGGAGGTTGTTGCCGTAGTAAAGCCAGGCGTGGATAGTGTTGTTCGTTCATTTCTTATAACATGTTCAGGGGAAAATGTTGCCTGAAAGCTATCAAAGAACCGTATTCCCTTTGAGAAATCTACCTCAAGTGTATGTGTTGCGCCTCTAAATCCCATGGGTACTATATACAGCTATGAATTACAGCTTCATCTCGCAATTACGCTTTCTCATTTATCTGGGGTTGAATAAAGATATCGATACTTTGTTGGTGTCAAGTCATTCGGTGTGTAACACAGACAAATTCCGATTTTGAGAGGTCCTTCCACATCATTTCATGAAATTAACTGATAATCTCAGCTGGTATAGTATATCATGGTATTCCAGGTAGTGAGATGTGCATCAGAATATCCTAAAGCAGTAACATATACGGTTCCACCATTTATCTTGATCTCATTCTATTGCAGCCGCTGCTATTGACCAGTCGTGTCTTCAGAGATCATCCGATTTATCGAGCGCCAATAGATACGAGAATTAGGGTTAGGTTTACCTTTCTGTCTCAGCTTGGAGGTTGGATACAAGGCGAATATTTCTGCTTTTATCATTTGATTCTCTACCAGCGATATCGCTTTTCCTTACATCCTACCCACACTTGCTTCTATCTTTCATATATAAAGAGTTGAATCTGTTCCATGAATACGTTAATTTGAGGTTGAGCTTTCCAATTTCATTGCGGACATTGATTATTAGTGACAGCATTGCTAACCAAATTGTTTTGTTACCACAGAGAATTATGTCACTGTTTGCTGAGCTGGTTGAGCACAAAGCTAGTCTTCTCGGCTCCCAAACATCCTCATATAATGAGAATCGAGTTAAAAAGGTCTTGGCGAATGTCATAGGGCTAGTTTAAAATACTTCAGAAAACGGGAATTAGACTTATATCAAGAAAGGAAACTGCATGGGATCGATTGCGCTGGGCCTGCTTTCAATAGCAGGATTCGGACTGGAGTAATCTCAAACTTAAAGCAAAAGCATTCTGCAGCCTTTTCGACTGATTGCCGAGCTCTATTCAGAATACGTATTCTGAACGCTCTCACGAAAGATGTTGCAGTCGAGGTCAATTCAGTTCTCTGCAGAGAGTTTGAAATTGTGAAGGGACATAGTGTGCTTAGGGAGTACAATTACTTTTCTACTTCGAACTCTCCTATCTACAAGGATACCGATTTGAATGTGTGGTTCATCGATAAAATGCCAAGACCCATTCTTGTCAAGTTAGAGGAATTCCAGGAAAGAGATTCAGGCAGGGCGCTGAAGAACATTATCAATCTGGGGGTGAACATCAACAAGTTTACTCCTCGACTTGGATCATCCTCCATCGAATTACCCACTCAGATCAAGCGAAAACGAGCTTGTATCAACGTCAAAAACGAATATGAATTATGTTTTGCTTGGGCGGTAACATCTGCTTGGTATCCTGCTGATTGGAAAAATAGTGATCGAACATTCTCGTATCCTCATCCGTCTACTGTCTTCAACCTCAAGGGCATTCAGTTTGCCATGACAGTCAAGCAGATTCCTTGCTCTGAAAAACAAAATGACGTATCAATAAATCTCCATATCCTACAGAAGAAATCCAAAAACTTGTAGACTCTTCCCACATACTTGACGAAGAAAAAGAATGACAGACATATCAATCTTCTACTCATCCAGGATCAATACTTCCATGAAAAAGATGCTGGCGAAAACCTTCAATCCCCTATCAAGTACCACTATTGTTGGATAAAGGATCTTTCCAGACTGCTATCTTCTCAGCTAAGCGATCATAAAAGACGTAAATTCTTTTGCGACCGCTGTCTCCATCACTTCCGCACCGCCGAAAAACTCTATAAACATGTTGAGAATTGCGTAAGAATAAATGATACTGCAATCAGAATGCCGGAGGAGAGCAAGAATATTTTGGAATTCAAGAACCATAAGAACAAAGAGAAAGCTCCATTCATGGTATATGATGATTTGGAATCTGTTTTGATGGAAACTGATGATTTTAAGAAGCCTCAGCTCCACGTTTCAGCTGCTGTAGAATACTTTATGAAATGTTCATATGACGATTCTCTTTTCTTTTATCGCTCATCCCGAAGGCAGGACTGTATGGCGTGGTTCGCTGATAAGCTCAACCAGTTGGCTGAGGATATGTCTACGGTGTTTTTGTGTCCATACAACATCGACATGACCGCTGAGCAGGAAGTTTAGTTTCGAAGAGCTGAACTTCGCCACATTTGTGAATAACCTTTTGAACCTGATGATGAAAAAGTTCGTGACAATACGCATCTCATTCCAGAAAAAATCATAGAGGTCCAGCGATTGAGAGCTGTGATATTCTCGGTACCAGGACAGCCATGTGGTGCCTGTTGTGTTCCACAATCTGAGTGGATATGATGCAAATTTCATCATTGAGGATGTAGCATCTAGAATGCAGGGTCGAGTTGATTCGTTGTCAATCACCAAAGAAAAATACAGGGTGTCAATTTGAAAACTTCCCACCCTTAATATCTGCCTCCAAGTCGTTAATATGGAAAAACGAAAAGACAGGTCGATTTTATTCTCGAGGGGGACACTTTGAATTGATATTTTCGACCATCATGGTTCAACCCCCTAGGAGGGGTAGATGTCACCCTCAGAATATGAATAGGTAAGAGGGGTCAAGTGGCACATCATTTTGTAGGGCGTTCAATTCTCTTTCCAACGATACCCTACTTTACTATTTTTTGACGAGCAATTTCTGAAAAATAGCGTTCTAAATCTACAGAAGTGATCTAAACTTGCCTGCACAAAGATGCATGATTTTCAGGTTAGTATTTGAACAGAGATTTTTGAATTGATTCTCCTTTCAGTGAAACTAGTCAGGAAATTAGGTAACAACTTCACATCTTTTCAACAGGGGCAACATAATATCTTTCTTTTCAACGGTATATCTTACTTTACTATTTTTTGATAACCAGTGATTAGAACTTGCCTCAACCCAGATACATTGTCTTCAGGACGAAAATCATTGTTTTGAATCTTCCATTGATGAAAATAGTTAGAAGGTTAGGTGGCATCGTTACAATAGTAATAAATCTAGTCTACACACGTTTGATTTTTTGTTTGTTTGTTATATTACTTTGAAAAAAAACTTTCAGAGTGCCAGATAGAAATTTCAAACATCTATTCACGTACTATCTTATAAACTGTTCAAAATGTTGTCCATTTTGTTCTAAACAGTAATAAAGTCTGTTTTCGAACTCCTCTCTAACATTCTGGAAAACTTCACCACGAATCGAGCGGCATGCTGCTGTAATTCGTCCTTTGAGTTCATCAATATCCGTCGGTTGTGTTTTGTAAATGACGGATTTAAGATGTCCCCAAAGGAAAAAATCTAAAGGAGTCAAATCCGGTGATCTCGGAGGCCACTCAGTTGCTCCCCTTCTGCCAATCCATCTATCCGGGAATCTGTCATTTAACCACTGTCGGACAGGAAGAAAATAATGAGGTGGGGCACCGTCCTGCTGGAAATGTAACAGATCCTCCTGCAGAAGTAAATTACCGTCTGCATCAATTTGATTTTCTAGCTCGTGAGTTATTAGAGGATCGATAGTATCTTCAAGCATATCTAGGTACAGATTTCCAGTCAAATTTTCTTCAATGAATAAAGGACCAACAATGGCATTTCCAAGAATACCAGCCCAAACATTAATTTTTTGTGGTTGTTGTGTATGTCCTTCTCGAAAAATGTGAGGGTTTTCGTCACTCCAATAGCGACAATTTTGTCTATTCACATTTCCATTCAGAAAAAATGAACATTCATCGCTGAAACAGATATTTAATAATAGATTAGGGATGACATTGACTCGATTTGACATCGTTTCACAAAATTCTATTCTTCTATCATAATCATCCTCATGGAGCTCTTGAAGAATCTGCATCTTATATGGATGAAATTTATGTAATTTCAGTGCTTTTCTCACAGTCTCGTGTGACATTCCCGTCTGTTCTGCCACTGAACGTAAGGAGCTAGTAGGTTCTGCAGCAAATGGTCCCAAAACTTCAATTTGAGCTTCTTCATTCAGTACTCTAGGATTATTCCTTTTTTTATTTTTCACCGAACCAGTTTCGTAAAACTTTTCCACCAAATCAAGCACATACCGGTGACTAACATTACAATCTGGATTTCTTTCATTAAAAAGAAATGCCGCTCTTCGTGCGCACTTTCCAGCCTCTCCATAAATCACAATCATTTCAGTTCTATTTGAAAGAGTGTAAACCATTTTCACAATTATAGGTACCTACTCTGAATGAACGTATTACTGATTAGCTCAACGAATAAAACTCATAAATCAATAATACTACCAGATCGTTTGAATTTGCTGAACAATTTTTTGCTCAAAAAACAGAGTTTTTTTAAATCAGCAGTGGCAAGAAAGGAACAAAAAAGGAAGGCCATCTGTAGAATTGAAAATCCAATGATAAACGCAAATAAGCTATCATCGAAATGTCACTATTAGATTATTGATGTTGATTTATTGGAGCTGATGGCTTATTATGTTGCCCCTGTTGAAAAGATGTGAGGTTGTTGCCTGTTTTCCTGTCCAGTTTTACTGAAAGGAGAATCAATACAAAAATCTCTGTTCGAATACTAACCTGAAAATCATGCATCTTTGTGCAGGCAAGTTTAGATCACTTCTGTAGGTTTAGAACGCTATTTTTCAAAAATTGCTCGTCAAAAAATAGTAAAGTAGGGTACCGTTGGAAAGAGAATTGAACGCCCTTCAAAATGATGTGCCACTTGACCCCTCTTCCCTATTCATATTCTGAGGGTAACATCTACCCCTCCTAGGGGGTTGAACCATGAGGGTCAAAATGATTCATTCGAAGTGTCCCCCTCGAAAATAAAATCGACCTGTCTTTTCGTTTTTCATTATCGACTTGGAGGGAGATATTGAGGGTGGGAAGTTTTCAAATTGACACCCTGTATATTTCCTTCACCAAATACAATGAAGATTCACGAATAGGCTTCCGCTTCATTGATAGCTTCCGATTCATGAATTCTTCTCTGGATATGTTGTTATCATATTTAACAGAATTTTCGAACTTGATGTCTCAATTCTCTAAAGGGCGCCGTACATTATGCTATTTCTCGGCAAGTTTGGGGCAATGCAATTTTCTCGCAATTTTCTCATTTTATTGCAAGTCGCCTTACATTGAGATATTTCTGTCATATTTTCTCGTTCCTATTCACTATTTTCAGGTTTTTAGAGCCTTCAATGTACTTTTTGAGGTTATTCGACGTTTCAGGCCACGTTATGGAGTGAATTTGTATTTCATCAAGATGCTACGATGAATATTACTAAAATTTTACTAAACTTGTCTTGAAATTGCAGTAAAAATAGGACTGGTTCTATCACGAAACTTGCATGAAACTTGCCGTGAAATATCATAGACGCATGCGCATTGTTCGATGATTCAAAATTGCATTGCATCGAACTTGCTGGTGAATAGCATAATGTACGGCGCCCTTAACATCATCGAAGATCAGCTCTAGCTTCTTACTAAGAAAGGTGAAATGCCGTATGACTATATCGACTCGTTTCAACGCTTCAACGAGACGCAGCTACCACCAATTGATGCTTTCTTCAACAAACTAAACGGAAAACCCTGTCCACGCAGACATTTTCTGAGAGCCAATTTTGTGTGGAATGAGTTTAATTGTCAAGACTTAGGACAATATGTTGACATCTACATGAAGACTGATATCATGTTGTTGACCGATGTTTTCGAAAAATTCCGAACCAGCTGCCTCAGAACTCACAATCTGGACCCTGCACACTATTACACCCTACCAGGATTCACTTGGGATGCTATGCTGTATAAAACCTGCCAAGAACTGGAGCTGCTCACGAATGTGGATATGTTCCTGTTTGTTGAACGACGAATTCGTGGAGGTCTCAGCCAAATTTGTTCGAAACGAAGAGCTAGGGCAAACAACAAGTTCATGCCTTCATATGATTCATCGAAGCCTGTCTTATATTCAATGTACTTCGACGTTAACAACCAGTACGGTTGGGCTATGTCTCAGGAATTGCCATAAGGAGGATTTGAATGAGCCGACACTAATCTTGATGTTACAACCGTTGCTGATGATGCTTTAGAAGAATACTGCTCAGAACACATCAATCCGAAAACTATGAAACCTCCGACGAGATCTTCTCAACCCATCAAGCTGATGGCAACGCTTAATAATAAGGAGAAGTACATCATTCACTACCGAGCCCTCAAACAAGCGCTGGAGCATGGGTTGGTACTGACGAAAATTCATCGTGCTCGAATTTCAGCAATCTACATGGCTCAAATCATATATTAATCTGAATACGAGTTTTAAAAAGGCTGCTAAGAAGAATTCGAGGAAAATTTATTCAAGTTGATGAATAACGCTGTCTTTGGGAAGACTTTAGAAAACATCCGGAAGAGAATTGAAGCTTCTAACGAAATGGAAAGGAAGATATGGCGCTGAAGCATGGACTTCAAAGCCAGAGTTCAAGAACTGTACTATATTCAACGAGAATTTAGTTGCTGTTGAGCTGAAAAAACTTCAAGTATATCTCAATAGGCACATTTACGTTGGTCAAGTAATTCTCGATTTAACCGAAACAACTATATATGGCTTCCATTACGATTATATGGTGAAAGAAATTGGTGATGATTGTTCTGCTTGCTACACCGACGCAGACTCCCTCATCTATGAGCTCCATGAAAATTCGTATGAAGTTATGAGGCGAGATTGCCACACCCACTTCGATACGTCTTACTATCCTGAAGATAATATTCATGGAATTCCTCAGGAGAACAAGAAGGTTCTAGGAATGATGGAAGATGAGAATTGTTCTGTTATAATGATGAAATATGTAGGTCTACGATCAAAATTATTCCCTACAAAGGTGGTGGTAACTGATGATGATTTCACGAAGAAGAGGGCAAAGTTACGGGAGGGAGATTATGATGAGGACGAGAATATAATAAATATGGGTGTTGCAAAGAAAGCGGAAGGCGTGAAATCGTCTGTTGTTAAAACAGCTATCACTTTCGACTGTCTGGAAACACACGAGCATAAGAGGGTTTCTCAAATTCTGATAAGAGCGAAAAAGCACCAGGTTCATTCCATGAGTCTGTTGTGAACTGCTTTGCTGTTTCACCCATTATATTATATTCGCCTTGTATATGAATATTATAATATTATAACTCAGTTGTTCTACTTAACATTGTCTACACTATTGCAACATTTGCTTATTTTACAGTTTTATTGTAACAACGACCTGTTGCAGGAAACCATGTTGCTATTTGTTTCTATCTTCATTTTATATATTTCTCTTTTTGTCTATTGATGGCGTGATGCACTATGACTGTCACGTGACTTGAATGTTCTTTAAATAAACTTTACAAAGCCACGCGCAGGCAGTTGCAGTTAGATATTCATTCTAAATTTTACCTTTTGTCAACTCAACCAATGTACTAATTCCGCCAATGAAATCACCAATGATTAAATCTAGTCGATAAGTATCCAGTGTTTCGCTCTACAACTTACGACCACCCCTTTCCCAGCCTGACCGCTCGCAACATAAATTTGGTATCAAGGTGTGGGGTTGTGGACTTTAGCAAAATTATTGTAAAAGTGATCCAGTGAAGTTCAAGTGGTTAGCACTCGGAGGAGACGTCTTCCATAGCCAGCTGCTTATCATCATTAACTGGAGGAGCTTCATATCATCAACACTACAGGGGTAGTAACGTCGTTCTACCTTAGCCTGGAGAGTTTGTTGGAAGCCTCACGCATCATCGCAGAATTTACGATACTCATCAGGGACGGTACACACGCCCGTCTGCCGTCACACCCTGGAACAGCGACGAGAAGGAAGCACTTCCGAAGTCCTGGAGAGTACATCAGCTGTAGAAATTCAAGGCAGAATTCGTACTTGGTCATCCACAGAAATCCTGAAGAAGACATCCTGAATAAGAAGAAATCCTGAAGAAGACATCCTGAATAAGAAGAAATCCTGAAGAAGACATCCTGCAGACAATTGGTATTTATCGAAATTTTTGCAACTCACCCATATATTTGTATAATCATTCGTTTCTATTTTTTTTACTTATCGTTGCTATTTTATCTTTGATTTCCATTGCCTAAAGTATTTATCTAAATTTTGACAATTTTTGAGAGGAATTCTATAAACATGTCTAACAAGCTGAATACCGAATTAGCTATCAAAATGATTCCTGAATTTAATGGTAATCGAGCAGATTTAGATCGATTTATAACTTGTTGCGATATTGTTGATCAAGAGTTTTGTCCGGAATCAGATGATGATCTTTTAGTCAGCATAATAAAAACCAAATTGACCGGTTCTGCATACAACTTAATGAAACACAAAACTTACACAAAATGGTTACAAATGAAGGAAATTCTTGAGAACCAATTTTCCGAGAAAAGAACAATTCCGCAAATTCAATCGGAGTTGATTAACGTTAGGCAATTATCTGGAGAGAATGTTAGAAGTTTTGGCAATCGTATAGAAAAATTACTTTATGAATTAAATGATGCATGTATCAGTAGCGAGGGCGAAACCGCGAAAGAATCAATAGAAAATTTAAATTCAAAATCCGCCTTACGAGGTTTTGTTGATGGATTGCACTCTAACATACGATTCATAATAAAAGCAAGTAGGTTCACTACTCTAGCGGAAGCTATCGAAGCTGCGGTAGACGAAGAAAGAAGTTTTATTCATCAAAGATCGAAAAATAACGTAACAAAAAATTTTTCTAACGTAAAATGTACATATTGCAATAAGACAGGTCACAAATATGAGAACTGTTTTGCTAGAGGTAACAAAACAAATAATTTTTCTAGATTTCCTCCAAAAGAGATAAAAACTGAAAATGTGCGTGCACTGAATATAACCTGTAGTTATTGTAAAAATAGAGGGCATCATATCAAAGATTGTTTCAAGAAAAAATACAACGATAATAAAAAATCCAACGAATCCTATTCCACGAACGCACAGTCGTCGGGAAACGTGAGCGGACCTGGACAGAGCAGCGCTGTTCATACACAGGTCCGGCACATAAAAATTGCTGCAAACCACCAGTAAATTTTTCAATCAATGTTGTTAGACAAACTCATACAAACTCCTTACAAACTCATTCAGACTTATTACAATTTCCTGAAAACTTATTACAAAATCATACAAAATCCTTACAAACTCGTTCAAACTCCTTACAAACTTATGCAAACTCATTACAAACTTATACAAAATCCTTACAAACTCGTTCAAACTCATTACAAACTTATACAAAATCCTCACAAACTCATGAAAACTCTTTACAAACTCCTTTACAAAATCGTACAAACTTCTTTCCAGCTCATGACAAAAATAATGAAAATTTCTTGTTTAACCAATTACAAGTTTTTCAAGTGTCTCTTAAAGAAAATGGCGGCGAGTGTATTAGAGTACCTATTTCGCTAGTTATTGGTAATTATGCAACATTTTTAATCGATACAGGTTCTGATTGTTCCTTATTGAAGTTAAGCGTCACTAATGATGACGAATTCATTGATACAAACTCCTTATCGCAGTTAAAGGGCATAACTGACGAAGTAATAACCACATATGGTATTTGCAATGGTAAAATCAATATACAGGATGAGGTCATAGAGCATAATTTTCATATTGTACCAGACAAATTTCCCATTTTATGTGATGGTATCATTGGTAAAGATTTTTTGAAAAAATATGGCTGCACTATAGATTATAAAAATAAGTCATTATGTTTTACTTATAATACAAAAAATATAATAATGAACTTACTTTCTGAAAAGGCTATTACAATTCCTGCTAGAACTCAAGTAGTCGAACGAATTCGAATTCCTTCCAATATTGTTTCTCAAACGAATACCTATCTTTGTAAGTCATCAGAAATCGTAGATGGACTCTATATTGGTAACAGTATCATTGAAGTTAAAGATGGTTTAACCTATGTAACTTTTGTAAATTCAAATCTTGAAGATATTCATTTAAATGATGTCAAGTTAGATATCGATGCTATAGAAAACTTCAATATATTTTCAGTTAGAAATGACTATCCTAATGAAAACTTGAACAATTTTGAACGTATTCAAACAGTTATTGAAAATTTGAAAACTGACCATATGAACGACATCGAACGCAATTCTATAATAGAACTTTGTAGCGCATTTAATGATTTATTTTATATTGAGGGCGACAAACTTACGTATACAGAGTGTACTACGCACTCAATACCTACAACGGACGATATTCCTATTCATGTAAAACCATACAGGTTACCGTTTTTCCAAAAAGAAGAGGTAAGAGGTCAAGTTGAAAAAATGCTAGCTGAGGAAATAATTGTTCCTTCATCAAGTCCTTGGAATTTTCCTTTAATAGTCGTACCAAAAAAGGCTGACTCATCGGGCAACAAACGATGGCGTATTGTTGTAGATTTCCGTAAGCTAAACGAAAAAACAATTGGAGATGCTTATCCGTTGCCTAATATCACTGATATTCTCGATCAATTAGGAAACTCTAAATATTTCTCAACATTAGATCTTGCTAACGGATTCCATCAAATTTCAGTTTCTGAAAATGATAGGTGTAAAACTGCCTTCAGCACTCCTTTTGGTCACTATGAGTATCAACGAATGCCATTCGGGCTTAAATCAGCACCAAATTCTTTTCAACGTTTAATGGATCATTGTTTAGCTGGTCTACAAAATTTGACTTGTTTTGTATACATGGACGATGTAGTTATATACGGAAAAACTTTAGATGAACATAATTCTAAATTAAAAGAAATATTTTCTCGTTTGCGTAAATGTAATTTGAAATTACAACCAGACAAGTGTCAGTTCCTTCAAAATTCATTATGTTATTTAGGTCATGTGATTAACGAACAAGGAATTTTACCTGATCCTCGAAAAGTCGACTGTATAAAGAACTTTCCTATACCTAAATGTTCGAAAGATGTCAAATCGTTCTTAGGTCTTGCCGGTTATTATCGCCGTTTTGTTCAAAATTTTGCAAAAATTGCCCAACCTCTTAATAATTTATTGAAAAAGGACGTAGATTTTATTTGGTCACCGTTGTGTAAAACTGCATTCGAAGAATTGAAAAATCGACTGCAAGGACCACCGATTCTGCAATATCCAGATTTTTCTCGAGAGTTTATTCTAACTACGGATGCCAGTGGCGTAGCTATTGGAGCTATATTATCTCACGGTAAGATTGGTAGCGATTTACCTATCGCTTATGGGTCAAGGTCACTCAGTAAAAGTGAACGAAATTATTCTACTATACAACGTGAACTTTTAGCTATTGTACATTTCACGAAATTCTTTAGACCGTACTTATATGGCAGAAAATTTACGATCGTAACCGATCACAAACCATTGGAATATTTATTCAATTGTAAGGACACTAATTCTTCACTCATGAGATGGCGTCTGTCACTCGAACAATTCGAATACCAGATTGTTTACAAAAAAGGGGTAAGTAACACAAATGCCGACGCATTATCAAGAATTCATAAAATGACCTTACGATCTGCAATTCCAAATTCCCAAGAAAATAATGATTCTCAAGAACCGCTAGCCTATGAAAATTATCTTGATAAACTTGAAAGTAGCATAATTTTAAACAAAAACATCCAAGAAATAAATGATGACATCAACTTGCGTAATCTAACAGATACTGTGTTGTTGATTTTCACAAATAAAAGTCTCACTTGTAACAAAATCCTCATAGATAAGCTCGAAAAGCAAAAGGCACACATACAAGAAATATTAGAATCTTATTGTGATAGAGTTCCAAGTTTTATTCCAGTAGAGATAAACAATTTCAAGGTGTTGTATTTCCTTACACACGATAATAATTCTAGACTAACTTATGAAGAATTTTATTATTTGTTGATCAAGCTGAAAAACTACTTAATAACGTATGATATAAAATGTATCACTTTTGAAAATCCTACCCATCATATTGATTATTGCAATTTGAAATATACAAACATATTTCCTATGATACGCTATATCTTTCAGAATACCGATGTAATCGTAAAAATTCATCATAATAAAATTAATGACAATTTAAGTCAGGTAGAGATTTTGGAAATTTTGAAAGAATTCCATGATTCACCTATAGGAGGGCATAAGGGCATTAATAAAACGTATAAAAAAATAAAGCAATACTATTCCTGGCCTAATATGCGTAATCAGATCAGACAATATATCAAAAAGTGCGATTTATGTCAGAAAAACAAGTCTTCCAGAATTCATAAACAACCTATGACAATAACTACTACGGCAACAAAGCCATTTGAAAAGGTGTCTCTTGATATTTACGGCCCTTTACCTGTTACAAATAATAACAATAAATATTTAATAACCTTTATGGACGATCTTACAAAATTTTCATTAGCAATTCCTATTCCTAATCAAGAATCATCTACTATTGCCGAGAATTTTGTGAGAAATGTTATTTTGAAGTTTACTTTTCCAAAATATGTCTTGACAGATCAAGGACAAAACTTTCTAAGTCAAATATTCAAAGATGTATGCAAAGTCTTGAAAATCCATAAAATCCAAACTACAAGTTATAGGCCTCAATCTAATGGTTCTTTAGAGAGATCCCATAAGAATTTAACCGAATATTTGCGTTGTTTCATAAATAAATCACAGGATGATTGGGATACCTGGATTGACTATGCTATATTTTGTTATAATACAACTATTCATTCTGCTACAAATTTTTCACCTCATGAACTCATGTTTGGGTTCAAAATCAACCTACCTAGTGCTGTAACAAAATCACCAGAAATATGTTATAATTATGACACATATTCGAATGAACTGAAGGCAAGATTGCAACATTCACACGCTATTGCGAGAGAAAATATCATTAATTCAAAGGAAAAATGCAAAACTTATTATGACAAAACAAGTAAACAAACGCACTGGAAAGTAGGAGACAAAGTACTTTTGAAGGATGAATCATCCTACAAAGGTAAATGTAAAAAGCTTATGTCTGTATTTACAGGACCATTCGAAATTGTCGAAATCAATTCGAATGTTAATGTTACTATTCTTAAACAAAATAAACGTGTTAAGGTACACATAGATAGGATTAAAATATACGTGGAGTAGATTTTAAGTCATAATTATCCATTTTCAAGAATATTTTAACGTAGGTATGAATAATTAATCTTACAGGAATAACAGACCGAAGAAAATTCAGCAGAAATGGGGAGAAGACGTGCAGTAAGGCTATTTCCGGTAATATTTGTACTATTTTTTGAGATCTGCCAAATCAGTGGAGATCCTCTGTATAATATAACTACCTTAACAAACTCGACAGGTTTATACTACGAAAATTTGGGAACTATTAACCTTTATAACGATTTTTGGAACTTTCTTACATTTCTTGATTCAAATAATATTTACTTAGAATACAAAAATATACGGTATTATCATTCTGAAATAAATTCTATATGTTCAAAACTCAGTGCGAAATCTATTGGAATACGAGAATGTTTACACTTCCTGAATCTCGTGAACTCAACCTTCATTGACCTTACTCAACAAACGAATATGATACTGGACTATGCTGGAAAAACTATAATTAGCGGTAAAAGAAAACGAGCTCTTATTAATGTTGTAGGAGAAGTATCTAAAAAACTTTTCGGCACTTTAACAGAGTCGGACGCGCAATATTATGATGAGCAAATAAAACTTTTGAAATCAGATGAAAATCATTTATTGAATCTCATAAAAGAACAAACTTCTGTCTCTGAATCTTCCTTAGATAATTTCAAAATTATTAATAAAGAAATCACTTCATTCAAACAAAAACTTTCTGAAATGTCAAGTTTTATGGAAAGAAAAGAAGAATTCAAAATAAATTCAGTTCAAACTACTAACTATCTTTTCTCAGTTTCCGAAATTTTCTCAACATTTATTTTAATTACTGAAAAATATACATTGGAAATCAATAATTTCCTAGATATTATCTTATATGCCGAACGAGGTCAATTACATCCTTTGATTATTACACCTCTTAAACTTTCTGCTGAACTAGAAAAAATTCAATCACACTTGAAAATAGATGAAACATTTCCTGTTCCGTTAGATAGGAAAAATATCGATGTTTTTTACAAATTTATCGATGTTACTATTTATTTTTATAAAGACAAATTGAATTTTATTCTGAGAATTCCCCTCATTACAACTCAAACCTTTGAATTGTATAAAATATCTGTTATACCTATGAGAGTTATGAAAAACTCATATACTTTTCTCTTACCAGAGAAACCATTTATTAGTATAGATCAACTTAAGCATAATTATTTTCTAATTGATGGAAATACTATTGAAAAGTGTTTTAATTTTCAATCACGGTTCATTTGTAGACAAAAATTTCCAATTTATGTAATGAATGACATGTCAAATTGTGAAGCAATGTTATTTTATATGCCTAAATCCATTCCTGATTCATGTGATCAACGAGTTATTAATATTAACAATTCCATTTTTATTCAACTTGGTACGAGCAACACTTGGTTGTTCATTTGTCCGAAAACAGATATATTACATATCAATTTCAAGAAATCAAAAATATCAGTAAATATTGAATCAATTGGGATTCTGAAACTCAAACCTGGTTCAATTGCTTACACTGAATCGATTATTTTGCACTCTGAACAAATATTCTCAAGCACCATAAGTGCTCCAGAAATTATAATTTACACTCCTATAAATAATACGATTTTCAGTGAACTAAGTGAAACTAATTTAACTGAAATATTGCCTATTTCAAAATCTCTTATACATACTGACCAGATTCTGAACCTTGATAAATATAGTCAAAAAGTTAGAAAACTAAGGGAGGACATATCTAAAACTCGTTTATCAGATGATAATTCCTTTTATTCAATTTCAGTTCACCATATTACTATGTATATTGTATTATGTACAGTGTTTTTATTTCTTATATTGTATTATTTCTATAAACATAAGTATTCAAAATTGATTTTTAGCAATAAGAGTAATGCTACCCCAGAAAATGAAGCCGAATCTATTGAATTGCAAATTTCTGAAAATAAAAAGAAAAAACATGTCAAGTGAAATAAAATTGCAACTTTTTTGGAAGTTACAATTTTCTTTTTAAGGGGGGAGGTGTTGTGAACTGCTTTGCTGTTTCACCCATTATATTATATTCGCCTTGTATATGAATATTATAATATTATAACTCAGTTGTTCTACTTAACATTGTCTACACTATTGCAACATTTGCTTATTTACAGTTTTATTGTAACAACGACCTGTTGCAGGAAACCATGTTGCTATTTGTTTCTATCTTTATTTTATATATTTCTCTTTTTGTCTATTGATGGCGTGATGCACTATGACTGTCACGTGACTTGAATGTTCTTTAAATAAACTTTACAAAGCCACGCGCAGGCAGTTGCAGTTAGATATTCATTCTAAATTTTACCTTTTGTCAACTCAACCAATGTACTAATTCCGCCAATGAAATCACCAATGATTAAATCTAGTCGATAAGTATCCAGTGTTTTGCTCTACAACTTACGACCACCCCTTTCCCAGCCTGACCGCTCGCAACAAGTCAAGAAGAAATCGCTTTCAGTTCAGAAGATGACAAGAGGTATATTGTACCAGGATCCTGCGAAACTCTTCCATGGGGGCACTATAGTATAATGGAGACTTGAAACGACAACTGCTTATTATAGTTTATATTATATGTATATATGTGCTTCACCTTTCATCTTGTACCAATATATTTTCGAAAATCGTATTGAGTGTAATTTATACATCCTGGGTTAGCTATAATGAATAGTCCTGATGATAATTAAGTAAATAACAATTTGTTATTGATGGGTGTTTTGACTGCTGGTTGCAAGTATATTTCTAACGTTCCATGCTCTCTGACTTCACATTCTGCGATTTTTTTGAGCTGATCACATGATCTAAATGGATTCGAAATGGTAAGATTCGATTTGAACTCATGAGTTGGTTTCAGAGTTTTTTCTCCATTCTGTATGATGAAGGTTCTTGGACTCAGCCTGTTTTTATTTGACTTAGGATTTTTCATTCGCCTCCATCTTTTTATTGTATCTTACTTTGCGGTTGATTGATGCTCGATTTTTGGTCAGTCCGCTCGCCGACTCCGATGACTTCGAGGCTGACGACCATTTTCGGTATTTTAGACCTCAACTTTTCTTATGAAGATCTACATTGGTGAAGGGGTCGGAATGAGGCGATGCTCTCCTAGTTTATTTACTTCTAGTATTTCCTGAATCAAAATAACGCTTATAACAGGAAGAACAAGGAACTTCGACTTCGAATATGTTTACACTTTGGCTCTGAATTCTGGCATCTGATATCCCTACAGTTGAATCAGATTCTATCGCACGGACCATATAGGAAGACTTTGAAAGACATATAACGAGATTAGTAGGCGAGTTAGGATACTTCGTCAACATCAGTCTGCGCACTGTATCTCTGTATTCTATCATCGCACATGGATAATTTTGAAGCATATCAGTTCGCAACGATCATATAAGTCGACATCGAAGCGATTATAACGCACACAACAGGCAGAACAAGAAATTCTGACTCCGACTATGTTTACACTGTATCTCCACATTCTAGAATCTGACATACCTACAGCTATAGTAGATACGATCACAATGACCATATAAGATGACTCCGAAAAACATATAACGAGAACAATAGGCAAGCAGAGATACTTCGAAAACATCAGTCTGCACACTTTATCTCTGTATTTTATCATCTCACATGGATACCTCTGGAGCTTATCAGTTCGCATCGATCAAATGAGACGACAACAAAACGGGAATAACGCACAGAACAGGCAGAACAAGAAACTTAGATTTCGAGTACGTTCACACTGTAACTTTGCATTCTAGCATCTGACATGCCTACAGATATAGCAGAAACCATCGCACTGACCATATAGGACGACTTCGAAGGACATATAACGATAACAATAGGCAAGTGAAGATACTTCGACAACATCAGTCCGCACACTGCATCTCTGTATTCTATCATTTCACATGGATACCTCTGGAGCATATAAGTTCGCAACGATTATATGAGACGACATCGAAGTGGGAATAACGCACACAACAGGCAGAACAAGAAACTCCGACCCCGACTATGCTTACACTGTAACTCTGCATTCTAGCAATTGACATGCCTATAGCTATAGCAGATACGATCGCACTGACCAAATAAGACGACTCCGGAGGACATATAACGAGATATTGTTCTCGTTATATGTCCTCTGGAGTCCTCCGGCAAGTGAAGATACTTCGACGTCTGCACACTGTATCTCTGTATTCTAACTTCTCACATGAATACCTTTGGAGCATGGTAGTTCGCAACGATCATATGAGACGACATCAAATCGGGTGTAACGCACACAACAGACAGAACAAGAAACTTCGGCTATGTTCACACTGTGACTCTGAATTCAACGCATCTAACATGCCCACATTCATTGCAGATGCGATCGCACTGACCATATAAGACGACTTTGAAGGACTTATAACGAGAACAATAGGCAAGTGGAGATACTTCGACAACATCAGTTCGCACACTGTATCTCTGTATTCTATCATCTCACATGGATACCTCTGGAGCATATAAATTCGCAACGATTATATAAGACGACATCGAAGCATGAATAATGCAAACAACAGGCAGAACAAGAAACTTCGACACCGACTATGCTTACACTGTAACTCCGCATTCTAGCATTTGACATGCCTACAGCTATGATAGATACGATCGCACTGACCGAATAAGACGACTTCGAAAGACATATAACGGGAACAATAGGCAAGTGAAGATACTTCGACAACATCAGTCTGCACACTTTATCTCTGTATTTTATCATCTCACATGGATACCTCTGGAGCATATCAGTTCGCATCGATCAAATGAGACGACAACAAAACGGGAATAATGCACAGAACAGGCAGAACAAGAAACTTCGACACCGACTATGCTTACACTGTAACTCCGCATTCTAGCATTCGACATGCCTACAGCTATGGTAGATACGATCGCACTGACCGAATAAGACGACTTCGAAAGACATATAACGGGAACAATAGGCAAGTGAAGATACTTCGACAACATCAGTCTGCACACTTTATCTCTGTATTTTATCATTTCACATGGATACCTCTGGAGCATATCAGTTCGCATCGATCAAATGAGACGACAACAAAACGGGAATAACGCACAGAACAGGCAGAACAAGAAACTTCGACACCGACTATGCTTACACTGTAACTCCGCATTCTAGCATTTGACATGCCTACAGCTATGGGACCGAATAAGACGACTTCGAAAGACATATAACGGGAACAATAGGCAAGTGAAGATACTTCGACAACATCAGTCTGCACACTGTATCTCTGTATTTAAACATCTCACATGAATACTTTTGGAGCATGGTAGCAACGATCATATGAGACGACATCAAAACGGGTATAACGCATACAACAGGAAGAACGAGAAACTTAGACTATTTTGACACTGTTGCTCTGAATTCTGACATTTGACATGCCTACAGTTGAAACAGATACGATGGCACTGACCATATAGAGAGTCTTTGAAGGACATATAACGAGAATAATAGGCGAGTGAATATACTTCGACAACATCAGTCTGCACCCTGTACCTCTGTTTTGTATCATCTCACATGGGTGCCTTTGGAGCATATAGGTTCGCAAAGATCATATGAAACGGCATCGAAGCAGGCGTAACTCACACAACAGGAAAAACAAGGAATATCAAATTTGACTATGTTCACACTGTGGCTCTGAATTCTTGCATTTGACATGCCTACAGTTGAAGCAGATACGATCGCACTGACCATATTAGACGACTCCGCAGGAAATATAATGAGAACAATGGACAAGTGGTGATACTTCGACAACATCAGTCTGCACACTATATCTCTGTATTCTAACTTCTCACATGAATACCATTGGAGCATTTCAGTTCGCAATGATCATATGAGACATCGTGCGATTGGTTGAATAATTCTATTGACGTTAATGAAATCTACAAAAATTTCGAAACACAATGTAGAACAATTACAGACCGTTTTGCACCGCTAGTGGAAATTGTTTCTAAAAATAGGCAGGTACCTTGGTATGATGAAAAAGTTCTGGTCCTGACAAAAATGACTTATGGAACCAATACAAACTGAAGAGAAATACAGTGGTTAATATACTAAAAACTAAGAAATCACAATATTATGAAAATCACATTGATAAAAATAGGGGTAATGCAGAAGAAATGTGGAAAACATTGAAAAAATTGATAAAAGGTGAAAAAAATGAGTTAAATTACAAATGTATCATTTTTGGCACAGGCACAGTAGCTCAAAATGAACTTGAAGCAGCTAATATGTTCAATGAGTTTTTTATTGAAAGTATAAAAAATATTTCCGATCTGATTACACCAGAATCTGAATGGAATCATGAACATTTGCCGTTAATAACAAGTAACTTTGTAAACTTTGAGAATATTAGTCTTAAAGAACTGAAAAATATTATTTTCTCTCTTCCAAACAAAGGAAGTGTCGAAGAAGTCGTCAATATAAAATTTTTGAAAGAAACATTTTATACAATAGGATATGCATTTCTCAATCTCATCAATGCTTCACTTACATCAGGTTACTTTCCTGAGAATCTGAAAATGAGCACTGTGATTCCTATCCCTAAAATTGACAATGCAACTGAAGCAACAGATTTCAGAGGAATGAACACGCTGCCAAGTATCTAAAAAATCTTAGAAATCATTGTACATCAACAGCTGTCAAAATACTTTGAAGCAAATCAACTTCTTATTGGTAATCAGTCAGGGTTTAGACACCAGCATTCGTGCGAAACCGCCTTACAATTAACGATATCAAACTGGAAGCAAGAAATAGATTAGGGTAACTATATAATTGCAGTTTTTCTTGATTTCAAAAGAGCCTTTGAAACCATTGACAGAATAATCTTAATAACAAAACTAAAATATTATGGTATTGAAGGTAATGTGTTGAAATGGTTTGAACAATATCTAAACAAAAGGTCTCAGAAATGTAAAATAGAAAAAGCGTTTTCTAGTGAACTGGCTATTGATTTGGGGGTGCCCCAGGGCAGTGTATTGGGGCCTCTCCTATTCATTATTTACCTGAATGATATCAATTTTGTGAGGGGCTATGATTTTCTTAACCTTTTTGCGGACGATACTTTAGTAGCATGTTATGGTAGTAACTTAGGTGAAACGGTAACGAGACTAAATCATGTTTTAAAATCATTCGAATCATTTTTGAAAAGTAATGAGATGAAATTAAATTCAGAGAAAACAAAGGCAATGATACTGAGTACAAAATATAAATTAAAAAAAGTAAACTACCAACATTTACATATTAAAATAGAAGGTGAAAATCTGGAATGGGTTAAGGAATTCAAATATCTAGGTTTTATGATAGATGATAGACTAAGTTTCAAAAGTCACAGAGATTACATCTGTAGAAAAATATCAAAGAAGCTATTCTTTCTATCTAGAGTATCCCAAAACATGTCTCTCTTTTCCAAAATAACTATTTATAGGACGATAATTCAACCCCACTTTGACTATTGTGCTAGCTTACTGTACCTGTTGGACAAAAATTGTTTAATGACGTTACAAAAACTTCAAAATAGGGGTATGAGAATCATTCTGCAATGCAATAAATATGTTCCAATTGATCTGATGTTAAGTACTTTGAACTGGCATAACGTGAACAAACGTCTGTTTTTCATGACAATAGTGTTCATTTATAAAATAACAAAAAAGTTAGTCCCAAGTTATCTTAGTTCATTGATTATGTATAATAATGAGATCCACACTTATCCTACAAGAAACGTTAACAATTTCCATATAGCTCGAACTCGAAATGTAAGCTCAATGAAAACATTATTCTTCAAGGGCTTAAATGATTTTAATAACCTCTCGAATGAAGTGAAAAATTCACCGTCTCTAAACACATTCAAAATTCGTCTAAATGAAATCATTTCACCACTGTAAATGTAAAAAGATGAATTATTATGGAAGGCATGTGTGTAAGTGTGTGTGGGTTGTGTTGCTCATGTATACTGAGTGTAAATGAGTATGAAATGTGTGTATATATATTTCAATCTCTAAGGATTGTGACACTATAGCTGTATTTTTTATTTTATATTTTTGTTAAATATATATTATTAGCATTCTTTGTTTAGCATTGAGTATTTACTTATTACAAATATCAGAAATGTATGTAAATTAGGATGTTCCTATTTCAAATAAAGATTATTATCGAAGTGGGTATAACGCACACAACAGGCAGAACAAGAAACTTCGACTCCGACTATGTTCACACTATAACTCTGCATTCTAGCATCTGACATGCCTACAGCTATAGCAGATACGATCGCACTGACCATATAAGACGACTTCAAACGACATATCACGGGAACAATAGGCGAGTGAAGATACTTCGACATCAGTCTGCACACTGTATCTCTGGATTCTATCATCTCACCTGGATACTTTTGGAGCATATCAGTTCGCAATGATCCTATAAGACGACATCGAAGCGGGTATAACGCACACAACAGGCAGAACAAGAAACTTCAACTCCGACTATGTTTACACTGTTACTTTGCATTCTAGCATCTGACATGCCTACAGTTATTGCAGATGCCATCGTTCTGACCAAATTAGACGACTTTGAAGGACTTATAACGAGAACAATAGGCAAGTGAAGATACTTCGACATCATTCTGCACACTGTATCACTGTATTCTAACATCTCACATGAATACCTTTGGAGCATGGTAGTCCGGAACGAACATATGTGACGACATCAAATCGAGTATAACGCACACAACAGGCAGAACAAGAAACTTCGACTCCGACTATGTTTAAACTGTTACTTTGCATTCTAGCATCTGACATGCCTACAGATATTGCAGATGCGATCGTTCTGATCATATAAGACGACATTGAAGGACTTATAATGAGAACAATAGGCAAGTGAAGATACTTCGACAACATCAGTCCGCACACTGTATCTCTGTATTCTATCATCTCTCTTGGATACCTTTGGAGCATATCAGTTCGCAACGATCATATGGGACGACATCAAAACGGGTATAATGAATACAACAGGGAGAACAAAAAAACTCTGACTCCGACTATGTTCAGACTATGGCTCTGAATTCTAGCATCTGACATGCCTACAGTTGAAACAGATACGATCACACTGACCATATAAAAATACTTTGAAGGACATATAACAAGATCAATAGTCAAGTGGGGATACTTCGACAACATCAGTCTGCACACTGTATCTCTGTATTCTATCATCTCACATGGATACTTTCGAAGCATATTAATTCGCAACGATCATATGAGACGACATCGAAGCGGTTATAACGCACACAACAGGCAGAACAATAAACTTTGGCTTCGACTATGTTCATACTGTAACTTTACATTCTAAAAACTGACATGCCTACAGCTATAGTGAATACGATCGCACTGACCATATAAGATGATTTCCAAGGACATATAACGAGAACAATAGGCAAGTGAAGAATCTTCGACCACATCGGTCTGCACACTGTATCTCTGTATTCTATCATCTCACATGGATACCTCTGGAGCATATAAGTTCGCATCGATCATATGAGACGACATCAAAACGGGTATAACGCACTCAATAGGCAGAACAAGAAACTTCGACTTTGACTATGTATACACTGTAACTCTGCATTTTAGCATCTGACATGCCTACAGTTATAGCAGATACGATCGCACAGACCATGAAGAACGACATCAAAGGACATAAAACAAGAACAATAGGCAAAAGGAGATACATCGACAACATCAGTCTGCACATTGTATCTCTGTATTCTATCATCTCACATAGATACCTCTGGAGCATATATGTTCGCAACGATCATATGAGACCATATCGAAGCGGGTATAACGCACACAACGGGCAGAACAAGAAACTTCGACTCCGACTATATTAACACTGTAATTCCGCATTCTAGCATCTGACATGCCTACACCTATAGCAGATACGATCACACTGACCATATAAGACGGCTTCGAAGGACATATAACGAGAACAATAGGCAAGTGAAGATACTTCGACAACATCAGTCTGCACACTGTTCCTCTGTATTTTATCCTCTCACATGGATACCTTGGGAGCATGGTAGATCGCAACGATCATATGAGATGACATCGAATCAAGTAAAACGCACACAACAGGCAGATCAAGAAACTTCGATTCCGACTATGTTTACACTGTAACTTTGCATTCTAGCATGCCTACAGTTATAGCAGATACGATCGCACTGACCATATAAGACGACTTTGAAGGACTTATAACAAGAACAATTGGCAAGTGAAGATACTTCGACAACATCAGTCCACACTTTGTATCTCTGTATTCTATCATCTCACATGGATACCTCTAGAGCATATCAGTTCGCAACGATCATTTGAGACGACATCGAAACGGGAATAACGCACACAACAGGCAGAACAAGAAACTTAGACTCCGACTTTGTTCACACTGTGGCTCTGAATTCTAGTATCTGACATGCCTAAAGCTATAGCTATATGAGATGATTTCGGAGGACATAATTATAACGAGAACAATAGGCAAGTGAAGATACTTCGACATCAGTCTGCACACTGTATCTCTGTATTCTATCATCTCACATGGATACCTTTGGAGCATTTCAGTTCGCAACGATCTTTTAAGACGACATCAAGGCGGGTATAACGCACACAACAGGCAGAACAAGAAACTTCAACTCCGACTATGTTCACACTGTAACTCTGCATTCTAGTATCTGACATGCCTACAGCTATCACGGAGAAAAAGAATCACTTACCCTAAGTGAATATTTGATAGTGGCAAGTAAAAACTTGTATACTATATGGGACAAGGAAACAAGTTAATAACCACAAGAATTTGTGTTCCTGAAAATGTACACCTACCACTATTGACCTGTTTCATTAAATTTCAGAGTGATAACGGTTAGTGAACACATCACTTGTCATCAGTGACCTATTCAATTGTCATTGGTGGCTTATTCACTTTTCAGCAGTGACTTGTTCACTAGTCATAAGTGGCCTAATTACATGTCATTAGTGACTTATCTACTAGTCATCAGTGACTTATTTACTTGTCAATAGTGACTTATTCACTTGTCATTAGCTAGTATGAAAAAATACCTCCATTGTTCTCTGAAAAATGATAAAACCTTGGTAATAAGACAAAAACACATGCATTCAAAACATTTTATTATATAGGTATGATGAATCCACAAATACAAATACAAATACAAAAAAGGTAAGGCTGACGACAAATATTGAGATACTAGATACCGCGTATATCAGCATCATGCACCGAGAAAAACGGTACTCTAACTCACTACACTGCACTATGGTTCACTATCGTTTTCCTTCCAGCACTGAAGATGAATCAACTTTCATACTTTTTAAACGTCACTTCGAATATCATAGGAAGTGGAAAAAAATCCTGTAAATATGTAGAAACAATTATGTACTGTTCTAGAAGAGTTTTGTATTTCATTATCTCCTTCAAGAGAACAGATCAGGAACTCAACACCCCACAGCTCAGAGCACGGCCACAGAGCACGGCACACAAACAGAGAATTCTCATACGAATATGATATAGTAGGTGTTCGAAAGGGCACTTGCATGACTTGGAATTTCAATGTTACTAGCGGGAACGCAAGTATACTAACTTCACGAATGCTAAGATCGAAATGACGCCGTGGACTCGTGGACACTGGACAGTGATCGCGTTGGGCGTGGGTACTCGAAAAATATCGGAGATGTCCGAACGGAAAAGAGATCTATAACTACAGGTGAGCTGTCACCTGCAACAATCGACTTGATAGATTGTCTTTATTGATGAGTTCGCTCAGAGCAAGTGATCTTATGTCAGAAAAATAATTTAATAATAGTGAGTATTCGTTAACCTAGCACTAGTTTAGTGTTCACTTAGAATTAGCGAACTGTAAGTACATATCGACTTGGTTGATACCAACAAGTGTTCTGATCACTTATAGCAGAAACTTCGTTCCAGAAATATAGTTTTGCCTATTGCAAGTACCATATTTTCCTACCGTTGGTGAAAATGTTCTTGTCACAATCGACTTTTTTTCAAGGAAACAATTAACTTGGCCGAGTTTTCTCAGTGTAGCAGATACGATCGCACTGACCATATAAAACGACTTCGAAAAACATATAACGAGAACAATAGGCAAGTGAAGATACTTCGACATCAGTATGCACAATGTATCATATGTATTCTATCATCTCACATGGAAACCTTTGGAGCATGGTAGTTCGCAACGATCATATGAGACGACATCAAAACGGATATAACGCACACAACAGGCAGGACAAGAAACTTCGACTTCGACTATGTTCACACCGTAACTTTGCATTCTAGCATCTGACATGCCTACAGTTATAGCAGATACGATCGCAATGACCATATAAGACGACTTTGGAGGACTTATAACAAGAACAATAGGCAAGTGAAGAAACTTAGAAAACATCAGTTCGAACACTGTATATCTGTATTCTATCATCTCACATACATACCTTTGGAGCATATCAGTTCGCAACGATCATATGAGATGACATCAAGACGGGAATAACGCACACAACAGGCAGAACAAGAAACTTCGACTTCGACTCTGTTCACACTGTGGCTCTGAATTCTAGCATCTGACATGCCTACAGTTGGAACAGATACGATCGCACTGACCATATAGAAAGACTCTGAGGGACATATAACGAGATTAATAGGCAAGCGAGGATACTTCGACAACACAGTCTGCACACTGTATCTCTGTATTCTATCATCTCATATGGATACTTCCGAAGCATATCTCTTCACAACGATCATATAAGTCGACATCGAAGCGGTTATAACGCACACAACAGTCAGAACAAGAAACCTCGACTCCGACTATGTTTACACTGTAACTTCACATTTTAGAATATGACATGCCAATAGCAAAAATAGATACGATCGCACTGACCTTATAAGATGACTTCGAAGGACATATAACGAGAACAATAGGCAAGTGAACATACTTCGACAACATCAGTCTGCACACTGTATCTCTATATTCTATCATCTCACATAGATACCTCTGGAGAATATCAGTTTGCATCGATCTATTGAGACGACATCAAAACGGGTATCACGCACACAACAGGCAGAACGATAAACTTTGACTCCATCTATGTTAACACTGTGACTCCGCATTCTAGCATCTGACATGCCTTCAGCTATAGCAGATACGATCGCACTGACAATTTGAGACGACTTTGAAGGACATATAACGAGAACAAAAGGCAAGTGAAGATACTCCGACATCAGTCTGGATACTGTTTCTCTGTATTCTATCATCTCACATGGATACATTTGGAGCATGGTTGTTCGCAACGATCATATGAGACGAAATCGAATCGAATATAACGCACACAACAGGCAGAACAAAAAACTTCGACTTCGACTATGTTCACACTTTAACTTCGCATTCTAGCATCCGATATGCCTATAGTTATTGCAGATACGATCGCACTGACCATATCAGACGACTTCGAAGGACATATTGAGAGAACAAATAGATATTCGAATCGGTCTCTTGAAATCGCTTCGGCAACCAACTCGTTGTGACCATCTGTTTCACGCTCCCAATACATTCTTCTCCTTGGGACTGGTACATATCCACTGAGCAATAAAACTCCAATGAACGCTTTGAATTCTGAATGTTTTATATTCGATGTTCGATTCTTCTGTTGGGCATATTTATTGCTAAAGGAGGAAGGAAAGCTCAAAGTCATCTCCACAACTTTAATATGAAGTTTATTCAACGGGACATGTTTCGAACTTATAAAAGTCCATCTTCAGCCGTATTTAAGAAATTACTAAAAGTAAAGACATTTGAAAATATACAAAATGTTATAAAAATTGTTTTTTGACTTACATGGAGGTGAAACATTGTTTGTTTTAACAATGATGTCGATGTCTCTCATCATAATGTCATTGATGAAGAATAAATAAATTGAGGAATAAACGGGTTTTCATTAAAAATGAAGGGCCCCGTGCCCTGAGAACGCGCACTTATGAATCAATCAAAAGTCAAGTCCCAGAAGGGAAACTTGACGAACACACAAGGTGCTCAAAGAAACCATATTGGTGTATTACAGGAAAGGGTCCCGTACCCTTGAGAGAGCGCACTTAAAAAGCAAAAATCAATTTAGAATTGATGGGGCCAAAGCCAAAAACGTGTTACATCCAACCTAAGGTTAGAAACACAGAATTAATTAATTGCAAGAACTTGACATAAGTCAAAGTCTTAATAACATGACATTATGATCAGTGACATAGGACACAGAATTAAAGCAAACAATGGGATGAATGTGAATTCCACTAGAGATAGTACAGTTAACAATACTCAATCAGAAATGACAATGAGAAGATTTGAAAGGGAGAGGGAGGAGGAACATTCCAACAAGATGGTTAGTCGCAAATCTGAAATTAAATGAATGATGATAATTGAAAGAGACCAAAGCAGGTGCCAAAAAACATGAAACTAAATTTGGTTATTGGTAAAATCTAAGGAATTGAAAAATTTCACACAGTCATAGTTGACCTGTTCATTAAGGGATGTGACCAAATTATTGTTCAAAGCAGAATTTATTTCAAAAATTTCCAGCAAATTCAATAAAGTACCTTTCTGACAAACATGTAATATTTTTAAATCTTGATTCATGTCAAAATTGTGTTCAGAATTTAGTATGTGGTTAGCAAAAGAACTCTTAGTGTTATACTCATCTAAAATCGGAGGGGAGGTTTTGGATTTTTCTATGGTTTTTACATGTTCCAAGACTCTAGTTGAAATCCTTCTACCGCTTTGGCCAACATACTGTGCGTTGCAATCAGAACAAGAAATGCTATAGACACCAGATTTGTGATTCAAAGGAACTTTGTCTTTTGTATTAACTAAGATTTTTGAAATATTGTCAATAGTGTAAAAAGAAATATTTATATTATCCATAAAACGATGAAAAATATTTTTAATATCAATGGAGACTTTACCCAAGAACGGAATTGAGGCAAAACGGTTCCTAGGGTTATCCAAGGGCAATAAACTTCTATTAATAGATTTGTTGAGGTGTTTGTTGTATATTCTATTGATGACATGAGGAGGGAAACCATTGTTATGACCAATCTGTTTGATAATGTTCAATTCATTATTAAAAGCAACCGGACTCATAGGAATGTTGAACAATCTATGGAACAAAGAATTAAATGCAGCAAATTTATGTTGATTAGGGTGGCAAGAAGAGAAAGGAATGACTGAATCTGTGTGTGTAGGTTTACGGTAAATGGAAAAGTTGAAATGACCATTGTCCATGTTGATAAGCAAGTCCAAAAAGGGAAGTGAATTGTTCACTGCAACCTCCATAGTAAACTTAATTGCAGGGTGTAAGGAATTCAAGAAATCTAAGAGAAGGTTGACTTCCTGTAAATTACCATCAAATAAAACTACAACATCATCAACATACCTGTACCAAAAACATATTTTCTGATTCAAATTGAAATTATTTAGTTGACTTTCTAAATTGTGTAAAAAGATTTCAGCCAGAAGAGGAGATAAGTTACTTCCCATTGCTAGGCCAGAAACTTGTGAAAAATAAGAATTATTGAATTGAAAGAAATTTTGTTTGAGAACAATATCCAGCAAAGTACAAATGTTCAAACAATGAAACATGGGGATATTCGCATTGAACAACAATTGACGGACCAGTAAAATGCAATGGTCCGTCAATTGTTGTTCAATGCGAATATCCCCATGTTTCATTGTTTGAACATTTGTACTTTGCTGGATATTGTTCTCAAACAAAATTTCTTTCAATTCAATAATTCTTATTTTTCACAAGTTTCTGGCCTAGCAATGGGAAGTAACTTATCTCCTCTTCTGGCTGAAATCTTTTTACACAATTTAGAAAGTCAACAAAATAATTTCAATTTGAATCAGAAAATATGTTTTTGGTACAGGTATGTTGATGATGTTGTAGTTTTATTTGATGGTAATTTACAGGAAGTCAACCTTCTCTTAGATTTCTTGAATTCCTTACACCCTGCAATTGAGTTTACTATGGAGGTTGCAGTGAACAATTCACTTCCCTTTTTGGACTTGCTTATCAACATGGACAATGGTCATTTCAACTTTTCCATTTACCGTAAACCTACACACACAGATTCAGTCATTCCTTTCTCTTCTTGCCACCCTAATCAACATAAATTTGCTGCATTTAATTCTTTGTTCCATAGATTGTTCAACATTCCTATGAGTCCGGTTGCTTTTAATAATGAATTGAACATTATCAAACAGATTGGTCATAACAATGGTTTCCCTCCTCATGTCATCAATAGAATATACAACAAACACCTCAACAAATCTATTAATAGAAGTTTATTGCCCTTGGATAACCCTAGGAACCGTTTTGCCTCAATTCCGTTCTTGGGTAAAGTCTCCATTGATATTAAAAATATTTTTCATCGTTTTATGGATAATATAAATATTTCTTTTTACACTATTGACAATATTTCAAAAATCTTAGTTAATACAAAAGACAAAGTTCCTTTGAATCACAAATCTGGTGTCTATAGCATTTCTTGTTCTGATTGCAACGCACAGTATGTTGGCCAAAGCGGTAGAAGGATTTCAACTAGAGTCTTGGAACATGTAAAAACCATAGAAAAATCCAAAACCTCCCCTCCGATTTTAGATGAGTATAACACTAAGAGTTCTTTTGCTAACCACATACTAAATTCTGAACACAATTTTGACATGAATCAAGATTTAAAAATATTACATGTTTGTCAGAAAGGTACTTTATTGAATTTGCTGGAAATTTTTGAAATAAATTCTGCTTTGAACAATAATTTGGTCACATCCCTTAATGAACAGGTCAACTATGACTGTGTGAAATTTTTCAATTCCTTAGATTTTACCAATAACCAAATTTAGTTTTATGTTTTTTGGCACCTGCTTTGGTCTCTTTCAATTATCATCATTCATTTAATTTCAGATTTGCGACTAACCATCTTGTTGGAATGTTCCTCCTCCCTCTCCCTTTCAAATCTCCTCATTGTCATTTCTGATTGAGTATTGTTAACTGTACTATCTCTAGTGGAATTCACATTCATCCCATTGTTTGCTTTAATTCTGTGTCCTATGTCACTGATCATAATGTCATGTTATTAAGACTTTGACTTATGTCAAGTTCTTGCAATTAATTAATTCTGTGTTTCTAACCTTAGGTTGGATGTAACACGTTTTTGGCTTTGGCCCCATCAATTCTAAATTGATTTTTGCTTTTTAAGTGCGCTCTCTCAAGGGTACGGGACCCTTTCCTGTAATACACCAATATGGTTTCTTTGAGCACCTTGTGTGTTCGTCAAGTTTCCCTTCTGGGACTTGACTTTTGATTGATTCATAAGTGCGCGTTCTCAGGGCACGGGGCCCTTCATTTTTAATGAAAACCCGTTTATTCCTCAATTTATTTATTCTTCATCAATGACATTATGATGAGAGACATCGACATCATTGTTAAAACAAACAATGTTTCACCTCCATGTAAGTCAAAAAACAATTTTTATAACATTTTGTATATTTTCAAATGTCTTTACTTTTAGTAATTTCTTAAATACGGCTGAAGATGGACTTTTATAAGTTCGAAACATGTCCCGTTGAATAAACTTCATATTAAAGTTGTGGAGATGACTTTGAGCTTTCCTTCCTCCTTTAAAAATTCCACTCCACTTTGAGCAAACATGGACTTCTACCAGAGATTATATTTATTGCTGTTACTCACGAAAAGATCCATCATTTGAGGGCACGTCGTCCTCTGATGAATTATCATCATCAGTTTGATGCTTGTTACTGCGATGCAGCTAGATTATCAATTGTAAAAATATCCTCCGCTCCAGAATCTTCATCTGTAATTTCAGCAGTTGCATTTTCTGGTGGTAACATGATGATTTCATCAAAAGTTTCAGCAGTTTCAACATCATCTTCTAACATAGCAAGAGCTTCGTTGAGAGAGAAACCACTGAAATGAAATGGTATTGATAGACCTCCATTAGCCTGATGTACTATATTTAGTACATCCCTAGAAGTCGTTCTTGAAAAAATATCATTTATAAGAATAATGGATGTATCTAATCAATTCATGATATAATCATTATTCATCATATTATTACCAGCCAATTATGGAATTTATCTCTATTTTCTATACTTCAAATCGACTTATCTAGCAAAGGTTACACCGAATTCAGCCATTTCTATTTATATCCATTATTTGAAAGAATCAAATTTGCACTTCCACTCCCCAGAACTGACTTAGTCTGCACAGGCACAATGATCCGACTATACTGAAGCATTCGCCACAATAGGTACATCTGGGTTAACGAGAACAATGGGCAAGTGAAGATACTTCGACAACATCAGTCTGTACATATATATCCGCAACGATCATATGAGACGATATAGGAGCGGGTATAACGCACACAACAGGCAGAACAAGATACTTCAACTCCGACTATGTTCACACTGAAACTCTGCATTCTAGCATCCGACATGCCTACAGCTATAGCAGATACGATCGCACAGACCATGAAGAACGACATCATGGGACATAAAACAAGAACAATAGGCAAAAGAAGATACATCGACAACATTAGTCTGCACATTGTATCTCTGTATTCTATCATCTCACATAGATACCTCTGGAGCATAAATGTTCGCAACGATCATATAAGACCATATCGATACGGGTATAACGCACACAACGGACAGAACAAGAAACTTCGACTCCGACTATGTTAACACTGTAATTCCGCATTCTAGCATCTGACATGCCTACACCTATGGCAGATACGACCACACTGACCATATAAGACGGCTTCGAAGGACATATAACGAGAACGATAGGCAAGTGAAGATACTTCGATAACATCAGTCTGCACACTGTTTCTCTGTATTTTATCATCCCACATGGATACCTTTGAAGCATGGTAGATCGCAACGATCATATGAGTTGACATCGAATCAAGTATAACGCACACAACAGGCAGATCAAGAAACTTCGATTTCGACTATATTTACACTGTAACTTTGCATTGCACCATGCCTACAGTTATAGCAGATACGATCGCACTGACTATTGTTACTCCCTTTTTATATTCGATAATATTAAAAGGGGTTTGTGTAGCTTTTATTGCTCTTGCCTTTGAGCTGCTCAGAATTGATACGGGAGGGTCGGGGTAAGGATCTTCGTCTGGTGTGAGAATTCCCTTTATTGGCCAATTTATCAGAAAATTGCGCTAATACCTCTTGGATGAGATAAGTTAATTACAAGGTTATCATTCAAGATAAGATATGTTAGTTAAGTTATATTGAGATAGGTCAAGAAACGTTAAATTTTTGTGGGCACCAGGACCTTTTGAAAAAGAAAAGAATTCCTTAAGAAGAAAATCACTTGGGAAACAGAAATTCTCACCTCAGACGGAATGAATGTTCTCTAATAAAATAAATAAATCCGAATCATACTGATATTATATTCACAAAAAAACTCGAATGATCGATTCCTGTAGGTACAACAAGAAATTATTATTTACAATTGACTATTATTCCACTTAATCAAAATGATTCAGATTATATTCCTGTATAAAAAAATGAATTACGACGATCAACTACTATCCATGATCGATTTCTGCACAACAACAAAAAATACTGTTTTACAATTGACTATGTCACTCAATCAAGATAATGATTGTCAAATTATATTTCTGGATAAAAAATATGAATTACGATGATCAACTCCTATTCAATATTATTGATTAAGGAATTTTAATGAATTTGTCTCACAGGAAAATTTTACTCTTTTGGTATGCAGTTTTCTTCTGTCTGGGACTAGCTGCCTTATTGATATGACCTCCTCGAAGTGAGACTTACTCTTTCCCAGCCCTCAGGTATATATTGGCCCACCTTTGATCTGCTGACGATTTCTCAGTGTTCAGGATCTGTAGTTGTAGCTTTAATGGCCTCCTCACATTTCTGAGTCGGGCTTCAATTAAGGTGAGTGCTCCAGCTTGTGATATGGCTCATGGACAATTTCAGTCTCCAACTTTGCTTCAATCCGGAATGGAGCATTCTTGAAATTCCTGTACAGAAAATATCTACAGCAGTATGTGCACTACCACAGAGTAAGGAAGAAATACAATCAGAACCATCTGGTTTAGAATAGGTACAAATTCATTCAATACTTTAATCAATGATTAACAAAATAAATACTCAAAATGAGTAGCTTTATCTGCTTCTGGTTTGAAGATAATCGAAAAGGAAAAATGATCGTGAATCTCTCTGGATCTTCAATCCATATGTCGAAAAAAAATATATATATATATGTTATACAACAATTGCCTTCATCAATGTGAAAATCAATTCAAGAATAAAGTGGATTAATCCAGTTATGACAACAACAAAAAAAATATCATTTTTTTTTCAATAATACTGTATGTATAACTGAGATACGCAAATTCGAAACATGGACTCCGACTTTGGTGCATCAGTATGTATGAATCTTCAAATCTTTAGAAAAGTACTTAGAATAGTCACTCTGACTACTTCTGGTGAAATCTTTCATAAATGATCAACCAAGTAATGCTGAAATTCAAAAGATAATTTTTATTCTGAAACTATCGGAGAAAGTCCAGAATTTCCAAAAGGGAAAAAAATGAGAGTCTCATTTCATGACTAGAGCCAGAAAACACATCAGTACCCTCTCTGAAAGCAAATGGAAGATAATGGAAAGGTGGCCTTCGTGTCTATAGGTAATTTAAAATGAGGTACAAGATATTTACTGCTGATTATTCGTCAGTTTGTCTGCTCTCTGCCAGATAACAAAGATAAGTGAAAAGTTAATACAGAATAAGAAATACTTTGCACATGCTCAACGAGCGATATTACAAGAGGAGAGAAGGAAACACTCTGGTAACCAAAATTTCGAGTGAGAAATAAAGTACAGGTGAGATTATGCACTTGCAAATTACTTTCTGTAAGGAAATAAATGCATCACTCACCTGAACTCAGATTCCTCGAAGGTCTCGGCCACCAATGATTCCTTCTATCCTTGTCCTTGATCAATCACGTTCCAGATGTAGATATGGCTAACGGTACGTTTTCAGAATGTGTTCCAAAATATCTCAAATTCAGTTTCCTCTCAATATTCTGGGACCACTTCCGAATAAATTCCAAGTCTCCAGGTCAACCTACAAAAAAACTAGGCAGGAAATGTGCTTTGACAATTTTCTTTTTGAACTTCTTCACTTGTGTGAAAGGAAATGGAATCGTGGATACGAAATTTGCATATTTTCATGGCAAATTTCTGGAAGATAAATTCAATTCATTTACTACAATGAATGAGAAGATGAGATAAGATACATTCCGGGAGATCGAGACAAAAAGGAAGTGTACGGCTTCCTTTAAAAAAAAACACACAAAATGATACTCAGAGATAACAAAGTTAAAGCCAGATAATGTGAAAAACCTCACCTTTCCATTTGCCTTCAGATAAGATCTTCACACAGAGGTGACCGCGATGTTTTCTCGCTTGTCGTCCGGTCGCAAGAGAGCTTCCGAGAACCGGTCCTAATTCCGTATCGCACTCCCGATTTTTCGAAAAGAAAGAGATAAACTCTTTCATTGCACTAGTTGAAGCTGGACACATACACGTATGGTCACAAATTTCGCCAACAGAGCACAGCGACTCTTTGAGCAAGGTGATCATGGGCGTAGCAATCAATGGGGCAGAATGGGTAATCACGGTAAGAGTGACGGATCGTGAAACATTCCGTTACACCCTTCTCCTTCTCAGATAGGAAAATTTTTGAAACCTACGTTGAAGAAAATTTTTCCCAAAGACTACGTTCACTGGGAACACTCTTAGAGATATCAAGAGCTAGCAACTCGTACATGAACTTCCGTGGCTGAAACAACAAAGGTTTATAATTTCAGAATTCACTCTCAGAAAAATCCGACCAGACATGATGATCCTCACCAGTACCAGAATCTCAAAACTGAAGCTGCAAAAATGCTATCTATGATGCATACATATATAGTCAGGAATTACCTAAATCAAATAAATGGTAGGCCGAAAATAAAATGTAAATTTTGATTTAGGGCAAAGCCGAATCAATTGAGCCCAAGAATCCACCATGAACCCTAATGAGACAAGTCCTCATCAACCTGAGATAATGCTCGAGTGGCATTAGAGAAAAGAAATTAGTACACAAAAAATATTCGGGAGTGTTCCTATTCACACAGGATCTGGTCTTCCTGAAAGGAATACTTCTCGCAAGCGAGAGAGTAGCACTGTCAGAATCTCCACACATTGGATCCGCCTTAGCATGATCCAATACTTGGACATCCCTCCAGCACAACCACATCATCAAATGGCATGACGACCCTCATCAACACCACCCAATGACCTAATACTGAGCTACCAAGGTCCCTACAGACAAAAAAAACTTTTTAAACCCAATTCTACATATCAAAATCATTGTTGTGGCGGTGAATATAAATATCCGAAGATCAAGGTGCTACAACAAAAATGAACAAAAAGTTCATAGAGAAAAGTGGAGCAGTAATTTGGACCATCACTGGTTACGACTGTCCAACATAACCAGTGGTAAGGAAAAGATACAGAGATGTATAACAGCGATGTTACTGTCGTGATGAAATCACTAGTTGATGTAAGATAAAGGATAAGATAAGATCAAGTAGAAGAATATTCTTCTTCCTCTTGATCTGAACCACCAGACCCCATGGTTGCATCAGGTTTAATGTCCTTTACATGCCAATTTCCTAAATCTGCACCATTTCTATCTATCAAGTTATATACTAAGGAAGAAATAACTTTTTGTCCAATGCAAGGTATGTATTTAGGAGCTAACTTTGCAGAAAAGTGATTTGCAGCCTTTGACAAGATATAATTCTTCTTCCAAACGTAGTCGCCTGCATGATATTGGTCTTCTCAAGTTATACCTCTTAGCATTCTGAAGATAAGAGCGATAAAGTTTATTTCGAACTTCATCAAATAATGCAGGCATTTCTTGAGAATTTTCTAATTGATGGACCTTCTCCCCAATAGAAATGATGTTTTTGGCATTTTCCTGAATTTTGCCATAATAATCACCAGATATTGGAACATTCCTGGCAAACACTAGGAAAGAGGGAGGAAGTTGGGTTACATCATGTTTAGCAAGTCTAATGGCTTGTGCCACTTCATAGACTTCTTGATCCCAAGTTTTGTGATTCTCATGAACATAGCAACGAATAGCACCAACAGTGCTCTTATTGACTCGTTCGGTATGGTTGATCTGGGCATGATATTTTGCATTATACCAGATTTTTTGCACAGAATATTCGTCGATAAATGCCTTGAACTCCTTGCTAGTAAAAACTGTAGCATTGTCACGAGAGAAAATTTGAGGTACGCCAAATATGAGGAAAACTTGATTTTCAAGAAACTTAATAATGGATCTGGAAGTCACATTTGGCATTGCATGAACCAAGACGAATTTTGTAAACCAATCAACTACCACTAGCAGGTATTGGTTACCATTTTTGGATCTAGGATAAGGTCCAAGGAGATCTGCAGAGATAAGTTGGAAAGGAAAGTTAATGTTCCGATAAGAACCCATCAAACCTGCTTGAGGCAAATTTGAGGATTCACTTGCAGCACAAAGTTTGCATTTCTTTACATACTTTTGCACGCTGATTCTTAAGTTAGGCCAATAATAAAGTTCACATACCCGTGCTAAGGTTTAAGATACCCCTAGGTGAGACGCAGTTTCATGATCGTGAAACATGCTCAGAATTTCCGCACGATTGGCGGTAGGTACGACAATCTTCCAATCAGTACGATTTCCTTCAACACCTAGCTGACTAAAGACATGTTTGTAGAGTATGTTATTCTCCACACGGAATTATGGATACATGTCTGGTTCTTCCTGGACCTTCCTTATCATATCCAGATACCAATTATCAGGCTTAAGGGTAGATAAATCTAGAAGAGAAATTTCATAGGTGCGAGAAAGACAATCAGCAACCAAGTTAAGGGAACCTTTTGTGTGCTGAATAGTGAATTGATATTGTGACAACTTCACCATCCAGCAAGCTAATCTTGGAGATGGATTCTTCATGTTATTAAACCAGACAAGTGAACTATGATCTGTTATGACTGTAAAGTGTTTACCTTCAACAAAATATCTGAACTTTTCGATACCATGGATGACAGCAAGGAGTTCTTTTTCTGTCGTGGTATACTTTTTCTTACATTTGTTCAGCATTTTACTGGTATACGCAATGGGATGTTCAGATCCATTTTCCTTTCGGAAGATAACAGCACCTACTCCTGTATCTGATGCATCACACATTATAAAGAAAGGTTTTGTGTGATCAGGACTAGCTAAAACAGGAGCAGTAGTCAAAGACTTTTTTATACTCCGAAATGCAACATCAGCCTCTGATGTCCAAACAATTGGTTGTCCTTTCTTGCGACCATGAAGTAAACTAGTGATTGGACTAGATAAGGAAGAAAAATCCTTTATGAACCGACGATAATAGCTAATCAAACCAATAAGACGTCTTATTTGGGTGGTGTTCTTAGGTACAGGGAAATCCACAACCACAGAAACCTTTTCCGGGTCTGTTCTGAGTCCATTTTCATCAACCAGAAAACCTAAAAATTTAAGGGACGGACGACAGAAATGACACTTGTCGAAATTGACAGTTAGATTTGCTTGTTTGAGCTTGAGATATACTTTCTCCAGAATTTCTACATGTTTTACAAAATTAGGAGCAGCAATAATGATGTCATCAAGGTAGTAGAAATAGTATGGTTCAAGCGCAGGGCCAATAACCAAGTCCATCAACCGACACATCGTTTGAGACGCGCAAACTAATCCGAACGGCATTGTTACGAACTCAAAAAGACCTTTTCCCTGTACAGCGAAAGCTGTCTTTGGACGAGGAGATTCTTCCAAAGGAATTTGAAAGAAAGCTTGCATTAAATCAATAGTAGATATGAACGTTGCGTCTCGCATTTTGTTCAAGATAGTGTCAATTAAAGGCAAAAAATATGCATCCTTATTGACAGTCAGCTCATTCAGCTCTCGACCATCAAAACAAACACGGAAGTCACCATTTGACTTCTTCACCAACCAAAGGGGACTACACCAACTACTCTGTGACGGTTGAATTACTCCCATCTGGAGCATCTCATCAACTTGCTTTTCCAAGTGAGATTGCTAGGTTTGAGAAAGAGGATATTGCCTTTGTTTGCATGGCCTCGCGTCACCAGTATCGATTCGATGTGAGAGAAGATTTGTTCTGCCAAGTCTATCTTAAGGACCGATTTCTTTGAAAAGAGTGACTACCTTTCTGAGTGACTCTTGTTCTTGATCATTCAGAGCAGAGACATCCTGAATAGTATTAACAGCAAAAATTGAAAGCAAGCTGGACTTGAATGAAGAATCTTCAAAACTAACTTCAACTTTGAAGGACTTCAGAAAATCAACACCCAGTATGAGGGTTTGAGTATTTGAAGCAATTTCTAGAAACCTGAAGAGCTTCCTGACATTATTCAAGGTAAGAGGAATCGTTACATAACCAAGAAAATCTTGTGGTTGCCCATCCGCGCTCGAAGGGAATTTTCAGGGATAATAGGTATATTGAAAGGTGCGAGAAAGACAATCAGCAACCGAGTTAAGGGAACCTTCTGTGTGCTGAATAGTAAATTGATATTGTGACAACTTCACCATCCAGCGAGCTAATCTTGGAGATGGATTCTTCATGTTATTCAACCAGTCAAGTGAACTATGATCTGTTATGACTGTAAAGTGTTTACCTTGAACAAAATATCTGAACTTTTCGATACCATGGATGACAGCAAGGAGTTCTTTTTCTGTCGTGGTATACTTCTTCTGACATTTGTTCAGCATTTTACTGGTATACGCAATGGAATGTTCAGATCCATTTTCCTTTTGGAAGATAACAGCACCTACTCCTGTATCTGATGCATCACACATCATAAAGAAAGGTTTTGTGTGATCATGACTAGCTAAAACAGGAGCAGTAGTCAAAGACTTCTCAATACTTCGAAATGCAACATCAGCCTCTGATGTCCAAACAATTGATTGTCCTTTCTTGCGACCATGAAGTAAACTAGTGATTGGACTAGATAAGGAAGAAAAATCCTTTATGAACCGACGATAATAGCTAACCAAACCAATAAGACGTCTTATTTGGGTGGTGTTCTTAGGTACAGGGAAATCCACAACCGCAGAAACCTTTACTGGGTCTGTTCTGAGTCCATTTTCATCAACCAGAAAACCTAAAAATTTAAGGGACGGACGACAGAAATGACACTTGTCGGAATTGACAGTTAAATTTGCTTGTTTGAGCTTGAGATATACTTTCTCCAGAATTTCTACATGTTTTACAAAATTAGGAGTAGCAACAATGATGTCATCAAGGTAGTAGAAACAGTATGGTTCAAGCGCAGGGCCAATAACCAAGTCCATCAACCGACACATCGTTTGAGACGCGCAAACTAATCCGAACGGCATTGTTACGAACTCAGAAAGACCTTTGCCCTGTACAGCGAAAGCTGTCTTTGGACGAGGAGATTCTTCCAAAGGAATTTGAAAGAAAGCTTGCTTTAAATCAATAGTAGATATGAACGTTGCGTCTCGCATTTTGTTCAAGATAGTGTCAATCAAAGGCAAAGGATATGCATCCTTATTGACAGTCAGCTCATTTAGCTCTCGACCATCAAAACAAACACGGAAGTCACCATTTGACTTCTTCACCAACCAAAGGGGACTACACCAACTACTCTGTGACGGTTGAATTACTCCCATCTGGAGCATCTCATCAACTTGCTTTTCCAAGTGAGATTGCTAGGTGTGAGAAAGAGGATATTGCCTTTGTTTGCATGGCCTCGCGTCACCAGTATCGATTCGATGTGAGAGAAGATTTGTTCTGCCAAGTCTATCTCGAGGACCGATTTCTTTGAAAAGAGTGACTACCTTTCTGAGTGACTCTCATTCTTGATCATTCAGAGCAGAGACATCCTGAATAGTATTTACAGCAAAAATTGAAAGCAAGCTGGACTTGAATGAAGAATCTTCAAAACTAACTTCAACTTTGAAGGACTTCAGAAAATCAACACACAGTATGAGGGTTTGAGTATTTGAAGCAATTTCTAGAAACCTGAAGAGCTTCCTGACATTATTCAAGGTAAGAGGAATCGTTACATAACCAAGGAAATCTTGTGGTTGCCCATCCGCGGTCGAAGGGAATTTTCAGGGATAATAGGTATATTGAAATCTTTCAAGATAGAGTATCCAGCTGCACCTAAAATAGAGGCATTACTACCACTATCAATCAGAGCTAAAATTTTCCTATTGAAAATATTTATTTCCAGGTAGGGACGTTCATCATTGTCTTTCTTAACAAAAATGGGACAAATAGAAGTTAAGGAAGTCTGTTTTTGAGAAAGAAACGTTTTAACAAAACATAGCCATTCATTCCATTCAGACTCTGGAGTGAAAGGAGGCTTTTTAAAAGAGGAATTGAGAGATAAGTTATTTTTCAAGGAATTAGACGAAACAGGTATGTTAGAAGAAACTACTGAGGGGGGTGACTTCGAGTAGAAACTTTTTTCTTTCTCCTGATTGGATTGGCCTGGATCTCCGGAAGAACTGGTGACAGCGTCCAGGGATATGGCACCAGCTTTCTCGTTTTCTGAGCATTTAGCACATCTGGATTTTGTGACACCTTTCATTCCACAACCATAACAAAATATAACCCTAGGTTTCCGACATTCATTATAGACATGTCCATTCATACCACAATTTCAACATGACGGACCTGATGATGAGGATGAAACGGCAGAAACAATTTCGGGAAGAGTTAAAAATGGGCTTTGACGAGAAATCGTTTCTCGTTGAATTGAAGGAAGTACCAGCTTCAAATGCAGACGAATAACTAAGATCAGGTTCCAGCAAACCAACCTTTCGACTTAGAGGTGGTTTATATCTATTTGACCACATGTGAGATTCCTCCAATCTTTTACAGTACTTAGATAAATCAGATATTGTGTCTATATCATATAGTGCAAGTTGAGAGACAAAATTAGGTTATGAATTCCTTCTGATACCATTTACAATTGTTTTCTCATCAGGTTTAATAGTAAGTCTATTGAAGAGACCTTCCATAGAATTAATAAACAATGAAACTCTTTCATTTTGACCCATAGTACTATTTCTGATTTCATCAAGTAAATCATCATTATAATGATAAGGTAAAAAATCCTCCTTGAGTTTAGTTACAAGTTCATCCCAACAGTTGAATTTGGTTCTATTATTATTGTACCAAGTCCAGGCTTTTGAAGTAAAAAGATCACCTGCTGAGATAAATAAATCCTGTTTAGATACACCTCTAGCTATTTTTAAAGATTCAACCTTTTCAAGAAATGAGATAACAGATTCTTTCTGGTTTATACCTGTGAATTGAATATTCCACTTATAGGTGGCTACAGGTTTACTCAAAGGAAAATGTGTAGATATGGTTTGAGGCACTTGCAGAGTTGGTGTGGATGTAACTGGAGATATTCTTTCATCAACTTCACCTTCCAAAGTTAATAGATCTTATAACCAGGCTTTCTTTTCAGATTCTTCCTCCGTTTTTTCAGTTACAACCCTGTGGATTCTACCAGAGATATGAGTTAATCTTGAAGTTGATTTTTTATACTCTACATCAGATGGAGTACCAGTAAAATTATTGATTTTTTCTGTTAATTCACTCAGAGTTAACAAAATTTCTTCTCTTTCATCTTCAAATGTATAGCACTCTACTGAAGAAGAAAAACTGCGATTAGCACTTTCTTGGCTTAAGAGACCTCTAAAAATTTCCCTCTCACTTTCAACGTCACCAGTTGCTTCCACACCTCTAATAGACAATTCATAGTCTAGTTCGAAAGCCTTAAGGTAACCAGGATTTATTTTCAATTTGGATGAAGACATTTTTTAGGTTTGTGAGAAAACAAATGCAAAGATATGAGGAAAGAAGAAAAAATATGCTGTCAATAATCAATGAAAATCAGAACAATAAGTCAGCAAGTTTTCACCAGAAAATATTTTCTATGAGAGAACATCAACAAGATAGGGTAAAGGTAAGTCAGGAAAATCGGGCCTTACGTTGGAGGACGCCAAATGTGTAACAACTCTTTATATTCGAAAATATTAAAAGGGGTTTGTGTAGTTTTTATTGCTCTTGCCTTTGGGCTGCTCAGAATTGATACGGGAGGGTCGAGGTAAGGATCTTCGTCTGGTGTGAGAAATCCCTTTATTGGCCAATTTATCAGAAGATTGCGCTAATACCTCTCGGATGAGATAAGTTAATTACAAGGTTATTATTTGAGACAAGATATGTTAGTTAAGTTATATTGAGATGGGTCAAGATACGTTGAATTTTTGTGGGCGCCAGGACCTTTTTCAAAAAAAAAGATGCAAAAAAAAAAGAATTCCTTAAGAAGAATATCACTTGGGAAACAGAAATTCTCACCTCAGACGGTATGAATGTTCTTTAATAGAATAAATAAATCAGATTCATACTAATATTATATTTACAAAAAAACTCGAATGATCGATTCCTGTAGGTACAACAAGAAATTATTATTTACAATTGACTATTATTCCACTTAATCAAAATGATTCAGATTATATTCCTGGATAAAAAAATGAATTACGACGATCAACTACTATTCATGATCGATTTCTGCACAACAACAAAAAATACTGTTTTACAATTGACTATGTCACTCAATCAGAATAATGATTGTCAAATTATATAAATATATATATATATAGAAATATGAATTACGATGATCAACTACTATTCAATATTATTGATTAAGGAATTTTAATGAATTTGTCTCACAGGAAAATTTTACTCTTTTGGTATGCAGTTTTCTTCTGTCTGGGACTAGCTGCCTTATTGATATGACCTTCCCAAAGTGAGACTTACTCTGTCCCAGCCCTCAGGTATATATTGGCCCACCTTTGATCTGCTGACGATTCCTCATTGTTCAGGATCTGTAGTTGTAGCTTTAATGGCCTCCTGACATTTCTGAGTCGGGCTTCAGCTAAGGTGAGTTCTTCAGCTTGTGATATGGCTCATGGACAATTTCAGTCTCCAACTTTGCTTCATTCCGGAATGGAGTATTCTTGACATTCCTGTACAGACAATATCTACAGCAGTATGTGCACTACCACAGAGTAAGGAAGAAATACAATCAGAACCATCTGGTTCAGAATAGGTACAAATTCATTCAATACTTTAATCAATGATTAACAAAATAAATACTCAAAATGAGTAGCTTCATCTGCTTCTGGTTTGAAGATAATCGAAAAAGAAAAATGATCGTGAATCTCTCTGGATCTTCAATCCATCAATGTGAAAATCAATTTGAGAATAAAGTGGATTAATCCAGTTATGACAACAACAAAAAAAAAATATATTTTTTTCAATAATACTGTATGTATTACTGAGATACGAAAATTCGAAACATGGACTTTGGTGCAACAGTATGTATGAATCTTCAAATCTTCAGAAAAGTACTTAGAATAGTCACTCTGACTACTTCTGGTGAAATCTTTCATTAATGATCAACCATGTAATGCTGAAATTCAAAAGATAATTCTTATTCTGAAACTATCTGAGAAAGTCCAAAATTCCCAAAAGGAAAAAAAAAATGAGAGTCTCATTTCATGACTAGAGCCAGAAAACACATCAGTACCCTCTCTGAAAACAAATGGAAGATAATGGAAAGGTGACCTTCGTGTCTATAGGTAATTTAAAATGAGGAACAAGATATTCACTGCTGATTATTCGTCAGTTTGTCTGCTTTCTGCCAGATAACAAATATATGTGGAAAGTTAATACAAAAGAAATACTTTGCACATGCTCAACGAGCGATATTACGAGAGGAGAGAAGGAAACACTCTGGTAACCAAAATTTCGAGTGAGAAATAAAGTACAGGTGAGATTATGCACTTGCAAATTACTTTCTGTAAAGAAATAAATGCATCACTCACCTGAACTCAGATTCCTCGAAGGTCTCGGCCACCAATGATTCCTTCTATCCTTGTCCTTGATCAATCACGTTCCAGATGTAGATATGGCTAACTGGGTACGTTTTCAGAATGTGTTCCAAAATATCTCAAATTCAGTTTCCTCTCAATATTCTGGGACCACTTCCGAATAAATTCCAAGTCTCCAGGTCAACCTACAGAAAAACTAGGCAGGAAATGTGCTTTGACAATTTTAATGGCAAATTTCTGGAAGATGAATTCAATTCATTTACTACAATGATTGAGAAGATGAGATAAGATACATTCCGGGAGATCGAGACAAAAAGGAAGTGTACGGCTTCCTCTAAAAAAAACCACACAAAATGGCGTGGGCTCAACCACTTTCTAGGTAATTTCTATTTACCTATATTATTTCCTGGAAGTAAATCATTATAATAGCAATTGAAGGAAGAAAGCAGGCAAGATGATGATACTCAGAGATAACAAAGTTAAAGCCAGATAATGTGAAAAACCTCACCTTTCCATTTGCCTCCAGATAAGATCTTCACACAGAGGTGACCCCGATGTTTTCTCGCTTGTCGTCCGGTCGCAAGAGAGCTTTCGAGAACCGGTCCTAATTCCGTATCGCACTCCCGATTTTTCGAAAAGAGAGATAAACTCTTTCATTGCACTAGTTGAAGCTAGACACATACACGTATGGTCACAAATTTCGCCAACAGAGCACAGCGACTCTCCGAGCAGGGTGATCATGGGCGTAGCAATCAATGGGACAGAATGGGTAATCACGGTAAAAGTGACGGATCGTGAAACATTCCGTTATACCATATAAGACGACTTTGAAGGACTCGACGAGACGAGACGAGAACAATAGGCAAGTGAAGATACTTCGTCCGCACACTGTATCTCTGTATTCTATCATGGATACCTCTGGAGCATATCAGTTCGCAACGGTCATATGAGACGACATCGAAACGGGAATAACGCATTTGCATGAAACCGCTTAGCTTGCGATGCGGGCTAAGCTATACGCCCGGTATCGAGCATTGCCATTGCGGAAAATTGCAATGTTAGCATCGATTCCAGATATAAATAGATTCCGAATCGATAAGCCATTCATTTACTGATTTTCAACAAGAGATGAAATTATGGCCTCACTACACGGTTGCTCTTTAGTGGTAGAGATTGTCGTGGATTCATCAGAAGTAAGGTCTCATTTTCCTTTTTTTTTTATTTCATAAAAATAGGTGAATGTGGGCGCCACCCAGTATTATCTGGGAAGGAATAGGGTGAGACAAAACAAAAATATCAACAGTACTGGAGTTTTTCTAAATCCATGCTATAATGACCGAATTACCTCAAAGTTACAATAATCATATGTAATATTCAAATTTAAATTGGACCCAACACCTGGAGTATTTGAAGAATTAACTTTAGCTTAAGAAATTACTGAGAGTGAATAATCTGTTAGTATATAATCTTATGAGTAGTTGCAACAGTTTTGTTTTCTTTTATGAATCAATAGTATACAAAACTGTATAAGTCAGAATTCGTTAGTACAAATATATACTAAGATAAGCAGTACTTGAATCTTAAACTTAGCCTCACTGTGGCTTCAAAAGGAAACATTAAGAACTGGATAAATGGTCCACAGGTGTGATATAAATTCTGGAAAATATAACCAAGTCCTATGAAACGAACTATCAGCGCTGATACTCCCTTTCTCACAAAGGAGAGGGTATATAAAGGCAGACAGTAATAAGTAATAGTATTAAATCCAAATCAAATGGTGCAGTCCATCTTCTCATCAGGTTGGCGAAATTAAGTGAAAAGTCTACTTACAGTAGGTCATCCCTATGAGTGTAACGTAAATTTTACCAAACGGATCTCATCATCCATCACGAATATACCAAATTCGGGGGAACTGTTCCCAGGGGCATATCAGCATCGGTCCAGAAAAATAATTTTCAGAAACAGGAACAAAGGATAAACATAATATTGCACCAGTAGCAATTGTGGTTGAAATCACAAGGGTTTTAAACCTTGTTCACCATCATTATGGCGTCGTGTATCACAACGACACGACTATTATACCAAAATGGCGGTATACCTTCACCATGAAGGCCTGAAAAGAAGTCATCATGATGCATGTGTTTTTCGATGTATTTTGTTATGGTTCGATTCATAATTTTCAGTGCACTTTATTGCAGAAGTTTTATTATACTTGCCTAAAAGTGTTAATCGGCCTTCATCACCAAAATTTTCATTATTTTGTATGAAAGTTCTATAGCACGAACTTTTCGTCGCATTTCAGAAAAATGGCCCCTAGAGAGAGAGAGAGAATCGTCGTTCTTCCCGGAGGTACTCGGACGTTTTCAAAAACCCTATTTACATCAGGCTGCTCGCTCACAGGACACGTCGGAAACCGTGACAGGTGCCGAGTGTGGTGTGAGTAGTGCTTTGCCTTGACGACCTTTCTTGCTAAGTCCCTTACTGGCAATATATAATTAGGTTTCACGCTTCTTACGACTAGGTCACAGATGTGATAAAACGGGAAGAATAAGACGTGATAGTCTGAACAGCTGCTCGCTGATATTTGTTTGCAAAATAAACATAACCCCTTGAAGAAATAATATATGGAATCGAGAACACATCAGATGAAATCTTTTACAGAGTACTGGTAGGTAGCCCTATTTAATTACAATGAGGAAACAGTTTGACGAGGGTTCAATGTAAGTACGATTCATTTTGATTATTACTGGGTGTTGAAATGACATGGTTAGTATCCCAAAGTAGTTTCTAAGTAGGATTTTCAGCGATCAAGTCTCTGAAAACAATGCATCCCGCAGCATAACATTAGTGTATATACCTATGATGGACAGGAGTTATGAACGATCCACTAGTGGACCGTTACAACTGATTACTGATTATTCATTACTGATTACTGATTACTAAATCATTACAATTATGATGCATTTCGATAACACTTTACTTGATTCCGTAATTGAGTTACTTATTCACGAGTTGCTGCCAAAAAGTGTACCGTCCTCCCGACTTTGATCCTGCTGGTCAACCCCATGTTAGACGTCTCAATGTAAGTACTGTTTTTCATGTTCTATCTGATTTGTTTTTTTTGTGTTGTGTTCCGTTTGGTAATTCACTATGGTTTATCTCTGCTACTTTGCCATGTGGCAAGCATTTATTCACGACTCTCCCATTAAATCAATAAATGTTAATTTTATACGAAAACTATCTCGACTCTTAATTTGGGGATGAATATGGTTGGATAGTGAGATGATCAAGATCCTCTCATCGAGCCAAGCGAGTAGCCAAGTTACGATCCATAGGAGGGCAACATCTGAGTTGTGACATGTGGTGGACACGCCGTTTGCCAAATAATCTACCAAAACCATCTGAGTTGCGACATATAACGAGAACAATAGGCAAGTGAAGATACTACGACATCAGTCTGCACACTGTATCTCTGTATTCTATCATCTCACATGGCAACCTTTGGAGCATGGTAGTTCGCAACGATCATATGAGACGACATTAAAACGGATATAACGCACACAATAGGCAGAACAAGAAATTTCGACTTCGACTATGTTTACACTGTAACTTTGCATTCTAGCATCTGACATGCCTACAGTTATAGCAGATACGATCGCAATGACCATATAAGACGACTTCAGAGGACTTATAACAACAACAATAGGCAAGTGAAGATACTTAGACAACATCAGTCCGAACACTGTATCTCTGTATTCTTTCATCTCACATACATACCTTTGGAGCATATCAGTTCGCAACGTTCATATGAGACGACATCAAGACGGGAATAACGCACAAAACAGGCAGAACAAGAAACTCCGACTTCGACTGTGTTCACACTGTGGCTCTGAATTCTAGCAACTGACATGCCTACAGTTGGAACAGATACGATCGCACTGACCATATAGAAAGACTCTGAGGGAAATATAACGAGATTAATAGGAAAGCGAGGATACTTCGACAACATCAGTCTGCACACTGTATCTCTGTATTCTATCATCTCATATGAATACTTTCGAAGCATATTTTTTCACAACGATCATATAAGTCGACATCGAAGCGGTTATAACGCACACAACAGTCAGAACAAGAAACCTCGACTTCGATTATGTTTACACTGTAACTTCACATTTTAGAATACGACATGCCTACAGCAAATATAGATTCGATCGCACTGACCATATAATATGACTTCGAAGGACATATAACGAGAACAATAGGCAGGTGAACTTACTTCGACAACATCAGTCTGCACACTGTATCTCTATATTCTATCATCTCACATAGATATACCTCTGGAGAATATCAGTTCGCATCGATCTATTGAGACGACATCAAAACGTGTATCACGCACACAACAGGCAGAACGATAAACTTTGACTCCAAATATGTTAACACTGTAACTCCGCAGTCTAGCATCTGACATGCCTTCAGCTATAGCAGATACGATCGCACTGACAATTTGAGACGATTTCGAAGGACATATAACGAGAACAATAGGCAAGTGAATATACTCCGACATCAGTCTGCACACTGTTCCTCTGTATTCTATCATCTCACATGGATACCTTTGGAGCATGGTTGTTCGCAACGATCATATGAGACGACATCGAATCGGGTATAACGCACACAACAAGCAGAACAAGAAACTTCGACTATGTTTACACTGTAACTTTGCATTCAAGCATCCGACATGCCTACAGTTATTGCAGATACGATCGCACTGACCATATGAGACGTCTTCGAAGGACATATTGGGAGAAAAATAGGCAAGTGGAGATACTTCGTCAACATCAGTCTGCTGACAGTATCTCTGTATTCTATCATCTCACATAAATACCTTTGAAGCATATCAGTTCACAACAATCCTATGAGACGACATCAAAGCGGGTATAACGCACACAACAGGCAGAACAAAGAACTCCTACTCCGACTATGTTCACACTGTAACTCCGCATTCTAGCATCTGACATAACTACAGCAATAGCAGATACGATCGCACTGACCATATGAGACGACTTCGAAAGACATATAACGAGAACAATAGGCAAGTGGAGATACTTCGACAACATCAGTCTGCACACTGTATCTCTGTATTCTATCACCTCACATGGATAACTCTGAGGCATGGAAGTTCGCAACGATCATTTGAGATGACATCGAATCGGGTATAACGCACACAACAGGGCAGAGCAAGGAATTCGACCATGTTTACACTGTAACTCTGCATTCTAGCATCTGACATGCCTACAGTTATAGCAGATACGATCGCACTGACCATATGAGAAGACTTTGAAGGACTTATAACGAGAACAATAGACAAGTGAAGAAACTTCACACTGTTTGCTGATGACACTAGTATACTAGTTACAGGAAAAAATTCGGACCAGCTCACTTCTTCGTCAGTCGGGATAATGGAGGGAGTATCAGACTGGTTTCTAGCTAATAAATTGTCTCAACTATTCTATCAAAACTCTATTGATTCTGTGAATTCAACTGAATTCCTAGGAATAAACATAGATTGCAAGTTTAACTGGCTGGAACATTCCTCTGCACTTCAGTCTAAATTGAGTAGGTCAATTTTTGCTCTACGTACCATTAAGAGAAATGCCAACCTCTCGACCACAAAATTAGTATACTTTGCTTATTTTCACAGTATCATGCAATATGGTATAGAATTTTGGGGTACATCTATATATGCAGCAGCGGTGTTTGTAATACAAAAGAAAGCCATTCGAGTATTATTTGGTTCAAATTATAGAGACTCTTGCAGAATCTTTTTCAGAGACCACAAGATATTCACCTTAACGAACACCTATATACTGTCTGTAGGTTAATCGAGGAGGTGGTACATTCATTTTACTTGGTTCTTTGGGATTTTCTCTCCTCGTTTCTATAAAATAAAAGTATTCGTATTATTTCAATATATTTGTAGAGGGACAAATCAGATGATTTGCCCCAAAATGTCACTGCGTTTAACAAATTTTTCTATCAGGGAGTCTAAAAGAAAAATCCAGTAGCTTGTCAGTGACAATTTGTTTGAAAAAATTTTTGAGAACGGGAGCAGAATCGGTCCCGAAACGTCCAAAGATAAGTACAAATTCGATATTTTTTCAATATATCTATATTTCTTTCCTTCAAAAATTTTTTCAAACAAATTGTCACTGACAAGCTACTGGATTTTTCTTTTAGACTCCCTGATAGAAAAATTTGTTAAACGCAGTGACATTTTGGGGCAAATCATCTGATTTGTCCCTCTACAAATATATTGAAATAATACGAATACTTTTATTTTATAGAAACGAGGAGAGAAAATCCCAAAGAACCAAGTAAAATGAACACCTATATATTTGAAATAAGTGTGTTAATACACAAAAAGCGAGCAACACTGACACGACCATCAAACAAACATACATATCCAACTAGAAATCAAGATTATATTTTGCCAAATTATAACTACAACAGATCCAGGAATGGACCACTGTATTCAGGAATCGAAGTCTATAACCACTAACCCTCCAGTTTGAAATCTTTAAATAATTTGCGATTCAAAGCAAGGTTGAAAATAATTTTGCATGAGAATGTTTATTATCATTCAGACGAATACTTCTCTCACAATTTAGAATTAGATATCACATGAAATTTACTATTTATGTACCGTGCTCGACTTTCTCGATGCTTTACGCTAGATAATCGGAAATTACTTTTGTTAAATTATAATGTAATATTGATATCACTGTTCTTCCGATTCTGAGAAATGAATATATCTATCTATCTATCTATCTTCGACATCATCAGTCCGCACACTGTATCACTGTATTCTATCATCTCACATGGATACCTTTGATATCAGTTCGCAACGATCATATGAGACGACATCAGAACGGGTATAACGAATACAACAGGGAGAACAGGAAACTTCGACTTCGACTATGTTTGAAACAGATACGATCGCATTGACCATATGGAAAGACTTATAACGAGACTAATAGGCAAGTGAGGATACTTCGACAACATCAGTTGGCACATTGTATCTCTGTTCTCTATCATCTCACATGGATACCTTGATACGAACTCTGCTACTTTCCATTTATTTTCATAAATAAAAAGAAGCAAAGCAAGTCTCATAACTGGCTCCGGCAACTTTTGGGTCTGGTGAGCAGAGGCCTAGAGTTTTGATTTTGTTAGGTGGCTAGTTAGGCGCCACTTAGTTTGTTTTAGAGTGAAAAACCAAGAAAAGTTGAGTCTTGTTGTTACAAAAAATATGAAATTGGAATTTTAACCCGAAAGAAAAATATCAGAAATAATAAAAGCACACTTGTGGTCTCATGGGTAATTTAATAGATGTTATAGAAAATAATCAGTAAAGTACACCATTTTCTCAATATCGTAGTAAAGCGACTGCATGTACTGTTATGGAGCTAGTAATCCAAATTCAACACAAATGTATGTATGCAATATCAAACTCTCCGCTTTAGGCCTATAAACGCAGCTCACAGGAAGTTATCAATTAATTTCGGGAAATCTTTACAAAAAATCTAAAAATAAAGGGTATGTACTCCTAAACCTGGAGTATATTGCGCAATATGTGTTCTTCAATAATTGTAGAAGCCTTTGGTGATCAAAACTGGTTCCAACAAGGTTTTTATATGAGAAATTGGAAAATTCTTACTTCATGGTTGAAGTAGTGGTGTGGTCATAGTAGTGGTCACTCGTAGAGGGTCTAATGAAGTTACCCGGCCATGCCTCAGTTACCCAAAACTGGTAACAGCAGAGCCCTGGAACCTTCGATGGGTGGAGTCGATGACTCCAAGAAGAATGGGGCCTGTAGTCGAAGCACCCCAGAGAGCAGAAGATCGCTAGGCAGTCCAGGCACCAGGTATTCGTCGCCGAAATCGTAGGTCCTTTCCGATGAAATGGGGCCGCTAAGCCGTTCAGGCACCGGGTGGTCGTTATCCAGATATGAAAGGGACCTACCAGAACCCCTCTCTAAGAATGTCCGCTTGATGGTAGATTTGGCCTCTGAAGAAGCCAGGAAGTGAGCCGAGAAGTAAGCCAAAGAGTCAGCCTGGATTGAACGTAGAGAAGTCCCAAAGTATTCGGACCCCACGTGCAAGGCCCTCAAATCTATGAGAATAGATTCAGGGTTAAAATATCACTTACATTCAATCATGGACTAAGACCTAATCAAATAATCTCGAGACTCACCTCCTAGCAGGATGGCCTTTGCACGATCACACCTCCAACGAAAATGAATCATCTTTTCAAGCACGATCATCATGCTCCTCACAATCGCCGTGATGATGGAAAATGGAAGAAGCCGGAAGAGAGATTTCCTGCGCCAACCTGATTCCTTGCCCATTTCACAGGCTGAACAAGTCCATTAGAAAAAAACACAACGCCAACTCATACTAAAATGGGTTTCTGCTCATCAGAAAAAACCATCACGAGTTTAGTCACGAGTTATCAAAACAGTACCTAATTGGTTATTTTACTGTCATCTCCATCGCTGCCAATCAAGTGACATTTCCGCCAATTCAAAATGAGTGCGGAAAATAATTAATAATTAATACTAGCCAATGAAAATCAAACGGCTGAAAACTACCTAGACTCTCTGACTGGTGGTAAACTCCCTAGACTCTTTGACTGCTGAAGTACGGTACAAACACAACTCAAGGCCATTGTCCGTTCGTCCGAAAGAGACAGCGGCTGAAAACAAATGAAATAAGATGACGAAGAAATGAGGTTCGTGTCCCTGATGTGTCAGATTTTCTCAAAACAAAATAACCTGCAATAATAAATGAAGAAAAATGACAAATATTTGACTAAATCTATCTTGTACTTGGGAATCAACAAGGTAAGGTTTATCAAAGTAATCACTGACTTAATTTTCCACTTCTCAGGATTTTAGAAGATATAAATAATAACTATTTAATTCTTGTTTCAGAACAACAACCTATCTCCGGGTACCCTGAACTGATAGAAGAATCCTCATAACAACTCGCCGTTTAGAAGTCTTTCTTATTGGTAAGTGCTAACTAATCTCTTTATTTTTTATTCTATCAATGAAGTTTACTTTCTTTTAGGTAATATTGGAGTTTTCAGACTTGGCCTATCCACAACTTTGAGATTACTATTTACAGAGATGTTTCTTGAAGTAAATGAAATTATTATATGGTCTTGTGTATTTTACTGAATAAAGGGTATTATACAGATTGAGCAATGTGAACGCATCATAGTGAAGATACCAATTGATTACTCAAATGAGAAGAAAACAAATATGCATTGGTTGGTATCTTCATGTTGGTAAGTTCTTTATATTATTTATCATGTTTTCAAACTAGATATATACTGTAAGATGAAAAGGTCAATTTTCATGTTACACTCACTCCCCTCCAAAGAATATAAAAATTGTGGACGTAGTACACAATTTTTATGATGAGAACCTTTTTTTATTTTTTATATACCGGTATTAAATATAATGGTGCGCACCTACCTAATTATAGCTACTGATACCTAATTTAATATTCACAGGACCTAAAGATCTATGAACTTAGAATCTACCTACTAAGTAAAATATTTACAATTATATGAACTTCGAATCCACCTATGGTGCAAATTTTTAGGCAACAATACCAAGACAGACCTACTCATCTGATACTACTGATCCGGGACTCTCACTTCCGCAAGAAAAATCAGACATGGATCCGTGACATGGTTTCAAATCCTGTATATGCCATTCTCCCAAATTACTACCATCCTCAGCACTCTTGAGGACATTTAGATTTCTTTTTAACTACAATGCACTCAACCCAACGCGGTGCTAACTTTTTAGCAAAGTCTTCTGCCTTATTAGACAGGACGAAATTTTTCTTCCATACATGGTCACCAACAAAAAATTCCATTTCGCGCCTTCTCAAATTATAATACCGAGCATTCCTTTTATGCGCTGAACTGATTTTTTGTTGAACCTCTTGATAAATGTTAGAAAGGTTACCTAGATTCTTAATCCAATAGTCTCTATTAGTTACATCAATATCGACATCACTTTTTCCATAATATTTACCGCTACATGGTACTTCTCTATTGAAATTAAGAAATGCCGGGCTAAACCCGGTGACTTCGTGGATAGAAGTTCTTAATGCGTAACCAATTTTTGGCAATTCTTTATCCCATAATTTATGATTTTTATCGATAAAACAGCGAATGGCAGTACAAATTGTCCTATTGGACCTTTCAACATAGTTAGCTTGAGGATAGTAAAATGTAGTATATCTAATATTGGAATCATACCTTTCTACTAATTTCTTAAAGTCGTTGCTTACAAATTGTTTCCCGTTGTCACAGATAATAAGTTGAGGTACCCCATATACTAGAAATACTTCATTTTCCAGAAACTTTATAACAGCAGCTGATGTAGCTTTCCTAAGTGGACAAATCAGAGGATATTTGGTTAACCAGTCACTCACAACTAAAATATATTGAAAGCCATTAGTACTTCGCGGTAATGGCCCCATCAAGTCAATAGCTATTATTTGCCGTGGGAAACGTACTGATTTTTCTGACCCCATTAACCCAAATTTTGCCTGATTCGTTGACTTTTGTGCTGCACAAATTTTACAAGATTTAACGTATCGATAAATATCACGGCGCATCTTTGGCCAGTAATATGTTAAAAGAACCCTAGAGTAAGTACGGTAATAACCCATGTGTAATAATTTTTAATTGTTGCCCTTTTGGCACTAATAATTTCCACTCTGAAACATTACTCTCTGAAGGAGATTTAGATGGTAGCAGTTTATATACAAATCCATTTTTTACTTCCCATTGTGGGTAACTCGAGGCGTCTTTCAAAATACTATCTCTCTGCTTAATATAAAATGAATCTAAATCATCCAAATCGATTTCTAAATTTATACAATCAGGATTTTCCATGGCAAAAATGTCATCAGAAGTTTCCTCAGTAGGTTCATCTACTGGGCTCCTAGAAAGTGCACCTGGTAATAAATGAAATTTACCTTTTCTGTGCTGAATTACAAAATCAAACTGACTTAGGCGTACAGTCCACCTGGCAATCCTACCTATCGGTTCCTCAATTTTGAACATCCACTTTAGAGAAGCATGATCCGTAATAAGTGTGAAATGAACACCCTAACTATAGGCCCTGAATCGTTCGCAAGCAAAAATGCATGCCAAACACTCTTTTTCTGTGACCGAGTAGTTCCTCTCATTCCTCGACAGACTACGTCATGCAAAAGCAATTATCTTTTCAGCTCCTTTTTGTACTTGCGTTAACACACATCCTAACCCAAAATCTGAAGCATCGCATTGAAGAGTGAAAGGGAGGCTAAAATCAGGACTGGTCAAAATAGGTGATGATACTAGGGCTTGTTTGATATTGATAAATGCTTTTTCAGCTTCGTCTGTCCAAGAAATTTTTTGGCCTTTGGATTTGTTCTTTAATAAATCATTAATGGGTGACATTAAAGTGGAGAAATGGGGAATGAATCTCCTGTACCAGCTACACATGCCTGTAAATCGTTTGATTTCTGTCGTATTTTTAGGCTGACTATATTCTACCATTGCCTTCACTTTGGCTGGATCAGTTTTCAAGCCATGTTTATCTATTATGAAACCCAAGTACCTCAAAGAAGGCCAAAAAAATTCACACTTGTCGAAATTAACTGATAAATCACATTCTTTTAAACGATTAGCTACCTCATTTAATAACTGGATATGTTCCTCAAACGTCGGACTAACTATAATCAGATCGTCTAGATAAACAAAAATATTAGGTTCCATCTCGGGACCGAAGATTGCGTCCATTAGGCGCTGTAGGCACTGTGCTGCATTACACAACCCAAAGGGCATGACCTCGAATTGAAAAAGACCTCTACCAGGTACTGAAAAAGCTGTCTTCTCTTTGGAAGATTCATCAAGAGCTATCTGCCAAAACGCACTACGTAGGTCAATTGACGAGATAAATTGAGTATGATTCAACATTGACAATATTCTGTCTACAACAGGTAGAGGGTAGCTATCTTTATTTGTAACCAAAATTTCGAGTAAGAAATAAAGTACAGGTGAGATTATGCACTTGCAAATTACTTTCTGTAAAGAAATAAATGCATCACTCACCTGAACTCAGATTCCTCGAAGGTTTCGGCCACCAATGATTCCTTCTATCCTTGTCCTTGATCAATCACGTTCCAGATGTAGATATGGCTAACTGGGTACGTTTTCAGAATGTGTTCCAAAATATCTCAAATTCAGTTTCCTCTCAATATTCTGGGACCACTTCCGAATAAATTCCAAGTCTCCAGGTCAACCTACAGAAAAACTAGGCAGGAAATGTGCTTTGACAATTTTAATGGCAAATTTCTGGAAGATGAATTCAATTCATTTACTACAATGATTGAGAAGATGAGATAAGATACATTCCGGGAGATCGAGACAAAAAGGAAGTGTACGGCTTCCTCTAAAAAAAACCACACAAAATGGCGTGGGCTCAACCACTTTCTTGGTAATTTCTATTTACCTATATTATTTCCTGGAAGTAAATCATTATAATAGCAATTAAAGGAAGGAAGCAGGCAAGATGATGATACTCAGAGATAACAAAGTTAAAGCCAGATAATGTGAAAAACCTCACCTTTCCATTTGCCTCCAGATAAGATCTTCACACAGAGGTGACCCCGATGTTTTCTCGCTTGTCGTCCGGTCGCAAGAGAGCTTTCGAGAACCGGTCCTAATTCCGTATCGCACTCCCGATTTTTCGAAAAGAGAGATAAACTCTTTCATTGCACTAGTTGAAGCTAGACACATACACGTATGGTCACAAATTTCGCCAACAGAGCACAGCGACTCTCCGAGCAGGGTGATCATGGGCGTAGCAATCAATGGGACAGAATGGGTAATCACGGTAAAAGTGACGGATCGTGAAACATTCCGTTATACCATATAAGACGACTTTGAAGGACTCGACGAGACGAGACGAGAACAATAGGCAAGTGAAGATACTTCGACAACATCAGTCCGCACACTGTATCTCTGTATTCTATCATGGATACCTCTGGAGCATATCAGTTCGCAACGGTCATATGAGACGACATCGAAACGGGAATAACGCATTTGCATGAAACCGCTTAGCTTGCGATGCGGGCTAAGCTATACGCCCGGTATCGAGCATTGCCATTGCGGAAAATTGCAATGTTAGCATCGATTCCAGATATAAATAGATTCCGAATCGATAAGCCATTCATTTACTGATTTTCAACAAGAGATGAAATTATGGCCTCACTACACGGTTGCTCTTTAGTGGTAGAGATTGTCGTGGATTCATCAGAAGTAAGGTCTTATTTTCCTTTTTTTTTTATTTCATAAAAATAGGTAAATGTGGGCGCCACCCAGTATTATCTGGGAAGGAATAGGGTGAGACAAAACGAAAAAATCAACAGTACTGGAGTTTTTCTAAATCCATGCTATAATGACCGAATTACCTCAAAGTTACAATAATCATATGTAATATTCAAATTTAAATTGGACCCAACACCTGGAGTATTTGAAGAATTAACTTTAGCTTAAGAAATTACTGAGAGTGAATAATCTGTTAGTATATAATCTTATGAGTAGTTGCAACAGTTTTGTTTTCTTTTATGAATCAATAGTATACAAAACTGTATAAGTCAGAATTCGTTAGTACAAATATATACTAAGATGAGCAGTACTTGAATCTTAAACTTAGCCTCACTGTGGCTTCAAAAGGAAACATTAAGAACTGGATAAATGGTCCACAGGTGTGATATAAATTCTGGAAAATATAACCAAGTCCTATGAAACGAACTATCAGCGCTGATACTCCCTTTCTCACAAAGGAGAGGGTATATAAAGGCAGACAGTAATGAGTAATAGTATTAAATCCAAATCAAATGGTGCAGTCCATCTTCTCATCAGGTTGGCGAAATTAAGTGAAAAGTCTACTTACAGTAGGTCATCCCTATGAGTGTAACGTAAATTTTACCAAACGGATCTCATCATCCATCACGAATATACCAAATTCGGGGGAACTGTTCCCAGGGGCATATCAGCATGGGTCCAGAAAAATAATTTTCAGAAACAGGAACAAAGGATAAACATAATATTGCACCAGTAGCAATTGTGGTTGAAATCACAAGGGTTTTAAACCTTGTTCACCATCATTATGGCGTCGTGTATCACAACGACACGACTATTATACCAAAATGGCGGTATACCTTCACCATGAAGGCCTGAAAAGAAGTCATCATGATGCATGTGTTTTTCGATGTATTTTGTTATGGTTCGATTCATAATTTTCAGTGCACTTTATTGCAGAAGTTTTATTATACTTGCCTAAAAGTGTTAATCGGCCTTCATCACCAAAATTTTCATTATTTTGTATAAAAGTTCTATAGCACGAACTTTTCGTCGCATTTCAGAAAAATGGCCCCTAGAGAGAGAGAGAGAATCGTCGTTCTTCCCGGAGGTACTCTGACGTTTTCAAAAACCCTATTTACATCAGGCTGCTCGCTCACAGGACACGTCGGAAACCGTGACAGGTGCCGAGTGTGGTGTGAGTAGTGCTTTGCCTTGACGACCTTTCTTGCTAAGTCCCTTACTGGCAATATATAATTAGGTTTCACGCTTCTTACGACTAGGTCACAGATGTGATAAAACGGGAAGAATAAGACGTGATAGTCTGAACAGCTGCTCGCTGATATTTGTTTGCAAAATAAACATAACCCCTCGAAGAAATAATATATGGAATCGAGAACACATCAGATGAAATCTTTTACAGAGTACTGGTAGGTAGCCCTATTTAATTACAATGAGGAAACAGTTTGACGAGGGTTCAATGTAAGTACGATTCATTTTGATTATTACTGGGTGTTGAAATGACATGGTTAGTATCCCAAAGTAGTTTCTAAGTAGGATTTTCAGCGATCAAGTCTCTGAAAACAATGCATCCCGCAGCATAACATTAGTGTATATACCTATGATGGACAGGAGTTATGAACGATCCACTAGTGGACCGTTACAACTGATTACTGATTATTCATTACTGATTACTGATTACTAAATCATTACAATTATGATGCATTTCGATAACACTTTACTTGATTCCGTAATTGAGTTACTTATTCACGAGTTGCTGCCAGAAAGTGTACCGTCCTCCCGACTTTGATCCTGCTGGTCAACCCCATGTTAGACGTCTCAATGTAAGTACTGTTTTTCATGTTCTATCTGATTTGTTTTTTTTGTGTTGTGTTCCGTTTGGTAATTCACTATGGTTTATCTCTGCTACTTTGCCATGTGGCAAGCATTTATTCACGACTCTCCCATTAAATCAATAAATGTTAATTTTATACGAAAACTATCTCGACTCTTAATTTGGGGATGAATATGGTTGGATAGTGAGATGATCAAGATCCTCTCATCGAGCCAAGCGAGTAGCCAAGTTACGATCCATAGGAGGGCAACATCTGAGTTGCGACATGTGGTGGACACGCCGTTTGCCAAATAATCTACCAAAACCATCTGAGTTGCGACATATAACGAGAACAATAGGCAAGTGAAGATACTACGACATCAGTCTGCACACTGTATCTCTGTATTCTATCATCTCACATGGCAACCTTTGGAGCATGGTAGTTCGCAACGATCATATGAGACGACATTAAAACGGATATAACGCACACAATAGGCAGAACAAGAAATTTCGACTTCGACTATGTTTACACTGTAACTTTGCATTCTAGCATCTGACATGCCTACAGTTATAGCAGATACGATCGCAATGACCATATAAGACGACTTCAGAGGACTTATAACAACAACAATAGGCAAGTGAAGATACTTAGACAACATCAGTCCGAACACTGTATCTCTGTATTCTATCATCTCACATACATACCTTTGGAGCATATCAGTTCGCAACGTTCATATGAGACGACATCAAGACGGGAATAACGCACAAAACAGGCAGAACAAGGAACTCCGACTTCGACTGTGTTCACACTGTGGCTCTGAATTCTAGCAACTGACATGCCTACAGTTGGAACAGATACGATCGCACTGACCATATAGAAAGACTCTGAGGGAAATATAACGAGATTAATAGGCAAGCGAGGATACTTCGACAACATCAGTCTGCACACTGTATCTCTGTATTCTATCATCTCATATGAATACTTTCGAAGCATATTTTTTCACAACGATCATATAAGTCGACATCGAAGCGGTTATAACGCACACAACAGTCAGAACAAGAAACCTCGACTCCGATTATGTTCACACTGTAACTTCACATTTTAGAATACGACATGCCTACAGCAAATATAGATTCGATCGCACTGACCATATAATATGACTTCGAAGGACATATAACGAGAACAATAGGCAGGTGAACTTACTTCGACAACATCAGTCTGCACACTGTATCTCTATATTCTATCATCTCACATAGATATACCTCTGGAGAATATCAGTTCGCATCGATCTATTGAGACGACATCAAAACGTGTATCACGCACACAACAGGCAGAACGATAAACTTTGACTCCAAATATGTTAACACTGTAACTCCGCAGTCTAGCATCTGACATGCCTTCAGCTATAGCAGATACGATCGCACTGACAATTTGAGACGATTTCGAAGGACATATAACGAGAACAATAGGCAAGTGAATATACTCCGACATCAGTCTGCACACTGTTCCTCTGTATTCTATCATCTCACATGGATACCTTTGGAGCATGGTTGTTCGCAACGATCATATGAGACGACATCGAATCGGGTATAACGCACACAACAAGCAGAACAAGAAACTTCGACTATGTTTACACTGTAACTTTGCATTCAAGCATCCGACATGCCTACAGTTATTGCAGATACGATCGCACTGACCATATGAGACGTCTTCGAAGGACATATTGGGAGAAAAATAGGCAAGTGGAGATACTTCGACAACATCAGTCTGCTGACAGTATCTCTGTATTCTATCATCTCACATAAATACCTTTGAAGTATATCAGTTCACAACAATCCTATGAGACGACATCAAAGCGGGTATAACGCACACAACAGGCAGAACAAAGAACTCCGACTCCGACTATGTTCACACTGTAACTCCGCATTCTAGCATCTGACATAACTACAGCAATAGCAGATACGATCGCACTGACCATATGAGACGACTTCGAAAGACATATAACGAGAACAATAGGCAAGTGGAGATACTTCGACAACATCAGTCTGCACACTGTATCTCTGTATTCTATCACCTCACATGGATAACTCTGAGGCATGGAAGTTCGCAACGATCATTTGAGATGACATCGAATCGGGTATAACGCACACAACAGGGCAGAGCAAGGAATTCGACCATGTTTACACTGTAACTCTGCATTCTAGCATCTGACATGCCTACAGTTATAGCAGATACGATCGCACTGACCATATGAGAAGACTTTGAAGGACTTATAACGAGAACAATAGACAAGTGAAGAAACTTCACACTGTTTGCTGATGACACTAGTATACTAGTTACAGGAAAAAATTCGGACCAGCTCACTTCTTCGTCAGTCGGGATAAAGGAGGGAGTATCAGACTGGTTTCTAGCTAATAAATTGTCTCAACTATTCTAAATCGAATGATATACTATTCAGCCTTCACAAAAATATGGATGATATCACTATTCACCTCGATCAAAACTCTATTGATTCTGTGAATTCAACTGAATTCCTAGGAATAAACATAGATTGCAAGTTCAACTGGCTGGAACATTCCTCTGCACTTCAGTCTAAATTGAGTAGGTCTACGTACCATTAAGAGAAATGCCAACCTCTCGACCACAAAATTAGTATACTTTGCTTATTTTCACAGTATCATGCAATATGGTATAGAATTTTGGGGTACATCTATATATTATGCAGCAGCGGTGTTTGTAATACAAAAGAAAGCCATTCGAGTATTATTTGGTTCAAATTATAGAGACTCTTGCAGAATCTTTTTCAGAGACCACAAGATATTCACCTTAACGAACACCTATATATTTGAAATAAGTGTGTTAATACACAAAAAGCGAGCAACACTGACACGACCATCAAACAAACATACATATCCAACTAGAAATCAAGATTATATTTTGCCAAATTATAACTACAACAGATCCAGGAATGGACCACTGTATTCAGGAATCAAAGTCTATAACCACTAACCCTCCAGTTTGAAATCTTTAAATAATTTGCGATTCAAAGCAAGGTTGAAAATAATTTTGCATGAGAATGTTTATTATCATTCAGACGAATACTTCTCTCACAATTTAGAATCAGATATCACATGAAATTTACTATTTATGTACCGTGCTCGACTTTCTCGATGCTTTACGCTAGATAATCGGAAATTACTTTTGTTAAATTATAATGTAATATTGATATCACTGTTCTTCCGATTCTGAGAAATGAATATATCTATCTATCTATCTATCTTCGACATCATCAGTCCGCACACTGTATCACTGTATTCTATCATCTCACATGGATACCTTTGATATCAGTTCGCAACGATCATATGAGACGACATCAGAACGGGTATAACGAATACAACAGGGAGAACAGGAAACTTCGACTTCGACTATGTTTGAAACAGATACGATCGCATTGACCATATGGAAAGACTTATAACGAGACTAATAGGCAAGTGAGGATACTTCGACAACATCAGTTGGCACATTGTATCTCTGTTCTCTATCATCTCACATGGATACCTTGATACGAACTCTGCTACTTTCCATTTATTTTCATAAATAAAAAGAAGCAAAGCAAGTCTCATAACTGGCTCCGGCAACTTTTGGGTCTGGTGAGCAAAGGCCTAGAGTTTTGATTTTGTTAGGTGGCTAGTTAGGCGCCACTTAGTTTGTTTTAGAGTGAAAAACCAAGAAAAGTTGAGTCTTGTTGTTACAAAAAATATGAAATTGGAATTTTAACCCGAAAGAAAAATATCAGAAATAATAAAAGCACACTTGTGGTCTCATGGGTAATTTAATAGATGTTATAGAAAATAATCAGTAAAGTACACCATTTTCTCAATATCCTAGTAAAGCGACTGCATGTACTGTTATGGAGCTAGTAATCCAAATTCAACACAAATGTATGTATGCAATATCAACCTCTCCGCTTTAGGCCTATAAACGCAGCTCACAGGAAGTTATCAATTAATTTCGGGAAATCTTTACAAAAAATCTAAAAATAAAGGGTATGTACTCCTAAACCTGGAGTATATTGCGCAATATGTGTTCTTCAATAATTGTAGAAGCCTTTGGTGATCAAAACTGGTTCCAACAAGGTTTTTATATGAGAAATTGGAAAATTCTTACTTCATGGTTGAAGTAGTGGTGTGGTCATAGTAGTGGTCACTCGTAGAGGGTCTAATGAAGTTACCCGGCCATGCCTCAGTTACCCAAAACTGGTAACAGCATAGCCCTGGAACCTTCGATGGGTGGAGTCGATGACTCCAAGAAGAATGGGGCCTGTAGTCGAAGCACCCCAGAGAGCAGAAGATCGCTAGGCAGTCCAGGCACCAGGTATTCGTCGCCGAAATCGTAGGTCCTTTCCGATGAAATAGGGCTGCTAATCCGTTCAGGCACCGGGTGGTCGTTATCCAGATATGAAAGGGACCTACCAGAGCCCCTCTCTAAGAATGTCCGCTTGATGGTAGATTTGGCCTCTGAAGAAGCCAGGAAGTGAGCCGAGAAGTAAGCCGAAGAGTAAGCCGGGGAGTAAGCCAAAGAGTCAGCCTGGATTGAACGTAGAGAAGTCCCAAAGTATTCGGACCCCACGTGCAAGGCCCTCAAATCTATGAGAATAGATTCAGGGTTAAAATATCACTTAAATTCAATCATGGACTAAGACCTAATCAAATAATCTCGAAACTCACCTCCTAGCAGGATGGCCTTTGCACGATCACACCTCCAACGAAAATAAATCATCTTTTCAAGCACGATCATCATGCTCCTCACAATCGCCGTGATGATGGAAAATGGAAGAAGCCGGAAGAGAGATTTCCTGCGCCAACCTGATTCCCTGCCAATTTCACAGGCTGAACAAGTCCATTAGAGAAAAACACAACGTCAACTCATACTAAAATGGGTTTCTGCTCATCAGAAAAAACCATCACGAGTTTAGTCACGAGTTATCAAAACAGTACCTAATTGGTTATTTTACTGTCATCTCCATCGCTGCCAATCAAGTGACATTTCCGCCAATTCAAAATGAGTGCGGGAAATAATTAATAATTAATACTAGCCAATGAAAATCAAACGGCTGAAAACTACCTAGACTCTCTGACTGGTGGTAAACTCCCTAGACTCTTTGACTGCTGAAGTACGGTACAAACACAACTCAAGGCCATTGTCCGTTCGTCCGAAAGAGACAGCGGCTGAAAACAAATGAAATAAGATGACGAAGAAATGAGGTTCGTGTCCCTGATGTGTCAGATTTTCTCAAAACAAAATAACCTGCAATAATAAATGAAGAAAAATGACAAATATTTGACTAAATCTATCTTGTACTTGGGAATCAACAAGGTAAGGTTTATCAAAGTAATCACTGACTTAATTCTCCACTTCTCAGGATTTTAGAAGATATAAATAATAACTATTTAATTCTTGTTTCAGAACAACAACCTATCTCCGGGTACCCTGAACTGATAGAAGAATCCTCATAACAACTCGCCGTTTAGAAGTCTTTCTTATTGGTAAGTACTAACTAATCTCTTTATTTTTTATTCTATCAATGAAGTTTACTTTCTTTTAGGTAATATTGGAGTTTTCAGACTTGGCCTATCCACAACTTTGAGATTACTATTTACAGAGATGTTTCTTGAAGTAAATGAAATTATTATATGGTCTTGTGTATTTTACTGAATAAAGGGTATTATACAGATTGAGCAATGTGAACGCATCATAGTGAAGATACCAATTGATTACTCAAATGAGAAGAAAACAAATATGCATTGGTTGGTATCTTCATGTTGGTAAGTTCTTTATATTATTTATCATGTTCTCAAACTAGATATATACTGTAAGATGGAAAGGTCAATTTTCATGTTACACTCACTCCCCTCCAAAGAATATAAAAATTGTGGACGTAGTACACAATTTTTATGATGAGAACCTTTTTTTATTTTTTATATACCGGTATTAAATATAATGGTGCGCACCTACCTAATTATAGCTACTGATACCTAATTTAATATTCACAGGACCTAAAGATCTATGAACTTAGAATCTACCTACTAAGTAAAATATTTACAATTATATGAACTTCGAATCCACCTATGGTGCAAATTTTTAGGCAACAATACCAAGACAGACCTACTCATCTGATACTACTGATCCGGGACTCTCACTTCCGCAAGAAAAATCAGACATGGATCCGTGACATGGTTTCAAATCCTGTATATGCCATTCTCCCAAATTACTACCATCCTCAGCACTCTTGAGGACATTTAGATTTCTTTTTAACTACAATGCACTCAACCCAACGCGGTGCTAACTTTTTAGCAAAGTCTTCTGCCTTATTAGACAGGACGAAATTTTTCTTCCATACATGGTCACCAACAAAAAATTCCATTTCGCGCCTTCTCAAATTATAATACCGAGCATTCCTTTTATGCGCTGAACTGATTTTTTGTTGAACCTCTTGATAAATGTTAGAAAGGTTACCTAGATTCTTAATCCAATAGTCTCTATTAGTTACATCAATATCGACATCACTTTTTCCATAATATTTACCGCTACATGGTACTTCTTTATTGAAATTAAGAAATGCCGGGCTAAACCCGGTGACTTCGTGGATAGAAGTTCTTAATGCGTAACCAATTTTTGGCAATTCTTTAACTCATAATTTATGATTTTTATCGATAAAACAGCGAATGGCAGTACAAATTGTCCTATTGGACCTTTCAACATAGTTAGCTTGAGGATAGTAAAATGTAGTATATCTAATATTAGAATCATACCTTTCTACTAATTTCTTAAAGTCGTTGCTTACAAATTGTTTCCCGTTGTCACAGATAATAAGTTGAGGTACCCCATATACTAGAAATACTTCATTTTCCAGAAACTTTATAACAGCAGCTGATGTAGCTTTCCTAAGTGGACAAATCAGAGGATATTTGGTTAACCAGTCACTCACAACTAAAATATATTGAAAGCCATTAGTACTTCGCGGTAATGGCCCCATCAAGTCAATAGCTATTATTTGCCGTGGGAAACGTACTGATTTTTCTGACCCCATTAACCCAAATTTTGCCTGATTCGTTGACTTTTGTGCTGCACAAATTTTACAAGATTTAACGTATCCATAAATATCACGGCGCATCTTTGGCCAGTAATATGTTAAAAGAACCCTAGAGTAAGTACGGTAATAACCCATGTGTAATAATTTTTAAACGTTGCCCTTTTGGCACTAATAATTTCCACTCTGAAACATTACTCTCTGAAGGAGATTTAGATGGTAGCAGTTTATATACAAATCCATTTTTTACTTCCCATTGTGGGTAACTCGAGGCGTCTTTCAAAATACTATCTCTCTGCTTAATATAAAATGAATCTAAATCATCCAAATCAATTTCTAAATTTATACAATCAGGATTTTCCATGGCAAAAATGTCATCAGAAGTTTCCTCAGTAGGTTCATCTACTGGGCTCCTAGAAAGTGCATCTGGTAATAAATGAAATTTACCTTTTCTGTGCTGAATTACAAAATCAAACTGACTTAGGCGTACAGTCCACCTGGCAATCCTACCTATCGGTTCCTCAATTTTGAACATCCACTTTAGAGAAGCATGATCCGTAATAAGTGTGAAATGAACACCCTAACTATAGGCCCTGAATCGTTCGCAAGCAAAAATGCATGCCAAACACTCTTTTTCTGTGACCGAGTAGTTCCTCTCATTCCTCGACAGACTACGTCATGCAAAAGCAATTATCTTTTCAGCTCCTTCTTGTACTTGCGTTAACACACATCCTAACCCAAAATCTGAAGCATCGCATTGAAGAGTGAAAGGGAGGCTAAAATCAGGACTGGTCAAAATAGGTGATGATACTAGGGCTTGTTTGATATTGATAAATGCTTTTTCAGCTTCGTCTGTCCAAGAAATTTTTTGGCCTTTGGATTTGTTCTTTAATAAATCATTAATGGGTGACATTAAAGTGGAGAAATGGGGAATGAATCTCCTGTACCAGCTACACATGCCTGTAAATCGTTTGATTTCTGTCGTATTTTTAGGCTGACTATATTCTACCATTGCCTTCACTTTGGCTGGATCAGTTTTCAAGCCATGTTTATCTATTATGAAACCCAAGTACCTCAAAGAAGGCCAAAAAAATTCACACTTGTCGAAATTAACTGATAAATCACATTCTTTTAAACGATTAGCTACCTCATTTAATAACTGGATATGTTCCTCAAACGTCGGACTAACTATAATCAGATCGTCTAGATAAACAAAAATATTAGGTTCCATCTCGGGACCGAAGATTGCGTCCATTAGGCGCTGTAGGCACTGTGCTGCATTACACAACCCAAAGGGCATGACCTCGAATTGAAAAAGACCTCTACCAGGTACTGAAAAAGCTGTCTTCTCTTTGGAAGATTCATCAAGAGCTATCTGCCAAAACGCACTACGTAGGTCAATTGACGAGATAAATTGAGTATGATTCAACATTGACAATATTCTGTCTACAACAGGTAGAGGGTAGCTATCTTTCTTTGTTAAGGAATGAAGTTTTCTCCCATCAAAACAAAATCTAAAATCCCTATTCGGTTTTTTTACTAGTAAAACAGGAGAGGACCATTCACTTCTGGATGGTTTCACTACTCCTAGTGCCAACATTTTGTCCAATTCCGAATTCAAGTGACCAAGCATATAGGGTGACATTAAATATTGCCGCTGCTTCACGGGTACCGCGTTTCCATTATCGATGTGGTGAGTTAGTTTGTCTGTACGACCAAGTTTCCCCTTTTCCCCTTTTCCCCAAGAATTTTGAATTTTGAAATAAGAGTATCCAAAGAAGCAGTTTGTTCCTGCGATAATCCTGGTAAATTGTCTAGAGAAAAAATTTTATTATTTGAGAGGTCAATATCTTCAACTATGGAAGCACAAGGAATATTTCTATAAGAGTCCACACAAACTTCCCACATGTTTTCTTTGAAATCGATTTCTACCTGAAATTTCTTACAAAAATCACTGCCCAGTATGAACGCGTAATTGACTGAAGGAACTACCAAAAATTTAATAATCATACATTTACCTTCAACACACAGAGGTAACTCTATAGAGCCCTGTACACTCTGTTTCGCTCCATCAGCTGTACTAACAAAATTATGACTTGATTTATTAATTTTTAAACCCAAAGATTCCAAAATCTGTATTCCCTTTTTACCTATAATAGAATTATTAGCGCCTGAATCCAACAGTGACACTATTTTCATATCATATAACTTGAATGAAACAAAAGGTCGGTTATCATAACCATTTTGAACAAAAACCGGAGCTGTTGATACTACTGGGAGCTTAGGTATATTTAATCCCAACTTCTTTAGAAAAATTTTTACAAATTCAATATGATTGCTATGTTCAATAGATGGATATTCTCCAATTTTAAATTTGGCCTTAGAAAATGGAGGTAAAAAGCGGCCATTATTACAAAAATATTTTACCTCCGCGACATGTTTCCCGAACATTTTTGACAATCCATTTTTCTGATACCTGGTTCCCCACACCCATAACAGAAAGTATTCCTCTTCTGTGTACAATGTCTGGATGTGTGATTGGCCAATTTACAGTTCCAACAAGTGACAACTTTAGTCTTATTAGCCTCCACCCTTGATTCGATTGGAGAAATATTGTTTTCTGTACGTGAAGGACCTGGTTGGCTAGAATGGCTAGTACTCTGATTCCTAGATTGGTCAAAATTTCCACGGTTTCTGGATTGATTACCTCTATAATTCCTATAATGACCCCTGGTTTTGAAATTCCTATTTCTGATTGAACTGTCATGATAACTACTATTATTTAAATTACTTGGCTCCCTTTGAGCTTCAATTCCACTGAGTCCTAACTCATATTCTACTGCGCTGACATGTGACCTATTGAAACTTGTTTTAATTTTTTTTCTTTTGAAACTTCTTCTAAAATTTTGACATCCTGTATTAAATTGTCTAGGGTAGTATAGGGATTCAAAGCTAACCGATCTACGAATTCTGGTCTCAAATTCTTTTTGATCCATTTAATTTTAGTGCAAAGTGCCGGTGGTGAACTCAAACGGTTGAATAATTGCTCCATAACCGAAACATAAATCACAATTGACTCATCTTCCACCTGCTTCCGATGCTTTATCAAATTCCACAACTCCTCGTCGTAGTCTTTCTCTAAAAAGTCTTCCCCCAACCTAGTACATAAAGAGTCCCAATCATTCACCGAATCTTTGATTCTTCTCAGCCATAATAGGGCTTTACCCTCAAATAAATCTAAAGCAGCATCATATAGCTGTTGTTTGGTCACATCTCTTGCTTCAGCTAATTCCTTGACCCTTTCTGAAAATGATTTTACCCCTAATGTTTTTTTAGTTCCATCGAATTTAATGTTCCATTTGTAAATGGCAGGCGGCTTAGATGTAGGCTGTGGAGTTCGAGGTTGACTAAATTGATTGAACATACCCATGAGGGAATTTGATAAATCATCCGAGACATTTGGAGTAGTGTCAACTGTCAAGATTTTATCCTCAAGGGTAGATTTCAATAAAACTGAAGTTGCATAGGCCTCATTTTTGAATATTACCTGTGCCCTATCTGTTTGGTCCACAGTCATTCGTTGAATTCGATCTCCTACATGACCTAACCTAGAACGCAACCTTTGGTACACTGAGTCTTTAGTTGAACCGCTTTCAAAATCAGGGATGGAAGTCTCAATATTTCTCAAGGTAGCTTCAAATTCCCTGGACCACCAATTTTATATGTTAGTATCAAAGCAAGAAAAAATTTCATCAAATTACTTTGTTTGATTAATCTTACAAATTTTATTTTCAATTTGGGCCAGCGGGCTACCAAAATTTCAAGAAATTCAACTCAAAATTGAACACACAGTATATGTTCAACAACTTTATGGACCACCAATTTTCAAGACACATTTCCTATTTGTCTGAATGCAAAAACTTAAAAAAAATTTCTTAACATCTTTGTTTGAAAAAATGTAAAAATTTCAACTTGAAAAGTTTTGAGTAATCTCTCAAAGTAAACCCACTACAATGAATTCCTGAAATAGAAATGAAAGAAATTTCGCCATCACCCTGTAGATGGTTATTTATAAACTCAAAGAATGTATCCAAGTTTGTTTGGAAAAAAGGAACTCAGCTGAGTTTAACTAAATCAAAATATTTTTAAATCCCAAGAATCCCTTTCAAAAAACCACTATCACGACCACTAATCTGTATATATAATTGACCACCAACTTTGAATGAATTTATGTTAATGAAAAAACATTTTTCACACCATGACTCCTAGAAAAAATTGAATAAGTCCACAAGTGTTCTTTTATTTTATGGGAATAAAGTATTAAGTATCACCTAACAAAATCTGGCCCCACGTTTAGGCGTCAATTTAATGATACGAACTCTGCTACTTTTAATTTATTTTCATAAATAAAAAGAAGCGAAGCAAGTCTCATATCTGGCTCCGGCAACTCTTGGGTCTGGTGAGCAAAGGCCTAGAGTTTTGATTTTGTTAGGTGGCTAGTTAGGCGCCACTTAGTTTGTTTTAGAGTGAAAAACCAAGAAAAGTTGAGTTTTGTTGTTACAAAAAATATGAAATTGAAATTTTAACCTGAAAGAAAAATATCAGAAATAATAAAAGCACACTTGTGGTCTCATGGGTAATTTAATAAATGTTATAGAAAATAATCAGTAAAGTACACCATTTTCTCAATATCCTAGTGAAGCGACTGCATGTACTGTTATGGAGCTATAGTAATCCAAATTCAACACAAATGTATGTATGCACTATCAAACTCTCCGCTATGGGCCTATAAACGCAGCTCACAGGAAGTTATTGATTAATTTCGGGAAATCTTTACAAAAAATATGAAAATAAAGGGTATGTACTCCTAAACCTGGAGTATATTGCGCAATATGTGTTCTTCAATAATTGTAGAAGCCTTTGGTGATCAGAACTGGTTCCAACAAGGTTTTTATATGAAAAATTGGAAAATTCTTACTTCATGGTTAAAGTAGTGGTGTGGTCATAGTAGTGGTCACTCGTAGAGGGTCTAATGAAGTTACCCGACCATGCCTCAGTTACCCAAAACTGGTAACAGCAGAGCCCTGGAACCTTCGATGGGTGGAGTCGATGACTCCAAGAAGAATGGGGCCTGTAGTCGAAGCACCCCAGAGAGCAGAAGATCGCTAGGCAGTCCAGGCACCAGGTATTCGTCGCCAAAATCGTAGGTCCTTTCCGATGAAATGGGGCCGCTAATCCGTTCAGGCACCGGGTGGTCGTTATCCAGATATAAAAGGGACCTACAAGAGCCCCTCTCTAAGAATGTCTGCTTGATGGTAGATTTGGCCTCTGAAGAAGCCAGGAAGTAAGCCGAGAAGTAAGCCGAAGGGTAAGCCGGGGAGTAAGCCAAAGAGTCAGCCTGGATTGCACGTAGAGAAGTCCCAAAGTATTCGGACCCCACGTGCAAGGCCCTCAAATCTATGAGAATAGATTCAGGGTTAAAATATCACTTAAATTCAATCATGGACTAAGACCTAATCAAATAATCTCGAGACTCACCTCCTAGCAGGATGGCCTTTGCACGATCACACCTCCAACGAAAATGAATCATCTTTTCAAGCACGATCATCATGCTCCTCACAATCGCCGTGATGATGGAAAATGGAAGAAGCCATAAGAGAGATTTCCTGCGCCAACCTGATTCCCTGCTTATTTCACAGGCTAAACAAGTCCATTAGAAAAAAAAACACAACGCCAACTTATACTAAAATGGGTTTCTGCTCATCAGAAAAAACCATCACGAGTTTAGTCACGAGTTATCAAAACAGTACCTAATTGGTTATTTTACTGTCATCTCCATCGCTGCCAATCAAGTGACATTTCCGCCAATTCAAAATGAGTGCGGAAAATAATTTATAAATTATACTAGCCAATAAAAATCAAACGGCTGAAAACTACCTAGACTCTCTGACTGGTGGTACACTCCCTAGACTCTTTGACTGCTGAGGTACGGTACAAACACAACTCAAGGCCATTGTCCGTTTGTCCGGAAGAGACAGCGGCTGAAAACAAATGAAATAAGAAGACGAAAAAATGAGGTTCGTGTCCCTGATGTGTCAGATTTTCTCAAAACAAAATAACCTGCAATAATAGATGAAGAAACATGACAAATATTTGACTAAATCTATCTTGTACTTGGGAATCAACAAGGTAAGGTTTATCAAAGTAATCACTGACTAAATCTTCTACTTCTCAGGATTTCAGAAGATATAAATAATAACTATTTAATTCTTGTTTCAGAACGACAACCTATCTCCGGGTACTCTCAACTGGTAGAAGAATCCTCATAACAACTCGCCGTTTAGAAGTCTTTCTTATTGGTAAGTACTAACTAATCTCTTTATTTTTTATTTTATGAATGAAGTTTACTTTCTTTTAGGTAATATTGGAGTTTTCAGACTTGGCCTATCCACAACTTTGAGATTACTATTTACAGAGATGTTTCTTGAAGTAAATGGAATTATTATATGGTCTTGTGTATTTTACTGAATAAAGGGTATTATACAGAGTGAGCAATGTGAACGCATCATAGTGAAGATACCAATTGATTACTTAAATGAGAAGAAAACAAATATGCATTGGTTGGTATCTTCATGTTGGTAAGTTCTTTATATTATTTATCATGTTTTCAAACTAGATATATACTGTAAGATGGAAAGGTCAATTTTCATGTTACAACCTATGAAGCATATCAGTTCGCAACGATCATATAAGACGACATTGAAGCGGTCATAGCGCACACAACAGGCAGAACAAGAAATTTTCGACGTTGACTATGTTCACAGAATGTGAAGTTACACATTCTAGAATCTGACATGCCTACATATATAGTAGATACGATCGCACTGACCATATAAAATGACATCGAAGGATATATAACGAGAACAATAGGCAAGTAAAGATACTTCGACAACTCCAGTCTGCACACTGTATCTCTGTAATTCATCATCTCATATGGATACCTCTGGAGCATATCAGTCCGCATATGAGACGACATCGAAACGGGTATAACGCACACAACAGGCAGATCAAGAAACTTCGACTTCCACTATGTTCACACTGTAACTTTGCATTCTAGCATCTGACATTCCTACAGTTATAGCAGATACGATCGCACTGATCATATAGGACGACTTCAGAGGACATATAACGAGAACAATGGGCAAGTGAAGATACTTCGACAACATCAGTCTGTACATATTGTAATGATATATTCCTTATAGAGGCTTTAGAAACATCAGCAGGAAGGCAGGAGTACAACGATCATCCTGTATCACGCATCCCAGATTGCTCTCCAACCTCTGAATGATTCCTACATACACCAGCATATTTCCGAACACCCAATATAGTCCGCAGTGACAAATAACGTCACAGAAGATTCTGGAATCTTCTGGAAACAATCGATGGAACAATTAGAGAGAAAGGTTTTGTTCTAAGAAGCTTCTAGAACGAGAAGAAGGAGACGGAAGATCATTCGAGAACTTTCCCGAACCAAAGCCTGCCATGTGTTCTCATATATAAGACGGCCGAACAACTGAGTCAGTCAGTCGAGCAGCGAGTGTCAGAGAGATAGTTATATACCGCGTGATATAAATCGTTTTACATAAATAATAGTTCTAAGTTCGTTATAAATTAGTGTTTCTCTAATAAATCAGTTCAAAAATAAATAGTGTCGTGTTCGCTTCTGCACCCGAATAACGTAACAATTGGTGTCAGAAGTGTGGGATATTCCAGTGTGAAGTGAACAGACCGTTGTAATGAAGAAACTACACGAGTTGAAAGTGGTGGACTTGAAACGCGAGTTGGAGGAGAGAGATCTCGACACAACAGGGATCAAGGCTACACTTCAGCATCGTCTCATAGAGTATATGGTGAGCGTAGGTCGAGATCCAGAGACGTTCATCTTCGAGGAACCAGTTTCAGCGGAATCGATGTTGGCTGGTATCTCGAAACAGATAGCGGCTCAGCGACAGGACATTGCGGACCAGATGCTGGCTCAGCAAGAAGAGATCTCGGAACAGATAGCGGCTCAGCGACAGGACATAGCGGCTCAGCGACAGGACATTGCGGACCAGATGGTGACTCAGCAGGAGAAGATCACGGACCAGATGGTGGCTCAGCAGGAGAAGATCTCGGAACAGATAGCGGCTCAGCGACAGGACATCGCGAATCAGATGGTGGCTCAGCAGGAGAAGATCACGGATCAGATGGTGGCTCACCAAGAGAGGATCGCGGATCGGATGCGTGAACAGCAGGAGAAAATCTCAGCGCAGCAAGATCAGATAGCCTTTCAAATCTCAGCCCAACGAGACGAGTTATTAGCTCAGATGACCGCTCAACGAGAAGAGGCGCTGGCACGTATTTCTGCTCAGCAAGATCAGATCGCCTCCCAGATATCAGCCCAACGAGAAGAAGTATTGACTCAGATATCAACACATCGGGAAGAAGTTATGACTCAGATCACTGCTCAGCAAGAACAGATCAATGCTCAGCAAGAACAGATCGCGTCTCAGCAGGACAAGATCACAGCTCAGGTTTCATCCCAATTCACCACTCAGATAAAAGCAATGAAGAAGAAGCTGCCGCTCGAAATAGAGAGAAGATCTTTGCTGGAGAAGTCTGGAAATGGTCAACGACTCATGTTTGAAACCACAGTAGGGCCAGATGCAGTGACTACTACCAATCGAGTGAAGCCGCCTACATTTGATGAAAAAACATCATGGCCAAACTATCTGAAGCAGTTCGAAGCAGCTTCCGAAGCCAATGGGTGGACATCAAAGGATGAAGTGGTAGCTCTTACAGTTGCTCTACGGGGTGATGCACTGAACATCTTGCAAGCCATTCCGGAAGTAGAAGCTGATAGCTACGATCATCTTGTCAAACGCCTCGAAATGCGGTATCGTCACGAACATCTTCAGCAAGTATTTCAATCACAAATGAAGAGCCTTCGACAGAGAGTCAACGAGAGCCTGCAAGAATTCGAAGTGCACGTTGCACGATTGGTTCATTGTGCATATCCATCAGCTCCCGAATCTCTTATGGAATGCTTGGCTGTTCAAACGTTCGTAGATGGACTACGAGATATTGAAATGCAGAAAGCAGTTCGCCTCACTCGATCAAAAGACCTCACCAGTGCTCTGGCAGCTGCGCTCGAGATCGAGGCTGCAGCAGAAGCTTCCCGTGGATCCGCTGAGGTACGAGCTATAAATGACAGCGAGAACATATCCGAGAGCCACAGGCAAGATTCGAATGAAGCCTTAATCAACACCATCAAGGGCCTCTTGGATGAGAAGAGGAGACCAGTCCGCTGTTGGAATTGTGGAGAGTTGGGCCACCTCCAGAGATTTTGTAAACGTGCCAAGCAGGCTACTGAGGAAGGACCATCTTCCACACAGCCACAGGAAAACTAGAGCGGGTCGACTTCGAGGGGGCAGCTTCGACCCGTCATTCTCAAGACCCTCTCATTTTTGTGGCATCCCTACGGCGTGATAACAACAGCGTTTACGTAGATGGACAGATCGACGGAAAGAAATGCGCATTGTTGGTCGATACTGGTGCATCAAAGACGATCCTGCGTCGTGGACTTCTGACGTCTTCAAGAAAGCAACTTGTGAACTCAAGATGGCGTCTGAGAACTGCTACGGGTGAAGCTGCCACCGTTTATGGGGAAATCGATGTGGATATATCGATCGGGACCGTCAAATTTTCACATCGAGCTATCATGGCGGATATTGAAGAAGATGTTATTCTGGGAATGGACATCATGGGTGCGGACGGGATTCAACTGGACTTCAGAAGCAGAACACTGAAGGTGATGGGTGCCGAAGAGATCTTCTTACATCCACGAGTGGAGGTAGCGGCAGGAGTAATGTCAGAAGAAGACGTCCCGTTACCGAAACGGAGCGAGACCATTGTAGCAGCGCGTATTGAGGGTACATTGGAGCAAGGCAGTCCCATCATCATGAAACCCTGGAACCATGACGAGGAAGTCGAACGTGGAATCTTAGTCGGCAAGGCTTTACTGTTAGCAGACGACCATGTACCTGTTCGATTTATCAACATAAATAATTACCCTGTGACGATTGGCAAAGGAACGAAGATTGGAACATGTGTCCCAGCAGCCTCCATAATCCACCAGGTGACAGCAACCACTGATGGGGCCGGCAAGTATGAAGAACTCGTCTCTGCTGCAAGCGACTCACTCAACAACCGACAGAAGAAGAAGTTAACCGAGTTACTGCAGAGGTATAGATCCATTTTCATACCTGCCGATGGAAAAACAGGTAGATCAAACATCATCAGTCACAAAATCGATACGGGGTATACCAGACCGATTCGTCAACCAGCCCGAAGATTACCACAGGCCAAGAGAGAAATTGCAGAAAAGATCATTCAGGATATGGAACAAGACGGGGTAATCGAGCCATCCAATAGTCCTTGGACTTCACCAGTGGTACAAGTAGAGAAGAAAGATGGAAACACTCGTTTCTGTGTGGACTATCGCCGATTGCACAACGTGACGAAGAAGGACAGCTATCCTTTGCCTCGAATTGACGACACACTCGACACATTGGCGAAATCGAATCTTTTCTCCACACTGGATCTGAAAAGTGGATATTGGCAGGAGCGAAATGGATCCGGCAGATAAGGAAAAGACAGGGTTCACCATCGGCACTGGATTATGGCAATTCAAGGTTATGCCTTTCGGACTCTGCAATGCTCCGGCCACCTTCGAACGAATCATGGAGAATGTGTTGAGGGGACTCTCCTGGAAGACATGCCTGGTTTATCTGGATGACATCATCGTGATCGGTGAAACTTTTGAAGAACATCTGGCTAACCTAGAGGAAGTTTTCAAAATACTTCAGGCTGCAAACCTCACACTCAATCTGAAGAAAAGCCATCTGCTGCAGAGAGGTAACTACTTGGGACACGTCGTAGGAAGGCAGGGTGTGGAAGTCGACCCTGAGAAGGTACGAGCAGAGAAGCAATGGCCAGTACCAAGAGATAAGCATCAACTCAGGAGCTTTCTTCGGCTCTGCACTTATTATCGACGTTACGTTCGAATGTTTTCGAATATCGCAAAGCCCCTGACTAGTCTCACCAAGGAAGCACGTCCCTTCCACTGGGATTCAGAATGCCAGGCCGCCTTTGATGCTCTGAAAGAACGCCTGACCACGACACCGATTCTTGGGTATCCACTTCCACAAGGAATAAAGTATTAAGTATCACCTAACAAAATCTGGCCCCACGTTTAGGCGTCAATTTAATGATAAGAACTCTGCTACTTTTAATTTATTTTCATGAATAAAAAGAAGCGAAGCAAGTCTCATATCTGGCTCCGGCAACTCTTGGGTCTGGTGAGCAAAGGCCTAGAGTTTTGATTTTGTTAGGTGGCTAGTTAGGCGCCACTTAGTTTGTTTTAGAGTGAAAAACCAAGAAAAGTTGAGTTTTGTTGTTACAAAAAATATGAAATTGAAATTTTAACCTGAAAGAAAAATATCAGAAATAATAAAAGCACACTTGTGGTCTCATGGGTAATTTAATAAATGTTATAGAAAATAATCAGTAAAGTACACCATTTTCTCAATATCCTAGTGAAGCGACTGCATGTACTGTTATGGAGCTATAGTAATCCAAATTCAACACAAATGTATGTATGCACTATCAAACTCTCCGCTATGGGCCTATAAACGCAGCTCACAGGAAGTTATTGATTAATTTCGGGAAATCTTTACAAAAAATATGAAAATAAAGGGTATGTACTCCTAAACCTGGAGTATATTGCGCAATATGTGTTCTTCAATAATTGTAGAAGCCTTTGGTGATCAGAACTGGTTCCAACAAGGTTTTTATATGAAAAATTGGAAAATTCTTACTTCATGGTTAAAGTAGTGGTGTGGTCATAGTAGTGGTCACTCGTAGAGGGTCTAATGAAGTTACCCGACCATGCCTCAGTTACCCAAAACTGGTAACAGCAGAGCCCTGGAACCTTCGATGGGTGGAGTCGATGACTCCAAGAAGAATGGGGCCTGTAGTCGAAGCACCCCAGAGAGCAGAAGATCGCTAGGCAGTCCAGGCACCAGGTATTCGTCGCCAAAATCGTAGGTCCTTTCCGATGAAATGGGGCCGCTAATCCGTTCAGGCACCGGGTGGTCGTTATCCAGATATAAAAGGGACCTACAAGAGCCCCTCTCTAAGAATGTCTGCTTGATGGTAGATTTGGCCTCTGAAGAAGCCAGGAAGTAAGCCGAGAAGTAAGCCGAAGGGTAAGCCGGGGAGTAAGCCAAAGAGTCAGCCTGGATTGCACGTAGAGAAGTCCCAAAGTATTCGGACCCCACGTGCAAGGCCCTCAAATCTATGAGAATAGATTCAGGGTTAAAATATCACTTAAATTCAATCATGGACTAAGACCTAATCAAATAATCTCGAGACTCACCTCCTAGCAGGATGGCCTTTGCACGATCACACCTCCAACGAAAATGAATCATCTTTTCAAGCACGATCATCATGCTCCTCACAATCGCCGTGATGATGGAAAATGGAAGAAGCCATAAGAGAGATTTCCTGCGCCAACCTGATTCCCTGCTTATTTCACAGGCTAAACAAGTCCATTAGAAAAAAAAACACAACGCCAACTTATACTAAAATGGGTTTCTGCTCATCAGAAAAAACCATCACGAGTTTAGTCACGAGTTATCAAAACAGTACCTAATTGGTTATTTTACTGTCATCTCCATCGCTGCCAATCAAGTGACATTTCCGCCAATTCAAAATGAGTGCGGAAAATAATTTATAAATTATACTAGCCAATAAAAATCAAACGGCTGAAAACTACCTAGACTCTCTGACTGGTGGTACACTCCCTAGACTCTTTGACTGCTGAGGTACGGTACAAACACAACTCAAGGCCATTGTCCGTTTGTCCGGAAGAGACAGCGGCTGAAAACAAATGAAATAAGAAGACGAAAAAATGAGGTTCGTGTCCCTGATGTGTCAGATTTTCTCAAAACAAAATAACCTGCAATAATAGATGAAGAAACATGACAAATATTTGACTAAATCTATCTTGTACTTGGGAATCAACAAGGTAAGGTTTATCAAAGTAATCACTGACTAAATCTTCTACTTCTCAGGATTTCAGAAGATATAAATAATAACTATTTAATTCTTGTTTCAGAACGACAACCTATCTCCGGGTACTCTCAACTGGTAGAAGAATCCTCATAACAACTCGCCGTTTAGAAGTCTTTCTTATTGGTAAGTACTAACTAATCTCTTTATTTTTTATTTTATGAATGAAGTTTACTTTCTTTTAGGTAATATTGGAGTTTTCAGACTTGGCCTATCCACAACTTTGAGATTACTATTTACAGAGATGTTTCTTGAAGTAAATGGAATTATTATATGGTCTTGTGTATTTTACTGAATAAAGGGTATTATACAGAGTGAGCAATGTGAACGCATCATAGTGAAGATACCAATTGATTACTTAAATGAGAAGAAAACAAATATGCATTGGTTGGTATCTTCATGTTGGTAAGTTCTTTATATTATTTATCATGTTTTCAAACTAGATATATACTGTAAGATGGAAAGGTCAATTTTCATGTTACAACCTATGAAGCATATCAGTTCGCAACGATCATATAAGACGACATTGAAGCGGTCATAGCGCACACAACAGGCAGAACAAGAAATTTTCGACGTTGACTATGTTCACAGAATGTGAAGTTACACATTCTAGAATCTGACATGCCTACATATATAGTAGATACGATCGCACTGACCATATAAAATGACATCGAAGGATATATAACGAGAACAATAGGCAAGTAAAGATACTTCGACAACTCCAGTCTGCACACTGTATCTCTGTAATTCATCATCTCATATGGATACCTCTGGAGCATATCAGTCCGCATATGAGACGACATCGAAACGGGTATAACGCACACAACAGGCAGATCAAGAAACTTCGACTTCCACTATGTTCACACTGTAACTTTGCATTCTAGCATCTGACATTCCTACAGTTATAGCAGATACGATCGCACTGATCATATAGGACGACTTCAGAGGACATATAACGAGAACAATGGGCAAGTGAAGATACTTCGACAACATCAGTCTGTACATATTGTAATGATATATTCCTTATAGAGGCTTTAGAAACATCAGCAGGAAGGCAGGAGTACAACGATCATCCTGTATCACGCATCCCAGATTGCTCTCCAACCTCTGAATGATTCCTACATACACCAGCATATTTCCGAACACCCAATATAGTCCGCAGTGACAAATAACGTCACAGAAGATTCTGGAATCTTCTGGAAACAATCGATGGAACAATTAGAGAGAAAGGTTTTGTTCTAAGAAGCTTCTAGAACGAGAAGAAGGAGACGGAAGATCATTCGAGAACTTTCCCGAACCAAAGCCTGCCATGTGTTCTCATATATAAGACGGCCGAACAACTGAGTCAGTCAGTCGAGCAGCGAGTGTCAGAGAGATAGTTATATACCGCGTGATATAAATCGTTTTACATAAATAATAGTTCTAAGTTCGTTATAAATTAGTGTTTCTATAGTTCTAATAAATCAGTTCAAAAATAAATAGTGTCGTGTTCGCTTCTGCACCCGAATAACGTAACAATTGGTGTCAGAAGTGTGGGATATTCCAGTGTGAAGTGAACAGACCGTTGTAATGAAGAAACTACACGAGTTGAAAGTGGTGGACTTGAAACGCGAGTTGGAGGAGAGAGATCTCGACACAACAGGGATCAAGGCTACACTTCAGCATCGTCTCATAGAGTATATGGTGAGCGTAGGTCGAGATCCAGAGACGTTCATCTTCGAGGAACCAGTTTCAGCGGAATCGATGTTGGCTGGTATCTCGAAACAGATAGCGGCTCAGCGACAGGACATTGCGGACCAGATGCTGGCTCAGCAAGAAGAGATCTCGGAACAGATAGCGGCTCAGCGACAGGACATAGCGGCTCAGCGACAGGACATTGCGGACCAGATGGTGACTCAGCAGGAGAAGATCACGGACCAGATGGTGGCTCAGCAGGAGAAGATCTCGGAACAGATAGCGGCTCAGCGACAGGACATCGCGAATCAGATGGTGGCTCAGCAGGAGAAGATCACGGATCAGATGGTGGCTCACCAAGAGAGGATCGCGGATCGGATGCGTGAACAGCAGGAGAAAATCTCAGCGCAGCAAGATCAGATAGCCTTTCAAATCTCAGCCCAACGAGACGAGTTATTAGCTCAGATGACCGCTCAACGAGAAGAGGCGCTGGCACGTATTTCTGCTCAGCAAGATCAGATCGCCTCCCAGATATCAGCCCAACGAGAAGAAGTATTGACTCAGATATCAACACATCGGGAAGAAGTTATGACTCAGATCACTGCTCAGCAAGAACAGATCAATGCTCAGCAAGAACAGATCGCGTCTCAGCAGGACAAGATCACAGCTCAGGTTTCATCCCAATTCACCACTCAGATAAAAGCAATGAAGAAGAAGCTGCCGCTCGAAATAGAGAGAAGATCTTTGCTGGAGAAGTCTGGAAATGGTCAACGACTCATGTTTGAAACCACAGTAGGGCCAGATGCAGTGACTACTACCAATCGAGTGAAGCCGCCTACATTTGATGAAAAAACATCATGGCCAAACTATCTGAAGCAGTTCGAAGCAGCTTCCGAAGCCAATGGGTGGACATCAAAGGATGAAGTGGTAGCTCTTACAGTTGCTCTACGGGGTGATGCACTGAACATCTTGCAAGCCATTCCGGAAGTAGAAGCTGATAGCTACGATCATCTTGTCAAACGCCTCGAAATGCGGTATCGTCACGAACATCTTCAGCAAGTATTTCAATCACAAATGAAGAGCCTTCGACAGAGAGTCAACGAGAGCCTGCAAGAATTCGAAGTGCACGTTGCACGATTGGTTCATTGTGCATATCCATCAGCTCCCGAATCTCTTATGGAATGCTTGGCTGTTCAAACGTTCGTAGATGGACTACGAGATATTGAAATGCAGAAAGCAGTTCGCCTCACTCGATCAAAAGACCTCACCAGTGCTCTGGCAGCTGCGCTCGAGATCGAGGCTGCAGCATAAGCTTCCCGTGGATCCGCTGAGGTACGAGCTATAAATGACAGCGAGAACATATCCGAGAGCCACAGGCAAGATTCGAATGAAGCCTTAATCAACACCATCAAGGGCCTCTTGGATGAGAAGAGGAGACCAGTCCGCTGTTGGAATTGTGGAGAGTTGGGCCACCTCCAGAGATTTTGTAAACGTGCCAAGCAGGCTACTGAGGAAGGACCATCTTCCACACAGCCACAGGAAAACTAGAGCGGGTCGACTTCGAGGGGGCAGCTTCGACCCGTCATTCTCAAGACCCTCTCATTTTTGTGGCATCCCTACGGCGTGATAACAACAGCGTTTACGTAGATGGACAGATCGACGGAAAGAAATGCGCATTGTTGGTCGATACTGGTGCATCAAAGACGATCCTGCGTCGTGGACTTCTGACGTCTTCAAGAAAGCAACTTGTGAACTCAAGATGGCGTCTGAGAACTGCTACGGGTGAAGCTGCCACCGTTTATGGGGAAATCGATGTGGATATATCGATCGGGACCGTCAAATTTTCACATCGAGCTATCATGGCGGATATTGAAGAAGATGTTATTCTGGGAATGGACATCATGGGTGCGGACGGGATTCAACTGGACTTCAGAAGCAGAACACTGAAGGTGATGGGTGCCGAAGAGATCTTCTTACATCCACGAGTGGAGGTAGCGGCAGGAGTAATGTCAGAAGAAGACGTCCCGTTACCGAAACGGAGCGAGACCATTGTAGCAGCGCGTATTGAGGGTACATTGGAGCAAGGCAGTCCCATCATCATGAAACCCTGGAACCATGACGAGGAAGTCGAACGTGGAATCTTAGTCGGCAAGGCTTTACTGTTAGCAGACGACCATGTACCTGTTCGATTTATCAACATAAATAATTACCCTGTGACGATTGGCAAAGGAACGAAGATTGGAACATGTGTCCCAGCAGCCTCCATAATCCACCAGGTGACAGCAACCACTGATGGGGCCGGCAAGTATGAAGAACTCGTCTCTGCTGCAAGCGACTCACTCAACAACCGACAGAAGAAGAAGTTAACCGAGTTACTGCAGAGGTATAGATCCATTTTCATACCTGCCGATGGAAAAACAGGTAGATCAAACATCATCAGTCACAAAATCGATACGGGGTATACCAGACCGATTCGTCAACCAGCCCGAAGATTACCACAGGCCAAGAGAGAAATTGCAGAAAAGATCATTCAGGATATGGAACAAGACGGGGTAATCGAGCCATCCAATAGTCCTTGGACTTCACCAGTGGTACAAGTAGAGAAGAAAGATGGAAACACTCGTTTCTGTGTGGTCTATCGCCGATTGCACAACGTGACGAAGAAGGACAGCTATCCTTTGCCTCGAATTGACGACACACTCGACACATTGGCGAAATCGAATCTTTTCTCCACACTGGATCTGAAAAGTGGATATTGGCAGGAGCGAAATGGATCCGGCAGATAAGGAAAAGACAGGGTTCACCATCGGCACTGGATTATGGCAATTCAAGGTTATGCCTTTCGGACTCTGCAATGCTCCGGCCACCTTCGAACGAATCATGGAGAATGTGTTGAGGGGACTCTCCTGGAAGACATGCCTGGTTTATCTGGATGACATCATCGTGATCGGTGAAACTTTTGAAGAACATCTGGCTAACCTAGAGGAAGTTTTCAAAATACTTCAGGCTGCAAACCTCACACTCAATCTGAAGAAAAGCCATCTGCTGCAGAGAGGTAACTACTTGGGACACGTCGTAGGAAGGCAGGGTGTGGAAGTCGACCCTGAGAAGGTACGAGCAGAGAAGCAATGGCCAGTACCAAGAGATAAGCATCAACTCAGGAGCTTTCTTCGGCTCTGCACTTATTATCGACGTTACGTTCGAATGTTTTCGAATATCGCAAAGCCCCTGACTAGTCTCACCAAGGAAGCACGTCCCTTCCACTGGGATTCAGAATGCCAGGCCGCCTTTGATGCTCTGAAAGAACGCCTGACCACGACACCGATTCTTGGGTATCCACTTCCACAAGGAATAAAGTATTAAGTATCACCTAACAAAATCTGGCCCCACGTTTAGGCGTCAATTTAATGATACGAACTCTGCTACTTTTAATTTATTTTCATAAATAAAAAGAAGCGAAGCAAGTCTCATATCTGGCTCCGGCAACTCTTGGGTCTGGTGAGCAAAGGCCTAGAGTTTTGATTTTGTTAGGTGGCTAGTTAGGCGCCACTTAGTTTGTTTTAGAGTGAAAAACCAAGAAAAGTTGAGTTTTGTTGTTACAAAAAATATGAAATTGAAATTTTAACCTGAAAGAAAAATATCAGAAATAATAAAAGCACACTTGTGGTCTCATGGGTAATTTAATAAATGTTATAGAAAATAATCAGTAAAGTACACCATTTTCTCAATATCCTAGTGAAGCGACTGCATGTACTGTTATGGAGCTATAGTAATCCAAATTCAACACAAATGTATGTATGCACTATCAAACTCTCCGCTATGGGCCTATAAACGCAGCTCACAGGAAGTTATTGATTAATTTCGGGAAATCTTTACAAAAAATATGAAAATAAAGGGTATGTACTCCTAAACCTGGAGTATATTGCGCAATATGTGTTCTTCAATAATTGTAGAAGCCTTTGGTGATCAGAACTGGTTCCAACAAGGTTTTTATATGAAAAATTGGAAAATTCTTACTTCATGGTTAAAGTAGTGGTGTGGTCATAGTAGTGGTCACTCGTAGAGGGTCTAATGAAGTTACCCGACCATGCCTCAGTTACCCAAAACTGGTAACAGCAGAGCCCTGGAACCTTCGATGGGTGGAGTCGATGACTCCAAGAAGAATGGGGCCTGTAGTCGAAGCACCCCAGAGAGCAGAAGATCGCTAGGCAGTCCAGGCACCAGGTATTCGTCGCCAAAATCGTAGGTCCTTTCCGATGAAATGGGGCCGCTAATCCGTTCAGGCACCGGGTGGTCGTTATCCAGATATAAAAGGGACCTACAAGAGCCCCTCTCTAAGAATGTCTGCTTGATGGTAGATTTGGCCTCTGAAGAAGCCAGGAAGTAAGCCGAGAAGTAAGCCGAAGGGTAAGCCGGGGAGTAAGCCAAAGAGTCAGCCTGGATTGCACGTAGAGAAGTCCCAAAGTATTCGGACCCCACGTGCAAGGCCCTCAAATCTATGAGAATAGATTCAGGGTTAAAATATCACTTAAATTCAATCATGGACTAAGACCTAATCAAATAATCTCGAGACTCACCTCCTAGCAGGATGGCCTTTGCACGATCACACCTCCAACGAAAATGAATCATCTTTTCAAGCACGATCATCATGCTCCTCACAATCGCCGTGATGATGGAAAATGGAAGAAGCCATAAGAGAGATTTCCTGCGCCAACCTGATTCCCTGCTTATTTCACAGGCTAAACAAGTCCATTAGAAAAAAAAACACAACGCCAACTTATACTAAAATGGGTTTCTGCTCATCAGAAAAAACCATCACGAGTTTAGTCACGAGTTATCAAAACAGTACCTAATTGGTTATTTTACTGTCATCTCCATCGCTGCCAATCAAGTGACATTTCCGCCAATTCAAAATGAGTGCGGAAAATAATTTATAAATTATACTAGCCAATAAAAATCAAACGGCTGAAAACTACCTAGACTCTCTGACTGGTGGTACACTCCCTAGACTCTTTGACTGCTGAGGTACGGTACAAACACAACTCAAGGCCATTGTCCGTTTGTCCGGAAGAGACAGCGGCTGAAAACAAATGAAATAAGAAGACGAAAAAATGAGGTTCGTGTCCCTGATGTGTCAGATTTTCTCAAAACAAAATAACCTGCAATAATAGATGAAGAAACATGACAAATATTTGACTAAATCTATCTTGTACTTGGGAATCAACAAGGTAAGGTTTATCAAAGTAATCACTGACTAAATCTTCTACTTCTCAGGATTTCAGAAGATATAAATAATAACTATTTAATTCTTGTTTCAGAACGACAACCTATCTCCGGGTACTCTCAACTGGTAGAAGAATCCTCATAACAACTCGCCGTTTAGAAGTCTTTCTTATTGGTAAGTACTAACTAATCTCTTTATTTTTTATTTTATGAATGAAGTTTACTTTCTTTTAGGTAATATTGGAGTTTTCAGACTTGGCCTATCCACAACTTTGAGATTACTATTTACAGAGATGTTTCTTGAAGTAAATGGAATTATTATATGGTCTTGTGTATTTTACTGAATAAAGGGTATTATACAGAGTGAGCAATGTGAACGCATCATAGTGAAGATACCAATTGATTACTTAAATGAGAAGAAAACAAATATGCATTGGTTGGTATCTTCATGTTGGTAAGTTCTTTATATTATTTATCATGTTTTCAAACTAGATATATACTGTAAGATGGAAAGGTCAATTTTCATGTTACAACCTATGAAGCATATCAGTTCGCAACGATCATATAAGACGACATTGAAGCGGTCATAGCGCACACAACAGGCAGAACAAGAAATTTTCGACGTTGACTATGTTCACAGAATGTGAAGTTACACATTCTAGAATCTGACATGCCTACATATATAGTAGATACGATCGCACTGACCATATAAAATGACATCGAAGGATATATAACGAGAACAATAGGCAAGTAAAGATACTTCGACAACTCCAGTCTGCACACTGTATCTCTGTAATTCATCATCTCATATGGATACCTCTGGAGCATATCAGTCCGCATATGAGACGACATCGAAACGGGTATAACGCACACAACAGGCAGATCAAGAAACTTCGACTTCCACTATGTTCACACTGTAACTTTGCATTCTAGCATCTGACATTCCTACAGTTATAGCAGATACGATCGCACTGATCATATAGGACGACTTCAGAGGACATATAACGAGAACAATGGGCAAGTGAAGATACTTCGACAACATCAGTCTGTACATATTGTAATGATATATTCCTTATAGAGGCTTTAGAAACATCAGCAGGAAGGCAGGAGTACAACGATCATCCTGTATCACGCATCCCAGATTGCTCTCCAACCTCTGAATGATTCCTACATACACCAGCATATTTCCGAACACCCAATATAGTCCGCAGTGACAAATAACGTCACAGAAGATTCTGGAATCTTCTGGAAACAATCGATGGAACAATTAGAGAGAAAGGTTTTGTTCTAAGAAGCTTCTAGAACGAGAAGAAGGAGACGGAAGATCATTCGAGAACTTTCCCGAACCAAAGCCTGCCATGTGTTCTCATATATAAGACGGCCGAACAACTGAGTCAGTCAGTCGAGCAGCGAGTGTCAGAGAGATAGTTATATACCGCGTGATATAAATCGTTTTACATAAATAATAGTTCTAAGTTCGTTATAAATTAGTGTTTCTATAGTTCTAATAAATCAGTTCAAAAATAAATAGTGTCGTGTTCGCTTCTGCACCCGAATAACGTAACAATTGGTGTCAGAAGTGTGGGATATTCCAGTGTGAAGTGAACAGACCGTTGTAATGAAGAAACTACACGAGTTGAAAGTGGTGGACTTGAAACGCGAGTTGGAGGAGAGAGATCTCGACACAACAGGGATCAAGGCTACACTTCAGCATCGTCTCATAGAGTATATGGTGAGCGTAGGTCGAGATCCAGAGACGTTCATCTTCGAGGAACCAGTTTCAGCGGAATCGATGTTGGCTGGTATCTCGAAACAGATAGCGGCTCAGCGACAGGACATTGCGGACCAGATGCTGGCTCAGCAAGAAGAGATCTCGGAACAGATAGCGGCTCAGCGACAGGACATAGCGGCTCAGCGACAGGACATTGCGGACCAGATGGTGACTCAGCAGGAGAAGATCACGGACCAGATGGTGGCTCAGCAGGAGAAGATCTCGGAACAGATAGCGGCTCAGCGACAGGACATCGCGAATCAGATGGTGGCTCAGCAGGAGAAGATCACGGATCAGATGGTGGCTCACCAAGAGAGGATCGCGGATCGGATGCGTGAACAGCAGGAGAAAATCTCAGCGCAGCAAGATCAGATAGCCTTTCAAATCTCAGCCCAACGAGACGAGTTATTAGCTCAGATGACCGCTCAACGAGAAGAGGCGCTGGCACGTATTTCTGCTCAGCAAGATCAGATCGCCTCCCAGATATCAGCCCAACGAGAAGAAGTATTGACTCAGATATCAACACATCGGGAAGAAGTTATGACTCAGATCACTGCTCAGCAAGAACAGATCAATGCTCAGCAAGAACAGATCGCGTCTCAGCAGGACAAGATCACAGCTCAGGTTTCATCCCAATTCACCACTCAGATAAAAGCAATGAAGAAGAAGCTGCCGCTCGAAATAGAGAGAAGATCTTTGCTGGAGAAGTCTGGAAATGGTCAACGACTCATGTTTGAAACCACAGTAGGGCCAGATGCAGTGACTACTACCAATCGAGTGAAGCCGCCTACATTTGATGAAAAAACATCATGGCCAAACTATCTGAAGCAGTTCGAAGCAGCTTCCGAAGCCAATGGGTGGACATCAAAGGATGAAGTGGTAGCTCTTACAGTTGCTCTACGGGGTGATGCACTGAACATCTTGCAAGCCATTCCGGAAGTAGAAGCTGATAGCTACGATCATCTTGTCAAACGCCTCGAAATGCGGTATCGTCACGAACATCTTCAGCAAGTATTTCAATCACAAATGAAGAGCCTTCGACAGAGAGTCAACGAGAGCCTGCAAGAATTCGAAGTGCACGTTGCACGATTGGTTCATTGTGCATATCCATCAGCTCCCGAATCTCTTATGGAATGCTTGGCTGTTCAAACGTTCGTAGATGGACTACGAGATATTGAAATGCAGAAAGCAGTTCGCCTCACTCGATCAAAAGACCTCACCAGTGCTCTGGCAGCTGCGCTCGAGATCGAGGCTGCAGCAGAAGCTTCCCGTGGATCCGCTGAGGTACGAGCTATAAATGACAGCGAGAACATATCCGAGAGCCACAGGCAAGATTCGAATGAAGCCTTAATCAACACCATCAAGGGCCTCTTGGATGAGAAGAGGAGACCAGTCCGCTGTTGGAATTGTGGAGAGTTGGGCCACCTCCAGAGATTTTGTAAACGTGCCAAGCAGGCTACTGAGGAAGGACCATCTTCCACACAGCCACAGGAAAACTAGAGCGGGTCGACTTCGAGGGGGCAGCTTCGACCCGTCATTCTCAAGACCCTCTCATTTTTGTGGCATCCCTACGGCGTGATAACAACAGCGTTTACGTAGATGGACAGATCGACGGAAAGAAATGCGCATTGTTGGTCGATACTGGTGCATCAAAGACGATCCTGCGTCGTGGACTTCTGACGTCTTCAAGAAAGCAACTTGTGAACTCAAGATGGCGTCTGAGAACTGCTACGGGTGAAGCTGCCACCGTTTATGGGGAAATCGATGTGGATATATCGATCGGGACCGTCAAATTTTCACATCGAGCTATCATGGCGGATATTGAAGAAGATGTTATTCTGGGAATGGACATCATGGGTGCGGACGGGATTCAACTGGACTTCAGAAGCAGAACACTGAAGGTGATGGGTGCCGAAGAGATCTTCTTACATCCACGAGTGGAGGTAGCGGCAGGAGTAATGTCAGAAGAAGACGTCCCGTTACCGAAACGGAGCGAGACCATTGTAGCAGCGCGTATTGAGGGTACATTGGAGCAAGGCAGTCCCATCATCATGAAACCCTGGAACCATGACGAGGAAGTCGAACGTGGAATCTTAGTCGGCAAGGCTTTACTGTTAGCAGACGACCATGTACCTGTTCGATTTATCAACATAAATAATTACCCTGTGACGATTGGCAAAGGAACGAAGATTGGAACATGTGTCCCAGCAGCCTCCATAATCCACCAGGTGACAGCAACCACTGATGGGGCCGGCAAGTATGAAGAACTCGTCTCTGCTGCAAGCGACTCACTCAACAACCGACAGAAGAAGAAGTTAACCGAGTTACTGCAGAGGTATAGATCCATTTTCATACCTGCCGATGGAAAAACAGGTAGATCAAACATCATCAGTCACAAAATCGATACGGGGTATACCAGACCGATTCGTCAACCAGCCCGAAGATTACCACAGGCCAAGAGAGAAATTGCAGAAAAGATCATTCAGGATATGGAACAAGACGGGGTAATCGAGCCATCCAATAGTCCTTGGACTTCACCAGTGGTACAAGTAGAGAAGAAAGATGGAAACACTCGTTTCTGTGTGGACTATCGCCGATTGCACAACGTGACGAAGAAGGACAGCTATCCTTTGCCTCGAATTGACGACACACTCGACACATTGGCGAAATCGAATCTTTTCTCCACACTGGATCTGAAAAGTGGATATTGGCAGGAGCGAAATGGATCCGGCAGATAAGGAAAAGACAGGGTTCACCATCGGCACTGGATTATGGCAATTCAAGGTTATGCCTTTCGGACTCTGCAATGCTCCGGCCACCTTCGAACGAATCATGGAGAATGTGTTGAGGGGACTCTCCTGGAAGACATGCCTGGTTTATCTGGATGACATCATCGTGATCGGTGAAACTTTTGAAGAACATCTGGCTAACCTAGAGGAAGTTTTCAAAATACTTCAGGCTGCAAACCTCACACTCAATCTGAAGAAAAGCCATCTGCTGCAGAGAGGTAACTACTTGGGACACGTCGTAGGAAGGCAGGGTGTGGAAGTCGACCCTGAGAAGGTACGAGCAGAGAAGCAATGGCCAGTACCAAGAGATAAGCATCAACTCAGGAGCTTTCTTCGGCTCTGCACTTATTATCGACGTTACGTTCGAATGTTTTCGAATATCGCAAAGCCCCTGACTAGTCTCACCAAGGAAGCACGTCCCTTCCACTGGGATTCAGAATGCCAGGCCGCCTTTGATGCTCTGAAAGAACGCCTGACCACGACACCGATTCTTGGGTATCCACTTCCACAAGGACAATTCATTGTTGACACAGATGCCAGTAATATCGGCATTGGTGGAGTCCTTTCGCAGTATCAAGATGGGCAAGAGCGAGTCATCGGTTACTTCAGCAAGGTGCTATCGAAGGCAGAACGAAACTACTGCGTTACCAGGAGGAAACTATTGGCCATGGTAAAATCGGTAAAGCACTTCTATAAGTACCTCCATGGGCGAAAATTTCTTCTCAGAACGGACCACGCTGCATTGAAGTGGCTCCTGAATTTCAAGAACCCCGAAGGCCAAGTAGCTCGTTGGATCGAGAGGCTCCAGGAATATGACTTCGAGATAACACACCGAGTGGGGACGAACCATAAGAATGCAGATGCATTGTCCAGAAGGCCATGTCCACCTGAATGCTCACATTGTAGTCGTTAGGAGGATAAGGAAGCAGCCCTCTACAGAACCACCGTTGTCAATGAAGATTGGTTACCTGCAGCAATCAAGCAAGAGCAAGAAAAGGACCCAGAACTTCGGAAGCTTCGAAAATGAAAGAAAGCGAATCGCCGTCCTCCTTGGCACGAAGTAGCACCATCTTCACAGACTTTGAAGGCGTACTGAAGTCAGTGGGACTCCTTGGTATTAGAAGATGACCTGCTCAAGAGGAATCTCGAGAGCGATGATGGGTCGGATAATCGAATGCAGTTGGTCATTCCTAGGAGCCGAGTGTCGGAAGTACTTGGATATGTACATGATGGAACTTCAGGGGGACATCTAGGAGTGAGGAAGACACTGCAGCGGGTACGAGAGCGGTTCTACTGGGTGAACTGCAGTGACGACGTCTGGGAGTGGTGCCGTAAATGCACTGTGTGCTTTGCCAGTAATGGGCCTCATCGTAAACCAACGGCACCCATGAGACAGTACAATGTTGGAAGTCCTTCCGAGAGGATTGCTATGGATATTGCGAGGCCGTTTCCAGTGACTCATAATGGAAATAAATACATCCTTGTCTGCATGGACTACTTCTCCAAATGGGTGGAAGCGTATGCGATCCCTAACCAGGAAGCCGTAACTGTCGCCGATGTCCTAATGAATCAACTCATCAGTCGTTTTGGGATGTCATTGAAACTTCACTCTGATCAGGGCCGAAACTTCGAGTGAAGTGTTCAAGAAGATGAGCGAGAAGTTAGGAATCAAGAAAACAAGAACAACTCCATTGCATTCACAGTCAGATGGCATGATGGAGCGAATGAACCGAACCATAGATAGGTATCTCTGCAAAGTCGTAGATCAACACCAACGAGACTGGGATCAACATCTTCCTTTCTTCTTGATGGCCTACAGATCTGCGGTACAGGAATCTACAGGAAAGACTCCGGCGAAGGTTCTATTTGGACGAGAGATGAGGCTTCCATGTGACGTGGTCTTCGGATGTAGACCTGGTGAGGACATAGTGGGGGAAGATTACGTTACGAATCTGAAGAAAAAGATGAACGATATTTACGAATTGGTTCGTTATAATCTGAAAATCGCCAGCGATCACATGAAAGACCGGTACGAAATCAGAGCTGGGGGTGCAGGATACGCAGAAGGAGACCTGGTGTGGTTGTACAATCCACAAAGGAAACGAGGTATTTGTCCAAAACTACAGAGATCTTGGGAAGGACCTTATACCGTCAAGAAGAAGATCAACGATGTCATCTACCGCATCAGTAAAGAACCAAGTGGAAAACCAAGAGTCGTTCATTTCAACAGACTAGCACCATTCGCGGGAACACATTATCAACAAGTTTAACAAATTTGTCCGGAAGAAAAGGAGCTTACATTCGACGAATTCATTGGGACATACAGTGGTTCATCAGAAGCAAGGTTTGGCGTCACCAAGGAAGAGCACCGCGACCTTTTTGCCATTCCTGTAGAATACGCACTAGCTCACTGCGTCGCCGAGGATCTTCAGATGTCTCAAGGAATAGCGAACAAGTTCATGAGGTAGTTCGGGAAGTTAGAGGAGCTTCATCAACAAGGTCCCTCCGTCGGTCGAGCACTAGAAATAGAAGATATCAGCGCTGAAGGAAAAAGGTCTCTGTTTTATCTTATAACGAAAGGAAGATCTTCTGAGGAACCCACTCACAAGGACCTCTGGAAGACGCTAGTCGACTTGCGAAGCACCATACTCGAGAAGGACATACAGAAGATAGCTGTTCCAAAGCTGGGGTGTGGACCAGATGGCTTGAATTGAAGAGTTGTAAGGAACATGCTGAAGGTTTTATTTAGATTCACCGGAGTTGAAATTCTGGTATGCTGCTGGAACTCAAAAGGAACTCCAAGAGGGAAGACAGTGCCATGCTATTTCTACCATACTGCACGTTGTAAAAATGGAACCAATTGTCCCTATCTTCATAACGATTAGAGTGCATTCCAGGAGGAATGCGTTTTAAGGAGGGGGCGGTGTAATGATATTCCCCTTGGAGGGGCTTTAGAAACATCAGCAGAAAGGCAGGAGTACAACGATCATCCTGTATCACGCATCCCAGATTGCTCTTCAACCTCTCAATGATTCCTACATACACCAGCATATTTCCGAACACTCAATATATGCCGCAGTGACGAATAACGTCACAGAAGATTCTGGAATGTTCTGGAAACAATCGATGGAACAATTAGAGAGAAAGGTTTTGTTTTAAGAAGCTTCTAGAACAAAAAGAAGGAGACGGAAGATCATTCGAGAGCTTTCTCGAACCAAAGCCTGCCATGTGTTCTCATATATAAGGCGGCCGAACAACTGAGTTAGTCAGTCGAGCAGCGAGTGTCAGAGAGACAGTAATATACCGCGACTTTTATAACTCGTCTAGAGTTTGGTTTTTTAAAAAAACATTTATTTTTCGATACAAGGGTATACACAAGTTGATTTGATGTGAACAGTACAAATATTCAGCCAAGACTGAGCTACGTGAGAAATGAATTATAAAAATGTGAAATAAAAGTTGCTGATTCAATTCCTGGAATCTGCCTCGCCTCTGGTGAGAACGCCTCGAAGTGCTGAGTTGCGGAATCGATGATGTAGCCTATTTCCCATGGGTTCCCTGGGAATATGGAATATAACTCCTCCCATCCCAGAAAGATCCATACAAGGGGTGGATCGATCATTCGTCGTCGTCTTCGGTACTTGGACAGGGTTGAAGTCTTCTGGCGGTTGGTCTTGGGTTTTCGGGTACCCTAGTTGCTGTCTCCTGGGGGGCAGCAGTCTCCGGTACCGAACGTCTCGTCCAGTATAGGTATATCAGGCCAATAATCGATATAGCTGCGAATAGGAGGTAGATGGGTGTGGCCCAAATATAGGATGCATCTTGTTTCGTGTTCTTCAGGGTGACCTGATGGATCTTCTGCTGTTCCTTTTGTATTTGATGTATTTGATCTAAGGGTATATCATGTAGGACGAATTGTTGTAGGTGCGTACTAGATGTCTTGGTGGGAATTCTTACGGAGGGTAGTAGTAAGGGTTGTCCCTTGATAGTGTCCTCGTTGTTCGTATAGGAGTCTCGTGACGTGTGGAAACTGCATCCAGATGGAACCTCGATGAAGTAGGGTCCTTTGAGAATTGTCAAATCGGTTTTGTGACATTCGGTCTTGATTTTCGTGTCGTCCCGAAATATGGCTATGTAGTGGGCGGTGTTAATTTGTTCGATGATTTCGCCTTCGATTAAGACTGGGACTGGCTCGCAGGAAGTCGGTTCTTTCGCTTTTAATTGTAGGAGTTGGTATATACAGTCCTTTTGATTGGAGTGCTGTTGAAGTATTCCAGTACTACAGTAATACATTGGATGTGTATTTCTGCATTCGGTGTCTTGATACTGATAGAAGTTTTCGTTCATTGCCAGAAAAGTTTTGGTTGGGATCAGAATAGTATTGGTTTTGGTAGGAATTGAATATAGATGGAAGTATGAATAGGTCTCGGGAAACATTATAGGAAAGTGAATAATAAAGACTATTTTATCGTTTGATTGATATGATTCGATTTCCAAAATTTCGTAATATTTGTGTAAAGTAGTATTATCGTTTCCAAATAAGAGTTGGTTCGGTTGATGATGGCGTAAGAGTGTTTGTATTATAAATTCCAAATCTTCGATTTTCAAGTTGCTAGCATGAACAATTTTCAATCTTGCAAAAGTGATAGAATTTTCCAAACCATTAAGTATTTGTAATAGGATGTTCAATATTGCTGCCAATTGATCTAAGGCAATCTTCGCAGAGATGTAACTATTGAAGTCAAATAACAATTTGTCTAGCTCTTTATCGAGTTCGTTAATTTTATCTGACATTTGCTGTTCGTTTTGTTTGATCAACGTCAAAGATTTCTCGTAATCATTCATGACCTTTTTAGTTAATGAGATTTGTTTGTTCAAAGTTGTTGCAATATTTTCTTGATTAGTTTCGAGGGTGGCAATGGCTTCATCGTATCTTTTGCCATCATCGGCGTCCAAATTACCCGAAATACTTTTGAAGATAGTACCTAAACCGTCAATGAGTCCCCTCTTAACCCTCTTACTCGGATGTATGGAGTTAAATTTTTCTCTAGCAAGATTGAGATTGAAAAGAATGGCATTATCTATATTTATTAATTCGCTATAGTACAGTGGGTGTCGACTTTGAATAATTTGTTTTATTGTTTCATATTGCTTGGTTAATTTCGATAATTCGGTTTCGATAGGAATCAGGTCAAAGTAGTGGATGAACGTGTGATGGGTGGCTTTCAATTTGGCATCACCTAGTTTATAAGGTAGGATCCCGGGATTAGAATCAAGACTGGTTATCCTTATTTCTTGAGCACTGTTCGCTTTCAGCGCGAGAAGTATCCTGTAATGCGATAGTTTTTTGATTAGATAATGGCCTTTTCAGATTGTTTTTATGGTAGACTTTTGTTGCTCCGCTAGTCACTGAAGGTGTAGTGGATTTGTTTTTACGCAGTATTGTTGAAACATTAATTTTTTTATTCTTTGTGATATGGTGAGCTTTGAATCGGGGACTTGCTTTATTCCGAGCTCTAGTTTTATGATAAACTAGGGTGTTTGGTTGATAAGTCAACGGGTCGTGCCTATTTTGATTAACCTTTTCCAATACTTTTTCTTTTTGCTTTGTCATTTGTTGGTTGAGTTTTTTATAGATTTCTATGGTACGATCTTTATGTTCTTCAATATAATTGTTGTATAATTTTTCACTAATATTGATGTCAAAAGGACTATTTGAATCGAGATGTCCATTGATGATATCTATAGGACGTTGTTTGGTTACTGAGTGAATAGCATGGTTATAGCCAAGGATTGCATAAGGCATCTGATCTAGGATGTTCAAGTCCTTTTTTGTTTCTCCAATTATCCTGAGGTGTTCAATGATGGTCGAATGGAATCTCTCTATTGGGCTGTTCGAATTAGGGTTCAGAGCTGTGGTATAATGGATTTCAATTTTGTGTAGTGCGGCAAATTCTTTTATAATGGTATTTTTTAGTTCGGTTCCTTGGTCTAAAACAAGTAATTTAGGAGTACCGTGATGGGTCATAAACGTTATGAATGCTTTTGCGATATGGATTGCAGTTAATCCCGTGAGAGGATACGCTTGCGCATACTTCGAGAACTTATCTATTATAGTGAAGAATTTTTGACCTTTGATTGTGAAAACATCTCCATGGACTATTTCGAATGGTTTATTTGGTGTCGGTGTTAGTTCGAACTTTTGTTTAGGTGGATTTCTATCATACTTCATTTTTTGACACAATTCGCAATTATTAATATATTTTGTAACTGTACCTCTGATGTTGGGCCAATAAAAGTGTCTTTTTATTTGGGCTTCTGTTTCGATAATTCCTCGGTGGTTTGTTTTGCCCTCGTGACATAATTTTACAAATTCATCACGAGAATCCAATGAAAAAACGTCTTCTAGTACATTATTACATAAAACTAGGTTGAAAGCGGAGTTTCTGAAAGTGTCTTTCAATATTTGACAGAGTTTAGGGATCAATTCTTTTTTGTCTAAATTTATCGCAAAAGTTTTATCAATCGTAGTGAATTCTCTGAATGTTTTTATCACGTCTTCTTCAAAATTTTGTTTGGAAATTTGTATAATAGTTCTCGTTTTGTTTTCGAATAATCGTTTAATTTTTGGGAGCTCTGGGGAGTGTAAAACGACTTTGAGGAATATTTGATTTTTGAAATTATTGATTGCGGTTTCGGAAATGGGAACTTCTAGTATAGGATTTTCGTGACTGGTGTGTGCAGTTTCGTTATCGTCTTCTTCGTGTATGTCATTAGAATTTGGGTTGACGTCATTCAAATTTGGGCTTTCATCAATATTGCCAGCTATTGATTCGGCGTCATTTTCGATGTTATTCTCATTATCGTTTGCTGTATTATTTTGTGAAGTAGATGGGTTAGTTAAAGACATTGTCTTGTTGAAATTTTCTACATAGGAGAATATGTCATTAGTGTTGGTATCGTTAATTTTTATACGCGACAGGGCATCGGCGTTTGAGTTCAACGAACCCTTCTTGTATCTGGTGAGTCTTGCGCTTGGATCTTTTATTGAGAAAAGCCAGTGAAGGGGTTTGTGGTCACAAAATATTGTGAATTTCCGGCCATACAGATATGGGCGGAAATACTTTGTAGCCCACACAATCGCGAGAAGTTCTCTCTCGATCGTACTATAATTTTGTTCTGCTTGATTGAGTGTCCTGGATGCGTAAGCCACTGGTTTGTCTTGACCAACAGGTCCTTGTGACAATACGGCTCCAAGGGCATATTGACTTGCATCAGTACAAAGGTTGAAAGATTTTGAAAAATCGGGGTATTGAAGAATCGGATTATTCGTTAGGAGTTCCTTACACGTTTCGAAACATTGTATGTAGTCTGGGGTTAAGTCAATTTTTGCTCCTTTCTTTAAACGTGCTGTGAGAGGTTTCGTGATTTTAGAGAAGTCCGGTATAAATTTGCGGTAGTACCCTAGTAGACCTAAAAAGCTTTTTATTTCTTTCGTGGTCTTGGGCGTTGGAAATTTTTTTATGGCAATTATCTTATCTGGGTTCGGTTTTATTCCCTCAGTGGTGATCACATGACCTAGATAGGCGGTTTCCTTTTTTAAAAATTCGGACTTATCTAATTGAATTTTGAAATTGGTTTCGCGTAGACGATCGAATACTTTTTTCAGATTAACAATGTGCTCTTGAAGAGAGGCTGAATATATTATGATATCGTCAAGATAAACAAGGCAGATTTCATTTTGGAGGCCTCTCAAAATGTTGTCCATTACCCTTTGAAAGGTAGCGGGGGCATTTTTTAGGCCAAACGGCATTCTTAGGTATTCGTAATGTCCATTTTCGACGTTGAATGCCGTTTTCGGGATGTCTTCGGGGTTCATTTCGATTTGGTGAAACCCGCTAGCCAAATCCAAGGTCGAAAAATAATTACACTTGCCAAGTTTATCTAAAACGTCCGTTATATTGGGTATCGGGTACCTATCGTCGATTGTTTTTTCGTTGATCTTTCTATAGTCTACCACGATACGCCACTTCTTTTTGCCGGAAGCGTCGGCTTTTTTCGGAACCACCCAGATAGGGGAAGACCAGGGGGAATTGCTTGGTCTTATTATGTTTTGTTGAAGCATTTTTTGTATCTGTGAATTAACTTCGGTTTTATGCACAAACGGGTACCTATATGATTTAGTATGAACAGGGATTTCATCGGTTGTTTGAATTCTATGTTTTACTTGGTTCGTGAAAGTTAAGTTATTTTCATTCATGTGAAAAATATCTGCGTATTTTCTGCACAATGGAAGAATATGACTTTTTTCTTCTTCGTTCATATGATCTGTTCTAATTAAATTATCTATATCTTGTTTATTGTTGATTTCTGATAATGGTTGAATATTCATGTGATAAAACTCGAAATTATTCTGGACCGGGAAAGTTCTAATTGGATGTAAAATCGTGAAATTTGTATCATTATTAGAGTTATTATGTATTTCTACGAGAGCCCAACCTTCTCTTGATATTGACAGGGTTTCTGGTATTATGCAATTTTGAATGGTTTGTTGCGGAATAATGATTTCGCCTGATTGTGTTGTAACAGGAATTCTGATTTTTGTCACTGTGTTTCCACGTAGGAATTTCTCGAAAAATACTGATGGATTTGCATCGAAGTATTTTATCGGAATGCATGCGCGAGGAGTAGAGAGTTTCAAATTTGCAAAGTCTAAATTGGCATTCAATGATTTCATAATGTCGATACCTAACAGACCATCGAATACGTTATGAAATTTGTATGCGTAGAATTTGAGGTGTTTGTTTTCGTTAAATTCTTGGAAAGCTGGTATTGTTGCAGAGATATTATGTTTCGAGGAAGCAAATGAAGTAGATACTATAAACGGGTCATTCACTTTGTGTTGAGAGAAATATTTGTTGACAATCATAGGATCCAGAAATGATTTCGTGGCTCCTGTATCGATAAGTAATTTCAAAGGTGGGTTTTTTATAGCAATATAGGGTAATTTTCGTTCGTCAAAAGATGTATGGAATTCAATTACGTCTCCGGATCGGGAGAGTTGTCCAGCTGAAAATCCTCGGATTCTTCGAAATAATCGGGATTTTCTGAATAGTCATAGTCATTATCGATTGGAATCTCTATCTGATTTTGTAACTGTTCGTCGGGATAGTCTAACTGTTCAGTATTATGCAATTGAGCTTGCGGTCTAGTGTTTGTAGTGTACTGTCTGGTGGTGGTACTCATGGGTGTTGGTTTTGGTTGGTTGGAATTTTGGGAGTTTGGGTTTGGTTTCCAAACATTTCTTTGGGGTCCAAAGACTTGATGGTTCGTGAAAAATTTCTGGGAATTATTAGGTTGTGGTTGAATATTTACAGGGCCTGTTGGGAAAGATGTTCTTGGTTGATTTTGGAATGTTTGTGGAACAAAATTCGGGTTTTGATGTCTTTGTTGGTAGACATTTTGACTAAAATTTTGGTTGAAATTTGGTCTCTGTACCTGATATTGATTTGGTTGGGTAAAATATTGATTGGAATAGCCAGGGTTTTGTCTGCCAGGATTTCTTCGGGTTTGGGCTGGATTTGCATTTTGATTTGAGTGTGGAATCGAATTTTGTAGATATCTAATATTATCTTCTTTTCTGATGAAATTTATTGCCTCTAACATTGTTTTCGGTTCTTTGGTACGAACCATTATACCATAAGGATTTTTCAAGCCTGCTAGAAATACTTCGAGACCCTGCTGGTTATACATTTTTTGTTTAAAATTGCGTACATCTTGAACTGTTTCGTGAATCGCCAAATAATTCGAAATTGTGTTTAAAACTTTCCTAACTCTATCATGAAATTGGTACGGGGATTCATTGGCACCTTGTCTCAAATTATTTAAATCTAAGGACAAACAAGTCTCATTTCTGTGGTCGCTGAAATTCGTGATTAAAACATTTCTGATATCAGGAATAGTTTTTACGCAGCTAATATTAACGACCTCACGAGCCGGCCCTTTCAATTTACTGATAATGGTGCGAAAAATTATCACATTTTGATAGTTAGCTATGTTTGCTACATCAAAGAAGTGGGTATAAATACTGTCGATACTTTCGAGAAAAAAATTCAATTCGTTCACGTCTCCGTTGAACTCGGGTATGGTTTCGGCGTGAACCTTTGAAAAATTTGGAATCGACATAATAATTGTTGCAGCACTATTTTCTATGATTGGATTGTCAGTTTCCAAAGTTATATTATTGAGCGTATTCGCAAGTGAACTTATTTCTAACTCTAGGAGATCTTTACTACCACTTGGGAAAGGAGAATCACTAGAGGAGTCTGGCATGAATCAAAAAACGACTTACAGCAAGAGTATCGTCTTCATCGAACTTCTGGGCTGCCAAGTTGTCCTGGTTGCGTCTGCTTCTTTATGCTTGGTATCCTCAGTAACTATATTGTTCTTTGGTATCCACTTTTCGGCGATCGAACGAACGGACACGTAGGAACTTTTTCGATTGTTACTCAACTATTAGAAAATAGAAAAGGTATCCGCGATGGATTCTTTGTAACAATCCTACCGACTGCGCCACTTTTATAACTCGTCTAGAGTTTGGTTTTTTAAAAAAACATTTATTTTTCGATACAAGGGTATACACAAGTTGATTTGATGTGAACAGTACGAATATTCAGCCAAGACTGAGCTACGTGAGAAATGAATTATAAAAATGTGAAATAAAAGTTGCTGATTCAATTCCTGGAATCTGCCTCGCCTCTGGTGAGAACGCCTCGAAGTGCTGAGTTGCGGAATCGATGATGTAGCCTATTTCCCATGGGTTCCCTGGGAATATGGAATATAACTCGCGTGATATGAATCGTTTCACATAAATAGTAGTTCTAAGTTCGTTATAAATTAGTGTTTCTATAGTTCAAATGAATCAGTTCGAAAATAAATAGTGTCGTGTTCGCTTCTGCACCCGAATAACGTAACAATATATATTCGCAACGATCATATGGGACGACATCGAAGCGGGTATAACGCACACAACAGGCAGAACAAGAAACTCCAACTCCGACTATGTTTACACTGTAACTCCGCATTCTAGCATCTGACATGCCTACAGCTATAGCAGATACGATCGCACTGATCATATAAGACGACTTCGAAGGACATATAACGAGAACAGTTGGCAAGTGAAGATACTTCGACAACATCAGTTTGCACACTGTATCTCTGTATTTTATCATCTCACATGGATACCTTTGGAGGATAGAAGTTCACAACGATCATATGAGTTGACATCGAATCGGTTATAACGCACACAACAGGCAGAACAAGGAACTTCGACTTCGACTTTGTTTCCACTGTGGCTTTGAATTCTATCATCTGACATGCCTACAGCTATAGCAGATACGATCAAACTGACAATATAAGACGACTTCGAAGGACATATTACGAGAACAATAGGCACGTGAAGATACTTCGACAACATCAGTCTGTACACTGTATCTCTGTATTCTATCATCCCAAATAAATACCTCTGGAGCATATTTGTTCGCAACGATGATATGAGACGACATCGAAGGGGTATAATGCACACAACAGGCAGAACAAGAAACTTCAACTCCGACTATGTTTACACTGTAACTCCGCATTCTAGCATCTGACATGCCTACAGCTATAGAAAATACGATCGCACTGACCATATAAGACGACTTCGAAGGACATATAACGAGAACAGTGGGCAAGTGAAGATACTTCGACAACATCAGTTTGCACACTGTATCTCTGTATTCCATCATCTTACATGGAAACCTTTGAGAATGGTAGTTCACAACGATCATATGAGTTGACATCGAATCGGTTAAAACGCACACAACAGGCAGAACAAGAAACTTTCACTTCGACTATCTTTACACTGTAACTTTGCATTCTAGCATCTACAGTTATAGCAGATACGATCGCACTGACCATATCAGACGACTTTGAAGGACATATAACGAGAACAATAGGCAGTTGGAGATACTTCGACAACATCAGTCTGCACACTGTATCTCTGTATTCTATCACCTCACATGGATACCTCTGGAGCATGGAAGTTCGCAACGATTATATGAGACGACATCGAAGCGGTTATGACGCACACAACAGGCAGAACAAGAAACTTCGACTCCGACTATGTTTACACCATTACTCCGCATTCTAGCATCTGACATGCCTACAGCTATAGCAGATAGGATCGCACTGACAATATAAGACGACTCCGAAAAACATATTACGAGAACAATAGGCGCGTGAAGATACTTCGACAACATCAGTCTGTACACTGTATCTCTGTATTCAATCATCTCACATAAATACCTCTGGAGCATTTATGTTTGCGACGATCATATGAGACGACATCGAAGCGGGTATAACGCACACAACAGGCAGAACAAGAAACTTCACCTCCGACTATGTTCACACTGTAACTCCGCATTCTAGCCTCTGACATGCCTACAGCTATAGCAGATACGATCGCACTGACCTTATAAGACGACTTCGAAGGACATATAACGAGAACAGTAGGCAAGTGAAGATACTTCGACAACATCAGTCTGCACACTGTATTTCTGTATTTCATCATCTCACATGGATACCTTTGGAGAATGGTAGTTCACAACGATCATATGAGTTGACATCGAATCGGTTATAACGCCCACAACAGGCAGAACAAGAAACTTTTACTTTGACTATGTTAACACTGTTACTCTGCATTCTAGCATCTACAGTTATAGCAGATACGATCGCACTGACCATATAAGACGACTTTGAAGGACTAATAACGAGAACAATAGGTAAGTGAAAATACTTCGACATCATGAGTCCGCACACTGTATCTCTGTATTCTATCATCTCACATAAATACCTTTGGAGCATATCAGTTCGCAACGATCCTATAAGACGACATCGAAGCAGATATAACGCACACAACAGGCAGAAAAAGAAACTTCAACTCCGACTATCTTAACACTGTAACCCTGCATTCTAGCATCTGGCATGCCTACATCTATAGCAGATACGATCGCACTGACCATATAAGACGACTTCGAAGGACTTATAACGAGAACAATAGGCGAATGATGATACTTCGACATCAGTCTGCACATTGTATCTCTGTATTCCATCATCTCACATGGATACCTCTGGAGCATGGTAGTTCGCAACGATCATATGAAACGACATCAAATCGGGTATAACGCACACAACAGGCAGAACAAGAAACTTCGACTTCGACTTTGTTTTCACTGTGGCTTCGAATTCTATCATCTGACATGCCTACATTTGAAACAGATACGATTGCACTGACCATATGAGACGACTCCGAAGGACATATAACGAGAACAGTAGGCAAGTGAAGATACTCCGACAACATCAGTTTGCACACTGTATCTCTGTATTCTATCATCTCACATAAATACCTTCGGAGCATATCAGTTTGCAACGATCATATGAGACGACATCAAAACGGGTATAGCGCACACAACAGGCAGAACAAGGAACTTTGACTTCGACTTTGTTTTCACTGTGGCTTTGAATTCTATCATCTGACATGCCTACATTTGAAACAGATACGATCGCAATGATCATATTATAGAAATACTTTGAAGGACATATAACGAGATCAATAGGCAACTAAGGATACTTCGACAACATCAGTCTGCACACTAAATCTCTGTATTCTATCATCTTACATAAATACTTCCGAAGCATATTAGTTCGCAACGATCATATGAGACGACATCGAAGCGGTTATAACGCACACAACAGGCAGAACAAGAAACTTCGACTCCGACTATGTTTACACTGTAACTCCGCATTCTAGCATCTGACATGCCTACAGCTATAGCAGATACGATCGAACTGACAATATAAGACGACTTCGAAGGACATATTACGAGAACAATAGGCACGTGAAGATACTTCGACAACACCAGTCTGCACACTGTCTCTCTGTATTATATCATCTCACATAGAAACCTCTGGAGCATATGAGTTCGCAACGATTATATAAGACGAAATCGAAGCGGGTATAACGCACACAACAGGCAGAACAAGAACCTTCGATTCCGACTATGTTTACACTGTAACTTTGCATTTGAGCATCTGACATGCCTACAATCATAGCAGATAAGATCGCACTGACCATATGAGACGACTTGAAAGGACATATTACGAGAACGATAGGCAAGTGAAGATACTTCGACATCAGTCTGCACACTGTATCTATCATCGCACATGGATACCTTTGGAGCAAATCAGTTCGCAACGATCCTATAAGACGATATCGAAGCAAGTATTATGCACACAACAGGAAGAACAAGAAACTCCGACTCCGACTATGTTTACACTGTAACTCCGCATTCTAGCATCTGACATGCCTACAGCTATAGCAGATACGATCGCACTGACCATATAAGACGACTTCGAAGAACATATAACGAGAACAATAGGCAAGTGGAGATACTTCGACAACATCAGTCTGCACACTGTATCTCTGTAATCTATCATCTCACATGGATACCTTTGGAGCATGATAGTTCGCAACGATCATATGGGATGACATCGAATCGGGTATAACGCACACAACAGGCAGAACAAGAAACTCCGACTATGTTGACACTGTAATACTGCATTCTAAAATCTGACATTCCTACAGTTATAGCAGATACAATCGCACTGACCATATAAGACGACTTTGAAGGACTTATAACGAGAACAATATAGGCGAGTGAAGATACTTCGACATCAGTCCGCACACTGTAGCTCTTCCTTCTATCATCTCACATGGATACTCTAGGAGCATATCAGTTCGCAACGATCATATGAGACGACATCAGAATGGGTATAACGAATACAACAGGGAGAACAAGAAACTCCGACTTCGACTATGTTCACACTGTGGCTCTGAATTCTAGCATCTGACATGCCTACAGTTGAAACAAATACGATCGCACTGACCATATAGGAGGTCTTTAGTAGTTAAGATTAGCCGGTTCTGGTTTTCCGCCCTAGGTCACCGTCCTTCGACCTTGGGCAGAGTGACCTTGGGTGGGAGTGACCTTGGACGGGAGTGACCTTGCACGGGTCTGACCTTGGACGGGAGTAACCTCGTATAGTGAAGTGTCGACAGCGCGCCCTTGAACGCAAAGGTGACCTTGAGGGCGAGATAAAGTGACCTTGGAGAAAGGTTGTACGAGTAACCTTCGCATATGTGGCCTTGAGAACGAGTGACCTTGAGTTGTAGAGAGAGAGAGAGAGGAAGACCTCGACCTTGAAGAAGGAGGTGAAAGCGTGTGCGACCTTGAAAATGAGAGTTGGCTGGTCGAGGTCGTTTCGGTAGAAGTGGGGTGCTGTGATACGTCATGACTCCCTCCTATATAAACCCAATAGTTGTGTCAATGAGAGCACAGTTCTCTCTCAATACTATCATCAAACATCAACTTGAATAGTTCTTTGCGAGTGATGAATCATCTAAACAAAATGTTAGTTTGCAGTGTGTGCGCTAAACCTTTCACACGTAGTGACAATCTACGACGTCATCAAAGGGTTGCATGTGTGGGAAATTTCAACCCATCTATTGCAAAGAAGCCTCGACTGGAAGATGGCACTCAGCAAGCAGCAACTTCTGCAGATGTGCAGACATGTACTGTTTGCAATAAGACCATTCCAAACGATAAAATGGGTGCACATAAAAGGACATTGAAGTATCGGACAAACGCTTGCGTCAATTATAGGGACGGAGTATATGTGATTGAAAATGCGTTCAAATGCCGCATTGTGAGCTATCGATTGGAATGCAGAGCTGATGTTTTGGATTACAATACGTTTTTTAATGAAAATAAGGCAACCATTATATCTTTATTGGATAATATAATCTCGATTCACCACTCCATCAAGGTGAATATGGAAGTGTTTGGAAGATACATTTTACGATCCCAAGATCTTCATGACATCAAATCCTTCATGACGCCAAATCACATCATGGATTCATCGCTGGATTTGGAGGCCGTGGTTGACACATTCAGGGACATCTTATTGAATCAAACGACCGAATTCGAGGAGCGTGATTCTGGTGAGTTGGTATGATTTTTGAAATATTTCTGATTATCAACAGATGTTACTATTGTTATAGGTTGGGCTTTAGAAAAAATCATGTTCCTGGAAATCAATATCAACAAGTACAGCCCTCTGCGAGGATGCTCCTACATGAAACTACCTAGCTTCATAGAGAATAAAAAGGCCGTTGTAAACATAGTGAATCAGGACGAGTGCTGTTTCGCTTGGGCTGTGACGTCTGCACTATATCCAGCAAGAGCTAATGTTTGCGAAACCTCTTCATATCCGCACTATTCTACAGTTCTGAATTTGGTGGGTATAAAGTTCTCTGTTAAAGTGAGTAGCATTCCAAAATTCGAAATTCTCAATGATTGTTCCATCAACGTTTACGGTTTAGGGAGTGTATTTGAAAATCATCAGGTGAAATATCATGTAGTCGGCCCACTGTATTACTCCAAGAAAATAATGAGTAAACATGTGAATTTGCTTCTGACCACAGATGATGAAACTGGAAATAGCCACTATTGCTGGATGAAGAATTTATCAAGGCTGGTATCTAGCCAGACATCTGCCAGAGAGCATAAGAAATTTTTTTGCGACGGTTGTTTGATATATTTCTCAGATGGAACAAAGTTGTAACGCCATCAGCTGAATGATTGTAATCATACATATACTACAACTCCGTCCACAGAGATCAAAGTCGATAAATTTGGAAATTCAGTGCCTGAAAATATTTTGAAATTCGAGAAATTTGAGAAACAGATGAAAGTACCATTTGTTATTTATGCAGATTCCGAATCAGTTCTGAAACCGATACATACTAGTCAGCCAGATCCGAAGAAACCCTTTACTAATAGAACATTCGCACATAAACCTTATTCATTTGCATACCTCATCAAATGCTCTTTCGATAATTCTATCACGGAATATGTTACATTCCGTGGAAAAGATGCTGCGAAAAAAATCGTATCCAATTTAGTCAATGACTGCAAAATAATATACAACTTGTTTCTGAAACGTGTAGTTTCTATGGAAAAATTAACTCTGGCAGAAGAAGTTGAATTCGCTAATGCCACGGAGTGCGGTATTTGCGATGAAATTTTTATATATGGCGACGTCATAGTGAGAGACCACTGCCATCTAACGGGAAAAAAAGATTCGGTGCTGCACATTCAATATGTAATTTGAACTTTAAAATTCCAAATTTCATCCCCATATTTTTTCATAATATGAGTGGCTACGATAGCCACCTTTTCATCAAGCAATTATTTGATAGAGAAGAGATAGTTGATTGTATCGCGCAAACCAAGGAGAGATATATTTCATTTACCAAACATATTTAGTAGACGAATATTTGGGAAAAAACGGTGTGAATCAGAATGTCTTCTTGAAACTGCGATTCTTGGATAGCTACGAATTCCTTGCCCAACCCCTGCAATCCTTGGCCAAAAATCTGAATGAATCTCAATTTGTAGAAACTGCTACATATTTTCGCGACCCTGAAGAATTCAAATACATGACGCAGAAGGGAGTTTTTCCATATAGTTTTATAACGTCCATGGATAAATTGGATAATAAAGATCTGCCATCAAAAAGTGATTTTTTCGATAATTTATCTAATACACATATTTCGGACGAGGATTATCGAAGAGCTGAGCATGTTTGGAATTTATTCCAATGTAAATCACTCGGTGATTACTTCGACCTTAATTGAAAATCAGATGTTTTATTATTATGTGATGTTTTCGAGAACTTCCGGAATGTTTGTTTGAAAACGTACAAGTTAGATCCGTGCCAATACTTCACTGCACCCAGTTTATCGTGGGATGCTATGTTGAGGTACACAAAAATCGAATTGGAATTGTTAACCGACATCGATATGATTAATTTTTTCAAGAAAGGTATAAGAGGCGGATTCAGTCAATGTAGTCTGAGGAGTCATGTTGCGAATAATAAGTTCATCCCATACTTCAATCCAAATGAACCATCAACATTTATAATGTATTTAGATGCAACTAACTTGTACGGTCATAGTATGTCACAGCCGCTACCAACATCCAATTTTAGGTGGTTGACCAACCAAGAAATTATAGAGTTAGATGTCATGAGCGTTGGAAACGATAGCCCGTATGGGTATGTCCTTGAAGTTGATGTGTACTATCCTGAAGAACTACATGATGCACACTCAGATCTACCCTTCCTCGTGGAATCCATTGCTCCATCCGGATCGAAATCAAGGCTGAAAAAACTGATTCCTAATTTGTCGAATAAAATTAAATATATTGTTCATTACTGAAATCTCAAACAGGCTATGGAAAACGGTTTGACCTTGATAAAAACCCATAGAGTTCTCAAATTCAAGCAATCCCCGTGGTTGAAAAAGTATGTTGACCTCAATACAGAAATGCGTAATAAGAGTACAAATGAAGCTGATAAAAGTTTATACAAGAATATGGTCAACTCAGTTCATGGCAAAACCATGGAGAATGTTGATAAAAGAAGCGATATCAAATTTGTGACTCATTGGGAAAGTATCACAAAGAGGAAGGGTGCTAATGCATTGATAGCACTCCCCAATTATAAAACCTGTAAAGTATTCCATGAAAATTTCGTAGCAATCCATATGGGAAAAGTTAAAGTGCATTATGATAAACCGCTGTATTTAGGTTTCAGCATATTATATGTGTCAAAAGTCGTTATATATAACTTTCTGTATGAATGCAACAAGGAACATTTCTCTGGTAAATCGTGTCTATTGTATACTGATACGGATTCTTTGATATTGAAAAAAGAAACAGAAAACTTTTATAATTTCATGAAGGAGAATATAAGGTATTTCGACACATCTAATTACCCCGTAGATAACAAATTCAATATTCCAATAAGGAAATCAGTAGTGGGAAATATGAAGGACGAATTTCCAAATGATCCTATTGTGAGCTTCTATGGGACGGGCGCCAAAGCGTATTACGTTCAATCTTCGAATTCCGAATTGAAAAAAGCGAAGGGCGTTTCAAGGCCAGTTGTTAGAAGTGAATTATCGATGGATGATTATAAGAAAATCGTAGAAAATGGTGGCTTGATATTCAGAAAAATGAATACCTTTCGTAGCGATCGGCACGATATTTATACTGAAATGAAAAACAAAGTCGCCCTGTCATACCATGACGATAAACGGTTTATCATACCTAATACTGTTAAAACTTCACCTTGGGGGCACAATGATATCGATTTTTATCAAACGAGTCCTGAACGTGATATGCTTTGGGTACAACAAGCAATATCTGCTACAATGCAAACAGCTGAGAAATCAAATTCTAGCGATAATTTCCATGACTTGATAAAAATGTTGATGGAACACTCAGAGCCTCGATAATTATTATAATAATAATAATGCGAACTCTGTACCCAACCTCATACGCTTATATCCATATTTATTTTTCATTCAGTTAGAGATAAAACTAGTAGTTTAGTGGGGATGCAGCAAAAGTAAATGTGTACTCATTCAAGTTTGTCCGAGCTTTCAAAAATGTATATTTTCATCATCAGGGTAGACTACAAAAATTGGAAGTATTGTGTGTGTGTGTGTGTGTGTGTGTGTGTGTGAGGGTGTGTGTGTGTATGTGTGTGTGTGTGTGTGTGTTCGTAAGACGGGGTTTACGAGGACAATAGCAAGTTCAAATACTAGGTAGCGAGGACATTTTGGCATGCGAGGACCGAAAAAATGTCCTCGCAGATATCTGTCCTTGCTATCGCCTTATTCAGCTTATTCCGATCATTTCTATACCTAAATCATGAAAATTTGATGTGTCCTCGTAAGATCGTCAACGGATGCCCAGTTCCGTCACACACCGATAGGTAGCGCATCGAAAAAACTATATACACAGAGTATCCACCATCTAGGCCTAATGCGAGGACAATCGATACACACTGTGTGTATAATGAACACCAATGGAATGCTCCCATTCAAAATTTGAATGAGGCTGACGGAAACTATACACAACACTCCTAGCGAGGGCACTGAATCCAGTAAAATACATAATATCCCGACAGTTGTTTTCAGTAATACGGTAGTTTAGCGGAATCGTTTTATAATTTGTGGTTTTGTACTAGGTAGCTCGAAGTATTAATTTTTTATTGTCTATATATTTCAAGAGCTAATGCTCAGTTTTCCTACCATATAACTTATATTATCAAGATGGAATATGATGTGATGTCTAATAAATAATTTCATCTATTTATTACGGAATGTCCAAACGGAGGACTCATTAGTTTTCTTACTCATGAACCGAAGATAAACGTTCAGATATACCGGGTGACACAGACACATGGTATACTCCCTTTTTGTCATTTGTTTTTCTAGCTATATTTCTGGAATTCAGAACATCGCATATGCTCTCTAGAGGACACTTTTACACATTATCTCACCTTCTCACCTTCTCGTTTTCCAGGAAATGACTTCAACTTTCGATTCACAAACGAAACACCCTATATTTCATTTCATAATTGGTTAGAGATTATTATAACGGATTCTACGATACCAGGTTTGATTGGGTTATTTCAAATGACCACGAAGATATTTGAGTTCGGAGTTTCCATATGATCAATGGGTGTGACGGCGCAACATCAAAACTCCTATTTCTGTCACACACACGAAATATCTTGCAGAAAACATTTGCATAAGCTGCCTTCGTGTAGCAAGTCCTGAAATTATCAAGTGAACATGTGAAAAAGAGGGGGTATTCCGGAACAATTATTCAACGTATGCTTTTTCACTCAATACAATTGAATTATGTGGTGTGCATACATTAAATGATTTTTCCTAGTGAATACAAAAAGTGCATGTGCAAAAAATTTTCACAGCGCATGTGCACGCCACGATTGTATGCAAAGTAGTTTATCGTGATACAAGTTACACTAAAAATAGGTCTGTGAAAAAGCATACGTTAAATAATAGTTCAACAATACCCCTTCCTTGTTACATGTTCACTCAATAATTTCAGGACTTCTTACACGAAGGCAGCGTATGCAATTATTTTTCTGCGGGATATTTTTTTCAAATTTCAACGAAGACCTATTTGCAAGCATTGAAAAATCGTTCAGAATCATCAAAATCCAATGCCAATTCGAATTTGAGTGGTAATGACGCTGCATGCGAGCACACTTAGATACCTGTCTAGTACATTTTTTTATCGCTTGGAGCGCACGAAAGGAAATCCCTATAATGTTCAAAGAACATCGTGCGTTCCTAGGGAGAATGGGAAAAGGAGGTAGGTATTGGAAGACGCATACATTGAAAAAACGTTGAACAAAATCTGTCATTACCGGCCAAACTATTAGGAAAATATCTGGTGAAGTTCACAACAAAGTGATAGAGTTTCTCAAAATGATAAAATATACAACGTGTTCAATTTAAAATTTCTGAGTGGCAACTACTTCCTAGTAGAAGCGACAACGCTACAGTGTTTGAAATATTTTTATATACAGGGTTAGTCACGAGCAACATGGCGGACTCTGACTAAATGGGAACATATTATGAAATTTCAGTACACCATCAGTTTCGTAGCGGGCTCTGAATTCTATATACGTTTCGAAAATATTCGGCATACCAAAGTTTCGATTTTTCACGAAACATCCTGTATTTTATTGTATTTCGAGGTTCTACTTGAAGAGTTGATTTCATCGATCTATCACAACATAGCACACTCGCGGTTTAGCAAGCATGATGACGGAGATATAGGGGTGTGAAAAATATATATTTTTATTGTTTAGGAATTCTTTGTCTCGAAACTATTCATTATTGATCATAACGGCTTATATGACACACATCTTGACTTTTTATTCACTGTCTACTGACATTTAACTGAAGCAAATATAGAGTGATTCATAATTTAGATTTCTGAACTACCATACAAATGCAGGATGGTTTGCAATTTAGATTCCTGAACCACCAAACAAATGCAGGGTGGTTTACATTTTTGATTTGTGAAACACCCCGTATTTGTTTATAGTGTATGATGAATTGGTATTCATCGTACAGGTCGTGAAAAGAAATTCAGAATTGAGAAAACCCAATAACGTTTCTGTGATTAGAGGTATGTCAAAACAAATTTCCATCGTTAAAGTTTGAACCCCTTGATTGGGTATAGAAGTATTGAAAAGGAATATTCTCAGACATATTAGGAACATGAAGAAAATATGAAGAAATATACTGAGAATTCGTTTGTGTTCAGTAGATATAATTCAATGTTCATCGTGGCATATAGCCTGGAAAGTAGTTATTATCTGTTGAGTATACCAAGAAAGAATTTATATTTTTATCAGATAGATAATGCGAATTTTAATTCTTCTCGATATGTACCATTTTCCATTTTTTTATGTTCATAATAAATCTGATGAGAATATTCCTATTCAACACCCTGTATTTGTTTTGATCAAATGTTATTATGTAGTAAATCAAAAGTGAAGATAGGAAGAAACAAGCCATTTCGACCAATAATGAATAGTTTTAACACCAAAAATTTCTCTAAAGTTGAAAAACCTATATTTCATCATTCCCGCAAGACTCCAAGTGTGTGATAGATCGAGCTTCTTCAGAAACAAACTGAAAAGGAGTAAAATACATAGTGTTCCATGAGAGAAATCGCAACTTTGGTATTCCACACCCTTGCAGAGCACCCTGTACATTGGTGAATATTCTCAATACGTAATTTCCAGAGCCCTTTACGAAACTGGAATGATGAAATTTCATTACGATGACAAAAACGGAAATATGACATGTTCCCGTTTCCCCGTCAGAGTCCATCTCGTACTCGTGATTCACTATGTATAGATCAAAACATCACTGATATTTCGGATTTCCTACACGATAATCCTTCTCGAATCTTATACCACTCGACATTTATTTTATTTTCTCCAAGCGGCACTGAAAGTGGCTTTTTCCTGACACTTGACAGGCAGGAAAGGTGTTCTTTCTCTGCCCAGACAGGAAAAGTTTGTTGCTATGCAACTTTCCAAGAAATGTGAATGAAATTGGTAATCAAAATCGACACTGACATTGGGTGAACACAAAATGATGGAGTTATCAATAAATGATAACACAAAATTGGTGTCATAATATTCGGAGAAAATATTATATGTTTCACACGGCAGTAAATGTAGATTGACTGCCTTGGCTGAATTCCTAGCTTCGCTACGCACGGCTATGAACTATCAGTCGCGGCAGTCAATCTGCTCTACTTTCCTGCCTTGTATAACAAATAACTATTTCATATTTATTAAAAACCGAAAGGCACACTGGCTGAAATGACGGGAATATACTCTTATTGATTGCAATGTTTCTTGCCAATTCATGCATCTTCAATTGTCAACATTTCAGAACTCCTTGATGATCTAATTACTGGCGAGAAAAAATGTGATCCCTCTAAAAGCCACTATTGTTGTGCTACTTTGTGAATTATAATAATATCAATATTTTTCATTTACCCAGTATAGTTAGGTCTTGGTGTTTTCTAGATATTCCTTGACTTACTATTACTAATACGACTCTGTGTATTAGTTATTCATGCGAGGTCCTTTTTTTGTCCTCGTACCCTTACATTAAAAATTGGAGTCCTCGTAACAAGTGATATCGATAAGTCTTACAGCGAATACTATTGTTTTCGTACCTTTCCTGGAAAATCAAGAACAGAGATAATAATATTCTCAGTTTGGTTGAATCATTCCTCCTGCGAGGAACTTCGTGCGTCTTAAATTTACTGATTGTGTGTGTTTCTACTGTTTCTTGTGATTGATGATCAATAATGAAGCGGCGCAGATTTCACACTGTTTCCATGATTGGTTCTATTCAGATCAGTCCATTGATATATGAAATTGAATAAACGTCATTGAAGATAATAATAATAATAATAATATTTATTTTCATTAAGGTTACAGGCATGGACATGAATGATGAAAATAAAATGAAAATAAATCGGAGATATCCCACGAAGAAAACTTGTTGTGGGCATTCCTGATTTATATATTAACATCTTGCCAATAAATCGAAACAATTAATGAATGAATACATGCTGAATGAATGAAGTAATTATAAGCATACAAATATATTGATTGTAGAATAAGTAAAGCCAAACATGTAGATGTAAAGATGTTAAATGTTAAAGATGTGATAATATAAAATATAAATTAGAAAATGTACAAATGCAAAAATGTAAGAAAGTAGAGCTGTGAAAATATAAATGTAAAATTGTCAAAATGTAAAAAAGGTAAGAAATGTAAGAATGTAAAAATTACAAAATTTTTAAAGTTGTATAAATGTAGGTATAGTTACAAAATGCCACCACTATAAATAAATATAAAGTGATCCAATAATAAACGAACATCGCTAAATATACATAACAATAACAAAGCAAAATACATGAGAATACAATGAACTATGTGGAATAGAAGTAATGAAACATAATTAACTAACAATAATTTTGATTAGTACCAATATAATTGAGTTCGGTTATGATGATGATGAATCATACGGAATTATTGATAAATTTCATCATGTTTTCCATAGACAAATCTTGCAACCAAATTTTAATTTTTTTTTGTAGAAAGAAGTATCATTTATGTCTCTGATGGTCTGTGGAACCTGACCAAACAGTTTTGGGGCTGTGTAGTAGAATGACTTCTGACCAATCGTTTTTGTAGTCTTTTCTATAGAAAACTCCTTCTTTTGTTTGTGTCTTGTGTTGTGTTCATGTTTTATGTATTTTAATTCTTTTCTATTTTTATATTGTAAGCAGAGAATCTTATAAAAATAAAGTTTTTTCAGTTCGAGAATTGGTATCTCTTTGAATAGTTTTTCTGTAGGATATGTACGTTCTTTATTGTAGATAATCTTCAAAAAGTATTTCTGCATTACTTGCAATTGTTCTACATGACAGTTGTACAGACAGACAGATTCCTGCTAATTCAATGGAATTCATATCAACTGATATGGAAACATCAATCATTATTGTAATTCAGATTAGTCAATGATTGAAATTCAGAAAACTTCGATGGATAATTTTCTTTCTGAGACCATTAAGTACTTCAATTTTTCACTATTATACTGATATATACCTACAAACACATTATGCATTGGAAATATTTCATCTGCAGATTGTATTGACAACAATATTAGGTATATTTTTGATAATTGAGAGTGAATTATTCTCTAATGGGGTCACAGTGACTACTTCACAAATTATCATGAAAGTTTGGGCAATTAGGTTTTCCTAATCGAGAAAATCGAATAAGTTTTCATTGTACAAGTCTCACCTTTCCGTTTGAAAAAATTATGGTTCAATGAGAAAAAGGAATGAATGATATTCCAGATTTTTTGGGATTTTCACTCCTCGTTTCTATAAAATAAAAATATGCAAACCATCTGGTTTGTTCTTGGTACACGTATATTGAAATAATACTTATATTTTTATTTTATAAAAACGGGGAAAGAAATTCCCAAAGAATCTGAAATAATCATTTCACCTCTTTGAAATCAATGAAATATAACAGCATGACTGAAATATATATTGAACCTCCTATCTCAGTAAGTATTGATATTTGACGCCCAGTTATCAAACATAAATATTATTTGTCGGTATAAAATCTACAAGTGAAATATTACCCATTCAATATGAATCAACTTGTATGTAATTACATTCTGAATCTCCATTAATTTTATATCTTCAATCCACAGAGTACCTACTGATTACGTCCACATCATCAAATAACCTATATAGAAAATATCGAGTTCTTGAAATACTTTTTCACGGTAATCAAATCCCTTCAAATTACATGTAGAATACGTTGGAATTTTCAGAAAAATCATAATTTTCAATGAAATTTACTTCACAGGGAATATTAATTAGACGTATTCAAGACAAATTTGAAATAACCTGACGTTAAGAAATTAAGTTTTCTGACACTAAATAATTAATGCTTCACTTTTCTCAATACCCGTTGACCATGAATTTCAATTCACCATTGTGAATACTGATTGATGTTTTCTCAATCTAATTTGACTAAACTGAGTGATAGTCGGTGCACACTATACCGACTGTTTCAATACAGGGTGTTCCTAAACATCATGTACATCCGAAAGGGGGTAATTCCTCAGCTCATTTTAAGACTAAAAGTTCATATAAACATTGGTCCGCAAACGCTTTGTTACCGATCTACGGGGTGTTGAAATTTCAAGATTTTTTTTGTTTTTTCTTTATAGATCCTGCAGTTTTTGAGATATGTGGCTCAAATTTGAAACATAGATTATGTTATAGGGCTTACATCGATGGACATCTCAAATGTTTGTGAGAATCTATAAAAAAATTGAAATTTCAACACCCCGTAGATCGGTAACGAAGCGTTTTCGGACCTGAGTTTATATGAACTTTTAGTCTTAAAATGGTCTGAGGAATTACCTCCTTTCAGATGTACATGATGTTTAGGAACACCCTGAATATTAGAGATGTTCGGTATTATGTCGATTAATGTTGCGACTCAAGGTTACTAAGAATTATTGTTTTCTTTGTCTCAGCTATTTTACCAAATATTAGTAGTAGTTACGATTTATTTTCGCTTTTGTGATACTTTTGAGTTGAATGTGTTTTTAAAAAATATTAGAGATGGAATGTTAGTCTCTGTGAAAATATTTGGCATTTTATGTTTTTTGTATGTATTGAAATGTACCTACCCAGGAGATATTTTCTCTGATTTCTTCATCCTCAACCAAGACCCTTTCAAAGCTATATGATGAGATTGAACAAAGTATTTATGATATTGAAGTTTTATTACTGAAACTCAAAAATTTCACGATAACATTCTTGTGCCATTAACGAAGTGACCTCGTTATTTTTTTGTTACTTGAATTATCAAAAATGATGTTTTTTGAAAAATTTTGTTCATCGAGAAATGTTTGTATGAGAATGAATTCTCAAATTATTTTACTAGAATGTTAAGATAGCCTTACCAAGATCGAAACTGTTTTTTATTGATTTATTGAAATGTTATCATGCATCTTGATTAGTTTATCGAAGGAAGCGTTATCCAATTTTTATACATAAGTTCCAACATTTTCCCACGTTATGAGGACTACCACGGAGTATTATTGTTGAATGAATTACTACGTTGAGAGGACAGAATTTCAGATAAACTACACACAAACATAATTTTTTCCAAGGGCATCATAACCATTGCTATTATTTGATGTTCTTCGCTTTCTTAGTGATATTTCAACAAAAAACCTTAAACAAGTAATCAATCATATAAAATGAAGATTGCGCATTTTGGTACTGTTCCGCATGACTGTTACAATGGTTGAAACAGTTATTTTTGTTTCCTTGAAGAGATTTAGAGGGAGAGTTGACCACTGTAACTTTAAGAAACCACGTGATTCAACGTAGGGCCGCCTCGCATGCAACGCCCACCACGTGCTGTCCCAAAGTTAACCTGGTCAGATACTAATCGAATGAAGGTAGAGTGCATTTCGTGTAATGTGTTATAATGTCTTTTTATGAATCTCAGAGCATTTTCAGCTATTAGAAAATCTCTGAGTGTTTTTGTTTTGCTTTGGATGTTGGGGAATTCCGATGTAGCACAACTACATGAATGGACCTGGTTCTACCCCAATGCTAACCTAACTAGGTAGACCATGACACTTAATCATATTGACCCTTTTTATTACTTAACGTATTTGATTTATGAAAGGATCCGAAGAGTGACAAGGCCTGGTCTTTCGGGCCCTCTATTCATACAGATACAGGGTGGTCAGAATTCTGAATTTCGAACTATACCCTATATTTGTTCCATGTAAGCCATTTTGACCAATAATGAATACCTAGTTTCGACACATAAAAATCCTAAAATTGAAAAATCTTGATTTTCAACACCCTATATATATCTGTAGAAACCAAGTGTGATACATTCACGAAATCAGCTTTCCAGGGAGACTCTAAAAATGCAATGAAATACAGGGTGTTCCGTTTGAAAACACAAAGTTGCTGCTACTTTCTAGTAGGAGCGGCAACGCCGCATCGTTTCAAATAAACTACGCAACACTTATTTCGTCGCACCCCAAAATGTTGACCATATTGAAATATGAATAACCTTTTTCTGCTTTGAACAATTCGAATTCGGATCACACTGTTCGCTAGCTCAGTGCTCCAGCTATAAACCTGAAGTTTTTCACATTAAATCGCTACAGGGTGTTACCTGAAACTGTGCAAAATTACCGAATTTTCGAAAGGGTCTCAAATGAAGAGAAAAATGTTTTTTCTAACTTTGAAAGCAAAGGCATGAAGATGACCTCATTATCTTGCTACAGTTTTGGAATTGTCATCTTATTTCTTCTATTCACAGAGTGATCTCCAAAAACACAACTTTTCTGTTTTGCAGTCATAACTTTTTTCCTCGTTAACCGATTTTCCGAATCTCAGGCTCATTTCGAACCTGAAACTTATGATGAAGAGGTATGTACAGGGTGGCCCATTATTGTGAGAAAGTGAGATAACGGCTTCGCTGTTTGAGACAAATAAACAAAAATTCCTGAGATGGTTCAAGCTCATGAGCAGCACATTCCTATAATATTTTGCGTTGAACAGGGTGACTCAAAAATACGTGAAGTATAAAAGCTACCTATACTTCTTCTTATAGAACACCATGTATTGTATTGTATTTTCAGATTCTCCATGAGCTGATTTCATCGATCTATCACACTTTAGGTTTGGGGGATGTTATGACAGATTTTGGGGGTGTGAAAAATCTAGATTTTTCAACATTCGGATTTTTTTTTGTCAAAAGTACCCATTATTGGTCAAAACGGCATCAATTTCCCCATTTCAACTTTCGATTTACTATCTACTGTCATTTAATTTCGATGGATACAGAGTGGTTTATGATTATACTGAATTATTAACCACCCTGTATTCGTTCAAGCCGTTCTGATCAATAATGAGTACTTTTGACACAAGGAATCTCGAAAGATGAAAAATCTCGATTTTCTACACTCCTTATCTCTGTCATCACTTCTTAGAACCAAAAGTATCGAAAATTGAAAAATCTAAATTTTTCACACCCTATATCTCTGTCATAACTTTCCTTCAACCTAAAGTATGATAGATCGATGACATCAGCTCATAAGGAAGAATCTGAAAATACAATACAATACAGGATATTCCATAAGAAGAAATATAGGTAACTTTGATACGTCACGCATTTTTGAGCCACCCTGTATAATGCAAAATATTTAAGAAATGTGCTGCTCATGTGCTTAGACCATATCTCAGAAAACTTTGTTCATCTGTCTTAAACAGCGGAGTCATTATCTCACTTCCTCGCACTAATCGGTCACCGAGTGGGTCACCCTGTACATATCTCTTCATCTGAAGTTTCAGATCCAAAATGAGCCTGAGATTTGGAAAATCGGTCGACGAGGAAAAAAGTTATGACTGCAAAACCGAAAAGTTATTTTTTTGGCATCACTCTGTAAATGAATTAAATAAGAAGACGATTCAAGAACTGTCCCAAGATAATGAGGTCATCTTCATGATTCTGCTGTCAAAGTTGTAAAAAAAAAATGTTTCTTCATTTGGGACCATTTTGAAAATTCCGAAATTTTGCACAGAATCAGGTAACACCCTGTAGCGATTTTATGTGAAGAACCTTATGTTCTGAAGAAGTACGAGATTATAGCTGAAGGACTGAGCTATAGCGAACAGTGTGATCCGAATTCGAATTGTTCAACGCAGAAAAAAGTTATTGATATTTTAATATGAGCAACATTTTGGGGTGCGACGAAATTAGTGTTGCGTAGTTTATTTCAGAAGTGCAAATCATGTCAATTTATACGTACCATCAAATATTCAAAAAATTATTATTTTTCTTCAGTTCGGGCCCAGCGATGAAACGAAACGAATAATTACGAGAGATCGCCTGTACAATAATTTCAGAACAGAAATTCTATGAAGTTATATTCACAATACGAATAATGTCAATAGATTTCCATATTACTTCCATCGAAATTCATCCACACAAAAGAGTTGAAATTTTCCGAATGAAGAATGCAGATACTATCCGAGATATAATAAGAATAAAATACTATACACTGTCCTCATAACTTTACTGTGTCCTCTCAACCTCACACAAAAACTATTGAAAATAGCGGGAAATAGCGTCCTCGTAAAGAGAGTCCTCGCAATACATTGTAAGTATGGAGTCCTCGCAACAGGCAAAACTGCAAAGTGTGAAGTGAAAATAAGAGAATTCATTGAGTGTATTATCAAATTTAGATACAATACACATGATAATCGTCCACCACGCATATTTCATGTGCTTAAAATGATTCCTTCACAGGGTCCTCGCTACAGGGCATTTGGTTCAAAGTCCTCATAAACCCCCCCTTCTACGTATAGGTGTGTGTGTGTGTGTGTGTGTGTGTGTGTGTGTGTGTGTGTGTCCATCGGAGCTACCATGCTCACGCACAAAATATGACTCCACCGGCAGCATATTGAGACTTCTGCGGAACACCCGACGCTCATAAGGGAGGCACCAGCAAGCCTTGAAATGTTTGTTGGAATTTTCAAACATGTGGCCGAGTTTTTCGCAAAAATATGCCCCATTCGAACAACCGTGGCAAACACCATTCCAACAATCATTTCGGTATTGGCTACAACTGATACATCGCTGGTACCGTATCCGCCGCTCCATGCTACACTCCCTGCACACATTCCTACAAATCTCCATATTGGTGTTTCGCAACAGCTTCGTACATTTTATGCATTTCGCTCCGACAACGTTGGCCGCCGTAGAGGTCGTTCGTGATGGTGGGTCCAGTGACGCCTGGCGATTGGCATTGATGCAGCGCTGATACACTCCAGTGCACGGGTTAATCTCGTTTGCAGCCCACCCAATGTCACAATTGTGGCAGATTGTCAACCCGTCCACAACAGTAGGGTAAGCGACTGCCAGGGGTTTCGAATCCCACGATTTCGGGTACGACATGATATTGGCGGAGGCGATATTGGTTGAAAACTCACTGCTGCTCCTACTTCTTCTCCTGTTTCTTCTTCGACTTACTCGTTGGTAGTTTGTGAAACACTGTGGTGATAACGCTCGCATCCTCCTCTTTTCAATAGTCGGATTTTCACCCTCCTCCATTCGATAATCAAGTCCCACCCCACTTCCATTTGCAAAACGTATACGCACCACTGAAGCTGAGGGTTGGTGGGGGTAACGCCACCCACTCCCTACCTCTCTCCCAGTATGGTGGTGAGAGTTCTACGATTTTTTAACACCGCCCACTCCCTCACCTCGTTTCAATGACATAAAAGATGTGGAAATCCTATCAGAGCATCATTCGAAACAGTTTCTACAGTTCTGAACATTGTATCGATCGTATCAGTCACAGAAACGATAGCACTTGAATTCAGCGTAATCTGCAAGAAGCTCCAATAGCTATCCCTCATTGACGAGAACGTTCTGGAAGCGGTGGTAAGTACATAACCCATACACTCATGTAGCGGCAATACATTATTCACCTTCTATCGCACCATTTAATAATTCGTGTCTTTTTTTGTTTCAGAATCACAATTGTGTGGACGATGGTATGAATGGAGGCGACGTCGAGCAGGTAGACCCCGTCACCGATGAAGGGTTTGACGACGTGTGCGATGAGGGGGACCAGCAGATTAGGTTCCAATCTAAGTGGATAGATGTGTCAGTTGCCAGGGCCCACCATAAGCAGATGTTGTTCTGCACAACAATATCAATGGTCACAATCATGACGACGACGCAGGGGATGACAAATCTTTGCTATAGATGCTTCTCCATATATCTAAGGCACTCTGATACTGTTGGAGCATATCAGCACACCTCATCGCATTCTACAACGAGGTTCGATGAGGCACCTAGGTCGTTCTCCTGTGCCGTATATTCAGCCGATCTACACCAGATCCGCATGTCGGATGTGTGCCCCACATGCTGTAGCGTGAAAATCAAAACTTATCGTTTCTAGTTATCAGTTTAGCATAGTAAGTTCTTATTCATAAGTATTCAAGTGTATGAATATATATAAATAATATGATTGATTGATGTTCAACTAAATGATGAGTATATGAAACATGTGAATTGAAGAAAAAAAAATACCTACAAAATAAAATTAAATGAAAATAAATCCTTGAAACAGGGTTATGGGGATTAGGTAGTTGGAAAAAAAAATTAAAAAAAAGAGAAAAATTCAAAAAAAAGGACTTTCCCCCCTTCCCGGGGGATGCACAGGTACGCCTGAATAATTAATATATATTTCACAAATCAGACAATTATACAATTTTCATTAAACAAGAAAGTATGTGCATATAGTGTGATGTCATTGGTTGTACCCTCAGTTTCCACATCGTTTGCAGCATATTGGTATTTTTTATGATCTTCCTCTCATATTAGTATTTGGTTTGGTTTTACTGGGTAAAGACTTTCCCCTTCCCGAATGCTACTTCTACTTCCAATTTCAATAATCTTTCGGTGAAACCCTGGATTTTGTTGTTGTATTCCGACATTATTTCATCGATTTTTTTTTGACATGGTGCTCATCTTCTCGATTACTTCGTTGACCTTAGGCGCCATCATGAGAACCTTCTGGGTAATCTGAGGATAATCTTTGATGCGTATCTTCATATTATTCAGAGATTCCCTCATCTCAGACAAATGTTGGTTGAAGAACTCCAGTGGTACACTATCTCCACCACTCGACGGATTACCGATATTTGTTAATCGTTTACCCTGCACATCATAATCTCCATTGCTATCAAGCTCGAATCCGATACCAGGCCGCCCTTGTATAAAACTCATGGATTTTTTCCTTTTACGACCAAATTTATCGATAGTTTCATAAGACATCTTCTACCTGCGGCGGCTATATTAGTACTGGCTAGACCATCGACAAGTAACGGACTTTATCAATCCTTAATATATTATGATGTTGAAGAATGCGAGATGGCGTTGTTTCACTCCATAAGAAAGTGTGAATCGAGTTGATTTTTTTCCAATACATCGCAATTGTGAGAAATATGCATAATATATATATATACATTAATAACATTAATAAACGATGCCTTCTTCGCGCAACTCCTCTATTATTGACATAATCTCATTATCGTGTCCAGTGTGGCCAGCCATTTTAGAACCCCACAGTAGTCGGAGGCGGTCAACCAGCTCTTTTGCTTCATTCCAATAAGCATACTCTTTGTGTTGTTTACTCACGACTTTTCTGTATGGTAATGATTTGCTCATTCCTCTACCACCTTTAACTTCATCTAACAGGAGTTGACTCCTCATTTTATGCGGTGTGCCGATCAATGACTTTATGACTAGCTGATATTTCTTTCTCGCACTATTATTCAAACCTTCTCTGATGTCATAATTCTTATATGGCGCTCGTGAAGTCTCCAACAAAGTGGTGTATATTCTTTTATTCTGATCATCGATAGTTCTTGGCGCATGTTTCATGAAGATCAAATCGTATAATCCAGTTGTTGCTGGAAACGCTACGCTTCTCTTATTACCGCGCCATAATTCGATTTGATCTGCAGGAAATCGGATTTCCATATTACCCGTTTTCAATTCCCCTGTTTTGGAATCGATGTGAACGCCATATGTTGTGTCATAATTCGAGTTATTTTCTTTCAAGTTCCTCAAATGCTCCATTATTTTGCCCTGTAAGTCGCTCGCGGTTATTCCATCTACAGAAGGATACACTGTAATATCACTGCTTGAAATTTGAGACGAAGATGTTGGTGGTGTTTCCAATAGAGTTGTATACTTAGGTCCCCCGTTATGAGGCGATGATGGTAGCGGTTGAAAGCTATTGCTGAAATTCCCAGACTCCCCTTGTTTCTTGAACGGCTTCGTCGCTACAGCATTCGCCTCATTTCTCGATATTGATGTGGAATAATATGTCGGGTGTGCTATTGTCGACGTTGAAGGTTTGCTATAATTCTTTGGAGTAGCTGCTGGCATTAGATTTTGCTTGGCTACTGCCACCGTTGCTGCCGCGGTGATAACCTTCAATGGTTTTGTCAGCGGCTTATAAGCTTTTTCTAACATCATTTGATTACTGCCAGGGAAACAAGCTGACGTCATTTGTACGTCATTATCACGTCAGGCCTGACGTCAGGATGACTTCCGAAATGACGTCATAATGACGTTTCTATGACCTTCTAAGTCAAAGACGAATGACGTCATTTTCATGTCGTCAAAATGACGTCATCCTAATGACGTCAAAATGACGACATCCTAATGGCATCAAAATGACGTGATCTTTACGATTATTTATATCACTGAAATCTTCTGCATGTTTCAGTTTATTTTGTGCTATTTCGAAATTTCCTGTAGGTAAAGAAAACACTGTTGCATTAGGGTTGTATCGATATTATCAGAAAAGGTGAGATTTTTTTTGTATAATTATATTGATGTTCCTTTACCACATTAAATGCAAAATAATATTATAGGTAGGTACTATAAATACCAGTTTCATAAAATGTTCTTTTTATTGGGAACTTATCCCATTCGGATGATGCACTCAAGAGATTTCTCAGAACCCTATGGTATTCCTTCAATGGCGTCCAATTCACATTCTGCTTTTTCGGCATACACCACTTGTCTAAAATAATGCCATCCTCAAATTCTACTACTTGATATATGAATATGAATAAGTATGACCACCACACCACACCACATCATAACATGATAATGATGGCCTTCTATGTATTGTTATTTTGTTGTTATGGTCATCATGGCCGCAACGGCGAAGCGAAGGTGAACGGCTTGGCCACAGCCGTCTTCTGAATACGGCTGTGGGTTGGCGCTGGCGGTCGACGTTCGCATGTCTGCGCAAGGTCCGTGCCGACCAATCAAATACAGTTCTCTACGCACTCTCCCGCTCTGATTTGAATTCGCATTCCGGAATAACAACGTTATAAGCTTTTTATGACGTGACATTCGGTCTTATATTTTTAATAGCTATAGGGAGAATACTTTGCACAGAAGGTATATAATTAACAATTATCTCAGAGACCATCGAAAACACACATCTCGCACAGATTAGAGGAAAAATTATTATGAAGCATAATATATGATGAGTGACATAATAATATATGTTATATAACATAACTACTAACGTTTTCATATAACAGAGATGGGAAACTTCTTGATTATGGATTCTCCTTGATGTAGATGACTCAATAAATGATGGTCATAATTAGTCATGAAAATGACCATCAGATGACGTCATAATGACGACATATATCGAGGACGTCTTTATAACGTCATATTGAGTACGTCAAAATGACGTCATTTTGAGGTCATATGACGTCAATGACCATAAATGACCATATATTGACGTACAAATGACGTCAGCTTGTTACCTGGGTGGTGAGTTCGCTCTTGAGGCTTTCAAATTTATTCCTTACCGCATCGGTTGCTTCAACAAGTTGGCGTTTGAGGTGTATTTCTGAAGCGATTTCACTACTAGGTGTGCTCATCCAAAGGTTGAATGAAGTCCATGCAGTTGCTGTTTCAGGGGTATATGAAGCAGTCGAACCCTTTTTTATAACGGCCCTCATGAATTTCATTATCCTTATCTATAACGAGAAACCCGTATCTATCTGTCCAACTTTGTGCACACATTTCTTGAAATTGTTCAAATGTAACATCTGGAGATACATGATCGGAATAATCAGTATCAGTATTGTGGTCCCGGAACAAAGTTACAGAAACAATTATCTCGAGGTGATCCAGGCATTAACCAATTAGATAGAGCATGCAAGGAACACGATATCGCATATTTCAAGCATCCGAACGATTCATCTGCAAGGCATTCTGCCGGTAAGGAATTGGAAGAATCCGCGTGGAAACGTGTTAAATCAAAGGACGCATCTGCAGGAGAGAGGGCCGCATCTTGGCTTGTTACCAATATAATGAAGGGAAAGAGGCGTTTTGGTATGGGATGCAGCAGCGGAGTGAAGAAACGTCGAGTGTCGAGGAAGAAGAAGAATACTACCAAGAGTGGGAGAAAAATTGCTTCTGGGTCCAGCATAGTGCACAAAGTTCGCAATGTGTTGCGACAAGTAGAAAAAAGGGGGCACTCGCCAAAAACTTGTCCAAGACTTCTCTTATGGCGATTGGAGCTGCTAGAAAATTCGTCAAGATGGCTGGTGGAAAGAATAATATCCGAACACCTCGCATTATACCAATTCCTAAAGTTAGAGGAATTCTTCCACTCATACCCATTTTTGCGGGATTATCGGCATTGGTGAGTTTGGCTGCAGGTAGTGCTGGTATAGCTCGAGCTATTAATTCAGCTAAAGAGGGTAGGGAGCAACTCTCTGAAGCGAATCGTCATAATAGACATTTGGAGGCGATTGCTCTAGGAAAGATCGGTAAAGGAGTATATTTGAAGCCGTACCGAAAAGGACTGGGCATTTACTTGAAGCCGCAAAGTTCAAAAAACTAGCAGGGTTACCTCGAAGGGCGTTGACGGACATCGATTCATCAGAATACATAGAGAAAATGGGTGTTCCAAACTTTCGAGGTATATTTATGAGAGATAATCTACCAAATTCTCCACCGCGCCACATAGAATCAGCCATTCTGAATCTCGATGGTATTCGAGGTAAAGGGACACATTGGGTTGCTTATAAAGAACGTGGTGGGGTAGTCGAATATTATGATAGTTATGGCGATTTGCCGCCACCCGAAGAGTTGGTGAAATATTTAAGGAGGGGATCAAAAGTTATCAAAATCGTATATAACTATGACCGTCAACAGGATTACAACACAGTCTGGTGTGGTCATTTGTGCTTGAAATTTCTTTCGTCGAAGAGTGGAAACTTCGTATTATAATATGAATAGAAAAAGCATCAAACAAATGGGGCACGCATTATTGGCTTACTCGAGATTACGATCTTTGCTGAAGATGAGTGAGAAACAGCTCGCTGATATGCCGGAAGAGGTTTTGATCGGATGCGCTTCACATGAGATAGCTTTAGTGTGGGATAAATTACCTGAACAATTACGCAACGATCAAGATGTATCAAAATATCGATTTCGTGAGGAGCACCACGAACACCGCCGCCAAGAGGATAGTGACCGTTCCAGTGCAGATGTCAATGATGGGCCGATACCAAGAAAAATATTATGCTGCTTTTGTCAAATAGAAGATGTAAATGTGGCAACTAACAATAAATTCGATATTAATGCTTCGCCGAACGAAAACAAGAACATTCTTCATTGTTGCAGGCAGCAATAAGGTTGATACTTCTAACTACTGCTGCTGTATACACTGAAGCTTGTTGTTTGGTTCTTGCTGTGTTTGCTTTTTCAATTGTAAAAAGTTATGTCGCAAACATTCACCATTTCTGGAGATCGCAGTATTTAGAGTGCAGATTTTTTTCCACCAATCGAACTCGATGTAAGGAATACTTACGGCTTGATGTTACATGGTCTCTATTCATACAACTCTCTTCTCAATATAGATGAGACAAATGACAAATTAGGTATTTGGTTCGAAGAAGGAAGCGTTGTTCTTCAGATACCACCAGGCGCCTATGAGATAGATGAAATCGATAGAGCAATACAAAAGGCTATAGAGAGTTGGACTCCGCTGAATGGGCGAAATATTGATGATGTATTCTCCCTTCGAGCTAGCAATAATACGCTCAAATGTGAACTCAAGTCCAAAATTATGTTAATTTTGAGTATTAACGAATCTATAGCCAAAGTCTTGGGCTTTGAACCGAAATATTACAAGCCCAATATTTTGCATGGATCCACTTTACCGGTGAACATCATAAAGGTACGATTGATACGGGTTGATTGTAATATCACTACTGGAGCGTACCTCAATGGTGAGGAGGATCACACGCTTTACGAGTTCGATGTCGATGTGGAGCCTGGATACAAACTTTCAAAGGAGGCGAAAAATATTATATATCTACCAATCAGTCCGACAGGGCGTCAGTCTATCGACAACATCACACTGAGAATTTTGGATGATAATGACCGATTAGTTGACTTTCGCGGAGAGAAGATTATAGTCAAATTGGAATTGAAACAGCTCGATTAATTATTACAACGGTTTGGAAAAAATGGGTTTCTGCTTCGGAAACCAATCAAAACGCGTATCTCTTGCTGCAAACCCCACTATTCTACACACTACCGTTAAGAAGAAGTGTGAACGGGGTAGAAGATTCATTCAAAGACAGCTCACCGGCCAGGTAAGACGTCATAGATTATCTGCGAGAAATATAGATTTTTTGGAATCTATCGGTCTGACAGTACGACGAAGACGACGACGAACGAGTAGAAATTAGTAAACAATGGTTGTCACGAGTTCTACTAGCTCACATTCGAAGGTGTTTGAAGTAGATATATATTAGGAATCCTGGACCAGGCATCACGGCATCAGACAGCCAATCAGAGCACTCCATTTAATTCCCCCTAATTAATCAATCACCCCATGAAGGAAAGCATGATCTAATTCATTAACCATTAAGTACTTGAGAACACGTGCGCTGAGATAGATACTTCCATGGGAAATTTCATTTCATCACTATAGCAATACCAAAAAAAAAACCATTCGTTCTTAATGGAACAACGCAATATCAAAACTCGGTGAAGCTCATTCCAAAGGAAGCCAATAAAAACTTATAATCCCCAAGAAGTAATCAAATTTCAATACCTTTTCCTTAGGCATGATGTTTTTTTCGAACAATATAGGGACTCCCTTTCGAGCACCCCAAGGAATAAATCTTCAATTGCATAGCTACTTGAAAAAATGTGAGCACGAGTCGTCAATCTGATTCATATTTCACTCTAATCACTTTTATATAGATACTTCCACGAGAAATTCAATTCATCACTAGCAATATAGGACTGACAGCATATTCTTTCGTTATCCATCAAACAACACTATACCAAAACTTGCTCGTCTATAGGCAAAGCTTATTCAGAGTTGAAAAATTCCAAATACTCTCTTCGCATGTTTTCGAACATTATAGGGATTCCTTCTGTACGCTCCAAGAATAAAATCTTCAATTGCATAAGGAGTACTGATGCGGGTAAGTCTATCGATTGATATTGATGTTATCCATTCATAAAATTTCTTATGAGGAAGCAGAAATATTTATTTTCACAACAAAGCCACGGGGAATTGATTTCATGAGACAAGTCATCAGAGTGTTCATTGGAGTAATTATTTTCGACAGATGGTCCAAGAGGGTGAATAATTCCAATTTAGAATCTTAATTTGCAAATTATTTAGTATGCCAAACGATGGTGGTTCTCATTACGAGGATATAGCGTGACCTGAAAATAATCTGTTGTCATGGATAGTTGGGTTTTGGAAGACAGACGGTTTCTTTCAATAGATCTAAATGTGTAATAATTTATTCACTTTATTATAGCGAATGGGGGAATTGAGCGAATTATTTGCCCACATGTATGAGGGGGTCGATTGATGATATAAATTGAACGCAATATGGATACCGGTTATTTAATAGGTTAAATTGATCCCAATGATTTTCTTACCATTGGGGGAATAATACTGATTATCCCTGAACAAATGAAAAGCAGACAATGATGTGTATTCTGATTCTATTTTATGTTTCGAAATTCACAGGTCAACACTTCGGATTCATTTTGACACTTGCACGAAATAACTTCGCAGTTGTACATTTCTTTGATGTGAAATAAAAGTATGTTGTAGGGATGTTTTCCCTTACTCCAAAAAATTAAGAAGAGAATTTGGAATATTCGACTGAGTGATATATCAGATTATTTCATTACTATATTTCAATTGAAGGAATTGATCATTTTGAAAGAAAGAATATTTCTGTATTTGAAACTTGCACAGAATAGCTTATCTAGTGAAAAATGAAGAAAATTTGGGAGGCAATAATGTCTGATTAAAAAAAGAGAGAAAGATAAGTTACTCACACTCCTATTAGTTTGTGTCCTGTATCACTTCCCTATACACTTGGAATAATCCACCGAAACACCACACACCACACCACTAACGATCGAGTTGACTAACTCACATTTCTATCAGTTAGCGTCCCATAAATCCGGTGTCACTCCCGATACACTTGGAATAATCCGCCGAAACACCACACACCACACACTACCGATCGAGTTGACTAACTCACATTTCTATCAGTTAGCGTCCTGTAAATCCGGTGTCACTCCCGATACACTTAAAAATAATCCACCGAAACACCACACACCACACACTACCGATCGAGTTGACTAACTCACATTTCTATCAGTTAGCGTCTTGTAAATCCGGTATCACTCCCGATAAACTTAAGAAAACCGGGAATAATTGTACACATATTTAACCACAGACGACCGAAAAAGATTACTGAAATACTTATGCGTGATATCTGGTCTAACGCACCGACCAAACGAGGGTGAATATTTAATTTTCTCTGTAAAACCATAAACAAAATAATGGTTTTCTCTTTCTGTTGGAGCATTTCTATAACAGAGGGCATGAGTTGTACAATTTTGCACGAAAAGGAGGCCCCTATTATCCCATATCGATTTTTCCAGTAGGGCAGGACCGTATTCATAATATTTACACCAAACAGAAAATCATATTCACTGTATGTTGGAGAATGGAGGGTCATGAAGATTAAGAAAGTATGTGAATACATGTTTATTGGAATGTACTGTGCTTACTTTCAATATTAATGTCATAGTCGATTCAGAAAATTAAATCATCTCCAATTAAGAAGAAAACATGTGGTATGTATGAGTCATCAGACTAATTCAATCATGTTCGATCAAGAAAAAGCAGGCGCACTATATGAGTCATCAGACTAATTCAATCATGTTCGATCAAGAAAACACATGTTTACAATGAGTCACCAATGTAATTAAATCATCTACAATTGAAGAAAACAGGTGTACCTTATGAGTCATAGACTAATTCAATTATCTCTAATTAAGGAGTATTTGGGAATATCGCCCGATTTATATCAATTAATGTGATGATTCGTTAATCATACCCCCACTTCACAAATTCAAAGGTATATAACTTATCACAATGAGATCCTTCACTCAGTTTTCGAATTCTAGTTGTAAAACACATATTATTCTGAAATGGACTTGTCGAAATCAACTGTGAATTCGAGTGGGCAGAGCTACTATACATCAAGTGTTCCTATTGGTGACTCGGGAGTTAGATATAATCTGGAAGAACATCATGAGAATAGACATAAATCAATATTGTTGGGAGAGAAGAGATTGCCTTTGAATAAATCAAGAAGCAAGTACGTTTCCATAGGATTATCCTATGAATTTGGCTTCAGGCCCTGCATCCAGATATCAGGACTCAAGAATGATGTAATCACTTTCAATAATCGTGAGTGGATGGATTTTCTTAAATATCAAGAAATCATTACAAATTATTTCTATCCTAGTGACCATCCGAACTCGTTAGATGGTGAATCCTTCCAGATATACTTTATGAAAATTTCGGAAACGAGTGTTGTTAAGATTCAGAAAAATAACTATTATGTTTTCTTGGGTTATGAATCCCTTTGCAAGTTGTGGACTCTATTGCCGCTCATCAAATATCAAATGAAAATGATGAAGAGACTGCAGTTTACGAATTACCTCACAGTTCTGCAGAGAGCTCTTCAAAATCAAGATGGAGATGTAGTGAACAATGCACTTAATCTTGTCAGGCCACAGGAGAACCCAAGTAGTGAAAATATCAGTTTAGTATTGGAATTCATCCACATATACCCTGACGTTTTTTCTGAAGACCTGAATAATGTACAATAGAAATTAGCATACGAATAATTGTACCCACTAGGAATTACGTAATAAAAAAATATGAAATCATCTGAATAATTGTTTTATTCCAAAAAATATAAATGTATTTCACAGAAGTTCCTTTTTATCAATCCATGAATTATGAGAATTATCTAAGCCTAGCCACTTGACACGAATTTTGTTTCCACGTCGCTGTAAAACTTTTTCAACCAAGTAGATGTTGGGATATTTCACTTTCTGAAGCTCTTCGCTGTAGAAACCTCCCCGAATTTCTTCTTGATTCTGATCTTCTAGCAGGTAAGTAGTTGGGTTTGACAATTTGACTTGTCGAATTCTGAAGACTTCATTTGACCAAGAAGGCTGATACGATTTTGAAAATGCTTCTCTGAACTTGCTTATTCTCACAAAGTCACCTACTTTGAATTTATTCTTTCTAGGATCAATTGTTTTCAAATGACTATATACAGTTTTCAGTAATGTATTTTCATTCCCAGAATTCACATCTTTAGGTTTCATTCCAATTGTGCTGTGTTTTGTGTTATTATATACATCCTCTATTTCCTTCAGGATATTCAACCACTTATAAGTACCCTGCAAACTGAATATCTTCCACATTGAATTCTTCAAAGTGCGATTCACCCGCTCAACCACACTAGCTTTCAAATTTGAAAATGTGCTATAGTGATTTATGTTGAGAGATTCCATCAACGATCTGAAATCTTTGTTGTAGAATTCTTTCCCCATATCTGTTTGAATATTTTTAGGTTTAATTTCAACATTATCAAGGATATCTCTCATTGCTTCTGTGACATCTTTTGCGTTTTTACGTTTCACCGGTCTTAACCATACCAATTTACTAAAAACATTGATTACAACCAATATGTAGCGGTATCCTTTATTAATTTTTGCGTAGGGTATCATTTCAACTAGATCAGCCTGATACAAGTCATTCAAACCTTTCACTATCACTCGACGTCTTCTAAATGTTTTCCTAGCAGGCTTATGTAATTCGTTTACGACTGATTCTTTGACACTACTCATTTTTAGTTAATGGGCACTGGAGCACTATTTGAGCATACAATGAACCCAATCGATCTCTTTTGATAGAGGCAAATGAGATCGTGTCACCTTTATTTATCTCTTTTTCTATCAATTCTTTCACCTGTATGTCATTATCCCCCAACATAATTGTTGTATCCTTTGGTAAAACGTCAATTTTCTCAATCTTTCCAGATACCGGAAAGACATATGATCCACTATTGTTTTCTTGTAAGAAGACCCAGTTTTTTTTTCACCATTCCTGGAACTTGTTGACCTGAACCCGATCCACGAATAGTAATTATACATTTACTATGGTAAGATATTGGTTGACAGATATAGAAAGGTGATTGTAACTGTATAGGCTGCGTTGATGCCAATAATGGTTCTTCTGGAGATGTGCTAGGATTTTGGTTTTTGTTAAAAAGATGTCTTCCAAACTTATCGATCGGCATCGTTACAGTGCTATAATCAGAATGACTCAAAATAATAACTATCAATCTATTTTATGATCTTGCCTTCCCTCAGCTCTTCAATAATAGAAATAATCTCATTATTGTGACCAGTATCACCAGCCGATTCAGAAGCAATTAGAAGCCTTAGTCTATCTACTAATTCATTAAAGTCGTTAAAATATTTATATTCCGCAGGTTTTTTGTTCAGTTGCATCATGGTTAATTTTCCTCCCTGTTTTGTTCGGCTTCTTGTCGTTATGATTGAAGGAGTGGAACCACTTCTTGGTCTCGTTGGTTGCCCCCGAACATTTGAAGGTATTGATGTGGGCTTAGGGGTCTTGTTTTTTACAGTTTTCTCCAAATTCATGGAATGTAGCGTAGTGATTCTTGGTTTGATAATGTCAATGAATTTTTGCGAATTTGATGTAGATAGCCCTTTCACAGGATTATAGCCTAAATAATGTGTGTTGGTTATTCGAACTATATCAATATACTGATCTATATCACTGTTTTTCATACCAGTAGGATATTTTTTGAACATGAGCTCATATAATCCAGGAGTACCCTTATATTTCAAAGTACCATTTATAATGAAATCAGGGCCATCAAAATCTATTGTAGAATCACCAATAGCATAGTTCTTTGTGAACGGATCAAAATAAACACCAAAAGTATCATCAAAAGCATTTTCAGTATCCAGTATTTTATCGTCAATATATGCCCTAGGTAGTGGAGAATTGAATTGTTCTAAATATCTCTCATGTTGCGCCATTGAATCCAATCCAGGTGGTATTGTTTCTTCAAAGAAACATTCCCCATATTCTGGTCTTACTAATGAGGGGTCATGTAGAAATGTTTCTTCATCTCCCAAATCCATAGTTGGTGCCGTATGGTAATACTCTTCTTTAAATTCACGTTTCGGTTCATTTTTTACAAACGTTCCTTGATCAGATTTGCCAATGGTTGCGAGTTATTCTTTGAGAGGTTGCGTAATAGGCTGATAGGTTTTCTCTAAATCAGATTGAGATTTCACAATATCGCCTTTCAAGGTTCTATATTTTTTTTTCAAAGCCTTCCGTGTTTTCAATAGCTCCGCTACCGTGCGGTTATTCATCATGAATAAACATGATTCGAAAATGATTCCATTTATATATGAATGAACTCATCGAACCCTTTGCGGTATCTACCCGAGCTCAATGGAGAATCTTTATCGATAACAAGAAATCCGAATTTTTCGCCCCAGCAGAGTGCGCAAAGTTCTTTAAATTGTTGAAAGGACATATCAATATTCACATGGTCATCATAAATGTGTTTCAAATTGGTCATGTCTTGTTGAAAGACAATAATCAAGTTCAAATTATCTCTAATAAATTGTTTGCAAACGGCAGAGTAAGTTTGACACAAATAGAAACAATCTGTGTTTCTATGTCGTCCAAAGCAAAAGTAACTTTTCATCAAATCTTGGTCACAGCTAGGAACATCGTCAAATATTATAATGGAATTATCTCGAATATTCTCTGGTGCAATTATATCATCTTTGTCACTATATTCCATGTAGCCTATTTCTTTCAACGGTGTCAATAATGTCCTCAGATATGAATATTTTGGCTGATGGAGTGATTTAGAATACAAATAAATATTTTCGAAACGGAGACCATTTGGATGTTCAATTAAGGATATCATTACATTCGTTTTCCCCGATCCGCTAGATCCTACTAGTAAACCTCTTTTTGACTGGCCACCGAACAAAATTCCGTGTTTCCTAAATTTACTCTCGTGAGCGATTTCATCATGATTTGTGATTGGTAGAGAGAATGTCTGCTTTTGAATCTTCATTATGCAGGCACATCCATGGAACTGACACTACCGAACATGTTTCAGTTCTATATATAAAGGAATTCATATAGCAAATCAGTTATTATTCAACCGACAGTGTTCTGAACATTATAATATGAAACGAAGGAATAACTCAGTCAGTCGTTGTCGAAGCGTAAAACGGAAAGGTCGAGGGCTCCTCAATACTCTAATTAATAAGCTTCCAATAGAACTTCATGTGCCAGGATATAATTATTGTGGACCTGGGACTAAACTTGAAAAAAGACTACTAAGAGGCGATAAAGGTGTTAACGAACTAGATGAGGCTTGCAAACAACACGATATAGCTTATTCGAATTTCAAAGACATACAACATAGAAATATTGCTGATAGGCGCCTGGCCGAAGTAGCTGCACAGCGTTTCAAGGCATCTGATGCTGGTGTGGGTGAGAAAATCGCAGCATTTGGGGTTACGGGAGCAATGAAATTGAAGAGCAAGATGGGTATGGGGCTGAAACGGAAAAACAAGGTATCACGGAAGAAAAAAGGTGGTGCTTTGAATCTATTGGCCAAGCGACCTACGAAAAAAACTAAAAAACAAAGAATCATTCCAGCGCCTAAAATTGGAGGATTTCTACCATTTTTACTCCCACTTCTAGGAGCACTTGGAGCAGTAGGTGGAGGTGCCGCGGGTATCGCCAAAGCGGTTAATGATGCGAAAGCTGATCGGGAACGACTAGCTGAAGAACAGCGACATAATCGAGAAATGGAGAAGGCAGCTACTGGAAAAGGGCTATATTTGAGACCATATAAGGGCTATGGCATGTATTTGAAGCCATACGCAAAAAACTCCCGATAAAGCTACCTCGCCGACCACTGACTAATATTGACTTGCGCAAATATGTGAAAATTCTCAAAATACCATACTTTAGGGGAATTTTCATGAGAGATACCCTTCCTGAAAAAATAAGAAAGAACGAGTCTGGAATCTTGAATCTAGATTCGAATATAGGTGAAGGAACACATTGGACTGCTTATATTAAGCGCGATAATGAAATAGTTTATTTCAATAGTTATGGAGATTTATCTCCACCTTTAGAACTGATTCAATATTTTTCAAGCGACGGTGGCAACAATGATATTATGTATAATTATGATTCAGTAAAATCATTCATTTCATATCAATGTGGGCAACATTGTTTACTTTTTTTATATAACCAGAATTTGTAAAATGGAGCGTCATTCGAAATTAAACTTTCAGTGAAACAATATGTCTTTGACTTTTACTTTAAGTGGATGTTCATCGATTCTTACTTACGATTTCAATCCTCCAATATATTTGAATGATGAAAACGAATATGAAATTGGGTTAGCTAATTTTGACAGTTTCAACTCAATACCAAATATTGATAATACGAATAATATCTTCGTTTGGGGTGAGAACGATAGATATAGATTTGAAATTCCTACTGGATCATATGAAATTGATGATCTAGCAAACGTTATTCAAAATGCTATGAATGACAAAGACAACCAAGCAGTTCTTCGAATTACACCTGATTTGAATACTTCCAAGGTGACTATAAAAACTAATCGTCGAATCAATTTTGGAGTGGACAACACAATTGGATCACTACTTGGATTCAGAAAACGAATGTTGGATGCGGATGAAAAAAGTGTTTCGGACCACCAGGTCAAGATTCTCAACGTCAATACTATCTGTGTAGATTGTAACTTGGCCATCGGAAGCTATTTAAATGGTGAACCAGTTCATTTAATTCATCAGTTCAATGCCAAAGTCCCCACCGGATACAAGATCATCGAATCACCTGTTACGATCCTGTATTATCCAGTTTCCGTGAAGACTATCAACAATATAACTGTGAAAATTATTGATCAATCAGGAAATATTATAGATTTCCGTGAAGAAGAAATCACCGTTCGACTTCACCTTCGAAAGAAGGATCTTTGATCATGGTGTGGAGATTCATCCATCCAACACCGTTTTACTTTCCTGAACAATACTATAAAATACATGACAATGGAAAGAAACGTACTAGTATGAAGAAGACCTCCGGAATATTAACATCAGAAAATCGTCAGTTTTTGATATCTCTTGGATTTGAAGTTTTGAAATAATGGAATTATTGAATATCACTGGTCAACCTTTCAGCGACACTACAATTGAAGACTATCAGTTTCATACATATCAGCCTTACATTGCTGGAAACCTCAATTATAACGACGAGATAAGAATACCAATTGCTGACCTTGAAGCATTCACTTTGCCTTGTAACAGTTATTTATACATAGAAGGTACTCTCCTAGATGATAAAAATGCCGTTCCAACCAAACTGGAATTCATTAATGATGCAATAGCATTCCTTTTCCGAGAACTTCGATATGAACTGAACGGTATTGTGATTGATTCAGTGAGGAATTTGGGATTGACATCAACATTGAAAAATTATTTATCACTAAATGAAAACGAAAGCGTCTCTATGCAAAATGCTGGGTGGTTCCCAAAAATATCGAACCAAGAAAAAATTCTAGTTGGTACTAACGGTCAATTCAACGTGTGTATTCCTTTGAAAATGTTTGCTGGGTTCTTTGAAGATTTCAGGAGAATAATAGTAAACATGCGGCAAGAATTAGTCTTAATCAGATCTAGTAATGATTTAGATGCAGAAACTAGCATAGATGATTCAGAAAAACCAAAAGTAGAGCTTACAAAAGTATTTTGGAGAGTTCCCCACATAACTCCAAGCATTCAAGAACAACTTCGAATCACGAAAATTACTAATAAAAGTATTGAACTTCCAATTAGGTTCAGGAGCTGGGAGTTGATTGAGTATCCATCTTTGAGTGAATCAAATAGACATACGTGGCCAGTCAAGGCCACTACCAAGGTCGAAACCCCTAGACATGTAATTATAGCATTTCAGACTAGTAGAAAATGGAAAATAACGAGTGATATGAGTAAGTTTGATCATATCGACCTCACCAATATCAGAGTGTTTCTTAATTCTGAAAGATATCCATACAATGATTCACATCTAGATTTCAAAAACAACAAGTATGCTACACTTTATGAGATGTACTCAAACTTTCAAAAAAATTACTATCATCTGAAAAATAACGAGCCGATATTGACCCCGAAAGAGTTCAAAGATAAAGCACCAATTGTTCACATTGATTGTTCACGACAGAAAGAAGTCATCCAAACAGGATCAATAGTGATGCGGGTTGAATTTGAAACTGGTAGTAATACTCCAAAGGAAACCACTGCTTTTTGTCTCGTTCTACATGAAAAAGAATATTCCTATAACCCTCTAACGAAAATAGTGAAGCAGCTTTAATGCGCATGATCAGATTTTTGTCATATATTGAGAAGCACATTCTCTTTCATTCAGTTGATATAATGTTATCCAGTTATGAATTACGTCTGAGGAAACATATGGAAAACATAAAGATACTGAAAAGGCTGATAGAATTGTACTCTACCAAGAAATCAGTTTTCAAAAATTTCTCAAATATTACGATATGAGTTTAATCATAGATGTGCAAGGATTCAAGATAGAAAATAACAAATTCATTGTCAAAGAGTTTGCAGCCTTCGATGGAGTGAAAATTTGCCATTATATTTTCAAACCACCATTTCCACTTAACTTTTCACCTCCGAATTTACAAAAGCAGGCTAATTGGCTGGTTCGTAATTTTCACTGCCTGGAATGGAAGGATGGATTTACCCCATTACATCAGTTTGGAAATATCTTGAAAAGTCTATGTGATGGAGTCGATCTAATACATATCAAAGGAAGGGAAAAAGCTGAATATATTCGACGGTTCACTTCTGTTCCAGTAGTTGAGTTCGATGAACAACCTATTTTACAACAGTCCGAACCAAGATGTTTTCATCATACGAATTCAAATTGCATGTGTGCATTAACAAATGTTTTTTATTTGTATGAAAATTTTTTTATGCAATAAAGTATAATATCAAAAACAGTTTGTTTTATTTTTTCAAGATTTTACTGAATATGCGGTCGTCACACATTCTCGCAAAGATATCCACCAGATGTTTGGTTTTACAAACATGCGGGTAGCAGTTGCGGGTATGACGTGTTCAATAAATATGGCTTGAAAGTGAATAATAATTTTAGTATGTCAGAGGTTGTGACCATGATAACACCACAATGTTTAGTTTTACAAATGATTCTTCAAGGCTTTCTCTATATCGCGCAACCTTATAATATGAGAGAAGTATTCATATGTTTCGATAGTAATGGTACACGAAATGAAAGTTGGCCTTCTAAATGGGCAAGAATGGAGTCAACTACAATGAATAATGTGTCAACCCTCAAATCACGCATACCCACCAATAGTACCATGTACAAGTTGCGATTGCGAAAGGGCAGTGGCTCCACCATTGATTCTGACTGGTGTGAACTATATCCAAACCCCCCACTACTTCATGATAGAAATATAAAGAAGGATGATGAGAAATTCGTAATAGTCGATTGGGTTACGTATTACACAGCAGTGTGTGCATCATTGTTGCTGTTCAACCTCATTGTTACAACATGTCTAAAGATTGTCCTAACTGTTTATTGACCGAACTCGTGAATAAACACCGAAACCGAAATTAAAAATTGTACGATTTTACCGAAGAAGAGCTCCAGAATTTTCCACTACATTATCTCATTGAAAATGTAGGTCCGATGGAACTTCTTTATGCATGGGACAAACTGCCATCAAAATATACAGAGAATTTCGAACTTCGTATCCAGCTACCATGCTTTGTCCACTTCAATCGCCCTGAATGGAGAGATCATGTAGACGGCCTTCCTCAAGCACAATCAAGCTGTCATGTTTGTAGATGGGGCCTCGAGCGATGTGGATAATATCAATATTTTGTATTGAATAAATGTAATAAAACAAATTCACTCGATAATGATTTTTATTTCATATGTCACAAATATAACATATTATCATCCATAATTACAATATACAAATGAAAATCACATCAAAACTATTGGTCAGAGTCTTCCTCGTCAATTAAATCTTGAGCTATTTCCAAAAACTCATCTAAAGTTCCAGTGATAGCTCCTGGTGTTATAAGCAAATGACCCCATGCCAAAGTTTTCACATCAAAAGGAATTTTATAGCGCTTATCATCAGCAGATGACAAAGCGACTTTATTCCTTAATTCAGTATGGATGGTGTGGAGAGAAGAAGTGAACATATACATCTTACGTAATATTGTTCCACCATTTTCTACAATATTGACATAGTCTGAAAACTGAATTTGGTTTTTTACCACGTTTTTTGAGACACCTTTGGCTTTTTTCATCACATCACCTGCTTTAACAGAGTAAGCTTTCGCACCAGTACCATAAAAAGATTCAATAGGTCTTGAGGCATATTCATCTTTCATGCGTCCTATAACAGATTTCGATTTGGGTATTTGGTGTATATTGTCTATGGGATAATTTGACGTATCGAAAAATTGGATATTTTCTTTCATATCATTATAGAAATTTTCTGTGAATATTTCTAGAATCAATGAATCCGTATCGGTGTAGCATAATGTTGCTTTATCACCATATTTTGTTTTGATGTATCCATAGAAAAAATCGTAAATGATAGTTTTCGAAATATCCAATACCGAAAATCCAACATACATCGGTTTATCATAACAAACACTAGTCTTTTCCAACTGGATTGCAACCAAGTTCTCACTGAATTCTGTGCTGCATTTGAAATGTGGTTTGGCTATCAGAGCCCTTGCTCCCAGCGAGTTATTTTTATTTTCTCAGCGTGAACAAAGTTTCAAGTCAATTCTTTTTTCGACATTCTCCATGGTTTTTCCAAATATTGAATTTATTAATAATTTGAAAAGTTCTCGTTCAAATTCGTTAAGTGCGGGATTTCGAAGATGCGTGTTCAGGTCAATATAAGGCCTCAACCACGCCGATTGGGAGAATTCCAAGATTCTATGGATTTTCTTCAGTTTCAAACCATATTTCAAACACTGTTTCAAATTTCGGTAATGAATAATGTATTTGCATTAGTTTCGTAAATTGGGGATCAGTTTGGCACTCTTACTCTTTGGCGGGATCATTTGTTCTGGGCAAAATGGTAAATCGTTGTGATCATGGTGTAGGTTGGCTGGATATTCCAAGTCCACTTCTAAAACGTATCCTTTTGATGCGTCGTCCTCAATCGCACGACAGTCAAAGTTTTCGATATCCTCAGACTCAACCCACTTAAAATCACCTGTTGGAAGATGACTTGCCATACTTGCTCCATATAAATTTGTTGCATCCAAATACATGATGTATGATGTTGGTTTCTGAGAATCGAAGTTTGGTAGGAATTTGTTATTGGCCACAGCTTTTCTCTTGCTACATTGTGCCACCCCTCCTCGAATACCCTTCTTGAAAAAGTGAATCATATCTATATCAGTCAAGAGCTGAAGTTCTATTTGTGTATAACGTAACATGGCATCCCAGCTCAGCGCAGGCGCTGTCAGATAGTGGGCAGGATCTAGTTTATATTGTTGCATGCATACTTTTCTGAAATTCTCAAACACGTCTGCTAGCAGCAGACAATCGGATTTTAAATATACATCGGCGTAATCTCCCAATGTTTTACATTCGAAGGTATTCCACACATCTATAGCTCTATTATAATCCATGTCTGAAAGTGATTCGCCGGTTAAATCATTATGGAACTTCTCTTTCGACGGTAGCTGGGTTTCCTTCAATTTTTCCAAGGAGTCCACATAGTTGTAAGGAAAAACCCCTTTCTGTCTTATTGGATCAAATTGTCTGCTATCTTGGAAGTATTTTCGAACCTCGTTACACTGTTGCACCTCCAAATTTTTGCTGAGTTTATCGAGAGATTTTGGTAAAAATCGAAAAGAGTCTACAAATCTCAACTGAATATATTCATCAAATGCTCTGGACACTTCAGATTTATCAACCAATATTGACTTTGAGAACGAAATATACTTTTCTTTAGTTTGGGCTATCACTGATATTTTTTCTCCTTCCGTTGCTAATTTCTTGATGAAAAGGTGAGAGTCATAATTTGTGAGGTTGTGAAAGAATACAGGAATAGTTTTCGAGGTCTTGTAGTTCAAATTACAAATACTATGGGCGGCTGCGCGGAACTTCCCTGTGTAGTGGCAGTGATCACGAACTTTGATATCTGTTGGCTTGAACGGCTTCTCACATATATGGCACGTGGTGCTATTTTGGAAAGTTTGCTTCTCTATCTCAGTAAGTGGATGCATTTCACGAACGTCCTTCATGTGATTAGTGTATAAATCTTGAACGGTTTCATCCAATTTTCTCACAAAAACGCCGGCAGCATCAGCACCGCGATAAAGTACCGACCTTGAATAACGGTCATCAAAATTACACTTTACATAAAACGCGAACGAATATGGTTCATGTTCACATACTTTAACTGAGAATGATTTCTCGTCACAGGGTTCATTGTGTTGAATTGGTTTGAGTGAACTTTCAAAGTCAGCATAAATCACAAACGGTGGTGGCAATTGTTTTTCAAAGTTAGTGAATTTGAGGATGTTCTCAGGCACTGACTCACCATATTTATTGATTTTTAAATTGGTGGTGGGTATCTTTGTGCTCATATGATTGCAATCATTTTCCTCATGGCTTCTCAACTGCTCCACTGTAGCGAACGATTGTAGACATCCATCGCAAATATATATTTTACCATTGCATTTCGATTTTTGTGTTTTCACTAATTTGCCCAGGTCCTTGATGAGACAATAATGTGTATTGCCAACCTTATCGGCTATAAGCAATAAATTCACATGTGTTGCTTGATGACACGAAGTGAAATGTAGAGGTCCAATTATCTCATTTATCATCTTTCCATCCTTGAAAGACGATTCAAGACCGAACACATTAACTGAGATATTGTTGAGTCGCTCGAACTTTGGGATATCCTTCAATTTCATGGGAAAGTCGAGTCCTTGGAAATTCAACAAAGTATTGTAATGTGGATATGATGACGTTCTTATTGGATGATCGTCTGCACGAAAAATCGCAGCATTGATGGACCATGCGAAGCAGGCTCTGTCCTTATTTTGAATATTCAAAACCGCATGTTTGGATTCTATAGCTCTGGGCAGCTTGATGTATGAAGAGGCCGAAATTGATGAGAATTTATTAATATTCACATCCAAAAACATGGCATGTTTCAATATCCACCCAGAATCCCGTTCTTGAAACTCTGACGCCTTCACAATCATTTCTTCCTTGAAGTCATCATAATCGTGCTCAATGTTTGATGATTTTGTCAGGGTTTTATTTCTGGTGTTGAAGGACTTAATATCAGATAGTACCTTCTCTGGTATGACATACAATCCAAAAAGTTCCAAATTTATCTTCAAGCTATGATGAGTCCCCAAATATTCGGTCAGAACTGCCAGAACTTTTGGTTTCACTTCCTGCAAAAATTCGCGAAGATCGGTGAGGGCTTTGTCACTGGAAAATCGATAGGTGGCTATCCTGTTCTTGAGAGCACAACGAAGTTTCACTATCCCATCCCCCAAATTATTTTCAACAGGTTGATCTACTCTTTTTCGCTTTTCAGCACCCTGAGTATTAGGTTCCTGCATAGGAAAATAGTTGAACAATGTGTTGTTCGAAGTAGATGCTTGCTGATTGTCCGCACTATTGGGCTTTATCTTCTTGGCCGGTGGTCCATTCACATCTCGATTATTCCTGCAATTTTTGCGTACATGCCGGAATAAAGAGCTCGTTGAAGAAAATTCATTGCCACAATAACCGCACTTCATTATCACTTAGTGAACTCGAACGTGTTGAAGAAACGTATGAACTAAGACTAGCTCAAGACTGAACTAGAATACACCGGTCCTAACCCGCTGGCGAAACTTGAGGACTGAGGCTCGCTCAAGACTGAACTAAAGTACGCTGGCTCTTACCCGATTTCATATCGTTCAGTAGAGGGGTACCCGCATGCGCATCCGCTGCCCGCATGTTTTTGCGGATGAGTCATCTATTAACCAGCGAATACGTCATACCCGCATTTATCGGAACTAGATGTCTAGACGAGTCTGAAATGGAAATAAAACATCTGGTGCATATCTTTGTGAACACGTCATACCCGCATTTAGAGATAACATCTGCCACCTGCATTCAGAGATGAATCATTCATCGAAAAACATCTGCTACCCACATGTTTGCGAAAACAAACATCTGGTACCCGCATTATTCTGATGACTCATACTATACCCGCATTATTCGGATGACTCATACTATACCCGCATCATTGTGATGACTCACGCTTTACCCGCATATAAGTGAATTAGACGGAGTGCACGTGTTCTCAAGTACTTAATGGTTAATGAATTAGATCATGCTTTCCTTCATGTGGTGATTGATTAATTAGGGGGAATTAAATGGAGTGCTCTGATTGGCTGTCTGATGCCGTGATGCCTGGTCCAGGATTCCTAATATATATCTACTGTTTGATGAACCAATTTTCGATCATTCACTAATTAGCCTACATGAGCATACATACAAACCATATGGTTCACCATCATTCAATAATTCTGATGAAATCAGGATAGCTGTCAACTTCCAGGATTTGATACTCGATATTTCTGATAGCTACATATATATTGAGGGGAAATTCACACCAGATGATGCAACGAAATCCTGCTATCTATCTAACAATACCTTAGCCTTCCTCTTCGATGAAATTCGTTATGAAATGGGTGGCGAACAAGTATGTATGATTCTAAAACCAGGCATTACTACCACAATGAAGAGCATGATCTCTTATGGCGATTCTAACGCTAAATTTCTTGACGAATCTAGCTACATATTCAGTGGAAAACTACCACTGAAATATTTAATGGGGTTCGCTGAGAATAATAATAAAGGTATATTGATAGTGAAACAGGAGCTGATACTCATCATAGCTCGATCATTCAAAAACTACTATATAGGAGAAGTTGATGCCAGTGTGAAGATTAACAAAATCGAATGGAAGATAGGACATATTATGCCATCGGATAAGCCGAGGTTGAAATTACTGAACCGTCTCAATAAAAGTTCTACAGCGAAAGTGAAAATTGCATACAGAATGTGGGATCTGTATGAATTTCCGTCAATTCGTGAAACATCTTCAGACATTTGGGCTGTTAAAACCACCAATAGTCTCGAGCGACCAAGGTACATTATCATAGGCTCCCAAAATTCTGGTAACACAGATAATAGATCCAAGGATACCACCCAATTCATTCATGCGGGAGTCAACAATATTCGACTGTATTTGAATTCGGAAGTTTACCCTCATGAACAGTGGAATTTGGATTTTGGAAAGAAGTTAGATGCTGTAGCCTATTATGCATACGATAATTTCCAACGAAGCTATTATGGTAAAGACATGAGCGAACCAATGATGAGTATTGAGGAGTTTAGAAAAAATCCGTTATTCATCATAGACTGCATCCATCAACCGGAAACATTGAAATCTTCAACTGTCGATATCAAGTTGGAGTTTGAGACACGCCAATCGAAATTTCCATCTTATACCAAGGTATATGCGCTCATTCTTCACGATGCATTTTTGACATATAGCACACTAGATGGTTCCATACAGTTAGGTGCTCCTTGAATACACTCTACAGATCTGGAGCAGATTCTAGCCCCCGTCCACCTCTACCACCACCGTCACTGCCGACCATCAGCATTCGAAGCCTATAATTGTATTAGATCAGTTTTTTCATTATTATTATTATTTTCATTATTATTTATTATCATTATGATTATCATTATTATTATTATCGACACATGTATCTGCACTAAATTGGATAAAAGTAAACAAATGTTTAAAAATCATCGTTTTTTATTTCTTGATTGATAGACAATGAAAAAATGCGAGCTCATCATCATTCCATAATTTATAAATACATGCAAATGATAATAGTATGATTGAAGCATCTCTTAGCAATATCATCATTTCGATTCTTCTTCTTCTTCCTCCTCGTTGTCGGATGAATCTGGAATTACCCCCAAGTTGTACTTCCGTATCAGGCTGTTTGGTAGGAAATCAAAAATTTCATACAGAAAAATGTTCCAAGTCCTCTCCCACCATTGCTTCAAGAAATTCCTCCAAAGTGAAGCTACCATAATCGAACCGGGCGCATAACATATAACCCTGTCTATATTGTTCGGCTTGTTTACAGAGTCGTTCAACTTGTTCTCGATCGAAGCATATGCTCAAATCATTATTTGTCGCATGCATTGCATCACGTGACAAATCAGAGAACTGACATTTCAACCTGCTTACTGCTGATTTGATGTCTTCCGCTGCCGGCCGGAATCGACTAAAATAATGCATCCACATGTTGAAGAACAGGAGTCTGTAAATGATGAAATGATGAAAAAAAAAGTTTGGTGATGATGAGATTATTTGGGAGATTTGTCTTTCATTGAATTCTTTTCGGAACCTAATTTATCACTTACCGCAAACGGTACGATCTGCGTTAGTGGCTTTTGTTAATGTGATGATAATTATCATATAATCCTTAAACCCTATTCACTAAACAATACTAAAAAACCTATCAGAAATAATTAAGTAGAATAATTCCGAATTAATTTTGCTTGAAGTCAAACTTGATGAGAGCCCTCGTTTTTGCACCTACATATAATGGCTCACTCTGGCCCAAATATGCTAGAGAATGAAGACCATTTGAAGAATTCATCTTATCAATGTCGCTTTCACTCAGCAACTCTACAACTCTTTTGGGCAACCAACATTTCACACTAGCCTCAGTTTCTTCATCGTACAATATTACAAAACCGCTCCTACCAAACCTGGTTCCACATGGTGATATTTGCTTGACCACATAGCTTTTATTCAAGAGTAGTGATGAGATAACAGTTTGCTTGATAATATCATTGTCTTCGTTAATTCGATTATTTATCGCTAACGAATCAATTTTAGGAGCTGCCCTTATAAATTCTTCTTTGTTGAGTGAAAAGAGGTGTAAAAAGTATATAAATAATTTTTACTCACATATAACAGTTCACGTACACTTTTATTGCAAACACTTTATATTCCCAATCTATTTGAGCGGGTATATTTTTTATGTGCGAGTTGGTGGTGCGTATCTTCAGTATTACTAGGAGAACTATGCTCTCGCAGACGATACAATGATGTATTTATAGAAACTGAGATATGTGACGTAACACAGCACCCCACTTCTACCATAACGACCTCGACCAGCCTACACCCATTTTCAAGGTCGCACACGCTTTCACCTCTCTCTCCAAGGTCGAGGTCTCTCTCTCTCTCTCTCTACAACTCAAGGTCACTCGTTCCCAAGGCTACATATGCGAAGGTTACTCGTACAACCTTCCTTCAAGGTCACTTTATCTCGCCCTCAAGGTCACCTCCGCGTTCAAGGGCGCGCTGTCGACACTTCACTATACGAGGTTACACCCGCCCAAGGTCAGACCCGTGCAAGGTCACTCCTGTCCAAGGTCACTCCCACCCGAGGTTACTCCGCCCAAGGTCGAAGGACGGTGACCTAGGGCGGAGAGCCAGAACCGGCCAATCTTAACTACTGGCTTTGAAGGACATATAACGAGATTGATAGGAAAGTGAGGATACTTCGACAACATCAGTCTGCACACTGTATCTCTGTTTTCTATCATCTCACATGAATACTTTCGGAGCATATTAGTTCGCAACGATCATATAAGACGACATCAAAGCGGTTATTACGCACACAACAGACAGAACAAGAAACTTTGAATTCGACTATGTTCACACTGCCTACAGCTATAGCAGATACGATGGCACTGACCATATAAGACGTTTTCTGAGGAAATATAACGGGAACGATAGGCAAGTGGAGATACTTCGACAACATCAGTCCGCACACTGTATCTCTGTATTCTATCATCTCACATGGATACCTATGGAGCATATAAGTTCGCAACGATTATTTAAGACGACATCGAAGCGGGTATAACGCTTACGACAGGCAGAACGAGAAAGTTCGACCCCGACTATGCTTCCACTGTAACTCCGCATTCTAGCATCTGACATGCTTACAGCTATAACGATAACGATCGCACTGACCATATGAGACGACTTCGAAGGACATATAACGAGAACAATAGGCACGTGAAGATACTTCGACAACAGTCTGCACACTGTATTTCTGTATTCCAACATCTCACATGAATACCTTTGGAGCATGGTTGTTCGCAACGATCATATGTGACGATATCAAATCGGGTATAACGCACACAGCAGGCAGTACAAGAAACTCCGACTTCGACTATGTTTACACTGTTACTTTGCATTCTTGCAGATGCGATCGTTCAAACCATATAAGACGACTTCAAAGGACTTATAACGAGAACAATAGGCAAGTGAAGATACTTCGACAACATCAGTCCGCACACTGTTTCTCTGTATTCTATCATCCCACATGGATACCTTTGTAGCATATCAGTTCACAACGATCATATGAGACGACATCGGAATGCGTATAACGCATACAACAGGGACAACAAGAAACTTCGACTATGTTAACACTGTGGCTCCGAAATCTAGCAACTGACATGCCTACAGTTAAAGCAGATACGATTGCTCTGACCATATGGAAAGACTTTGAAGGACATATTACGAGAATAATAGGCAAGTAAGAATACTTCGACAACATCAGTCTGCTCACTGTTATTCTGTATTCTATTATCTCACATGGGTGCCTTCGGAGCTTATAAGTTCGCAACGACGATATAAGATGGCTTTGAAGGACTCATAACAAGAACAATTGGCAAGTGGAGATACTTCGACAACATCAGTCCGCATACTGTATCTCTGTATTCTATCATCCCACATGGATACCTCTGGAGCATGTCAGTTCGCAACGATCATATGAGACGACATCATATCGGGTAAAACGAACACAACAGGCAGAACAAGAAACTTCGACTTTGCCTTTGTTTACACTGTGGCTCTGAATTCTAGCATCTGACATGCCTACAGTTAAAACAGATACGATCGCACTGACCATATAGGAAGACATTGAAGAACATATAACGAGATTAATAGGCAAGTGAGGATACTTCGACTACATCAGTCTGCACACTCTAGCTTTGTATTCTATCATCTCACATGGGTGCCTTTGGAGCATATAAGTTCGCAACGATCATATGAAACGGCATCGAAGCAGGCATAACTCACACAACAGGAAAAACAAGAAATTTCGACTTTGACTATGTTTACACTGAGGCTCTGAATTCTTACATTTGACATGCCTACAGTTGAAGCAGATACGATCGCACTGACAATATTAGACGACTTCGCAGGCCATATAATGAGAACAATAGACAAGTGAAGATACTTCGACAACATCAGTCTGCACACTGTATCTCTGTATTCTATCATCTTACATGAATTCTTTTGGAGCATTTTTGTTCGCAAAGATCATATAAGACATCGGAGTGGGTATAACGCACACAACAGGCAGAACAAGAAACTTCGACTTCGACTAAGGTTTCACTGTAACTTCACATTCTAGAATCTGACATGCTTACAGCTATAGTCGATAAGATCGCACTGACCATATAAGATGACTCCGAAGAACATATAACGAGAACAATAGGCAAGTGAAGATACTTCGACAACATCAGTCTGCACACCGTATCTCTGTATTCTATCACCTCACATGGATACCTCTGGAGCATATCAGTTCGTATCGATTATATAAGACGACATCAAAACGGATATAACACAGACAACAGGCAAAACAAGAAACTCCGACATCGACTATGTTCACACTGTGATTTCGCATTGTCGCATCTGACATGCCTACAGTTATAGCAGATACGATTGCACTAACCATATAGGACGACTTCGAAGGACATATAACCAGAACAATAGGCATGTGAAGATACTTCGACAACATCAGTCTGCACACTGTATCTATGTATTCTATCATCTCACATGGATACCTTTGGAGCAAATCGGTTCGCAACGATCCCATAAGACGACACCGAAGCGGGTATAATGCACACAACAGGCAGAACAAGAAACTTCGACTCCGACTATGTTTACACTGTTACTCCATATTCTAGCATCTGACATGCCTACAGCTATAGCAGATGCGATCGCAATGACCATATAAGACGACTTCGAAGGACTTATAACGAGAACTATTATTGGCAAGGGAAGATACTTCGACATCCGTCTGCACACTGAATCGCTGTATTCTATTATCTCACATGAATACCTTCGGAGCATGGTAGTTAGCAACAATCATATGAGACGACATCAAATCGGGTATAACGCACACAACAGGCAATTCAAGAAACTTCGACTTCGACTATGTTTACACTGTAACTTTGCATTCTAGCATCTGACATGCCAACAATTATAGCAGATACGATCGCACTGACCATATAAGACGACTTTGAAGGACTTATAACGGGAACAATAGGCAAGTGAAGATACTTCGACATTAGTCTGCACACTTTTTCTTTGTATTCTATTATCTCACATGGATACCTTTGTAGCATATCGGTTCGCAACGATCATGCGAGACGACATCAGAGCGGGTATAACGCACACAACAGGCAGAACAGGAAACTCCGACTCCGACTATGCTCACACTGTAACTCCGCATTTTAGCATCTGACATGCCTACAGCTATAGCAGATACGATCGCACTGACCATATAGGACGACATCGAAGGACATATCACGAGAACAAAAGGCAAGTGAAGATACTTCGACATCAGTCTGCATACTGTATCTCTGTATTCTATCATCTCACACAGGACAAGAAACTTCGACTCCGACTATGTTTACATTGTAACTACGCATTCTAACATCTGAGATGCCCACAGCTATAGCAGTAACGATCGCACCGACCATATGAGACGACTTCTGAGGAAATATAACGAGATCAATAGGCAAGTGGAGATACTTCGACAACATCAGTCCGCACACTGTATCTCTGTATTCTATCATCTCACATGAATACCTCTGGAGCATATAAGTTCGCAACGATTATTTAAGACGACATCGAAGCGGTGAATAATGCTCACAACAGGCAGAACGGGAAAGTTCGACCCCGACTATGCTTCCACTTTAACTCCGCATTCTAGCATCTGACATGCCTACAGCTATAACAGATACGATCGCACTGACCATATGAGACGACTTCGAAGGACATAAAACGAGAACAATAGGCACGTGAAGATACTTCGACATCAGTCTGCACAATGTATTTTTGTATTCTAACATCTCACATGAATACCTTTGGAGCATGGTTGTTCGCAACGATCATATGTGACGACATCAAATCGGGTATAACGCACACAGCAGGCAGAACAAGAAACTTCGACTTCGACTATGTTTACACTGTTTCTTCGCATTCTGGCATCTGACATGCCTACAGTTATTGCAGATGCGATCGTTCAAACCATATGAGACGACTTCAAAGGACTTATAACGAGAAAAATAGGCAAGTAAAGATACTTCGACAACATCAGTCCGCACACTGTATCTCTGTATTCTATCATCTCACATGAATACTTTTGGAGCATTTCAGTTCGCAACGATCATATAAGACATCGGAGTGGGTATAACGCACACAACAGGCAGAACAAGAAACATCGACTTCGACTATGGTTTTACTGTAACTTTGCATTGCAGATGCGATCGCACTGACCATATAAGACATAACGAGAAAAAAAGGCAAGTGAAGATACAAGAACAACAAGAAACTCTGACTCCGACTATGTGTACACTGTTATTTCGCAATTTAGCATCTGACATGCCTACAGCTATAGCAGATGCGATCGCAATGGCCATATAACACGACTTCGAAAAACATATAACGAGAACCATAGGCAAGTGAAGATACTTCGACATCAGTCTGCACACTGGATCTCTGTATTTTATCATCTCACATGGATACCTTCGGAGCATGGTAGTTAGCAACAATCATATGAGACGACATCAAATCGTGTATAACGCACACAACAGGCGAATCAAGAAACTTCGACTTCGACTATGTTCACACTGTGACTTTGCATTCTAGCATCTGACATGCCCACAGTTATAGCAGATACGATCGCACTGACTATATATAAGACGTCTTTGAAGGACTCTCAACGGAAACAATAGGCAAGTGAAGATACTTCGACAACATCAGTCCGCACACTGTATCTCTGTATTCTATTATCTCACATGGATACCTTTGGAGCATATCGGTTCGCAACGATCATTTGAGACGACATCGAAGCGGATATAACGCACACAACAGGCAGAACAAGAAACTTCTACTCCGACTATGTTTACACTGTACCTCCGCATTTTAGCATCTGACATGCCTACAGCTATAGCAGATACGATCGCACTGACCATATAAGATGACATAGACGGACTTATCACGAGAACAATAGGCAAGTAAAGATACTTCGACATCAGTCTGCACACTGTATCTTCGTTTTCTAACATCTCACATGAATTCCTCTTGGAGCATGGTAGTTCGCAACGATCATATGAGACGATATCAAATCGGGTATAACAAACACAACAGGCAGAACAAGAAACTTCGACTATGTATAGCGAATAAAGCGATACTGGTAGCATGTGTGTGTGATTGTTCCCAAAAAAGCAGTGTTTATGAGTGGTTCAAAGTACATCTTATGGTTGAATTCCTGATTGATGTGTTCCTGGGAATACACTGAAAACTGTGAGTAGAATCTTTAATTGGATAAATGAAAATCACAGCTTGAATTGAGTAAACAAAACCTCTGAATAACACATGCGAGCCACAAGAAACAGTCACACAAAAAGCGAAATTGATTACTTGCTCATCGATACAAATAAATAGTACGGTAAAAGTAGATAGAAATATGAGTGAAATTTCAAACAATGATTTACTTGCCAAAGTAGAAGTGATTATTAAAAATGAAACGATCGAGTTGAAATCTGATATTCAAAGTTTACGAGATAGTTTGAATGAAAAAACAAGGATACAGGAAGAGAAATGCAATAATCTGGAAAGCAGAATAATCTACATAGAACGATTCAATAAAAGGAACAATATAGTAATTTTTGGGATGGAGGCAGACAAAGATAACATCCTTGAAGCCACTATTGAGAAGCTGAATGAAATATTCAACTGCAACTTTTCCGAGAGAAATATAAACAACATATATTTTATTGGAAAGAAGAGTAAGATCATTCTAGAGTTCATCTCATACCTTCAAAAGCAAAAATTTTTCCAAACTCTGAAGAAATTACGAGGCTCTGTTATTTCTATATCACATGACTTAGGACCAGAAGATCAAGTGAAAAATGAAATACTGGTGAAACATCTCGAAAGTGCTAGGATTAAAAATCACCAGGCATATATTAAGAATCTCAAACTATATGTGAATGGTACTTCATACACACCGGAAGAATTAGAGAGTGGCAGCAGAGAATTCGAGATTGAACTACTACCCAAATCAAATAGTGCATCACCCACCCCAACTACTAGCCATAAAAAAGAGAAGGAAGACATCGCAGACAATCCAGGAATATTAGAAAACTTTAAAATTACGGAGGAGTCGATAATTGGCGGGAAAACAAATGATAAGAACAAAACAGACGTCGTTGGTCGTCTTGATTTTCATCGAATTTAGGGCGAAAATCATACACTTGTCACTCACCTTTTGTTTTTCAATGAACTTAGAATTATTTCGCGTCATGACGTCGTACTATTCTTTTCGTTTTTCGTGATACGGTGTTCGGACTATTTCCATGTGGTATGCCGTTGCGGAAATCGACAAGAGTGTTGGGGTATCTTTCGATTTAGATTTTCGATATTTTGTGCCGTTCTCGAAATATATGAGAGAATATGAATATCTGGACTCGAAGAAATTTCATCAAAAATAATACTTGTCCAATTCTTTTTTACAGTAAATAGGCAATTTTGAGTAACAATGTATAGAGACTTCTTCGTTGGTCGTCTTGATTTTCATAGAATTTCGGGCGACACACATACACTTGTCACTCTTTTTTTTTTTTTTCAATGAAATTGGGATTATTTCGCGTCATGACGTCGAACTGATTTTTTTTGTTTTTCGTGATATGGTGTTTGGACTCTCTCGATGTGGTAGGCCTCTGCGGAAGTCGACGGGGGTGTTGGGGTATTTTTCGATTCGGATTTTCGATATTTTGTGCTGTTCTCGAGATATTTGAGAAAATATGAATATCGGGACTTGAAAAAATTTCATCAAAAATAATACTTCTCCAATTCTTTTTCCCAGTAAAGAGGCAATTTCGAGTAACAATGTATAGAGTCTCCTTCGTTGGTCGTCTTGATTTCTATCAAATTTCGGGCCAAAAACTTACACTTTTATTTTATCAATGAATTAAAATTATTTTGCGTCATAACGTCGTACTAATTTTTTTGTTTTTCTTGATACGATTTTCGGACTTTCTCTACGTGGTAGGCCGTTGCGGAAGTCGACATGGATGTTGGGGTATTTTTCGATTTGGATTTTCGAGATTTTGTGCCGTTCTCGAGATATTTGAGAAAATATGAATATCGTGACTCAAGAAAATTTCATCGAAAATAATACTTTTCCAATGTTTTGCTTCCAGTAAAGGGGCAATTTTGATTAACAATAAAACGAGATTTTTCCGTTGGTCGTCTTGATTTCTATCGATTCTTGGGCGAAAAACATACACTTGTCACTCACCCTTTTTTTTTTTTTCAATGAAATCAGAATTATTTCGCGTCATGACGTCGTTCATATTTTTTTGTTTTTCGTGATACGGTGTTCGGACTTTCCTCATGTGTTAGGCCTTCGCGAGAGTCGACAAGGGTGTTGGGGTATTTTTCGATTTAGATTTTAGATGTTTTGTGCTGTTCTCTAGATATTTGAGAAGATATGAATATCGGAACTAAAAAAAATTCCATCAAAAATAATACTTTTCCACTTTTTTTTTTCCAGTAGAGAAGCAATTTTGAGTAACAATGTATAGAGACTTTCTCGTTGGTCGTCTTGATCTTTATCGAATTTCGGGCGAAAAACAAACACTTGTCACTTACTTTTTATCTCAATGAACTGAGATTCATTTCGCGTCATGACGTCGTAAAAATTTTTTTGTTTTTCGTGATACAATGTTCGTACTTTCTCCATGTGGTAGGCCGTCACGAAAGTCGACATGGGTGTTGGGGTATTTATCGATTTAGATTTTCTATAATTTGTGCTGTTCTCGAGATATTCGAGAAAATATGAATATCAGAGTTTTGAGAAATTCCATCACCAATAATACTTCTCCAATTTTTTTTCCAGTGAAGTGGCAATTTTGAGTGACAATGTAAAGAGATTCTTTCATTGGTCGTCTTGATTTTTATTGAATTTCGGGCGAAAAACATACACTTGTCACTCACCTTATGTTTTTCAATGAACTTAAAATTATTTCGCGTCATTACGTCGTTCTATTTTTTTTGTTTTTCGTGAAACAATGTTCGTACTTTCTCCATATGGTGAGCCTTCGCGAAAGTCGACATGGGTGTCAGGGTATTTATCGATTTAGATCTTCGATAATTTGTGCCGTTCTCGAGATATTTGAGAGAATATGAATATCAGAACTTTGAGAAATTCCATAAAAAATAATACTTTTTCTTTTTTTTTTCAGTAAAGAGGCAATTTTGAGTGACGAGATTTTTTCGTTGGTCGTCTTGATTTTCATCGAATTTTGGGCGAAAAACATACACTTGTCACTCACCTTTTGTATTTCAATGAACTTAGAATTATTCCGCGTCATGACATCGTACTAATTTTTTCATTTTCGTGATACAATGTTCGGACTCTCCCAATGTTCGGACTTTTTCCATGTGGTAGGCCGTTGCGAAAGTCGACAGGAGTGTTGGGGTATTTTTTGATTCAGTTTTTCGATATTTTTTGCCGTTCTCGAGATATTTGAGAAGATATGAATATCAGGACTCACAAAAATTTCATCAAGAATGATACTTCTCCATTCTTTCCTTCCAGAAGAGAGACAATTTCGAGTTACAATGTATAGAGACTTTCTCCTTGGTCGTCTTGGTTTTTATCGAATTTCGGGCGAAGAACATACACTTAACACTCACCTTTTTTTTTCAATGAACTCAAAATCATTTCGCGTCATGATGTCGTACTAATTTTCTTGTTTTTAGTGATACAATGTTCAGACTTCCTTCATGTGGAAGGCCGTTGCGGAAGTCAACAGGAGTGTTGGGGTATTTCTCAACCGTCAACCGTCAACGTGCAGATGGAAGTGGAGGGAGAGCGCCCTGGCTCTGAAAGAGAGGAAGCGGAAACGCGGAGAGAAGAGGAACTCCTTCGATCACTGGGCTCCGAGAGCGGTTCTGCTGACGAGGGATCGTCGTATCACTCGACAGTCAGCTCTGCAATGGAGGCTCGTTGAAAGAAAAAGAGAAAGGGCCACAAAAATAGGCAGAGGGCAAGAAGTAGGCTAGAGGACAAGAAAAGGGAAAGGCAACACAGGCGGAGGGTATCTGAAACAGAAGGTCTAATCGGACCATTCGAGGGCACCCCGGAGACTACAGAGGAAGCGCTGCCAGCTGGGTCAGGAGGTCCTAGTGAGGACCTCCAGACCCAGCAAGTGAGGTTACCGGAATCGCGAGCCGGAACAGGGAGTCCCACTAGGGATTCCCAGGCCCGGCGTCGTGGTTCCGGATCCTGGTCAAGGCCTAAGAGGGGACCCGATGCCAGAAGAGAGAAGAGGCAGCAGAAGGTCCTTGCGTGGCCTCCAAACGTGCTACCGACTGCGCCGAGATCGGCGGGGAACGTCGGATCTGAGGACCCACAGGAAGGGACCTCGAAGTCCAGACCAACCGTGTCGCCTAGGCGTGGGTACGGGGGCACGAAAAATAGGCCTAGGAAAAAGGACACTTTCCCTGACCGGCCCGCCAAAAGAGGCAAAGAGGGTAGGACTCGGCCATCGGGTCAAACGGCAAATGTTTCACCTCTACTCAGGGGAGAGGCAGCAGCTGCTGGTTGGGAGGCGGGGACCAGAAACCCTCGCGCGACCTCTTACAGCGCGGCCGTGAAGAGGGAGATGCAAGTGGTGGTGAAGAGTGATCGGGAGGACGGCACTGTTCTTCCTGCTGAGAGCGAGGCCATCAGGGCCAACCTGATGAAGCGACTGCTCCGGACCTTGGAGGGCCCCGAAGGGGGACCCCGAGGCCCGGAGCTCCGCTTCAGGAACTCCGGTGTCGTGGAACCGGGATGGTTCCTTATAACCGCCCAGGATCAGACGTCGCTGGAGTGGCTCCTGGGCTGTGCCCTCAGCAGATGCCTTGTGGCCGGTGAGGATCGGCTTCTGGCTCAAGTCTCAGGAATTGGACGTTGCCAGAGTCACCAGAGTGCCCAGATTCCAGAACCGTTCATTGAATGTGGAGAGGTGGAGGCACCTGGAGACAGTAGGAGAGGCTGGAGGGTGGTTCCTGACCTTCATGGTCAGCCAAGAGACTGCCCAGGCCTTGGAGGAGCAGGGCATGGGGCTCTATTATGAGCTGTTTACCCTGGCGGTTCGGAGAGTGCCGCCGGGGCCCATGCCAGGCTCCGCCAAGCAAGGCAGCGGTCCCCCGGACAAGACCAAAAAAGGACCAACTCCACCCAAATGAGGCAGCAATGGAGGGGAAGGTAAAGGTGAGTCAGATTAATCTGCAGCACAGTAAGGATGCGACCGGGGAACTGGCAAGCATCCTCACTGGTAAGTCTGTAATAGTCTTAATCCAGGAGCCATATGTTTACAGGGAGAAAGTTAGAGGACTGGGAGGCAGCGGCCACCGTCTTCTAGTAGGCAAGGGGGCAGAGGAGGAAGCACCAAGGACGGCGATCCTGGCATCCAGGGATCTCGAAGTTGTCCATGTGCCGCAACAAGGAAGCAGGAATGCTACTGTCGTCGTCTTGGAAATTGAGGTAGAAGGGACTAATCATAAGGTGATGGTAGGAAGTGTGTATTTACCATATGATAATGCGCACTTACCTTCAACGGAGGAATTATTGAATATAGTAAGGTATATTAGGATAAATGGTATACATCTGATATGAAGGTGTGATGCGAACGCCCATAACACGATGTGGGGCAGCACAAATGTGAATGCGCGTGGTGAAGCCCTACTCAAATATCTAGCGACTACCAATTTAGAGATTTTGAATAGGGGAACGGAACCAACATTCGTCAATCGCATTCGACAGGAAGTGATTGACGTCACGTTGGCGACGTGAGATATCTTCAGGAGCATCAAGGACTGAAGGGTATCGGAAGACATTCCGATGTCAGATCACCGAATGATCAGGTTCAGCATCCACGCTGAGGTAAAGTAGGCTCCACTACGCCGAAACCCTAGAGCGACCAATTGGGAGACCTTCCTAGATGTTCTCTCGAGGACCGCAGGGGAATATGTGGAGATCCGCTCAAAGGAACAACTGGATCAGGAGGTAGACACACTTGGCAATACATTGACCAAGGCGTTTGAAGAAGCATGTCCCTTGAGAGCGGCACCAACTCGCCGCGTACGGTGATGGAACCAAGCTCTAAAGGAACTGAGGAAAGTGACCAGGAAAGCGCACAACAAAGCGACTAAGACAGGTGATGAAGGGGCCTGGTGTGACTATAAATCCGCGAAAAGGGAGTTTGAAAAGGAGTTGAGGAAAAGTAAGAGAAACAGCTGGAGAACCTACTGTGGAGAAATTAACTCCCTAACGGAATCAGCCAGACTCATTAGTATTCTGAGCAACCGAGGTAGAAGGTACCGCAACAACCTTGAAGAGGGCAGATGGCACTTGGACAACATCCTCTGGAAATTCGCTCAGATATCTTCTGGAGGTACAGCTGGTCCCTCTGAAGGACTGGCAGCTGGCGGAGAGGGTCGTTACCGATGGCGCCATAGCCTGGGCAGTGAATGAATTCAAACCATTTGAGGCAGCAGGTCCTGACGGAATTTTTCCGGCAATGCTTTAGATGGGCCTGGGACTAATCACCCCGGTATTGGGAGGGATTTTCTGGGCTAGTCTGGCGCTGGGATATGTTTCGACAGCCTGGAAATCAGCAAGAGTAGTATTTATTCCAGAAATGGGATAAAAGGACTACACAGACCCACCTTCTCCTGCTCAAAGCGCTGGAGAGGGTGGTGGGCAGGTTCCTGCAAGAGGGGCCCCTGATGGCGAGCCCCTTTCACAGGAACCAACATGCATACAGAGAGGGGAGGTCGACTGAAACGGCCCTCCATGCTGTAGTGCGAAGGATCGAAAGAACAGAAGAAGAATTCAAAGTGGTAACACTTGGGGTGTTCTTTGACATAGAGGGGGTTTTCGACAAGGCAAGGACAGACATTATACAGGCAGCACTACAGGCCAGGAGAACTCCTCTGGCAATGGTCAGCTGGGTAGTGTCGTCACTGACTAGTAGAAAGGTAGAAGTAGTTCAGGGAGACCATAGACTGAGTACGGTGGTTGATGAGGGCTGTCCCCCGGGAAGTTGCCTTTCTCCCCACCTATGGTGCTTGGTCATGGATGAACTCCTGTGCAGGCTCACCTAAGAAGGTTTCGAGGCGCAGGCATACGCGGGCGATGGATTGGTTCTGGTGAGCGGCCGATTCTTAGGGGTTGTCTGTGAGCGTATGCAGGTAGCCTGCAGGATAATCGAAAGATGATGTGATGAAGCGGGGCTCTCTGTCAATCCGACAAAAACAGAGATGATCCTATTCACCAACCGAAGGAGAAGAAACGGGTTCAAACCACCTATTAGGTTTGGCTAAGAGTTGGAGTTAGTCCAACAGGTCAAATACCTAGGTGTCGTCTTGAACCCAAGACTCTCATGGAGGCTACACGTAGATAGGATCGTGCAAAAGTCGGTGGCAAATCTTTGGCAACTAAGGAGGGTCGTTGGGAGAACTTGGGGTAATAACCCCGAGATTATGCGCTGGCTATACACAGCGGTCGTAAGACCAAAGATTCAGTATGGATCAGCTGTGTGGTGGCCAGGTGCAGAAACCAGCACAATTAGTCGAAAGCTCAGTAAAGTTCAGAGGATGGCCTGCCTGGCGATCACAGGAGCAATGAGGACGACGCCAACTGCAACGCTGAAGGTACTGCTGGGGCTGCCGCTGCTTCCAAACTGGATTAAAAGGAAAGCATGGCGACCTATATGAGGATGCGGAACTCTGAGAGTTGGGCTAACGGAGGAGCAGTGACAGGTCACGCAAAAATTGCGACATGGGTGGAGTAGGAGATCCCTATCTCCACCCCAAGAGTAAAGAACGCCCAAAATAGGCTTAGATGGAATAGAAGGTTCACCCTCACTATTCCAAGCAGGGAACAATGGGGAGAGAACAGAGTGGAATTCCGCCCGGGGAGTCTAGTATGTTATACGGACGGATCGTGCCTAACTGACAAACAGGACTCAGGTGCAGGAATTTACCTAGGAGGATTAGGCATGAGGAAGAGCTACGCTCTCGGAAAGTATACCACAGTTTTCCAGGCCGAGGTCTTTGCCATTCTGGCAGTAGCGGAGAGGCAAGAGGTGAAAGAGGGACCAGAGCAGAAGATTACTCGGATAGTCAGGCGGCTCTCAGAGCTGTCTGCCATCCTGAACCAAGCTCAGCTTTGGTGCAGGAATGTGGCGATGCTCTTGAGAAACTAGCTAAACAGAAGGAAGTCAAACTAGTATGGGTTCCGGGGCACAGGGGGGTGCCCGGGAACGAGGTGGCCGACGAGCTGGCTAGAATCGAATCCGCGACACCGTTCTGGGGACCAGAGCCTGCACTGTGCATAACAAGAAGCCAAACTTCGTCTGCCCTTGACAAAAGGGCGGACGAGGCACTAGAAGTATATTGGAGGCGTATAGGCGGCTGCAGGCAATCGAGATACCTGGTGGCCGGTCCAAGCAATCCAAGGACGGCTTGGTTACAGGGCAGGGATCGCCAAGTCCTGTGCCTTCTCATAGAAATACTGACAGGGCACAACAGGTTACGCAGACACCTATCACTCATAGGTGTGGAAGATAGTCCCACTTGCCGTGAATGCGGAGAAGATGAGGAGACATCACTTCACTTCCTCGGAGAGTGTGAGGCGTATGGAAGGATGAGATTCGAAATCTTTGGAGTAGATGAACTAGAACAGGAAGATTTGGTCGAATTGAAGTGGACGGACATCCTGACCTTCATCAGAAGGGCGGGAAGGTTCGAAAAGGACAGCTAAAAGAGAGATGTGTAGATATGTGGAGAGCAGGGGTTGGCAAATAGGGCCCATGGGGGCCTACTTGCCTGGCTACAGCCTCCCCACAATACTACTACTACTACTATACATTGTTACTCAAAATTGCATTTCTGCTGAAAAAAAAAATTGGAAAAGTATTATTTTTGATAAAATTATTTCAAGTCCCGATATTCAAATTTTCTCAAATATCTCAAGATCGGCACAAAATATCGAAAATCTGAATTGGAAAATACCCCAACACCCTTGTCGACTTTCGCATTGGCCTTCCACATGGAGAAAGTCCGGACATTGTATCACGAAAAACAAAAACATTAGTACGACGTCATGACGCGAAATGATTCTAAGTTCAATGAAAAAAAAAGGTGAGTGACAAGTAAATGTTTTTCGCTCGAAAACGATAGAAATCAAGACGACCAACAAAAAAGTTTCTATACATTGTTACTCAAAATTGCATTTTTACTAAAAAAATAAATTGGAAAAGTATTATTTTTGATAAAATTTTCTCAAGTCCCGATATTCAAATTTTCTCGAATATCTCAAGAACGGCACAAAATGTTGAAGATCTGAATCGAAAAATACTCCAACACCCGTGTCGACTTTCGCAACGGCCTACCACATGGAGAAAGTCCAAACATTGTATCACGAAAAACAAAAAAATTAGTACGACGTCATGACGCGATAAATTATTATATAAGAAATTGGGAAAGTATTATTTTTGATGAAATTTTTTCAAGTCCTGATATTCAAATTTTCTCAAATATCTCAAGAACGGCAAAAAAAATCAAAAATCTGAATCGAAAAATATCCCAACACCCTTGTCGACTTTTGCATTGGCCTACCACATGGAGAAAGTCCGAACATTGTATCACGAAAAACAAAAAAACTAGAACGACGTCATGACGCGAAATAATTCTAAGTTCAATGAGATAAAAAGTGAGTGACAAGTGTATGTTTTCCGCTCGCAATTCGATAGAAATCAAGACTACCAACGGAAAAGTCTCTATACATTGTTACTCAAAATAACCTCTTTACGAAAAAAATTGGAGAAGTAATATTTTTTATGGAATTTTTCAGTCTCGATATTCATATCTCCTCAAATATCTCGAGGACGGCACAAAATATCGAGAATCTGAATCGCTGAATACCCCAACACCCCTGTCGACTTTCGCGACGGCCTACTACATGGAGCAAGTCCGAACATTGTATCACGAGAAACAAAAAAATTAGTACGACGTCATGACGCGAAATAATTCTAAGTTCATTGAAATAAGAAGGTGAGTGACAAGTGTATGTTTTTCGCCCGAAATTCGATAAAAATCGAGACGACCAACGAAAAAGTCTCTATACATTGTTACTCAAAATTGCCTCTTTACTGAAAAAAAGGGGAAAAATATTATTTTTGATGAAATTTTTTTGAGTTCCGATATTCATATTTCCTCAAATATCTCGAGAACAGCACAAAACATCGAAAATCTAAATCGAAAAATACCCCAACACCCTTGTCGACTCTCGCGAAGGCCTACTACAAGGAGAAAGTCTGAACACCGTATCACGAAAAACAAAAAAATTAGTACGACGTCATGACGCGAAATAATTCTAAGTTCATTATTCCAAATTTTTTGGGATTTTCTCTCCTCGTTTCTATGAAATAAAAATATGAATATTATTGCAATATACGTGTAGTGAGGACAGATCATATGATTCACCCCAACATGTCACTGCGTTCAAAGAATTTTCCTATCAGAGAGCCCAAAGGAAAAATTCACTAGCTTGTCAGTGACAATTTGTATTGGAGAAAATTTGGAGAAGAGAAATAAAGGTTTATAGAAAAAATATCAAATTTTCACTCATCTCTAGACGTTTCGGGACCGATTCTGCTCCCGTTTCCAACTTGAAGAGAGATTATTTCAATAGCGAAGTCGTATAATATGTCTTGAAGCTTTTCAATTTTCAATGACAATTGGTGACGTTGGCAATCAAATGAGTTACAGTATGTTTTCATTAATCAATCTTGAATTTACCATTTTCATGTCCAGATTTTAGTAGTGGATACCATGTTCTGTCTATATCAACTGAACAAGAAGTAATGCTATTGTCTCCGTTCAGAAGAATGCAAGCAGATTCCTTGATTTTTCTCTTCTGGTCGTTATCTTCTTTTCCAATGATTCTAATATTATTCCAATCTGCTTTATGATGTCCGTCTTTAGTAAGGATATGTTCAGCTAGTTTCGATTCATCGATGTTTCTTCTCTTCATATTGTACTTATGTTCCTTCATCCTTACTGAAAGAGGTCTCTTGGTTTCACCTGTATAAAACTTTCCACAAACCTATCTGATTTGTCCTCACTACACATATATTGAAATTATATTCATATTCTTATTTCATAGAAACGAGGAGAGAAAATCCCAAAAAATTTTGAATAATGAATGTACCACCTTCTCGATCAACCTACAGACAGTATTTAATTCTAAGTTCATTGAAAAAAAAAAAAAAAGGTGAGTGACAAGTGTATGTTTTTCGCCCGAAATTCGATTGGAATCAAGATGACCAACGAAAAGGTCTCTATACATTGTTACTCAAAATTGCCTCTTCGATGGAAAAAAAAATTGGGAAAGTATTATTTTTGATGAGATTTTTTCATGTCCCGATATTCATATTCTCTCAAATATCTCGAGAACGGCACAGAATATCGAAAATCTTAATCGAAAAATACCCCAACAACTTTGTCGACTTTCGCAACGGCCTACCACATGGAGAAAGTCTGAACACCGTATGACGAAAAACAAAAAAATTGGTACGACGTCATGACGCGAAATGATTCTATGTTCATTATTCCAAATTCTTTAGGATTTTCTCTCCTCGTTTCTATAAAATAAAAATATGAAAATAATTTCAATATACGTGTAGTAAGGACAAATCAGATGATTTGCCCCAAAATGTCACTGCGTTTGAAGAATTTTCCTATCAGAGAGCCTGAAAGAAAAATTCACTAGCTTGTCAGTGACAATTTGTATTGAAAAAATTTTGGAAAAGAGAAATGAAGGTATATAGAATAAATATCGAATTTTCACTCATCGTTGGACGTTTCGGGACCGATTCTGCTTCCGTTTTCAACATGGAAAGAGATTATTTCAATAGCGAAGTCGTATAATATGTCTTGAAGCTTTTCAGTTTTCAATGACAATTGTTGACGTTGGTAATCAAATGAGTTACAGGATGTTTTCATCAATTAATCTTGAATTCACCATCCTTATGTTCAAATTTTAGTAGTGGAACTGAAAAAGAAGCAATGCCATTGTCTCCGTTCAGAAGAATGCAAGCAGATTTCTTGATTTTTCTCTTCTGGTTGTTATCTTCTTTTCCAATGATTTCAATATCATTACACTCTGCTATATGTTGCCCGTCTTCAGTGAGGATATGTTTCGATTTATCGATGTTTCTCTTCTTTATATTGTACTTATGTTCCTTCGTCCTTTCTGAAAGGGGTCTCTTGGTTTCACTTGTATGAAACTTTCCACAAACACATCTGATTTGTCCTCACTACACGTATATTGAAATAATATTCATATTTTTATTTTATAGAAACGAGGAGAAGAAATCACAAAAAATTTGGAATAATGAATGTACCACCTCCTCGATTAACCTACATACAGTATTTAATTCTAAGTTCATTGAAAAAAAGAGGTGAGTGACAAGTGTATGTTTTTCGCCCGAAATTCGATTGAAATCAAGACGACCAACGAAAAAGTCTTTATACATTGATACTCGAAATTGCCTCTCCACTGGAAAGAAAATTTGAAAAGTATTATTTTTGATGAAAATTTTTTTAATCCCGATATTCATATTCTCTCAAATATCTCGAGAACGGCACAAAACATCGAAAATCTAAATCAAAAAATCCTCCAGCACCCTTGTCGACTTCCGCAACGGCCTACTTCATGGGGAAAGTCCGAACATTGAATCACGAAAAACAAAAAAATTAGTACGACGTCATGACGCGATAAATTATCATATAGAAAATTGGAAAAGTATTTTTTCTGATGAAATTTTTTCAAGTCGTGATATTCAAATTTTCTCAAATATCTCGAGAACGGCACGAAATATCGAGAATCTAAATCGAAAAATACCCCAACACTCTTGTCGACTTGCGCAGAGACCTACCATACGATGAAAGTCCGAACACCGTATCACGAAAATCAAAAAAATTAGTAGGACGTCATGACGCGAAATAATCCCAAGTTCATTGACAAAAAAAAAGGTGAGTGGCAAGTGTATATTTTTTGCCCAAAATTCGATAGAAATCAAGACGACCAACGAATAGGTCTCCACATTGTTACTCAAAATTGCCTCTCTACTGGAATGGAAATTTTTTCAAGTCCCGATATTCATATTTCCTGAAATATCTCGAGAACGGCACAAAATATCGAGAATCTGAATCGAAAAACACCCCAACATCCTTGTCAACTTTCGCAGAGGCCTGCCACATGAAGAAAGTCCGAACACCGTATCACGAAAAACAAAAAAAAATGTCCGACGTCATGACGCGAAAGTTCATTGGAAAAAAAAAGGTGAGTGACAAGTGTATTTTCTCTCCCGAAATTCGATAGAAATCAAGACGACCAACGAATAGGTCTCCACATTGTTACTCAAAATTGCCTCTTCACTGGAATGAGAAAATTGGAAAAGTATCATTCTTGATGAAATTTTTTCAAGTCCCGATATCCATTGTAATGATATTCCCCTTGGAGGGGCTTCAGAAACATCAGCAGGAAGGCAGGAGTACAACGATCATCCTGTATCACGCATCCCAGATTGCTCTCCTACCTCCCAATGATTCCTACATGCACTAGCATATTTCCGAACACTCAATATATGCCGCGGTGACAGATAACGTCACAGAAGATTCTGGAATGTTCTGGAAACAATCGATGGAACAATTAGAGAGAGAGGTTTGTTCTAAGAAGCTTCTAGAACAAAAAGAAGGAGACGTAAGATCATTCGAGAAGGTTCTCGAACTAAAGCCTGTCTAGTTATCTCATATATATACGGCCAAATAACTGCCGTCAGTCAGTCAAACAGCGAGTGTCAGAGAGACAGTTATATACCGCGTGTTATGAATCGTTTTACATAAATAGTAGTTATAAGTTCGATATAAATTAGTGTTTCTTTAGTTCAAATAAATCAGTTCGAAAATAAATAGTGTCGTGTTCGCTTCTGCACCCGAATAACGTAACAATTGGTGTCAGAAGAGGGATATTCCAGTGTGAAGTGAACAGACCATTGCAATGAAGAAACTACACGAGTTGAGAGTGGTGGACTTGAAACGCGAGTTGAAGGAGAGAGATCTCGACACAACAGGGATCAAGGCTACACTTCAGCATCGTCTCATAGAGTATATGGTGAGCGTAGGTCAAGATCCAGAGACGTTCATCTTCGAGGAACCAGTTTCAGCGGAATCGATGTTGGCTGGTATCTCGGAACAGATAGCGGCTCAGCGACAGGACATCGCGAACCAGATGGTGGCTCAGCAGGAGAAGATGACGGATCAGATGGTGGCTCACCAAGATAAGATCGCGGATCAGATGCGTGCTCAGCAGGAGAAAATCTCAGCTCAGCAAGATCAGATAGCCTCTCAAATCTCAGCTCAACGAGACGAGGTATTAGCTCAGATGACCGCTCAACGAGAAGAGGTGCTGGCACGTATTTCTGCTCAGCAAGATTAGATCGCCTCCCAGATATCAGCCCAACGAGAAAAAGTATTGACTCAGATATCAACACATCGGGAAGAAGTTATGACTCAGATTGCTGCTCAGCAAGAACAGATCGATGCTCAGAAAGAACAGATCGCATCTCAGCAGGATAACATTATAGCTCAGGTATCAACCCAATTCACCACCCAGATAGAAGAAATGAAGAAGGAGCTGCAGCTCGAAAGAGAAAGAATAGCTGTGCTGGAGAAGTCTGGAAATGGTCGAGGACTCATGATTGAAACCACAGTTGGGCCAGATGCAGTGACTACTACCAATCGAGTAAAACCACCTAAATTCGATGGAAAAACATCGTGGCCGAACTATCTGAAGCAGTTCGAAGCAGCTTCCAAAGCCAATGGGTGGACATCCAAGGACAAGGTGGTAGCTCTTACAGTAGCTCTACGGGGTGATGCACTGAATATCTTGCAAGCCATTCCGGAAGTAGAAGCCGATAGCTACGATCATCTCGTCAAACGCCTCGAGATGCGGTATGGTCACGAACATCTTCAGCAAGTATTTCAATCACAAATGGAGAGCCGTCGACAGAGAGTCAACGAGAGCCTGCAAGAATTCGAAGTGGACGTTGCACGATTGGTTCATTGTGCATATCCATCAGCTCCCGAATCTCTAATGGAATGCTTGGCTGTTCAAACGTTCGTAGATGGACTACGAGATATTGAAATGCAGAAAGCAGTTCGCCTCACTCGACCAAAAGACCTCACCAGTGCTCTGGCAGCTGCGCTTGAGATCGAGGCCGCAGCAGAAGCTTCCCGTGGATCCGCGAAGGTACGAGCTATGAATGACAGCGAGAACATAGCCGAGAGCCACAGGCAAGATTCAAATGAAGCTTTGATCAACACCATCAAGGGCCTCTTGGATAAGAAGAGGAGACCAGTTCGCTGTTGGAATTGTGGGGAGTTGGGTCACCTCCAAAGAGCTTGTAAACGTGCGAAACAGGCTGCTGAGGAAGGATCATCTTCCACGCAGCCGCAGGAAAACTAGAATGGGTTGACTTTGAGGGGGCAGCTTTGACCCGTCATTCTCAAGATCCTCTCATCTTTGTGGCATCCCTACGGCGTGATAACAGCAGCGTCTACGTGGATGGACAGATCGACGGAAAGAAATGCGCATTGTTGGTGGATACTGGTGCATCGAAGACGATCCTGCGACGTGGACTTCTGACGTCTTCAAGAAAGCAACTTGTGAGCTCAAGATGGCGTCTGAGAACTGCTACGGGTGAAGCTGCCACCGTTTATGGGGAAATCGATGTGGATATATCGATCGGGACCGTCAAATTTCCACATCGAGCTATCATGGCGGATATTGAAGAAGATGTTATTCTGGGAATGGACATCATGGGTGCGCACGGGATTCAACTGGACTTCAGAAGCAGAACAGTCAAGGTGGGTGCCGAAGAGATCTTCTCACATCCACGGGTGGAAGTAGCGGCAGGAGTAATGTTAGAAGAAGACGTCCTGTTACCGAAACGGAGCGAGACCATTGTAGCAGCGCGTATTGAGGGTACATTGGAGCAAGGCAGTTCCATCATCATGGAACCCTAGAACCATGACGAGGAAGTCGGACGTGGAATCTTAGTCGGCAAGGCTTCACTGTCAGCAGACGACCATGTACCTGTTCGATTTATCAACATAAATGATTACCTTGTGACGATTGGCAAAGGAACGGAGATTGGAACATGTGTCCCAGCAGCCTCCATAATCCACCAGGTGACAGCAACCACTGATGGGGCCGGCAAGTATGAAGAACTCGTCTCTGCTGCAAGCGACTCACTCAACAACCGACAGAAGAAGAAGTTAACCGAGTTACTGCAGAGGTATAGATCCATTTTCATACCTGCCGATGGAAAAACAGGTAGAACCAACATCATCAGTCACAAAATCGATACGGGGGATACCAGACCGATTCGTCAACCAGCCCGAAGATTACCACAGGCCAAGAGAGAAATTGCAGAAAAGATCATCCAGGATATGGAACAAGACGGGGTAATCGAGCCATCCAATAGTCACACTCGACACATTGGCGAAATCGAATCTTTTCTCCTCACTGGATCTGAAAAGTGGATATTGGCAGGTGGAAATGGATCCGGCAGATAAGGAAAAGACAGCGTTCACCATCGGCACTGGATTATGGCAATTCAAGGTTATGCCTTTCGGACTCTGCAATGCTCCGGCCACCTTCGAACGAATCATGGAGAATGTGTTGAGGGGACTCTCCTGGAAGACATGCCTGGTTTATCTGGATGACATCATCGTGATCGGTAAAACTTTTGAAGAACATCTGGCTAACCTAGAGGAAGTTTTCAAAAGACTTCAGGCTGCAAACCTCACACTCAATCTGAAGAAATGCTATCTGCTGCAGAAACGAGTTAACTATTTGGGACACATCGTAGGAACGCAGGGTGTGGAAGTCGACCCTGAGAAGGTACGAGCAGTGAAGCAATGGCCAGTACCAAGAGATAAGCATCAACTCAGGAGCTTTCTTGGGCTCTGCACTTATTATCGACGTTACGTTCGAATGTTTTCGGATATCGCAAAGCCCCTGACTCGTCTCACCGAGGAAGCACGTCTCTTCCACTGGGATTCAGACTGCCAGGCCGCCTTTGATGCTCTGAAAGGACGCCTGACCACGACACCGATTCTTGGGTATCCACTTCCACAGGGACAATTCATTCTTGACACAGATGCCAGTAATATCGGCATTGGTGGAGTCCTTTCGCAGTATCAAGATGGGCAAGAGCGAGTCATCGGTTACTTCAGCAAGGTGTTATCGAAGGCAGAACGAAACTACTGCGTTACCAGGAGGGAACTATTGGCCATGGTAAAATCGGTGGAGCACTTCTATAAGTACCTCTATAGGCGAAAATTCCATCTCAGGACGGACCACGCTGCATTGAAGTGGCTCCTGAATTTCAAGAACCCCGAAGGCCAAGTAGCTCGTTGGATCGAGAGGCTCCAGGAATATGACTTCGAGATAACACACCGAGTGATGACGAGCCATAAGAATGCAGATGCATTGTCCAGAAGGCCATGTCCACCTGAGTGCTCACATTGTAGTCGTTTGGAGGATAAGGAAGCAGCCCTTTACAGAACCACCGTTGTCAATGAAGATTGGTTACCTGCAGCAATCAAGCAAGAGCAAGAAAAGGACCCAGAACTTCGGAAGCTTTGAGAATGGAAGAAAGCGAATCGCCGTCCTTCTTGGCAAGAAGTAGCACCATCTTCACAGACTTTGAAGGCGTACTGGAGTCAGTGGGACTCCTTGGTATTAGGAGATGACCTGCTCAAGAGGAATCTCGAGAGCGATGATGGGTCGGATAATCGGATGCAGTTGGTCATTCCTAGGAGCCGAGTGTCGAAAGTACTTGGATATGTACATGATGGATCTTCAGGGGGACATCTAGGAGTGAGGAAGACACTGCAGCGGGTACGAGAGCGGTTCTACTGGGTGAACTGCAGTGACGACGTCAGGAAGTGGTGCCGTAAATGCACCGTGTGCTTTGCCAGCAATGGGCCTCATCGTAAACCAAGGGCATCTATGAGACAGTACAATGTTGGGAGCCCTTTCGAGAGGATTGCTATGGATATTGCGGGGCCGTTTCCAGTGACTGATAATGGAAATAAATACATCCTTGTCTGCATGGACTACTTCACCAAGTGGGTGGAAGCGTATGCGATCCCTAACCAGGAAGCCGTAACTTTCGCCGATGTCCTAATGAATCAACTCATCGGTCGTTTTGGGGTGCCATTGGAACTTCACTCTGATCAGGGCCGGAATTTCGAGAGTGAAGTGATTAAGAAGATGAGCGAGAAGTTAGGAATCAAGAAAACAAGAACAACTCCATTGCATCCACAGTCAGATGGCATGGTGGAGCGAATGAACCGAACCATAGGGAGGTATCTCTGCAAAGTCGTAGATCAACACCAACAAGACTGGGATCAACATCTTCCTTTCTTCTTGATGGCTTACAGATCTGCGGTACAGGAATCTACAAGGCAGACTCCGGCGAAGGTTTCATTTGGACGAGAGATGAGGCTTCCATGTGACTTGGTCTTCGGATGTAGACCTGGTGAGGACATAGTAGGGGAAGATCACGTTACGAATCTGATGAGAAAGATGAACGATATTCATAAATTGGTTCGTTCTAATCTGAAAATTGCCAGCGACCGCATGAAAGACCGGTACGACATCAGAGCTGGGGGTGCAGGATACGCAGAAGGAGACCTGGTGTGGTTGTACAATCCACAAAGGAAACGAGGTATTTGTCCAAAACAACAGAGATCTTGGGAAGGACCTTATACCGTCAAGAAGAAGATCAACGATGTCATCTATTGCATCAGTAAAGAACCAAGTGGCAAACCAAGAGTCGTTCATTTCAACAGACTAGCACCATTCGAGGGAACACAAGATCAACAAGTTCAACAAATTTGTCCGGAAGAAAAGGAGCTTACATTCGACGAATTCATCGGGACATACAGTGGTTCATCAAAAGTAAGGTTTGGCGTCACCAAGGAAGAGCACCGCGACCGTTTTTCCATTCCTGTAGAATACGCACTAGCTCACTGCGTCGCCGAGGATCTTCAAATGTCTCAAGGAATAGCGAACAAGTTCATGAGGAAGTTTGGGAAGTTAGAGGAGCTTCGTCAACAAGGTCCCTCCGTCGGTCGAGCACTAGAAATAGAAGATATCAGCGCTGAAGGAGAAAGGTCTGTGTTTTATCTTATAACGAAAGCAAGATCTTCTGAGAAACCCACTTACAAGGACCTCTGGGAGACGCTAGTCGACTTGCGAAGCACCATACTCGAGAAGGACATACAGAAGATAGCTGTTCCAAAGCTGGGGTGTGGACTGGATGGCTTGAATTGGAGAGTTGTAAGGAACATGCTGGAGGTTGTATTCAGATTCACCGGAGTTGAAATTCTGGTATGCTGCTGGAACTCCAAGGGAATTCCAAGAGGGCAGACAGTGCCATGCAATTTCTACCATACTGCACGTTGTAAAAATGAAACCAGTTGTCCCTATCTCCATAACGATCGGAGTGCATTCCAGGAGGAATGCGTTTTAAGGAGGGGGCAGTGTAATGATATTCCCCTTGGAGGGGCTTCAGAAACATCAGCAGGAAGGCAGGAGTACAACGATCATCCTGTATCACGCATCCCAGATTGCTCTCCTACCTCCCAATGATTCCTACATGCACTAGCATATTTCCGAACACTCAATATATGCCGCGGTGACAGATAACGTCACAGAAGATTCTGGAATGTTCTGGAAACAATCGATGGAACAATTAGAGAGAGAGGTTTGTTCTTAGAAGCTTCTAGAACAAAAAGAAGGAGACGGAAGAACATTCGAGAAGGTTCTCGAACCAAAGCCTGTCTAGTTATCTCATATATATACGGCCAAATAACTGCCGTCAGTCAGTCAAACAGCGAGTGTCAGAGAGACAGTTATATACCGCGTGTTAAAAATCGTTTTACATCAATAGTAGTTATAAGTTCGATATAAATTAGTGTTTCTTCAGTTCAAATAAATCAGTTCGAAAATAAATAGTGTCGTGTTCGCTTCTGCACCCGAATAACGTAACAATATTCTCTCAAATATCTCGAGAACGGCACAAATATCGAGAATCTGAATCGAAAATTACCCCAACACTCTTAACGACTCTCGCAGAGGCCTACCACATGGAGGAAGTCCGAACACCGTATCACGAAAAACGAAAAAAATAGTACGACGTCATGACGGGAAATAATCCCAAGTTCATCGAAAAAAAAAGGTGAGTGACAAGTGTATTTTCTCGCCCGAAATTCGATAGAAATCAAGATGACCAACGACAAAGTCTCCATACATAGTTACCCAAAATTGCCTCTTTACTGGAAGAAAAAAATTGGAAGAGTATAATTTTTGATGAAATTTTTTAAAGTCACGATATTCATATTTTCTCAAATATCTCGGGAACGGCACGGAATATCGAGAGTCTGAATCGGAAAATACCCCAACTACCTTGTCGACTTCTGCAGAGGCCTACCACATGATGAAAGTCCGAACACCGTATCACGAAAATCAAAAAAATTAGAACGACGTCATGACGCGAAATAATCCCAAGTTCATTGAAAAAAAAAGGTGAGTGACAAGTGTATTTTATCGCTCGAAATCAGATAGAAATCAAGACTACCAACGAGAAAGTCTCTATACATTGGTACTCAGAATTGCCTCTTTACTGAAAAAAAAAATTTGAAAAGTATTATTCTTGATGAAATTTTTTCAAGTCCCGATATTCATATTTCCTGAAATATCTCGAGAACGGCACAAAATATCGAGAATCTGAATCGAAAAACACCCCAACATCCTTGTCGACTTCCGCAGAGGCCTACCACATGGAGAAAGTCCAAACACCGTATCACGAAAAACAAAAAAATTAGAACGACGTCATGACGCGAAATAATCCCGAGTTCATTGAAAAAAAAAAAAGGTGAGTGACAAGTGTATGTTTTTCGCCCAAAATTCGATAGATATCAAGACGACCGACGAAAAGGTTTCCACATTGTTACTCAAAATTGACTCTTTACTGGAATGAGAAAATTGGAAAAGTATCATTCTTGAAGGAATTTTTTCAAGTCCCGATATTCATATTCTCTCAAATATCTCGAGAACGGCACAAAATATCGAGAATCTGAATCGAAAAATACCCCAACACCCTTGTCAACTCTCGCAGAGGCCTACCACATGGAGAAAGTCCGAACATCGTATCACGAAAAACAAAAAAATAGTACGACGTCATGACGCGAAATAATCCCAAGTTCATTGAAGAAAGGAGGTGAGTGACAAGTGTATTTTTCCGCCCGAAAGTCGATAGAAATCAAGACGACCAACAAGAAAGTCTCTATACATTTTTACTCAGAATTGGCTCTTCACTGGAAGAAGAAAATTGGAAAAGTATCATTCTTGATGAAATTTTTTCAAGTCTCGATATTCATATTTTCTCAAATATCTCGAGAACGCCACGAAATATCGAAAATCTGAATCGAAAAACATCCCAACACACTTGTCGACTTTCGCAGAAGCCAACATGGAGAAAGTCCAAACACCGTATCACGAAAAACAATAAAATTAGTACGACGTCATGACGCGAAATAATCCCAAGTTCATTGAAAAAAAAAAAGGTCAGTAGTAGTAGTAGTAGTAGTAGTAGTAGTAGTAGTAGTTTTATTGATCCATTAAAACGAGCTTACAAAAGCCATTGGACAAGTCAGAATACATGAAATATACAAATAAACATTTAAATAATTTACAATAAGGTAAAATGACTAAAATAAGATAAAAATATTACATACAAAAATCATCAGTTCTGCAAAAATGTAAAAAACTCATCAACTGTATATGGGCTAATTTCAAAGAGGAGATTTTTCAATTTATATTTGAACACTTTCTCATTACTTGAACATTTTATATTTTCTGGAATAGCATTATATGCCCTGAGTCCCAGAGATTCGAAAGAATTGAGACACAGAGACAATCGTGTCGTAGGCAAATGGAATTTGTTTTGGTTCCTGGTATTGTAATTGTGTATATGATTGTTCTTTATGAGATTATCTCTATTATTGTGTACAAAAACTAGAACTTCCATGATATAAAGACCTGCTAAAGGTAATATTTTGAACTTCTTGAACAGATTTCGGCATGACTCTAGAGGTGATACTTTCGCAATTATAGACAGTGACAAGAGTATGTTTTCCGCCCGGAATTCAATAGAAATCAAGATGACCAACGACAAAGTCTCTATACATAGTTACCCAAGATTGCCTCTTCACTGGAAAAAAAAAATTGGAAGAGTATTATTTTTGATGAAATTTTTTGGAGTCATGATATTCATATTTTCTCAAATATCTCGAGAACAGCACAAAATATCGAGAATCTAAATTGAAAAAAACCCCAACACTCTTGTCGACTTGCGCAGAGACCTACCACATGATGAAACTCCGCACACCGTATCACGAAAATCAAAAAAATTAGTACGACGTCATGACGCGAAATAATCCCAAGTTCATTGACAAAAAAAAGGTGAGTGACAAGTGTATGTTTTTTGGCCAGAATTCTATAGACATCAAGACGACCAACGAATAGGTCTCCACATTGTTACTCAAAATTGCCTCTTTACTGGAATGGAAATTTTTTCTTGTCCCGATATTCATATTTCTTGAAATATCTCGAGAACGGCACAAAATATCCAGAATCTGAATCGAAAAACACCCCAACATCCTTGTAGACTTTCGCAGATGCCTACCACATCGAGAAAGTCCGAACACCGTATCACGAAAAACAAAAAAAATTGTACGACGTCATGACGCGAAATAATCCCAAGTTCATTGAAAAAAAAAAGGTGAGTGACAAGTGTATTTTCTCGCCCGAAATTCGATAGAAATCAAGACGACCAACGAATAGGTCCCCACATTGTAACTCAAAATTGTCTCTTCACTGGGATAAGAAAATTGGAAAAGTATCATTCTTGATGAAATTTTTTCAAGTCCCGATATTCATATTCTCTCAAATATCTCGAGAACGGCACAAAATATCGAGAATCTGAATCGAAAAATACCCCAACACCCTTGTCGACTCTCGCAGAGGCCTACCACATGGAGAAAGTCCGAACACCGTATCACGAAAAACAAAAAAATAGTAGTAGGTAAAGTCCCGATATTCATATTTTCTCAAATATCTCGGGAACAGCACGAAATATCAAGAATCTAAATCGGAAAATACCCAAACAACCTTGTCGACTTTCGCAGAGGCCTACCACATGATGAGATTCCGAACACCGTATCACGAAAATCAAATAAATTAGAACGACGTCATGACGCGAAATAATCTCAAGTTCATTGAAAAAAAAAAGGTGAGTGACAAGTGTATTTTATCGCTTGAAATCAGATAGAAATCAAGACTACCAACGAGAAAGTCTCTATACATTGGTACTCAGAATTGCCTCTCTACTGGAAAAAAAAATTGGAAAAGTATTATTCTTGATGAAATTTTTTCAAGTCCCGATATTCATATTTCCTGAAATATCTCGAGAACGGCACAAAATATCGAGAATCTGAATCAAAAAACACCCCAACATATTTGTCGACTTCCGCAGAGGTCTACCACATGGAGAAAGTCCAAACACCGTATCACGAAAAACAAAAAAATTAGAACGACGTCATAACGTGAAATAATCCCAAGTTCATTGAAAAAAAAAAAGGTGAGTGACAAGTGTATGTTTTTCGCTCAAAATTCGATAGAAATCAAGACGACCGACGAATAGGTCTTCACATTCTTACTCAAAATTGCCTCTTTACTGGAATGAGAAAATTGGAATAGTATCATTCTTGATGAAATTTTTTCAAGTCCCGATATTCATATTCTCTCAAATATCTCGAGAACGGCACAAAATATCGAGAATCTGAATCGAAAAATACCCCAACACCCTTGTCAACTCTCGCAGAGGCCTACCACATGGAGAAAGTCCGAACACCGTATCACAAAAAACAAAAAAAATAGTACGACGTCATGACGCGAAATAATCCCAAGTTCATTGAAGAAAGAAGGTGAGTGACAAGTGTATTTTTTCGCCTGAAAGTCGATAGAAATCAAGACGACCAACGAGAGAGTCTCTATACATTTTTACTCAGAATTGGCTCTCCACTGGAAGAAGAAAATTGGAAGAGTATCATTCTTGATGAAATTTTTTCAAGTCTCGATATTCATATTTTCTCAAATATCTCGAGAACGGCACAAAATATCGAAAATCTAAATCGAAAAACATCCCAACACACTTGTCGACTTTCGCAGAGGCCTACCACATGGAGAAAGGTCGAACACCGTATCACGAAAAACAAAAAAATTAGTACGACGTCATGACAAGAAATAATCCCAAGTTCATTGAAAAAAAAATAAAGGTGAGTGACAAGTGTATTTTATCGCCCGAAATCCGATAGAAATCAAGACTACCAACGAGAAAGTCCCTATACATTGGTACTCAGAATTGCCTCTTCACTGGATAAAAAATTGGAGAAGTATTATTCTTGATGAAAGTTTTTCAAGTCCCGATATTCATATTCCCCCAAATATCTCGAGAACGGCACAAAATATCGAAAATCTGAATCGAAAAATACACCAACACCCTTGTCGAATTTCGCAGAGGCCCACCACATTGAGAAAGTCCGAAAACCGTATCACGAAAGACAAAAAAATTATTACGAAGTCATGACGCGAAATAATCCCAATTTCATTAAAAAAAAAAGGTGAGTGACAAGTTTATGTTTTCCGCCTGAAATTCGATAGAAATCGAGACGACCAACGAGAAAGTCTCCATACATTTTCACTCAAAATTGCCTCTTCAGTAGAAAAAAATGAATTGGAAAAGTATTTTTTTTAATGAAATTTTTTCAAGTCCCGATATTCATATTTTCTCAAATATCTCGAGAACGGCACAAAATATCAAGAATCTAGATCGAAAAATACCCCAACACTCTTGTCGACTTCCGCAGAGGCCTACCACCTGGAGAAAGTCCGAACACCGTATCACGAAAAACAAAAAAAATTAGTAGGACGTCATGACGCGAAATAATCCCAAGTTAATTTAAAAAAAAAAAGGTGAGTGACAAGTATATTTTTTTCGCCCGAAATTTGATAGAAATCAAGACGACCAACGAAAGAGTCTCTTCACATTGTTACTCGAAATTGCCTCTTCACTGGAAAATAAAAATTGGAAGAGTATTATTTTTGATGAAATTTTTTCAAGTCCCGATATTCATATTTTCTCAAATATCTCGAGAACGGCACGAAATATCGAGAATCTAAATCGAAAAATACCTCAACACTACTGTCGACTCTTGCAACGGCCTACCACATGTGGAGAGTCTGAACACCGTATCACAAAAATCAAAAAAATTAGTACGGCGTCATGACGTGTATCTTTTCCGCTCGCAATTCGATAGAAATCAATACGACCAACGCAAGAGTCTCTATATATCGTTACTCAAAATTGCCCCTTAACTGGAAAAAAAAAATGGGAAAGTATTATTTTTTATGTTATTTTTCGAAGTCCTGATATCCATATTTCCTCAAATATCTCGAGAACGGCACAAAATATCGAGAATATGAATCGATGAATACCCCAACACCCCTGTCGAGTTTCGCAACGGCACACCACATGGAGAGAGTCCGAACACCGTATCACGAAAAACGAAAAAATTAGTACGACGTCATGACGCGAAATAATCCCAAGTTCATTGAAAAAAAAAAAGTGACAAGTGTATTTTTTCCTCCCGGAATGCGATAGAAATCAAGACGACCAACAAAAAAGTCTCTATACATTATCACTCAAAATAGCCTCTTTACTGGAATAAAAAAATTGAAAAAGTATTATTTTTGATGAAATTTTTCTTAGTCCCGATAATCATATTTTCTCAGATATCTCGAGAACGGCACAAAATATCGAAAATCTGAATCGAAAAACACCCCAACACCCTTGTCGACTTTCGCAGAGGTCTCCCTTATGGAGAGTCCAAACACCGTTTCACGAAAAACAAAGAAATTAGTACGACGTCATGACGCGAAATATTCCAAGTTCATTGAGAAAAGGAAGGTGAGTGACAAGTGTTTTTTTTTTCCCGAAATGCGATAGAAATCAAGACGACCAACGAAAACGTCTCTTCACATTGTTACTCAAAATAACCTCTCTACTGGAATAAAGAAATTGGAAAAGTATTATTATTGATGAAATTTTTTTCAGTCCCGATAATCATATTTTCTCAAATATCTCGAGAACGGCACAAAATATAGAAAATCCAAATCGAAAAACATTCCAACACCCTTGTCGACTTTCGCAACGGCTTTCCACATGGAGAAAGTCCGAACATTGTATCAAGAAGAACAAAAAAAATTAGTACGACGTCATGACGCGGAATAATCCCAATTTCATTGAAAACAAAAGGTGAGTGACAAGTGTATGTTTTTCGCCCGAAATTCGATAGAAATCGAGACGACCAACGAAAAAGTCTCTAAACATTGTTACTCAAAATTGCCTCTTTACTGGAAAATAAAAATTGGAAGAGTATTATTTTTAAATACTGTCTGTAGGTTAATCGAGGAGGTGGTATATTCATTATTCCAAATTTTTTGGGATTTTCTCTCCTCGTTCCTATAAAATAAAAATATGAATATTATTTCAATGTACGTGTAGAAAGGACAAATCAGATGATTTGCCCCAAAATGTCACTGCGTTTAAAGAGTTTTCCTATCAGAGAGCCTAAAAGAAAAATTCACTAGCTTGTCAGTGAGAATTTGTATTGAAAAATTTTTGGAGAAGAGAAATAAAGGTATATAGGAAAAAATATCAAATTTTCACTTATCTTTGGACGTTTCGGGACCGATTCTGCTCCCGTTTTCAACATGAAGAGATTTTTTCAATTGCGAAGTGGTATAATATGTCTTGAAGCTTTTCAGATTTCAATGACACTTGGTGACGTTGGCTATCAAAGGAGTTACAGGATGTTTTCATTAATTAATCTTGAATTTACCATTTTCATGTGCAGATTTTAGTAGTGAATACCATGTTCTGTCTATATCAACTGAACAAGAAGAAATGCTATTGTCTCCGTTCAGAAGAATGCAAGCAGATTCCTTGATTTTTCTCTTCTGGTTGTTATCTCCTTTTCCAATGATTTTGATATTATTCCACTCTGCCATATGTTGTCCGTCTTCAGTAAGGATATGTTCAGCTAGTTTCGATTTATCGATTTTTCTTTTCTTTATATTGTACTTATGTTCCTTCGTCCTTACTGAAAGAGGTCTCTTGGTTTCACCTGTATAAAACTTTCCACAAACACAAGGTATACTGTAAATACAATTTTTTGACGATTGTTCTTCATTTTTCGGCTTTGTTAGAGTTAGAATTGATCTCATTGTATTTTCAGTTTTGAACACAGTTTTCACTTGAAATTTATCACCAACACGTTTTATTTTTTCAGATATGCCGGGAATGTATGGTATTATATTTGTCGTTATTGATCGTTGATTTTGTTGTGGTTGACCCTGTTTGTTTTCAATTTGATGAATCATCCTATCGACAAAATTCTTTGGATAGGAATTCAGTTGGAGAACATTTTTAATGTGGTGGACTTCGTTATTGAAAATTTGTTGGTCAGATGATATTGATTTGGCTCTATCATGGAGTGATTTGATTATTCCTTTCTTAATACTGTTCTGATGATTTGATTGAAAGTTCAAGTATCTGTTAGTATGGGTCTTTTTACGATATACACTCGTTACAAAGATGTTATTTGATTTTTCAATAAGAACATCTAGAAACGGTAATTGATTATTAGATTCAATTTCCAAAGTGAACTTTATTGTAGGTTCGGCATTGTTCACATAATCCAGAAAATTATCCAGCTCCATAACGTTATGAGGCCAAATTATGAAAATATCATCTACGTATCGCCACCATGTTTTAGGTTGTTTTTGGTAATTCTTGATGATGTTGTCTTCAAAATTCTCCATAAATATATTGCTTAAAATTGGAGATAATGGAGATCCCATGGCCATTCCAAAGTTTTGTTGATGAAACTCATCACCCAATTGAAAATATGTTGTTTTCAGACACAATTCCAAAAATTCCATTATACCTTCGATACTAAGATTAGTTCTTTCAGTGAGACTTCCATCGTCTTCTAATTCATGTTTCACTATTTGTAAAGTTTTATCTATTGGAACATTTGTGAATAAACTTACTACATCAAAACTAACAAGAGTATTATTTATATCAAGAGTGATGTCATTGAGTTTTTCTAAGAAATGAGGAGTATTTCTGATGTAACTCTCACTTTTTCCTGAAATAAATAAATAAATAAATATCTTTATTTTCCTTTGGACTTTCTGAAAAAGTATAGGAATAGTCAGGTTGTTACAAGTATATAAATCTGAAACTAGATAAATGACAGATTACATAATATGATAGACGAACATTATATATAAGAGAGAAACATGGTCATTTATGAAAATATTCGTTAAGCGAGTAGAAACACTTTTCTATGAGAAATGATTTCAAGCATTTTTTGAAAGAAGATACTTTTTTGCGTTTTTCAAATATTCAGGTAAGTTATTGAATATTCTAGGACCTAGGATATTTGGTGTATTACTCAAAATATTTGTTCTGCTTGGTTGAATATAGAATTCGTTCCTCGAGCGAGTATTCACATCATGTTTATCACTGTTGCGAGCAAACAGTTGCTTGTTAACAAATACATAGATGCATAATTCAAATATAAGGAGGCAGGGCAGCGTTAATATTTTCAACTTTATGAAAAAAGGCTTGCAGGAGTCCATTCTCTGAATGCCCATCATACTTCTTAAAGCCTTTTTTTGAGCCAGAAAAATATCCTTTGCTGATGTAGATGACCCCCAGAAACATATACCATATCGGATACGTGAGTCCACTTGAGCAAAGTAGAGACTGCACAATTGATTTAAATTCAAGGTATTTCTCAGAGTTCTGAGTTGAAAATTTATAACATTAATTTTTTTCACAATGTATTCACAGTACTTATTCCAGGTAAGACATTCATCAAGAAATACGCCTAAGAATTTAACCACCTCCTGATTCGTGTTTAGGGTTGACTCACCAACCCTAAAGCTCAGATCATTACATTGTTTTTGTCTCGTATGGAATCTAACTGATGAAGTCTTGCTGCTGTTAAGAAACAAATCATTGTTTGCAAACCATTCCTGTAGAATAGAGAAAGTGTTGTCAATTTTGCCTATTAGTTCTTTGTCAGCCCTATCAGAGATCATTATCGAGGTATCATCAGCATAACAGGTGAGGGATGCTGGAACATTCAATTGATTTATATCATTCGTATAGAGGTTAAAAAGTATCGGAGCGAGGATGGACCCTTGCGGCACTCCCAGGGTTACGTTCTTGGCATTAGACCGAGAATTATTCGAAGAGACAAATTGTGAGCGATTTGATAGATAACTGGATATCCATGCGAGAGCGATTCCTCTTATTCCGTATCTGTACAGTTTTTCGACAAGAATTTCATGATTTACGCAGTCGAATGCCCTGCTCAGGTCTATAAAAATTCCTACAGGGCACTCGCCTACGTTTACATAGTTTGCTATTTCCGAGTAGTATGATTGAATTGCTGAGGATGTTGATTTTTTCTGAGTAAAACCATGCTGATTATCAGATATAATTTCATTCGTTCTTATGAAACTAAGAAGTCTGTGAAGGAAGGCATATTCAAAGAGCTTAGAAAGTCCCGGTGTTACTACAACAGGGTTGTAATTTTCCATTAGGTGATGATCACCCTTTTTATATATAGGAGATATTTTTCCAATTTTCAAGCAATCTGGAAAGATCCCCGATACGAAGGATTGGTTAATGAGATATGTGACAGGTTTCACTATCGAATCTAACACCCTTCTCAGGATGAAAGTGGGTATTTCGTCATAACTGGAAGAATATTTATTATTCAGTTTGGATTTTAGCAGCTCCAATAATTCTAGTTCAGTGAAGGGAGTCACGAATATAGAATCTTTGACCTGATCTATATTCTGCAAGAAGTATTTACCGGACTTATTGTTTATTTTTTTTATTGTTTCTAAGGGGGCGTTGTGAAAGAATTCGCTGAAAATGTTGGAAATTTCATTTGTGTTTTCTATTAGTCGATCGTTATATTGAAGATTTATTTCATGTGTTTTTTTTTTCGTTTTGTTTGTCATATCGTTAATTATTTGCCAGGCTGTTTTGGATGGATTATCAGAGTTACTCATTTTGTTTTGAAAGTAGTTCTTTTTTGTATTGAGAACCAACTTATCATGCATCGATTTACGCACCTTGTATAGATCTTTGAGACCAGGATATGTTATTTTTAAGCTATTTAAGTCTCTCAGTTTCGCACTGGAGGTTCTGACTTCATCATTGACCCACTTTTCTTTAGGATTCCTAGGTGAATATACTTTTCTTTTGGGAAAATGTTTATTGAAATAGTACAAGAGGATTTGTAGAAAACATTCACAGGCCTTGTTAGAGTCACTTACATAAAAAATCTCTTGCCATACCTCATTCTTAAGATCCTCATGGAAAGCTTGAATTGAAATATTACTGTAAAATCTTCTTAGTTCATCTATTGGTTTATGATTTATATCGGCAGCGTTACCAGTGTCAAAGAATATACTTCTATGATCTGAAATGTTATAGTCCATTGTACAGGGTGAGCAAAACTCGATGTCTCAGCTCTATTATAAGAGAAGGAGAGATGATAGGGGAAATCCGAAAAAAGGTTTCTCAATAGGATTGTGTAAAGTCCGTTCTGAGCCTAATTCGCATATTTTTCTGAATTCGTAAGCTGAAGTAATGACGTCATCGATCATTTTTCCCCAGAAACATACCTATATTTTTGCATATTCGGAAAGAGCAGATTATACTGAACAAATTTCGTAAAGTAAAAAAATTTGCTATCTCCTTCCCTTAAAAAATTATAAGCAAATTTGTTCAAAACAAGTATCATCAAAAAATTGCATTCGTCACGATTCAAACAAGTAGCCTTTGAAAACAAATGGCAAAGTAGCAACTGTCAACAATCAAACTAATGGTTGTCAAATATTATTGTGGTGTCATCTGGCTGAAAAATGTTTACGCACAATGAAAAAGTCGATATGTTATTTGTTTGTGGGGGAAGTCAAAAGAATTCTAGACGTGCAGTGCAGTTATACGCCCAGAGATACCCCGAACGTATTATTCCAGACTCAAAAATGTTCGCAAGATTGGAACGTAATTTACGTGCAAACAACGAGGCATTGTCATCTCGAAAGGGGAAGAAATTTGTCAAAAGGGTCAAGACTGACAATACTGTTGCCACTGTTTTGGAGTATTTTGAACACCATCCAAGGAACTCGATTCGTCAAGCCTGTCGTGAGTTGAATTTGAAATATAGTTCGGTACGAAATATATTGTAAGAAAATGGATATCACGATTATAAACTTCATAACTTAGAACACTTGTCAAATCATCATGAACAACGGAGAGTTAATTATATTGCCCAAGTGGTGGAAAACTTAAAGTTCAATGACAATCGGTTTCTCCAGCATGTGTTGTGGACGGACGAAAGCCGTTTTGTTAGCAACGGTAGGCCCAATAGAAGAAATGAACATTATTGGGCTACTGAAAATCTACATTTTGTCAATTCTATTGAAAACCAGGGACATTTTGGAATCAACGTTTGGTGTGGTATTATCAACGGGCATTTGATTGGTCCATATTTTTACGAAGGAGTTTTAAATAGTGAGCAATATTTGCAATTTCTTCAAGAACATCTTCTTGTGCTCCTCGAAAATGTGCCATTACAGCTTCTAGCAAACATGTGTTTTCAGCATGACGGAGCTCCGCCGCATAAAGCAAGAATTGTCCAACAATATTTGAATGAAACGTATGGAGAACATTGGATAGGTATAAATGGTCCGATACAGTGGGCGCCAAAATCACTTGACTTGACCCCACTAGATTTTTTCTTGTGGGGAACTTTGAAGAATAAAGTTTACAGAACACCTTCTGTTAACTTGGATCATCTGAGAGAAAAAGTTAGGAATGCTTGCGATGAACTCTCTAGAGAAATGTTACGCAAGGCTTCAGTAAGAGAAGTGAGGCAGAGATTGGAGAAGTGTCTAGAAGTAGGAGGTGGTTACATTGAGAATTTGTTGTAGTGATTACCAGCATACTTTGTTTCTTCCTTTGGTAATATATTATGTGTTTCCCATTCCGTCCACACTTTTTTGTTTTCAAAATGTTGGTGTCGGAAAAGTAGGCATGCACGGAAGTTTTCGAATTAATTTTTTCGAGAATGGTAACAGGTATTGAATCGAACCAAGTGCAATTTTTTCTCTTGAAGAATAGCATTTGCTTGTCTGGTTCTGTTTTAGCCCATACTCACCAAAATGTGACGCTTGAAAATGTGTCAAATGACACCAAAATGTGACAACCATAAGTTCAATTGTTGATAGATGCTACTTTACCATTTGTTTTCGAAGGCTACTTGTTTGAATCGTGACGAATGCAATTTTTTGATGATACTTTTTTCGAGGGGTAAACCGCTGACCTAAATGGTGTACACTACTTCCTCAAAATCGCATACTTCCTCATACTTCCTCTACTTCCTTGATACTTCCCGTACTTCCTTAATACTTCCCGTACTTCCTTGATACTTCCCGTACTTCCTTGATACTTCCCGTACTTCCTTGATACTTCCCGTACTTCCTTGATACTTCCCGAACATCCTTGATACTTCCTATACTTTCTTTCAATTCCTAATATAATTCCAGAAATCCTAAGTGTATGCCATTCAAACCATTCCTTGGATTTTCTTGGAATTTCCTGGAATTCCTTGGAGTTTCTTGAAATTTCTTGTGTGAAGTGCGGTATAGTTCTGGTGTAAAAACAACTGGAATTCCTCGAAATTCCTTGTGAAATTGAAGTTTGGTCTACACAATCTTGACCGAGGTTCACCCCTCGTATGAAACATACCTTTCCTTATTCCCAGACAGAACTCAACTTGAACTAGCTTAATCGTTCACAAATAAATACCAAGACAAATACGCTGCAGCTAAAGCTCGCAAGCCGTTACTCAACCAACTAATAAAAATAAATAAAGAAGCACCTAGACAGGATGCTCCAAATATTGCGGCGCGACTCGTTACCACCCATACAACAAGGCCTGCATGCTCCGTGGGTGACGTCACTTAGTGAGGCCTAACCAGCGGCTCGAAACGACAAGCGCTTATAGCGCTATAAGGCGACCGCGTATTTCGATTTTAGTTTTAGATCATCATTGAGCCGATTTTGCTGTTTTTTGAAGGGCTTCCGGTTATAAAAGAATGCCAGTCGTCAACTGAGCCCTTCTTCGCACCCCATTCGATTTTATTATGGAAAAACGAAGTTTTAAAGCAAAAACCAGGATAAAACACAAATAGCCACCTACAGCAACCCATTCGAATTAAATATATTGGCAAAAATTGTGGTGAAGGTAAACTTCACACCTACTTATACAGGGCCCGCAGAACATTAACTTATCGTGAGATTGATCGAAAGAAAATTGTGGAAAATTTATTTTATTTTGATTGACATGCCGTTTGTTACAATTACCTATATTTACGAGGGGCGAACCGCTGATGAAGTCTGGTGTACACGTTGAAGAAGTCTCGATGAAGTCAGTGAAGTCACGATGAAGTCGGTGGAGTCACGATGAAGTCACTGAAGTCTCGATGAAGTCAGTGAAGTCTCGATGAAGTCAGTGAAGTCATGATGAAGTCAGTGAAGTCTCGATGAATCATTAATAAATACATACCACGTTTGTCTGAATTTCCCGTGAAATACAACAGTCTTCTATCCTCGCGTCAATCCGAGTGACCCTTATTTATCGAGTTATTTCCTCTTGAGTCGAGTCATAACTTGACTCCCATCGAATTATCCCAGCGTAATATCCGAGGAAATATCATGCCAAAATAAACCGAACATTATACATTACCAAAACAAAATATTGAAGACGAAATAATGTGCTAACTGGACTTGTCGAGTTCGTTTGACTGGTATTGCTAGTGATTGAATGACATCACATATTCCTGAGGAACATTTCCCGTGCAAGTATGAAAATCAGAGGTTTCAAGAACGAAACACACGGTGTTGTTCAACCATCTTGCATAAATGAGAATATCAAAGTTGACTAAATTGAAAAAAATCTGAGAGAAGTTCATTAAGATCAGCAGCCTTGAACGTCACAGTATTCTTTACGTTTGCGTTCAACTGGATGAAAATATGGAGGGGAGGATGGATCGCTCAGTACGTATATATGTATACATATAAGGTGCATCGGTGCTGGATATGGAAAATATGGACGAAGATGATAATTATAATTGGCAATTATTGAAAAGTATACATTCAACATGTTTGCCGAGATGTTTGCTTTCGAAAAACATTTTTTTTCTGTTATTAGCCACGTTGAACACTAATTCCATGATGTGAGACATTGGACATGAATTTCAAAACATTAAACTCTGTTTTTGATGCTTGTCGATTTTTTCTCTCCCTGTATCTCAGGAACTATTCGTTCTAGACGAAAAGTGAATAGAAACTTTTCCATAGGAAATTTCATGTTGTTCAACTTCGTATACTTTCATTTTTTCGCTAGAGTTTGCGATTGTCGAATTATTCAAGAATAACTTGAAAAAATGACCTTCAAACGTTCCCCTACTGCCCCGCTCAACCCCTAGGGATCAGTACTTTCAGTATGTTGTACATGGCACTTTCCTTCATCACTCTACAGAAATTTGCGACTACACGATTTTTTCCCCTATTTTTTGTTCGTTTACTGAACTACATAATGACGTCACTTCTCAACGAAATTGAATTTTCAATGATTGTCGTGATGTCTCAATGAAAATCTTGTCCCAAGAAGTACCAATAAAGTCAGTGAAGTCTCAATGAAGTCAGTGAAGTCTTGATGAAGTCAGTGAAGTCTTGATGAAGTCAGTGAAGTCACCATGAATTCATTGAAGTCTGGATGAAGTCAGTGAAGTCATGATGAAGTCAGTGAAGTCTCGATGAAGTCAGTGAAGTCTTAGGAAAATGTGAAGTCTGGTGTGCAAATTGCCGTCTGCGGTTCGCCCCTCGTATATTTATCTTGGAGAATTCCTATTACCTGAAAAAATAACCAGAGAGTGTTTTCAATTTTCTGTTGTTGGATTTTTCACCCAAGTGGATCGTTACACTTGAAACCGCAATTTTTAAGGGTAAAACTGCATTTATCATGCGATGGTTTTTTTTTTCTTGAAAATTTTTTTCGGTACTCACGTATTTTTGTCTGATAAACCGAATTTTATAATGAAAATGTGAATAAACCACTATTTATTGAGATATTTCAAGAAAAAGTTCGAAATTTCGCCTTCTTTCTCCCCTTGTGTTGGGGGCATTTGTCATTGTACACTTTATATACTCATGATGTACTTCGATGGCACATTTTTATATAGAAAATTCAACAGGAAATATGATTTTTATGGCGAGTTTTTCATATTTAGTGAACAAGCAGCATAACTTTTTAGTCAAATATCTTCATGATGAATATCATGATAAATGCAGTTTTACCTTTTCATGTAGAGTGTTTGTAGTTCATGTTGATATGATAGTTGCAATTTGATCATTGGAATGAATTCTGCATTCATTGCCACGAGGCAAATGACCGTTTTCAGAAAGAAATTTGAGAATGAGAATTAAAAATGCCCGTTTATTATGAACATTCATGAAAATTTCCTCGAATTCAGAGATGATTTTGTTGACTATAATATACGAATACAAAACTAACTGCACAATCAAAGCTTTTCTATTTTTCCTCTACTTATACTTTTTATGAGAGAGTAATTGTCTTCTATTATTAATTCATCATTATAAATTAAGCTCTGTTCACTACTGAACTTAGATGGAGTAAAATCCTCGCGGTGAGTTGCATAAATACCCACATTTTCGATAGCTCCTCGTCCAACGGGAAACTAAAAGCATGAACTTTTGAACCACCCACATAATTCCCCCGACAAAAGGGAACACAACACTTGAAAGGCATTGTTATTTCGCCGATCACAACACAAACTATTTCACAAAACAGTAATTTTTCTGCCAATTATTTTGATGAATACACAACAAAAGAATTCGGGACCGTTTCAAAAACATACGTGAATCGCCGATGAATTAACACGAACTGACGCGTTAGTCGACAAGCGATAAAATAAAACACTGGCCTCTCTTGGTGATGTCACGAGCTGTTTACGTCAGAGTCTGCTGGCCTTGTTGTATCGGTGGTAACGCGCGACTCCCTAGCGATGAGCGTATCAATACGAACCACGATAGCCAAGAGAGCATCGTGTAAAAAATTTGTAAAATTTGTATATCGCTACTTCAAAGTTGGGAACCAACTCCCCAGAAGTCGGTACTTGTGCGGGGTTAGGAAGAGCGGGACCTACAGCTCAATAGTGGAATCCGAACCACTTCTAGGGCACTCCTAGGGCAGGTGCTTCCAGGACGACAACCATGAATCACACATTTCAAAGAAAAAGGCTCAGCCTGATAGCCGGATTCGAACCGACAGTACCTCCGCATCGTAAACGGCTATCTAGCGAAGTTCAGCGCATAGACAAACTCGGCCACGGCGCCCCATGTGTGTGTGTATGGATTGAAAGATCGTGGGTTCAAGTCCTTTGATTAACTGAAGAAAATCTGTTTATGACGCCGATAGTAATTTCAGCTATTTCAGTGATGTTTCTTTTTCAGGATCAGCCGGAAATTTTTTGAATATTTACTTCCGCACGGCTCGCTCGCAATATTTGATGCGTCATGTCTCTAGACGGTGATGAAACATAACACATCAATCGTCACTAACGCGCAGGACTCGCAATAGGAACATTAACGTGAGCATTTCAAGTACTATAAACTTCCTCGTACTTCCTGTACTTCCTTGTACTTCCTTGTACTTCCTTCTACTTCCTCATACTTCCTCGTACTTCCTCATACTTCCTTGTACTTCCTAATAATTCCTCATACTTCCCGTACTTCCCTTGTACTTCCTCATGCTGTACACCATACTTCCTCAGCGGTTTACCCCTCGACTTTTTTTGAAAAAATTTGCTTATAATTTTTTAAGAGAAGGAGATAGCAAATTTTTCATTTACAAAAATTGTTCAGTGAAATCAGCTCTTTCCGAATATGCAAAAATGCAAAACGGACTTTACACAATCCAATTGAGAAAACATTTTTCAGAATTCCCCTATCATCTCTCCTCCTCTTATAATAGAGCTGAGACATCGAGTTTTGCTCACCCTGTACATTCAATTCCATTGTCAGAGAAATTGGAAAATATATGATCAATGCAAGATATTGTTTTGGACGTGACTCTGGTCGGCCACTTATTCATGGGTTTCATATTAAATGGTTCTGAAATGCAGCATAGTTTTTTAAACTCATTAGAGCAGGAGAGTGAGTCAATGTTGATGTCACCACAAAGCAAAAAGTTCGCATTGTGATCGAAAATATCATCAAATATGTCATATATTGTATCTAAGAATAGATTCAGGTTCCCTGAAGGAGATCTATAGCAGCAAAGGATAATAAGTTTGGTACTGTTTATTTTGCAGCAAGATGCACATATTTCGATATGTTGGTCATGGTTATACTTACTTAAGTCTAGAGGAGATATTTGCAATTTATTATTGGCGAAGAGCGACCCCGCCTCCTTTCATTTGGGTTCTACAGTGATTGATGATATTTAAAAGAAATCTTGCTGAATTTTGACATGGAGATCCAATTGAACTCACGATTGGTCTCAATGGAACATTTGGTTTGTGTATTTTTGGAAGTCCGTAAAAATGAGGAGGTTTGCTGTGATATGTGGAGATATTCTTTCTTTCCGCGAGTGTCAATTGATTTTCGTGTTTCTTAATAGTGTTACGTATCTTTCTTTCGATATTTGCTGTAGGATCTCTATTCAATTTCGTGTAATTACCATCATTTATAAGTTGTTCAATTTTAGTATTATATTCAGTTTTGTCCATGATGACTGTAGCATTTCCTTTATCAGCTGGAAGTATTTTGATTGTGTTATCGTGTTTTAGGTTATTAATTGACTGTTTTTCTGATCTAGTTATGTTTTGTGTGATTTTGTGTTCTTTTTCAATTATAATTTCATTTCTAATTCTATACTCATTAGAAAATTCATCAGGAAGTCTTTGTGCAGTTTGTTCAATTGCTGTAATGAATTATAATCTTGGAAAATTATTTGGAGCTATTGAAAAATTCATTCCTTTTGTTCATTGAAAAAAAAAAAAGGTGAGTGACAAGTGTATTTTTTCCGCTCGCAATTCGATAGAAATCAATACGACCAACGCAGGAGGCCCTATATATTGTTACTCGAAATTGCACCTTAACTGGAAAAAAAATTGGAAAAGTATTATTTTTGATGTTATTTTCCAAAGTCCCGATATCCATATTTCCTCAAATATCTCGAGAACGGCACAAAATATCGAAAATCTAAATCGATGAATACCCCAACACTTTTGTCGAGTTTCGCAACGGCACACCACATGGAGAAAGTCCGAACACCGTATCACGAAAAACGAAAGAATTAGTACGACGTCATGACGCGAAATAATCCCAAGTTCATTGAAAAAAAAAAGGTGAGTGACAAGTGTATTTTTTCCTCCCGAAATGCGATAGAAATCAAGACGACCAACGAAACAGTCTCTATGCATTGTTTCTCAGAATAGCCTCTCTACTGGAATAAAAAAATTGGAAAAGTATTATTTTTGATGAAATTCTTTCTATTCCCGATAATCATATTCTCTCAAATATCTCGAGAATGGCACAAAATATCGAAAATCTAAATCGAAAAACACCACAACAAACTTGTCGACTTTCGCAACGGCTTTCCACATGGGGAAAGTCCGAACATTGTATCACGAAAAACAAAAAAAATTAATACGTCGTCATGACGCGGAATAGTCCCAAGTTCATTGAAAAAAAAAAAGGTGAGTGACAAGTGTATGTTTTCTGCCCGAAATTCGATAGAAATCAAGACTACCAACGAGTCTCTATACATTGGTACTCAGAATTGCCTCTTTACTGGAAAAAAAATTGGAAAAGTATTATTCTTGAGTCCCGATATTCATATTTCCTCAAATATCTCGAGATCGGCACAAAATATCGAGAATCTGAATCGAAAAACACCTCAACATCCTTGTCGACTTTCGCAGAGGCCTACCACATGGTGAAAGTCCAAACACCGTATCACGAAAAACAAAAAAATTAGAACTACGTCATGACGCGAAATAATCCCAAGTTCATTGAAAATAAATAAGGTGAGTGACAAGTGTATGTTTTCTGCCCAAAATTGGATAGAAATCGAGACGACCAACAAAAAACTCTCAATACATTGTTACTCAAAATTGCCTCTTCACTGGAAAAACATTTGGAAAAGTATTATTTTAGATAAAATTCTTTCAAGTCCCAATATTCATATTTTCTCAAATATCTTGAGATCGGCACGAAATATCGAGAATCTAAATCGAAAAATACCCCAACACCTTTGTCGACTTTTGCAGAGGCCTATCACCTGGAAAAAGTTCGAACATCGTATCACGAGAAACAAAAAAATTAGTAGGACGTCATGACGCGAAATAGTCCCAATCTCATTGAAAAAAAAAATAGGTGAGTGACAAGTGTATTTTTCTGCCCGAAATTCGATAGAAATCAAGACGACCAACGAGAAAGTCTCTATACATTGTTTTTCAAAATTGCCTCTCTACTGAAAAAAAAATTGGATAAGTATTATTTTTGATGAAATTTTATCAAGTCTCGATATTCATATTTTCTCAAATATCTCGAGAACGCCACAAAATATCGAAAATCTAAATCGAAAAACATCCCAACACACTTATCGACTTTCGCAGAGGCCTACAACATGGAGAAAGTCCAAACACCGTATCACGAAAAACAAAAAAATTAGTACGACGTCATGACGCGAAATAATCCCAAGTTCATTGAAAAAGAAAAGGTGAGTGACAAGAGTATGTTTTCCGCCCGGAATTCGATAGAAATCAAGATGACCAACGACAAAGTCTCTATACATAGTTACCCAAAATTGCCTCTTTACTGGAAAAAAAAATTGGAAGAGTATTATTTTTGATGAAATTTTTTAGAGTCATGATATTCATATTTTCTCAAATATCTCGAGAACGGCACGAAATATCGAGAATCTAAATCGAAAAATACCCCAACACTCTTGTCGACTTGCGCAGAGACCTACCACATGATGAAAGTCCGAACACCGTATCACGAAAATCAAAAAAATTAGTACGACGTCATGACGCGAAATAATCCCAAGTTCATTGACAAAAAAAAGGTGAGTGACAAGTGTATGTTTTTTGCCCAAAATTCGATAGAAATCAAGACGACCAACGAATAGGTCTCCACATTGTTACTCAAAATTGCCTCTTTACTGGAATGGAAATTTTTTCAAGTCCCGATATTCATATTTCTTGAAATATCTCGAGAACGGCACAAAATATCGAGAATCTGAATCGAAAAACACCCCAACATCCTTGTCGACTTTCGCAGAGGCCTACCACATGGAGAAAGTCCGAACACCGTATCACGAAAAACAAAAAAAATTGTACGACGTCATGTCGCGAAATGATTTCAAGTTCATTGAAAAAAAAAGGTGAGTGACAAGTGTATTTTCTCGCCCGAAATTCGATAGAAATCAAGACTACCAACGAATAGGTCTCCACATTGTTACTCAAAATTGCCTCTCCACTGGAATAAGATAATTGGAAAAGTATCATTCTTGATGAAATTTTTTCAAGTCCTGATATTCATATTCTCTCAAATATCTCGAGAACGGCACAAAATATCGAGAATCTGAATCGAAAAATACCCCAACACCCTTGTCGACTCTCGCAGAGGCCTACCACATGGAGAAAGTCCGAACAACGTATCACGAAAAACAAAAAAAATAGTACGACGTCATGACGCGGAATGATCCCAAGTTCATCGAAAAAGATAAAGGTGAGTGACAAGTGTATTTTCTCGCCCGAAATTCGATAGAAATCAAGATGACCAACGACAAAGTCTCTATACATAGTTACCCAGAATTGTCTCTCCACTGGAAAAAAAATTAGAAGAGTATAATTTTTGATGAAATTTTTTAAAGTCCCGATATTCATATTTTCTCAAATATCTCGGGAATGGCACGAAATATCGAGAATCTGAATCGGAAAATACCCCAACATCCTTGTCGACTTTCGCAGAGGCCTACCACATGGAGAAAGTCCAAACACCGTATCACGAAAAACAAAGAAATTAGAACTACATCATGACGCGAAATAATCCCAAAATCATTGAAAAAAAAAAAGGTGAGTGACATGTGTATGTTTTTCGCCCAAAATTCGATAGAAATCAAGACGACCGACGAATAGGTCTCCACATCGTTACTCAAAATTGCCTCTTTACTGAAATAAGAAAATTGGAAAAGTATCATTCTTGATGAAATTTTTTCAAGTCCCGTTATTTATATTCTCTCAAATATCTCGAGAACGGCACAAAATATCAAGAATCTGAATCGAAAAATACCCCAACACCCTTGTCCACTCTCGCAGAGGCCTACCACATGGGGAAAGTCCGAACACCGTATCACGAAAAACAAAAAAAATAGTACGACGTCATGACGCGAAATAATCCTAAGTTCATTGAAGAAAGAAGGTGAGTGACAAGTGTATTTTTTCGCCCGAAAGTCGATAGAAATCAAGACGACCAACAAGAAAGTCTCTATGAATTTTCACCCAGAATTGGCTCTTCACTGGAAGAAGAAAATTGGAAAAGTATCATTCTTGATGAAAGTTTTTCAAGTCTCGATATTCATATTTTCTCTAATATCTCGAGAACGGAACGAAATATCGAGAATCTAAATCGAAAAATACCCCAACACTCTTGTCGACTTGCGCAGAGACCTACCACATGATGAAGGTCCGAACACCGTATCACAAAAATCAAAAAAATTAGTACGACGTCATGACGCGAAATAATCCCAAGTTCATTGACGAAAAAAAAGGTTAGTGACAAATGTATGTTTTTTGCCCAAAATTCGATAGAAATCAAAACGACCAACGAATAGGTCTCCACATTGTTACTCAAAATTGCCTCTTTACTGGAATGGAAATTTTTTCAAGTCCCGATATTCATATTTCTCGAAATATCTCGAGAACGGCACAAAATATCGAGAATCTGAATCGAAAAACACCCCAACTTCCTTGTCGACTTTCGCAGAGGCCTACCACATGGAGAAAGTCCGAACACCGTATCACGAAAAACAAAAAAAATTGTACGACGTCATGACGCGAAATGATTTCAAGTTCATTGAAAAAAAAAGGTGAGTGACAAGTGTATTTTCTCGCCCGAAATTCGATAGAAATCAAGACGACCAACGAATAGGTCTCCACATTGTTACCCAAAATTGCCTCTCCACTGGAATAAGATAATTGGAAAAGTATCATTCTTGATGAAATTTTTTCAAGTCCCGATATTCATATTCTCTCAAATATCTCGAGAACGGCACAAAATATCGAGAATCTGAATCGAAAAATACCCCAACACCCTTATCGACTCTCGCAGAGGCCTACCACATGGAGAAAGTCCGAACAACGTATCACGAAAAACAAGAAAAATAGTACGACGTCATGACGCGAAATAATCCAAAGTTCATCGAAAAAAATAAAGGTGAGTGACAAGTGTATTTTCTCGCCCGAAATTCGATAGAAATCAAGATGACCAACGACAAAGTCTCTATACATAGTTACCCAAAATTGCCTCTCCACTGGAAGAAAAATTAGAAGAGTATAATTTTTGATGAAATTTTTTAAAGTCCCGATATTCATATTTTCTCAAATATCTCGGGAATGGCACGAAATATCGAGAATCTGAATCGGAAAATACCCCAACAATCTCGTCGACTTTCGCAGAGGCCTACCACATGATGAAAGTCCGAACACCGTATCACGAATATCAAAAAAATTAGAACGACGTCATGAAGCGAAATAATCCCAAATTCATTGAAAAATAAGGTGAGTGACAAGTGTATTTTATCGCCCGAAATCAGATAGAAATCAAGACTACCAACGAGAAAGTCTCTATACATTGGTACCCAGAATTGCCTCTTTACTGGAAAAAAATTGGAAAAGTATTATTCTTGATGAAATTTTTTCAAGTCCCGATATATATATTTCCTGAAATATCTCGAGATCGGCACAAAATATCGAGAATCTGAATCAAAAAACACCCCAACATCCTTGTCGACTTTCGCAGAGGCCTACCACATGGAGAAAGTCCAAACACCGTATCACGAAAAACAAAGAAATTAGAACTACGTCATGACGCGAAATAATCCCAAGTTCATTGAAAAAAAAAAAAAAAGGTGAGTGACAAGTGTATGTTTTTCGCCCAAAATTCGATAGAAATCAAGACGACCGACGAATAGGTCTCCACATCGTTACTCAAAATTGCCTCTTTACTGAAATAAGAAAATTGGAAAAGTATCATTCTTGATGAAATTTTTTCAAGTCTCGTTATTTATATTCTCTCAAATATCTCGAGAACGGCACAAAATATCGAGAATCTGAATCGAAAAATACCCCAACACCCTTGTCCACTCTCGCAGAGGCCTACCACATGGAGAAAGTCCGAACACCGTATCACGGAAAACAAAAAAAATAGTACGACGTCATGACGCGAAATGATCCTAAGTTCATTGAAGAAAGAAGGTGAGTGACAAGTGTATTTTTTCGCCCGAAAGTCGATTGAAATCAAGACGACCAACAAGAAAGTCTCTATAAATTTTCACCCAGAATTGGCTCTTCACTGGAAGAAGAAAATTGGAAAAGTATCATTCTTGATGAAAGTTTTTCAAGTCTCGATATTCATATTTTCTCTAATATCTCGAGAACGACACAAAATATCGAAAATCCAAATCGAAAAACATCCCAACACAATTGTCGACTTCCGCAGAGGCCTACCACATGGAGAAAGGTCGAACACCGTATCACGAAAAACAAAAAAATTAGTACGACATCATGACAAGAAATAATCCAAAGTTCATTGAAAAAAAAAAGGTGAGTGACAAGTGTATGTTTTTCGCCCGGAATTCGATAGGAATCAAGATGACCAACGACAAAGTCTCTGAACATAGTTACCCAAAATTGCCTCTTTACTGGAAAAAGAATTGGAAGAGTATTATTTTTGATGGAATTTTTTAAAGTCCCGATATTCTTATTTTCTCAAATATCACGAGAACGGCACGAAATATCGAGAATCTAAATCGAAAAATACCTCAACACCCCTGTCGACTCTCGCAACGGCCTACCTCATGTGGAGAGTCTGAACACCGTATCACAAAAATCAAAAAAATTAATACGGCGTCATGACGCGAAATAATTCCAAGTTCATTGAAAAAAAAAAAGGTGAGTGACAAGTGTATCTTTTCCGCTCGCAATTCGATAGAAATCAATACGACCAACGCAAGAGTCTCTATATATTGTTACTCAAAATTGCCCCTTAACTGGAAAAAAAATTGGAAAAGTATTTTTTTTTATGTTATTTTTCGAAGTCCTGATATCCATATTTCCTCAAATATCTCGAGAACGGCACAAAATATCGAGAATCTGAATCGATAAATACCCCAACATCCCTGTCGAGTTTCGCAACGGCACACCACATGGAGAGAGTCCGAACACCGTATGACGAAAAACGAAAAAATTAGTACGACGTCATGACGCGAAATAATCCCAAGTTCATTGAGAAAAAAAAAGAGTTACAAGTGTATTTTTTTCTCTCGAAATGCGATAGAAATCAAGACGACCAACAAAAAAGTCTCTATACATTATTACTCAGAATAGCCTCTTTACTGGAATAGAAAAATTGAAAAAGTATCATTTTTGATGAAATTTTTTTAAGTCCCGATAATCATTTTTTCAGATATCTCGAGAACGGCACAAAATATCGAAAATCTGAATCGAAAAACACCCCAACACCCTTGTCGACTTTCGCAGAGGTCTCCCTCATGGAAAGTCCAAACACCGTTTCACGAAAAACAAAAAAATTAGTACGACGTCATGACGCAAAATATCCCAAGTTCATTAAGAAAAGAAAGGTGAGTGACAAGTGTATTTTTTTTCCCGAAATGCGATAGAAATCAAGACGACCAACGAAAATGTCTCTTCACATTGTTACTCAAAAAAGCCTCTTTACTGGAATAAAGAAATTGGAAAAGTATTATTATTGATGAAATTTTTTAAAGTCCCGATAATCATATTTTCTCAAATATCTCGAGAACGGCACAAAATATCGAAAATTAAAATCGAAAAACACCCCAACACACTTGTCGACTTTCGCAGAGGCCTACCACATGGAGAAAGTCCGAACACCGTATCACGAAAAACAACAACAAAATTAGTAAGACGTCATAACGCGAAATAATCCCAAGTTCATTGGAAAAAAAAGGTGAGGGACAAGTGTATGTTTTTCGCCCGAAATTCGATAGAAATCAAGACGACCAACGAAAAAGTCTCTGAACATTGTTACTCAAAATTGCATCTTCACTGGAAAATAAAAATTGGAAGAGTATTATTTTTGATGAAATTTTTTCAAGTCCCGATATTCATATTTTCTCAAATATCTCGAGAACGGCACGAAATATCGAGAATCTAAATCGAAAAATATCCCAACACCCCTGTCGACTCTCGCAACGGCCTACCACATGTGGAGAGTTCGAACACCGGATCACGAAAATAAAAAAAATTAGTACGGCGTAATGACGCGAAATAATCCCAAGTTCATTGAAAAAAAAAAAAGGTGAGTGACAAGTGTATTTTTTCCGCTCGCAATCCGATAGAAAACGAAACGACCAACGCAGGAGTCCCTATATATTGTTACTCAAAATTGCTCCTTAACTGGAAAAAAAATTGGAAAAGTATTATTTTTGATGTTATATTTCAAAGTCCCGATATCCATATTTCCTCAAATATCTCGAGAACGGCACAAAATATCGAAAATCTAAATCGATAAATACCCCAACACCCCTGTCGAGTTTCGCAACGGCACACCACATGGAGAAAGTCCGAACACCGTATCACGGAAAACGAAAAAATTAGTACGACGTCATGACGCGAAATATCCCAAGTTCATTGAGAAAAGAAAGGTGAGTGACAAGTGTATTTTTTCTCCCGAGATGCGATAGAAATCAAGACGACCAACGAAAAAGTCTCTTTACATTGTTTTTCCAAATAACCTCTTTACTGGAATAAAAAAATTGGAAAAGTATTATTTTTGATGAAATTTTTTCTAGTCCCGATAATCATATTTTCTCAAATATTTCGAGAATGGCACAAAATATCGAAAATCTAAATCGAAAAACACCCCAACACCTTTGTCGACTTTCGCAACGGCTTTTCACATGGAGAAAGTCCGAACATTGTATCACGAAAAACAAAAAAAATTAGTACGTCATCATGACGCGAAATAATCCCAAGTTCATTGAAAAAAAAAAGGTGAGTTACAAGTGTATGTTTTCTGCCCGAAATTCGATAGAAATCGGGACGACCAACAAAAAACTCTCAATACATTGTTACTCAAAATTGCCTCTTCACTGGAAAAACATTTGGAAAAGTATTATTTTTGATGAAATTTTTTCAAGTCCCAATATTCATATTTTCCCAAATATCTTGGGATCGGCACGAAATATCGAGAATCTTAATCAAAAAATACCCCAACACCCTTGTCGACTTTTGCAGAGGCCTACCACCTGGAGAAAGTCCGAACATCGTATCACGAGAAACAAAAAAAATAGTAGGACGTCATGACGCGAAATAGTCCCAATTTCATTGAAAAAAAATAGGTGAGTGACAAGTGTATTTTTCCGCCAGAAATTCGATAGAAATCAAGACGACCAACGAGAAAGTCTCTATACATTGTTTCTCAAAATTTTTTCAAGTCCCGATATCCATATTTTCTCAAATATCTCGAGAACGCCACAAAATATCGAAAATCTAAATCGAAAAACATCCCAATACACTTGTCGACTTTCGCAGAGGCCTACCACATGGGGAAAGTCCAAACACCGTATCACGAAAAACAAAAAAATTAGTACGATGTCATGACGCGAAAAAATCCCAAGTTCATTGAAAAAAGAAAGGTGAGTGACAAGAGTATGTTTTCTGCCCAGAATTCGATAGGAATCAAGATGACCAACGACAAAGTCTCTATACATCGAAGATTCTAGACGTAAGGCAATTATATTATTACAATATTACCGTTTACTATCATAGAAATAGATCTGACCATATTCTATCGAAACACAATTATAACACACGATCTAAAAGGGAACACCATGTACCATTCATGACGAAATCTATAGGTCAGAGGTCATTCAACTATTTGGCACCCAAGTTATACAATAAAATACCTAAGGAAATAAAAGAAACAAAAACTATATATAGTTTCAAATCGAGACTGAAAATTCATATTTCTCAAACACCGAGAAAACTCATACATGATGCAATCGAAAATTGAATTGAATTGAACAATCAAAATGACAATCCAAGATGAGAATCATACTTTCAACACTTTTAGTAAATAATATACATATAGGTATAGATATAGCGATTATACTATGCAACTAGTTTGATAGTTTTAGTTTTATTTATTTATTTTTATTCGTATTTCATCCTTTTATCTTCACAATATTATATCTTCATCTAATTTATGAAATATTCACATGAATGTATTGGAAATTTTGATAATTATTTGTCAATACCATAAACCCAACCTAACCTGCTTATTATTATTATTATTATTATTATTATTATTATTATTATTATTATTATTATTATATACTATATTTTCATTTTTTTAGCTCTCTGTAATCATTCTCGAAACAAGTGTTTGGTCACTTTTTGAGTATCTTTTATTCACCTATTAATTGTTTGTTCACTGTCTGTCAGAATACCTACTCTATGTAGATTTATGTTCATTTATGTGTGTGAATAAATATTATTATTATTGTTTCTCAAAATTTTTTCAAGTCCCGATATCCATATTTTCTCAAATATCTCAAGAACGCCACGATATATCGAAAATCTAAATCGAGAAACATCCCAACACACTTGTCGACTTTCGCAGAGGCCTACAACATGGAGAAAGTCCAAACACCGTATCACGAAAAACAAAAAAATTAGTACGACGTCATGACGCGAAATAATCCCAAGTTCATTGAAAAAAAAAAAAAGGTGAGTGACAAGAGTATGTTTTCTGCCCAGAATTCGATAGGAATCAAGATGACCAACGACAAAGTCTCTATACATAGTTACCCAAAATTGCCTCTTTACTGGAAAAAAAATAATTGGAAGAGTATTATTTTTGATGAAATTTTTTAGAGTCCCGATATTCATATTTTCTCAAATATCTCGAGAACGGCACGAAATATCGAGAATCTAAATCGAAAAATACCCCAGCACTCTTGTCGACTTGCGCAGAGACCTACCACATGATGAAAGTCCGGACACCGTATCACGAAAATCAAAAAAATTAGTACGACGTCATGACGCGGAATTAATCCCAAGTTCATTGACAAAAAAAAAAGGTTAGTGACAAGTGTATGTTTTTTGCCCAAAATTCGATAGAAATCAAGACTACCAACGAATAGGTCTCTACATTGATACTCAAAATTGCCTCTTTACTGAAATGGACATTTTTTCAAGTCCCGATATTCATATTTCTTGAAATATCTCGAGAACGGCACAAAATATCCAGAATCTGAATCGAAAAACACCCCAACATCCTTGTCGACTTTCGCAGAGGCCTACCACATGGAGAAAGTCCGAACACCGTATCACGAAAAACAAAAAAAAATGTACGACGTCATGACGCGAAATGATCCCGAGTTCATTGAAAAAAAAAGGTGAGTGACAAGTGTATTTCCTCGCCCGAAATTCGATAGAAATCAAGACGACCAACGAATAGGTCCTCACATTGTTACTCAGAATTGCCTCTTCACTGGAATAAGATAATTGGAAAAGTATCATTCTTGATGAAATTTTGTCAAGTCCCGATATTCATATTCTCTCAAATATCTCGAGAACGGCACAAAATATCGAGAATCTGAATCAAAAAATACCCCAACGCCCTTGTCGACTCTCGCAGAGGCCTACCACATGGAGAAAGTCCGAACACCGTATCACGAAAAACAAAAAAAATAGTACGACATGACGCGAAATAATCCCAAGTTCATCGAAAAAAAAAGGTGAGTGACAAGTGTATTTTCTCTCCCGAAATTCGATAGAAATCAAGATGACCAACGACAGAGTCTCTATACATTGTTACCCAAAATTGCCTCTTCACTGAAAAAAAAAATTAGAAGAGTATAATTTTTGATGAAATTTTTCAAAGTCCCGATATTCATATTTTCTCAAATATCTCGAGAACGGCACGAAATATCGAGAATCTAAATCGGAAAATACCCTAACAATCTTGTCGACTTTCGCAGAGGCCTACCACATGATGAAAGTCCGAACACCGTATCACAAAAATCAAAAAAATTAGAACGACGTCATGACGCGAAATAATCCCAAGTTCATTGAAAAAAAAAAGGTGAGTGACAAGTGTATTTTATCGCCCGAAATCAGATAGAAATCAAGACTACCAACGAGAAAGTCTCTATACATTGGTACCCAGAATTGCCTCTTTACTGGAAAAAAAATTGGAAAAGTATTATTCTTGATGAAATTTTTTCAAGTCTTGATATTCATATTTCCTGAAATATCTCGAGAACGGCACAAAATATCGAGAATCTGAATCGAAAAATACCCCAACACCCTTGTCGACTCTCGCAGAGGCCTACCACATGGAAAAAGTCCAAACACCGTATCACGAAAAACAAAAAAAATTTGAACTACGTCATGACGCGAAATAATCCCAAGTTCATTGAAAAAAAAAAGGTGAGTGACAAGTGTATGTTTTTCGCCCAAAATTCGATAGAAATCAAGACGACCGACGAATAGGTCTCCACATTGTTACTCAAAATTGCCTCTTTACTGGAATGAGAAAATTGGAAAAGTATTATTCTTGATGAAATTTTTTCAAGTCCCGATATTCATATTCTCCCAAATATCTCGAGAACGGCACAAAATATCGAGAATCTGAATCGAAAAATACCCCAACACTCTTGTCAACTCTCGCAGAGGCCTTCCACATGGAGAAAGTCCGAACACCGTATCACGAAAAACAAAAAAAATAGTACGACGTCATGACGCGAAATAATCCTAAGTTCATTGAAGAAAGAAGGTGAGTGACAAGTGTATTTTTTCGCCCGAAAGTCGATAGAAATCAAGACGACCAACAAGAAAGTCTCTATAAATTTTTACTCAGAATTGGCTCTCCACTGGAAGAAGAAAATTGGAAAAGTATCATTCTTGATGAAATTTTTTCAACTCTCGATATTCATATTTTCTCAAATATCTCGAGAACGGCACGAAATATCGAAAAACATCCCAACACACTTGTCGACTTTCGCAGAGGCCTTCCACATGGGAAAAGGTCGAACACCGTATCACGAAAGACAAAAAAATTAGTACGACGTCATGACAAGAAATAATCCAAAGTTCATTGAAAAAAAAAAAGGTGAGTGACAAGTGTATGTTTTTCGCCCGGAATTCGATAGAAATCAAGATGACCAACGACAAAGTCTCTGAACATAGTTACCCAAAATTGCCTTTTTACTGGAAAAAGAATTGGAAGAGTATTATTTTTGATGGCATTTTTTAAAGTCCCGATATTCATTTTTTCTCAAATATCACGAGAACGGCACGAAATATCAAGAATCTAAATCGAAAAATACCTCAACACCCCTGTCGACTCTCGCAACGGCCTACCACATGTGGAGAGTCTGAACACCGTATCACAAAAATCAAAAAAATTAGTACGGCGTCATGACGCGAAATAATTCCAAGTTCATTGAAAAAAAAAAGGTGAGTGACAAGTGTATCTTTTCCGCTCGCAATTCGATAGAAATCAATACGACCAACGCAAGAGTCTCTATATATTGTTACTCAAAATCGCCCCTCAACTGGAAAAAAAATTGGAAAAGTATTATTTTTCATGTTATTTTTCGAAGTCCTGATATCCATATTTCCTCAAATATCTCGAGAACGGCACAAAATATCGAGAATCTGAATCGATAAATACCCCAACACCCTTGTCGAGTTTTGCAACGGCACACCACAGAGAGAGAGAGTCCGAACGCCGTATCACGAAAAACGAAAAAATTAGTACGTCGTCATGACGCGAAATAATCCCAAGTTCATTGAAAAAAAAAAGGTGAGTGACAAGTGTATGTTTTCTGCCCGAAATTCGATAGAAATCGAGACGACCAACGAAAAACTCTTAATACATTGTTACTCAAAATTGCCTCTTCACTGGAAAAACATTTGGAAAAGTATTATTTTTGATGAAATTTTTTCAAGTCCCAATATTCATATTTTCTCAAATATCTTGAGATCGGCACGAAATATCGAGAATCTAAATCGAAAAATACCCCAACACCCTTGTCGACTTTTGCAGAGGCCTACCACCTGGAGAAAGTCCGAACATCGTATCACGAGAAACAAAAAAATTAGTAGGACGTCATGACGCGAAATTTCATTGAAAAAAAATAGGTGAGTGACAAGTGTATTTTTCCGCCCGAAATTCGATAGAAATCAAGACGACCAACGAGAAAGTCTCTATACATTGTTTCTCAAAATTTTTCCAAGTCCCGATATCCATATTTTCTCAAATATCTCGAGAACGCCACAAAATATCGAAAATCTGAATCGAAAAACATCCCAACACACTTGTCGACTTTCGCAGAGGCCTACAACATGGAGAAAGACCAAACACCGTATCACAAAAAACAAAAAAATTAGTACGACGTCATGACGCGAAATAATCCCAAGTTCATTGAAAAAAAAAGTGAGGGACAAGAGTATGTTTTCCGCCCGGAATTCGATAGAAATCAAGATGACCATCGACAAAGTCTCTATACATAGTTACCCAAAATTGCCTCTTTACTGGAAAAAAATAATTGGAAGAGTATTATTTTTGATGAAATTTTTTAGAGTCCCGATATTCATATTTTCTCAAATATCTCGAGAACGGCACGAAATATCGAGAATCTAGATCGAAAAATACCCCAACACTCTTGTCGACTTGCGCAGAGACCTACCACATGATGAAAGTCCGAACACCGTATCACGAAAATCAAAAAAATTAGTACGACGTCATGACGCGAAATAATCCCAAGTTCATTGACAAAGAAAAAGGTGAGTGACAAGTGTATGTTTTTTGCCCAAAATTCAAGAGAAATAGAGACGACCAACGAATAGGTCTCCACATTGTTACTCAAAATTGCCTCTTCACTGGAATGGAAATTTTTTCAAGTCCCGATATTCATATTTCTTGAAATATCTCGAGAACGGCACAAAATATCGAGAATCTGAATCGAAAAACACCCCAACATCCTTGTCGACTCTCGCAGAGGCCTACCACATGGAGAAAGTCCGAACACCGTATCACGAAAAACAAAAAAAATTGTACGACGTCATGACGCGAAATGATCCCAAGTTCATTGAAAAAAAAAAAAGGTGAGTGACAAGTGTATTTTCTCGCCCGAAATTCGATAGAAATCAAGACTACTAACGAATAGGTCTCCACATTGTTACTCAAAATTGCCTCTTCACTGGAATAAGAAAATTGGAAAAGTATCATTCTTGATGAAATTTTTTCAAGTCCCGATATTCATGTTCTCTCAAATATCTCGAGAACGGCACAAAATATCGAGAATCTGAATCGAAAAATACCCCAACACCCTTGTCGACTCTCGCAGAGGCCTACCACATGGAGAAAGTCCGAACACCGTATCACGAAAAACAAAAAAAATAGTACGACGTCATGACGCGAAATAATCCCAAGTTCATCGAAAAAAAAAAAAGGTGAGTGACAAGTGTATTTTCCCGCCCGAAATTCGATAGAAATCAAGATGACCAACGACAAAGTCTCTAAACATAGTAACCAAAATTGCCTCTTCACTGGGAAAAAAAAATTAGAAGAGTATAATTTTTGATGAAATTTTTTAAAGTCCCGATATTCATATTTTCTCAAATATCTCGAGAACGGCACGAAATATCGAGAATCTAAATCGGAAAATACCCCAACAATCTTGTCGACTTTCGCAGAGGCCTACCACATGATGAAAATCAAAAAAATCAGAACGACGTCATGACGCGAAATAATCCCAAGTTCATTGAGAAAAAAAAGGTGAGTGACAAGTGTATTTCATCGCCCGAGATCAGATAGAAATCAAGACTACCAACGAGAAAGTCTCTATACATTGGTACTCAGAATTGCCTCTTTACTGGAAAAAAAATTGGAAAAGTATTATTCTTGATGAAATTTTTTCAAGTCCCGATTTTTTTTTTTTTTTTTATCGCTTGGAGCGCACGAGAGGGAATACCTATAATGTTCAAAGAACATCGTGCGTTCCTAGGGAGGATAGGGATAGGAGGTAGGTATTGGAATTCTTTTTGAACTTCTGGAGATTATATGTTGTTGGGAATACTTCCTCAGGCAATGAATTCCAGAGCCCAGCCGTTCTATGGATGAAGGAGTTTTGATAAAGTGCTGTTCGGCATCTTTCGAGGTTGACAACGAAGGGATGTGCTGACTGGGCTTGTCTAGTTCGTCTGACTGGTATTGCTAGTGAAGGGATGATAGCAGAGATTTCCGAAGAACATTTCTCGTGGAAGTATCGATAGAAAAGTGAAAGGTCGCCGACCTTTCTACGGTGTTCCAATGATGTCAAAGAGCGAGTGAGTGTGGCGTCACCCACCAGGCGGATGGCTCTTCTCTGGATGGAATCTAAGAGCATCAGCGTATGTTTCGGTGCTGAACCCCATATGTGGGAACAGTATTCTAGAACAGGCCGTATCTGCGCTTTGTAGATCATGAGGAGCTGTTGAGGTGTAAAGTAGCATTTCGCACGGAACAAGAATCCGAGTTTTTGTGAAGCAGCTTTTGCGATGGATCTGACATGATTATCCCATGAAAGAGTGTTGCTGATGGAAATACCGAGCATAGATATGGTGGGTTTGGTGGGGATGGTGGTGCCAGACATTACAATGTCGGGCATACTGAGTTCCGCCTTTCTAGAGAAAATACAGGCTTGAGTTTTGGTGGCGTTGAATTCAACTAGGTTGTTGGTTCCCCAGGCTGTGATTTCAGCAAGGTCTTCATTGACAGCATTGACCTGCCTGCGCCGTGTGTTCTTAGTTTCCTGGGAAGAAATAGGAATTCTGGAAGAGAACGCTGTATGGAGGGTACTATCATCTGCAAAGCTGTGGATGGGGCAAGTTGTTACTCCCAACAGATCATTGATATGAAGAAGGAATAATGTTGGTGCCAAAATTGATCCTTGTGGAACGCCGGAATTGATGCCAATTGTATCAGACGATACACCGTCCACCACTACATGAAGCGATCTGCCTGAAAGAAAACTCGATAAGAGATGGCATAGCTGAGGTGGTAAGCCGTATGATGGTAGTTTGTGGAGGAGTCCTTCGTGCCAAACACGGTCAAATGCTTTCGATATGTCCAAAGCGACAGCTAGAGATTCCCCGTGTTTTTCTAATGAAGCTTGCCATAAATGGGTGACGTAGGCAAGTAGATCTCCAGTAGATCTTCGGTGGCGAAAGCCGTATTGTCTATCATTGATGATTCCTGAGCTCTCCAGATATTTGATGAGCTCAATGTTGATGGCTTTCTCCATAACTTTGGAGATTACTGATAACAGGGCAATGGGCCTGTAGTTGTTGGGCAGGTTCTTGTTCCCTTTTTTGGGGATTGGTTGGACTCTAGCTGTCTTCCAGCATGATGGAAAAATACCCGACCTGTACGAGACGGTAAACAACTTGCAGAGAATCGGTGTCAATTCTGGTGCACATTTTTTGAGGATAATGGGTGGAATTCCATCAGGACCGTTAGCCTTATTCGTTTTGAGACCAAGCAAAATTCGTCTGATAGTGCGTTGACGGAAGACGATTTCGGGCATTCGACTCTCAACGGGTGGAATGTCTGGCGGCACTTTTCCTTGGGAATCTAAAGTAGAGTTTGCTGCGAAAATCTCTGCAAACATATTTGCTTTCTCCTGCGATGTTGTTGCTAATGTGCCGTCGGATTTGGACAGTGGTGGAAATGAACTATTAGTGAAATTTCTTCCGACCGCTTTAGCAAGGGACCAAAACGAACGGGAGCCATTGGGACAATCTATGAGTTTCGATCTTATCTTGGCATTGTATGTTTCTTTCGAAGCATCTATTGTTTGGCTGCAGTTATTTCTGGCATCAACGTATTCTGCTCTAGTCGCGAGGTTAGGGTTTTTGCGCCAGCGATGGTAGGCTGTTTGTTTCAAGGCAACAGTTCTAGAACAGTTTTTGTTGAACCAGGGTTTCGATGGTGATGATCTTTTTGAAGAATGGGGTATGTATGTGTCCATTCCGAGCATGATGATCTCGGATATTTCCGCAGCACACTGTGAAGGGTCCTCAGAGTCAAAGCATACTCTATGCCAAGGAAACTCGGAGAAAAACATGCGGAGACCGTCCCAATCTCCTGAATTGTAATGCCATATATGACGTGGGGGTGCCGGATCAGTTGATGGAATGAAAAATGGGCAGGTTGTGGAGATGAGTGTGTGGTCAGAATTGCCAAGTGGAGCTCGTACATCTATGGTGTAGGGTTCTGAATTATTAGTGAGGAATAAGTCAAGTATGTTAGCTGAATGGTTATTGGCATCGGGAATTCGTGTGGGTTCTTTGATAAGCTGCTCTAAGCCGTGAGTGATGGCAAAAGCTTCGGCTTGTCGCCCAGCTTCATCCGTTCTGTTAGAGATATTCATATTTCCTGAAATATCGCGAGTTCGGCACAAAATATCGAGAATCTGAATCGAAAAACACCCCAACATCCTTGTCGACTTCCGCAGAGGCCTACCACATGGAGAAAGTCCAAACACCGTATCACGAAAAACAAAAAAATTAGAACTACGTCATGACGCGAAATAATCTCAAGTTCATTGAAAAAAAAAAAAGGTGAGTGACAAGTGTATGTTTTTCGCCCAAAATTCGATAGAAATCAAGACGACCAACGAATAGGTCTCCACATTGTTACTCAAAATTGCCTCTTTACTGGAATAAGAAAATTGAAAAAGTATCATTCTTGATGAAATTTTTTCAAGTCCCGATATTCATATTCTCTCAAATATCTCGAGAACGGCACAAAATATCAAGAATCTGGATCGAAAGATACCCCAACACCCTTGTCAACTCTCGCAAAGGCCTACCACATGGAGAAAGTCCGAACACCGTATCACGAAAAACAAAAAAAATAGAACGACGTCATGACGCGAAATAATCCCAAGTTCATTGAAGAAAGAAGGTGAGTGACAAGTGTATTTTTTCGCCCGAAAGTCGATAGAAATCAAGACGAACAACAATGAAGTCTCTATAAATTTTTACTCAGAATTGGCTCTTCACTAGAAGAAGAAAATTGGAAGAGTATCATTCTTGATGAAATTTTTTCAAGTCTCGATATGCATATTTTCTCAAATATCTCGAGAACGGCACAAAATATCGAAAATCCAAATCGAAAAACATCCCAACACACTTGTCGACTTTCGCAGAGGCCTACCACATGGAGAAAGGTCGAACACCGTATCACGAAAAACAAAAAAATTAGTACGACGTCATGACAAGAAATAATCCAAAGTTCATTGAAAAAAAAAAGGTGAGTGACAAGTGCATGTTTTTCGCCCGGAATTCGATCGAAATCAAGATGACCAACGACAAAGTCTCTGAACATAGTTACCCAAAATTGCCTCTCAACTGGAAAAAGAATTGGAAGAGTATTATTTTTGATGAAATTTTTTAAAGTCCCGATATTCATATTTTCTCAAATATCACGAGAACGGCACGAAATATCGAGAATCTAAATCGAAAAAAACCCCAACACCCCTGTCGACTTTCGCAGAGGCCTACCACATGATGAAAGTCCGAACACCGTTTCACGAAAATCAAAAAAATCAGTACGACGTCATGACGCAAAATAATCCCAAGTTCATTGAAAAAAAAAAGGTGAATGACAAGTGTATTTTATCGCCCGAAATCCGATAGAAATCAAGACTACCAACGAGAAAGTCTCTATACATTGGTACTCAGAATTGCCTTTTTACTGGAAAAAAAATTGGAGAAGTATTATTCTTGATGAAATTTTTTCAAGTCCCGATATTCATATTCCCTCAAATATCTCGAGAACGGCACAATATATCGAAAATCTGAATCGAAAAATACACCAACACCCTTGTCGAATTTCGCAGAGGCCTACCACATTGAGAAAGTCCGAAAACTGTATCACGAAAAACAAAAAAATTATTACGAAGTCATGACGCGAAATAATCCCAATTTCATCGAAAAAAAAAAAAGGTGAGTGACAAGTTAATGTTTTCTGCCTGAAATTCGATAGTAATCAAGACGACCAACGAGAAAGTCTCCATACATTTTCACTCAAAATTGCCTCCTCACTAGAAAAAAATAAATTGGAAAAGTATTTTTTTTTTATGAAATTTTTTCAAGTCCCGATATTCATATTTTCTCAAATATCTCGAGAACGGCACGAAATATCGAGAATCTAGATCGAAAAATACCCCAACACTCCTGTCGACTTTCGCAGAGGCCTACCACCTGGAGAAAGCATACACCGTATCACGAAAAACAAAAAAATTAGTACGACGTCATGACGCGAAATAATTTCAAGTTCATTGAGAAAAAAAGTGAGTGACAAGTGTATGTTTTTCGCCCGAAATTCGATAGAAATCAAGACGACCAACGGAAAAGTGTCAATACATTGTTACTCAAAATTGCCTCTTTACTGGAAGGAAAAATTGAAAAAGTATTATTTTTGATGAAATGTTTTCAAGTCCCTATATTCATATTCTCTCAAATATCTCGAGAACGGCACAAAATATCGAGGATCTAAATCGAAAAATACTCCAACAACCTTGTCAACTCTCGCAGAGGCCTTCTACATGGAGAAAGCAAACACCGTATCACGAAAAACAAAAAAATTAGTACGACGTCATGACGGGAAATAATCCCAAGTTCATTGAAAAAAAAAAAGGTGAGTGACAAGAGTATGTTTTCCGCCCAGAATTCGATAGGAATCAAGATGACCAACGACAAAGTCTCTATACATAGTTACCCAAAATTGCCTCTTTACTGGAAAAAAATAATTGGAAGAGTATTATTTTTGATGAAATTTTTTAGAGTCCCGATATTCATATTTTCTCAAATATCTCGAGAACGGCACGAAATATCGAGAATCTAAATCGAAAAATACCCCAACACTGATGTCGACTTGCGCAGAGACCTACCACATGATGAAAGTCTGGACACCGTATCACGAAAATCAAAAAAATTAGTACGACGTCATGACGCGAAATAATCCCAAGTTCATTGACAAAAAAAAAAGGTTAGTTACAAGTGTATGTTTTTTGCCCAAAATTCGATAGATATCAAGACGACCAACGAATAGGTCTCTACATTGATACTCAAAATTGCCTCTTTACTGAAATGGAAATTTTTTCAAGTCCCGATATTCATATTTCTTGAAATATCTCGAGAACGGCACAAAATATCGAGAATCTGAATCGAAAAACACCCCAACATCCTTGTCGACTTTCGCAGAGGCCTACCACATCGAGAAAGTCCGAACACCGTATCACGAAAAACAAAAAAAATTGTACGACGTCATGACGCGAAATAATCCCAAGTTCATTGGAAAAAAAAGGTGAGTGACAAGTGTATTTTCGCGCCCGAAATTCGATAGAAATCAAGACGACCAACGAATAGATCCCCACATTGTTACTCAAAATTGCCTCTTCACTGGAATAAGATAATTGGAAAAGTATCATTCTTGATGAAATTTCTTCAAGTCCCGATAATCATATTCTCTCAAATATCTCGAGAACGGCACAAAATATCGAGAATCTGAATCAAAAAATACCCCAACACCCTTGTCGACTCTCGCAGAGGCCTACCACATGGAGAAAGTCCGAACACCGTATCACGAAAAACAAAAAAAAATAGTACGAGGTCATGACGCGAAATAATCCCAAGTTCATCGAAAAAAAAAAAAGGTGAGTGACAAGTGTATTTTCTCTCCCGAAATTCGATAGAAATCAAGATGACCAACGACAGAGTCTCTATACATAGTTACCCAAAATTGCCTCTTCACTGGAAAAAAAAATTAGAAGAGTATAATTTTTGATGAAATTTTCCAAAGTCCCGATATTCATATTTTCTCAAATATCTCGAGAACGGCACGAAATATCGAGAATCTAAATCGGAAAATACCCCAACAACCTTGTCGACTTTCGCAGAGGCCTACCACATGATGAAAGTCCGAACACCGTATCACGAAAATCAAAAAAATTAGAACGACGTCATGACGCGAAATAATCCCAAGTTCATTGAAAAAAAAAAAGGTGAGTGACAAGTGTATTTTATCGCCCGAAATCAGATAGAAATCAAGACTACCAACGAGGAAGTCTCTATACATTGGTACCCAGAATTGCCTCTTTACTGGAAAAAAAATTGGAAAAGTATTATTCTTGATGGAATTTTTTCAAGTCTTGATATTCATATTTCCAGAAATATCTCGAGATCGGCACAAAATATCGAGGATCTGAATCAAAAAACACCCCAACATCCTTGTCGACTTTCGAAGAGGCCTAACACATGGAGAAAGTCCAAACACCGTATCACGAAAAACAAAAAAATTAGAACTACGTCATGACGCGAAATAATCCCAAGTTCATTGAAAAAAAAGAGGTGAGTGACAAGTGTATGTTTTTCGCCCAAAATTCGATGGAAATCAAGACGACCGACGAATAGGTCTCCACATTGTTACTCAAAATTGCCTCTTTACTGGAATAAGAAAATTGGAAATGTATCATTCTTGATGAAAGTTTTTCAAGTCTCGATATTCATATTTTCTCTAATATCTCGAGAACGACACAAAATATCGAAAATCCAGATCGAAAAACATCCCAACACAATTGTCGAATTTCGCAGAGGCCTACCACATGGAGGAAGGTCGAACACCGTATCACGAAAAACAAAAAAATCAGTACGACATCATGACAAGAAATAATCAAAAGTTCATTGAAAAGAAAAAGGTGAGTGACAAGTGTATGTTTTTCGCCCGGAATTCGATAGGAATCAAGATGACCAACGACAAAGTCTCTGAACATAGTTACCCAAAATTGCCTCTTTACTGGAAAAAGAATTGGAAGAGTATTATTTTTGATGGAATTTTTTAAAGTCCCGATATTCTTATTTTCTCAAATATCACGAGAACGGCACGAAATATCGAGAATCTAAATCGAAAAATACCTCAACACCCCTGTCGACTCTCGCAACGGCCTACCTCATGTGGAGAGTCTGAACACCGTATCACAAAAATCAAAAAAATTAATACGGCGTCATGACGCGAAATAATTCCAAGTTCATTGAAAAAAAAAAGGTGAGTGACAAGTGTATCTTTTCCGCTCGCAATTCGATAGAAATCAATACGACCAACGCAAGAGTCTCTATATATTGTTACTCAAAATTGCCCCTTAACTGGAAAAAAAATTGGAAAAGTATTTTTTTTTATGTTATTTTTCGAAGTCCTGATATCCATATTTCCTCAAATATCTCGAGAACGGCACAAAATATCGAGAATCTGAATCGATAAATACCCCAACATCCCTGTCGAGTTTCGCAACGGCACACCACATGGAGAGAGTCCGAACACCGTATGACGAAAAACGAAAAAATTAGTACGACGTCATGACGCGAAATAATCCCAAGTTCATTGAAAAAAAAAAGAGTTACAAGTGTATTTTTTTCTCTCGAAATGCGATAGAAATCAAGACGACCAACAAAAAAGTCTCTATACATTATTACTCAGAATAGCCTCTTTACTGGAATAAAAAAATTGAAAAAGTATCATTTTTGATGAAATTTTTTTTAGTCCCGATAATCATTTTTTCAGATATCTCGAGAACGGCACAAAATATCGAAAATCTGAATCGAAAAACACCCCAACACCCTTGTCGACTTTCGCAGAGGTCTCCCTCATGGAAAGTCCAAACACCGTTTCACGAAAAACAAAAAAATTAGTACGACGTCATGACGCAAAATATCCCAAGTTCATTAAGAAAAGAAAGGTGAGTGACAAGTGTATTTTTTTTCCCGAAATGCGATAGAAATCAAGACGACCAACGAAAATGTCTCTTTACATTGTTACTCAAAAAAGCCTCTTTACTGGAATAAAGAAATTGGAAAAGTATTATTATTGATGAAATTTTTTCAAGTCCCGATAATCATATTTTCTCAAATATCTCGAGAACGGCACAAAATATCGAAAATCAAAATCGAAAAACACCCCAACACACTTGTCGACTTTCGCAGAGGCCTACAACATGGAGAAAGTCCAAACACCGTATCACGAAAAACAACAACAAAATTAGTAAGACGTCATAACGCGAAATAATCCCAAGTTCATTGAAAAAAAAAAGGTGAGGGACAAGTGTATGTTTTTCGCCCGAAATTCGATAGAAATCAAGACGACCAACGAAAAAGTCTCTGAACATTGTTACTCGAAATTGCATCTTCACTGGAAAATAAAAATTGGAAGAGTATTATTTTTGATGAAATTTTTTAGAGTCCCGATATTCATATTTCCTCAAATATCTCGAGAACGGCACAAAATATCGAAAATCAAAATCGAAAAACACCCCAACACACTTGTCGACTCTCGCAACGGCCTACCACATGTGGAGAGTTCGAACACCGGATCACGAAAATAAAAAAAATTAGTACGGCGTAATGACGCGAAATAATCCCAAGTTCATTGAAAAAAAAAAAGGTGAGTGACAAGTGTATTTTTTCCGCTCGCAATCCGATAGGAAACGAAACGACCAACGCAGGAGTCCCTATATATTGTTACTCAAAATTGCTCCTTAACTGGAAAAAAAATTGGAAAAGTATTATTTTTGATGTTATATTTCAAAGTCCCGATATCCATATTTCCTCAAATATCTCGAGAACGGCACAAAATATCGAAAATCTAAATCGATAAATACCCCAACACCCCTGTCGAGTTTCGCAACGGCACACCACATGGAGAAAGTCCGAACACCGTATCACGGAAAACGAAAAAATTAGTACGACGTCATGACGCGAAATATCCCAAGTTCATTGAGAAAAGAAAGGTGAGTGACAAGTGTATTTTTTTCTCCCGAGATGCGATAGAAATCAAGACGACCAACGAAAAAGTCTCTTTACATTGTTTTTCCAAATAACCTCTTTACTGGAATAAAAAAATTGGAAAAGTATTATTTTTGATGAAATTTTTTCTAGTCCCGATAATCATATTTTCTCAAATATTTCGAGAATGGCACAAAATATCGAAAATCTAAATCGAAAAACACCCCAACACCTTTGTCGACTTTCGCAACGGCTTTTCACATGGAGAAAGTCCGAACATTGTATCACGAAAAACAAAAAAAATTAGTACGTCATCATGACGCGAAATAATCCCAAGTTCATTGAAAAAAAAAAGGTGAGTTACAAGTGTATGTTTTCTGCCCGAAATTCGATAGAAATCGGGACGACCAACAAAAAACTCTTAATTCATTGTTACTCAAAATTGCCTCTTCACTGGAAAAACATTTGGAAAAGTATTATTTTTGATGAAATTTTTTCAAGTCCCAATATTCATATTTTCTCAAATATCTTGGGATCGGCACGAAATATCGAGAATCTTAATCAAAAAATACCCCAACACCCTTGTCGACTTTTGCAGAGGCCTACCACCTGGAGAAAGTCCGAACATCGTATCACGAGAAACAAAAAAATTAGTAGGACGTCATGACGCGAAATAGTCCCAATTTCATTGAAAAATAATAGGTGAGTGACAAGTGTATTTTTCCGCCAGAAATTCGATAGAAATCAAGACGACCAACGAGAAAGTCTCTATACATTGTTTCTCAAAATTTTTTCAAGTCCCGATATCCATATTTTCTCAAATATCTCGAGAACGCCACAAAATATCGAAAATCTAAATCGAAAAACATCCCAACACACTTGTCGACTTTCGCAGAGGCCTACCACATGGAGAAATTCCAAACACCGTATCACGAAAAACAAAAAAATTAGTACGACGTCATGACGCGAAAAAATCCCAAGTTCATTGAAAAAAAAAAGGTGAGTGACAAGAGTATGTTTTCTGCCCAGAATTCGATAGGAATCAAGATGACCAACGACAAAGTCTCTATACATTGTTTCTCAAAATTTTTTCAAGTCCCGATATCCATATTTTCTCAAATATCTCGAGAACGCCACGATATATCGAAAATCTAAATCGAGAAACATCCCAACACACTTGTCGACTTTCGCAGAGGCCTACAACATGGAGAAAGTCCAAACACCGTATCACGAAAAACAAAAAAATTAGTACGACGTCATGACGCGAAATAATCCCAAGTTCATTGAAAAAAAAAAGGTGAGTGACAAGAGTATGTTTTCTGCCCAAAATTCGATAGGAATCAAGATGACCAACGACAAAGTCTCTATACATAGTTACCCAAAATTGCCTCTTTACTGGAAAAAAATAATTGGAAAAGTATTATTTTTGATGAAATTTTTTAGAGTCCCGATATTCATATTTTCTCAAATATCTCGAGAACGGCACGAAATATCGAGAATCTAAATCGAAAAATACCCCAGCACTCTTGTCGACTTGCGCAGAGACCTACCACATGTTGAAAGTCCGGACACCGTATCACGAAAATCAAAAAAATTAGTACGACGTCATGACGCGAAATAATCCCAAGTTCATTGACAAAAAAAAAAGGTTAGTGACAAGTGTATGTTTTTTGCCCAAAATTCGATAGAAATCAAGACGACCAACGAATAGGTCTCTACATTGATACTCAAAATTGCCTCTTTACTGAAATGGACATTTTCTCAAGTCCCGATATTCATATTTCTTGAAATATCTCGAGAACGGCACAAAATATCCAGAATCTGAATCTAAAAACACCCCAACATCCGTGTCGACTTTCGCAGAGGCCTACCACATGGAGAAAGTCCGAACACCGTATCACGAAAAACAAAAAAAAATGTACGACGTCATGACGCGAAATGATCCCAAGTTCATTGGAAAAAAAATGTGAGTGACAAGTGTATTTCCTCGCCCGAAATTCGATAGAAATCAAGACGACCAACGAATAGGTCCCCACATTGTTACTCAGAATTGCCTCTTCACTGGAATAAGATAATTGGAAAAGTATCATTCTTGATGAAATTTTGTCAAGTCCCGATATTCATATTCTCTCAAATATCTCGAGAACGGCACAAAATATCGAGAATCTGAATCAAAAAATACCCCAACGCCCTTGTCGACTCTCGCAGAGGCCTACCACATGGAGAAAGTCCGAACACCGTATCACGAAAAACAAAAAAAATAGTACGACGTCATGACGCGAAATAATCCCAAGTTCATCGAAAAAAAAAGGTGAGTGACAAGTGTATTTTCTCTCCCGAAATTCGATAGAAATCAAGATGACCAACGACAGAGTCTCTATACATTGTTACCCAAAATTGCCTCTTCACTGAAAAAAAAAATTAGAAGAGTATAATTTTTGATGAAATTTTTCAAAGTCCCGATATTCATATTTTCTCAAATATCTCGAGAACGGCACGAAATATCGAGAATCTAAATCGGAAAATACCCCAACAATCTTGTCGACTTTCGCAGAGGCCTACCACATGATGAAAGTCCGAACAACGTATCACAAAAATCAAAAAAATTAGAACGACGTCATGACGCGAAATAATCCCAAGTTCATTGAAAAAAAAAAAAGGTGAGTGACAAGTGTATTTTATCGCCCGAAATCAGATAGAAATCAAGACTACCAACGAGAGAGTCTCTATACATTGGTACCCAGAATTGTCTCTTTACTGGAAAAAAAATTGGAAAAGTATTATTCTTGATGAAATTTTTTCAAGTCTTGATATTCATATTTCCTGAAATATCTCGAGATCGGCACGAAATATCGAGGATCTGAATCAAAAAACACCCCAACATCCTTGTCGACTTTCAAAGAGGCCTACCACATGGAGAAAGTCCAAACACCGTATCACGAAAAACAAAAAAATTAGAACTACGTCATGACGCGAAATAATTCCAAGTTCATTGAAAAAAAAAAGGTGAGTGACAAGTGTATGTTTTTCGCCCAAAATTCGATAGAAATCAAGACGACCGACGAATAGGTCTCCACATTGTTACTCAAAATTGCCTCTTCACTGGAATGAGAAAATTGGTGAAGTATTATTCTTGATGAAATTTTTTCAAGTCCCGATATTCATATTCTCCCAAATATCTCGAGAACGGCACAAAATATCGAGAATCTGAATCGAAAAATACCCCAACACCCTTGTCAACTCTCGCAGAGGCCTTCCACATGGAGAAAGTCCGAACACCGTATCACGAAAAACAAAAAAAATAGTACGACGTCATGACGCGAAATAATCCTAAGTTCATTGAAGAAAGAAGGTGAGTGACAAGTGTATTTTTTCGCCCGAAAGTCGATAGAAATCAAGACGACCAACGAGAAAGTCTCTATAAATTTTTACTCAGAATTGGCTCTCCACTGGAAGAAGAAAATTGGAAAAAAATCATTCTTGATGAAATTTTTTCAACTCTCGATATTCATATTTTCTCAAATATCTCGAGAACGGCACGAAATATCGAAAAACATCCCAACACACTTGTCGACTTTCGCAGAGGCCTACCACATGGAGAAAGTCCAAACACCGTATCACGAAAAACAAAAAAATTAGAACTACGTCATGACGCGAAATAATCCCAAGTTCATTGAAAAAAAACAAGGTGAGTGACAAGTGTATGTTTTTCGCCCAAAATTCGATAGAAATCAAGACGACCGACGAATAGGTCTCCACATTGTTACTCAAAATTGCCTCTTTACTGGAATAAGAAAATTGAAAAAGTATCATTCTTGATGAAATTTTTTCAAGTCCCGATATTCATATTCCCTCAAATATCTCGAGATCGGCACAAAATATCGAGAATCTGAGTCGAAAAACACCCCAACATCCTTGTCGACTTTCGCAGAGGCCTACCACATGGAGAAAGTCCAAACACCGTATCACGAAAAACAAAAAAATTAGAACTACGTCATGACGCGAAATAATCCCAAGTTCATTGAAAAAAAACAAGGTGAGTGACAAGTGTATGTTTTTTGCCCAAAATTCGATAGAAATCAAGACGACCGACGAATAGGTCTCCACATTGTTACTCAAAATTGCCTCTTTACTGGAATAAGAAAATTGAAAAAGTATCATTCTTGATGAAATTTTTTCAAGTCCCGATATTCATATTCTCTCAAATATCTCGAGAACGGCACAAAATATCAAGAATCTGGATCGAAAGATACCCCAACACCCTTGTCAACTCTCGCAGAGGCCTACCACATGGAGAAAGTCCGAACACCGTATCACGAAAAACAAAAAAAATAGAACGACGTCATGACGCGAAATAATCCCAAGTTCATTGAAGAAAGAAGGTGAGTGACAAGTGTATTTTTTCGCACGGAAGTCGATAGAAATCAAGACGACCAACAAGAAAGTCTCTATAAATTTTTACTCAGAATTGGCTCTTCACTAGAAGAAGAAAATTGGAAGAGTATCATTCTTGATGAAATTTTTTCAAGTCTCGATATGCATATTTTCTCAAATATCTCGAGAACGGCACAAAATATCGAAAATCCAAATCGAAAAACATCCCAACACACTTGTCGACTTTCGCAGAGGCCTACCACATGGAGAAAGGTCGAACACCGTATCACGAAAAACAAAAAAATTAGTACGACGTCATGACAAGAAATAATCCAAAGTTCATTGAAAAAAAAAAGGTGAGTGACAAGTGCATGTTTTTCGCCCGGAATTCGTTAGAAATCAAGATGACCAACGACAAAGTCTCTGAACATAGTTACCCAAAATTGCCTCTTAACTGGAAAAAGAATTGGAAGAGTATTATTTTTGATGAAATTTTTTAAAGTCCCGATATTCATATTTTCTCAAATATCACGAGAACGGCACGAAATATCGAGAATCTAAATCGAAAAAAACCCCAACACCCCTGTCGACTTTCGCAGAGGCCTACCACATGATGAAAGTCCGAACACCGTTTCACGAAAATCAAAAAAATCAGTACGACGTCATGACGCAAAATAATCCCAAGTTCATTGAGAAAAAAAAGGTGAGTGACAAGTGTATTTTATCGCCCGAAATCAGATAGATATCAAGACTACCAACGAGAAAGTCTCTATACATTGGTACTCAGAATTGCCCCTTTACTGAAAAAAAAATTGGAAAAGTATTATTCTTGATGAAATTTTTTCAAGTCCCGATATTTATATTTCCTGAAATATCTCGAGATCGGCACAAAATATCGAGAATCTGAGTCGAAAAACACCCCAACATCCTTGTCGACTTTCGCAGAGGCCTACCACATGGAGAAAGTCCAAACACCGTATCACGAAAAACAAAAAAATTAGAACTACGTCATGACGCGAAATAATCCCAAGTTCATTGAAAAAAAACAAGGTGAGTGACAAGTGTATGTTTTTCGCCCAAAATTCGATAGAAATCAAGACGACCAACGAATAGGTCTCCACATTGTTACTCAAAATTGCCTCTTTACTGGAATAAGAAAATTGAAAAAGTATCATTCTTGATGAAATTTTTTCAAGTCCCATTATTTATATTCTCTCAAATATCTCGAGAACGGCACAAAATATCAAGAATCTGGATCGAAAGATACCCCAACACCCTTGTAAACTCTCGCAAAGGCCTACCACATGGAGAAAGTCCGAACACCGTATCACGAAAAACAAAAAAAATAAAACGACGTCATGACGCGAAATAATCCCAAGTTCATTGAATTAAGAAGGTGAGTGACAAGTGTATTTTTTCGCCCGAAAGTCGATAGAAATCAAGACGACCAACAAGAAAGTCTCTATAAATTTTTACTCAGAATTGGCTCTTCACTGGAAGAAGAAAATTGGAAAAGTATCATTCTTGATGAAATTCTTTCAAGTCTCGATATGCATATTTTCTCAAATATCTCGAGAACGGCACAAAATATCGAAAATCCAAATCGAAAAACATCCCAACACACTTGTCGACTTTCGCAGAGGCCTACCACATGGAGAAAGGTCGAACACCGTATCACGTGAAACAAAAAAATTAGTACGACGTCATGACAAGAAATAATCCAAAGTTCATTGAAAAAAAAAGGTGAGTGACAAGTGCATGTTTTTTGCCCGGAATTCGATAGAAATCGAAATGACCAACGACAAAGTCTCTGAACATAGTTACCCAAAATTGCCTCTTTACTGGAAAAAGAATTGGAAGAGTATTATTTTTGATGGAATTTTTTAAAGTCCCGATATTCATATTTTCTCAAATATCACGAGAACGGCACAAAATATCGAGAATCGTAATCGAAAAACACCCCAACATTCTTGTCGACTCTCGCAGAGGCCTACCACATGGAGAAAGTCCGAACACCGTATCACGGAAAACAAAAAAAATTGTACGACGTCATGACGCGAAATGATCCCAAGTTCATTGAAAAAAAAAAGGTGAGTGACAAGTGTATTTTCTCGCCCGAAATTCGATAGAAATCAAGACGACTAACGAATAGGTCTCCACATTGTTACTCAAAATTGCCTCTTCACTGGAATAAGATAATTGGAAAAGTATCATTCTTGATGAAATATTTTCAAGTCCCGATATTCATATTCTCTCAAATATCTCGAGAACGGCACAAAATATCGAGAATCTGAATCGAAAAATACCCCAACACCCTTGTCGACTCTCGCAGAGGCCTACCACATGGAGAAAGTCCGAACACCGTATCACGAAAAACAAAAAAAATATTTCGACGTCATGACGCGAAATAATCCCGAGTTCATCGAAAAAAAAAAGGTGAGTGACAAGTGTATTTTCCCGCCCGAAATTCGATATAAATCAAGATGACCAACGACAAAGTCTCTATACATAGTAACCCAGAATTGCCTCTTCACTGGAAAAAAAAAATTAGAAGAGTATAATTTTTGATGAAATTTTTTAAAGTCCCGATATCCATATTTTCTCAAATATCTCGGGAACGGCACGAAATATCGAGAATCTAAATCGAAAAATACCCCAACAATCTTGTCGACTTTTGCAGAGGCCTACCACATGATGAAAATCAAGAAAATCAGAACGACGTCATGACGCGAAATAATCCCAAGTTCATTGAGAAAAAAAAGGTGAGTGACAAGTGTATTTTATCGCCCGAAATCAGATAGAAATCAAGACTACCAACGAGAAAGTCTCTATACATTGGTACTCAGAATTGCCTCTTTACTGAAAAAAAAATTGGAAAAGTATTATTCTTGATGAAATTTTTTCAAGTCCCGGTATTCATATTTCCTGAAATATCTCGAGATCGGCACAAAATATCGAGAATCTGAGTCGAAAAACACCCCAACATCCTTGTCGACTTTCGCAGAGGCCTACCACATGGAGAAAGTCCAAACACCGTATCACGAAAAACAAAAAAATTAGAACTACGTCATGACGCGAAATAATCCCAAGTTCATTGAAAAAAAACAAGGTGAGTGACAAGTGTATGTTTTTCGCCCAAAATTCGATAGAAATCAAGACGACCAACGAATAGGTCTCCACATTGTTACTCAAAATTGCCTCTTTACTGGAATAAGAAAATTGAAAAAGTATCATTCTTGATGAAATTTTTTCAAGTCCCATTATTCATATTCTCTCAAATATCTCGAGAACGGCACAAAATATCAAGAATCTGGATCGAAAGATACCCCAACACCCTTGTCAACTCTCGCAAAGGCCTACCACATGGAGAAAGTCCGAACACCGTATCACGAAAAACAAAAAAAATAAAACGACGTCATGACGCGAAATAATCCCAAGTTCATTGAATTAAGAAGGTGAGTGACAAGTGTAGTTTTTCGCCCGAAAGTCGATAGAAATCAAGACGACCAACAAGAAAGTCTCTATAAATTTTTACTCAGAATTGGCTCTTCACTAGAAGAAGAAAATTGGAAGAGTATCATTCTTGATGAAATTTTTTCAAGTCTCGATATGCATATTTTCTCAAATATCTCGAGAACGGCACAAAATATCGAAAATCCAAATCGAAAAACATCCCAACACACTTGTCGACTTTCGCAGAGGCCTACCACATGGAGAAAGGTCGAACACCGTATCACGAAAAACAAAAAAATTAGTACGACGTCATGACAAGAAATAATCCAAAGTTCATTGAAAAAAAAAAGGTGAGTGACAAGTGCATGTTTTTCGCCCGGAATTCGATAGAAATCAAGATGACCAACGACAAAGTCTCTGAACATAGTTACCCAAAATTGCCTCTTAACTGGAAAAAGAATTGGAAGAGAATTATTTTTGATGAAATTTTTTAAAGTCCCGATATTCATATTTTCTCAAATATCACGAGAACGGCACGAAATATCGAGAATCTAAATCGAAAAAAACCCCAACACCCCTGTCGACTTTCGCAGAGGCCTACCACATGATGAAAGTCCGAACACCGTTTCACGAAAATCAAAAAAATCAGTACGACGTCATGACGCAAAATAATCCCAAGTTCATTGAGAAAAAAAAGGTGAGTGACAAGTGTATTTTATCGCCCGAAATCAGATAGATATCAAGACTACCAACGAGAAAGTCTCTATACATTGGTACTCAGAATTGCCCCTTTACTGAAAAAAAAATTGGAAGAGTATTATTTTTGATGGAATTTTTTAAAGTCCCGATATTCATATTTCCTGAAATATCTCGAGATCGGCACAAAATATCGAGAATCTGAGTCGAAAAACACCCCAACATCCTTGTCGACTTTCGCAGAGGCCTACCACATGGAGAAAGTCCAAACACCGTATCACGAAAAACAAAAAAATTAGAACTACGTCATGACGCGAAATAATCCCAAGTTCATTGAAAAAAAAAAAGGTGAGTGACAAGTGTATGTTTTTCGCCCAAAATTCGATAGAAATCAAGACGACCAACGAATAGGTCTCCACATTGTTACTCAAAATTGCCTCTTTACTGGAATAAGAAAATTGAAAAAGTATCATTCTTGATGAAATTTTTTCAAGTCCCATTATTTATATTCTCTCAAATATCTCGAGAACGGCACAAAATATCAAGAATCTGGATCGAAAGATACCCCAACACCCTTGTAAACTCTCGCAAAGGCCTACCACATGGAGAAAGTCCGAACACCGTATCACGAAAAACAAAAAAAATAAAACGACGTCATGACGCGAAATAATCCCAAGTTCATTGAATTAAGAAGGTGAGTGACAAGTGTATTTTTTCGCCCGAAAGTCGATAGAAATCAAGACGACCAACAAGAAAGTCTCTATAAATTTTTACTCAGAATTGGCTCTTCACTGGAAGAAGAAAATTGGAAAAGTATCATTCTTGATGAAATTCTTTCAAGTCTCGATATGCATATTTTCTCAAATATCTCGAGAACGGCACAAAATATCGAAAATCCAAATCTAAAAACATCCCAACACACTTGTCGACTTTCGCAGAGGCCTACCACATGGAGAAAGGTCGAACACCGTATCACGTGAAACAAAAAAATTAGTACGACGTCATGACAAGAAATAATCCAAAGTTCATTGAAAAAAAAAGGTGAGTGACAAGTGCATGTTTTTTGCCCGGAATTCGATAGAAATCGAAATGACCAACGACAAAGTCTCTGAACATAGTTACCCAAAATTGCCTCTTTACTGGAAAAAGAATTGGAAGAGTATTATTTTTGATGGAATTTTTTAAAGTCCCGATATTCATATTTTCTCAAATATCACGAGAACGGCACAAAATATCGAGAATCTGAATCGAAAAACACCCCAACATTCTTGTCGACTCTCGCAGAGGCCTACCACATGGAGAAAGTCCGAACACCGTATCACGGAAAACAAAAAAAATTGTACGACGTCATGACGCGAAATGATCCCAAGTTCATTAAAAAAAAAAAAGGTGAGTGACAAGTGTATTTTCTCGCCCGAAATTCGATAGAAATCAAGACGACTAACGAATAGGTCTCCACATTGTTACTCAAAATTGCCTCTTCACTGGAATAAGATAATTGGAAAAGTATCATTCTTGATGAAATATTTTCAAGTCCCGATATTCATATTCTCTCAAATATCTCGAGAACGGCACGAAATATCGAGAATCTAAATCGGAAAATACCCCAACAATCTTGTCGACTTTTGCAGAGGCCTACCACATGATGAAAATCAAGAAAATCAGAACGACGTCATGACGCGAAATAATCCCAAGTTCATTGAGAAAAAAAAGGTGAGTGACAAGTGTATTTTATCGCCCGAAATCAGATAGAAATCAAGACTACCAACGAGAAAGTCTCTATACATTGGTACTCAGAATTGCCTCTTTACTGAAAAAAAAATTGGAAAAGTATTATTCTTGATGAAATTTTTTCAAGTCCCGGTATTCATATTTCCTGAAATATCTCGAGATCGGCACAAAATATCGAGAATCTGAGTCGAAAAACACCCCAACATCCTTGTCGACTTTCGCAGAGGCCTACCACATGGAGAAAGTCCAAACACCGTATCACGAAAAACAAAAAAATTAGAACTACGTCATGACGCGAAATAATCCCAAGTTCATTGAAAAAAAACAAGGTGAGTGACAAGTGTATGTTTTTCGCCCAAAATTCGATAGAAATCAAGACGACCAACGAATAGGTCTCCACATTGTTACTCAAAATTGCCTCTTTACTGGAATAAGAAAATTGAAAAAGTATCATTCTTGATGAAATTTTTTCAAGTCCCATTATTCATATTCTCTCAAATATCTCGAGAACGGCACAAAATATCAAGAATCTGGATCGAAAGATACCCCAACACCCTTGTCAACTCTCGCAAAGGCCTACCACATGGAGAAAGTCCGTATCACGAAAAACAAAAAAAATAAAACGACGTCATGACGCGAAATAATCCCAAGTTCATTGAATTAAGAAGGTGAGTGACAAGTGTAGTTTTTCGCCCGAAAGTCGATAGAAATCAAGACGACCAACAAGAAAGTCTCTATAAATTTTTACTCAGAATTGGCTCTTCACTGGAAGAAGAAAATTGGAAAAGTATCATTCTTGATGAAATTCTTTCAAGTCTCGATATGCATATTTTCTCAAATATCTCGAGAACGGCACAAAATATCGAAAATCCAAATCGAAAAACATCCCAACACACTTGTCGACTTTCGCAGAGGCCTACCACATGGAGAAAGGTCGAACACCGTATCACGTGAAACAAAAAAATTAGTACGACGTCATGACAAGAAATAATCCAAAGTTCATTGAAAAAAAAAGGTGAGTGACAAGTGCATGTTTTTTGCCCGGAATTCGATAGAAATCAAGATGACCAACGACAAAGTCTCTGAACATAGTTACCCAAAATTGCCTCTTTACTGGAAAAAGAATTGGAAGAGTATTATTTTTGATGGAATTTTTTAAAGTCCCGATATTCATATTTTCTCAAATATCACGAGAACGGCACAAAATATCGAGAATCTGAGTCGAAAAACACCCCAACATTCTTGTCGACTCTCGCAGAGGCCTACCACATGGAGAAAGTCCGAACACCGTATCACGGAAAACAAAAAAAATTGTACGACGTCATGACGCGAAATGATCCCAAGTTCATTGAAAAAAAAAAAGGTGAGTGACAAGTGTATTTTCTCGCCCGAAATTCGATAGAAATCAAGACGACTAACGAATAGGTCTCCACATTGTTACTCAAAATTGCCTCTTCACTGGAATAAGATAATTGGAAAAGTATCATTCTTGATGAAATATTTTCAAGTCCCGATATTCATATTCTCTCAAATATCTCGAGAACGGCACAAAATATCGAGAATCTGAATCGAAAAATACCCCAACACCCTTGTCGACTCTCGCAGAGGCCTACCACATGGAGAAAGTCCGAACACCGTATCACGAAAAACAAAAAAAATATTTCGACGTCATGACGCGAAATAATCCCGAGTTCATCGAAAAAAAAAAAGGTGAGTGACAAGTGTATTTTCCCGCCCGAAATTCGATATAAATCAAGATGACCAACGACAAAGTCTCTATACATAGTAACCCAGAATTGCCTCTTCACTGGAAAAAAAAATTAGAAGAGTATAATTTTTGATGAAATTTTTTAAAGTCCCGATATTCATATTCTCTCAAATATCTCGGGAACGGCACGAAATATCGAGAATCTAAATCGGAAAATACCCCAACAATCTTGTCGACTTTTGCAGAGGCCTACCACATGATGAAAATCAAGAAAATCAGAACGACGTCATGACGCGAAATAATCCCAAGTTCATTGAGAAAAAAAAGGTGAGTGACAAGTGTATTTTATCGCCCGAAATCAGATAGAAATCAAGACTACCAACGAGAAAGTCTCTATACATTGGTACTCAGAATTGCCTCTTTACTGAAAAAAAAATTGGAAAAGTATTATTCTTGATGAAATTTTTTCAAGTCCCGGTATTCATATTTCCTGAAATATCTCGAGATCGGCACAAAATATCGAGAATCTGAGTCGAAAAACACCCCAACATCCTTGTCGACTTTCGCAGAGGCCTACCACATGGAGAAAGTCCAAACACCGTATCACGAAAAACAAAAAAATTAGAACTACGTCATGACGCGAAATAATCCCAAGTTCATTGAAAAAAAACAAGGTGAGTGACAAGTGTATGTTTTTCGCCCAAAATTCGATAGAAATCAAGACGACCAACGAATAGGTCTCCACATTGTTACTCAAAATTGCCTCTTTACTGGAATAAGAAAATTGAAAAAGTATCATTCTTGATGAAATTTTTTCAAGTCCCATTATTCATATTCTCTCAAATATCTCGAGAACGGCACAAAATATCAAGAATCTGGATCGAAAGATACCCCAACACCCTTGTCAACTCTCGCAAAGGCCTACCACATGGAGAAAGTCCGAACACCGTATCACGAAAAACAAAAAAAATAAAACGACGTCATGACGCGAAATAATCCCAAGTTCATTGAATTAAGAAGGTGAGTGACAAGTGTAGTTTTTCGCCCGAAAGTCGATAGAAATCAAGACGACCAACAAGAAAGTCTCTATAAATTTTTACTCAGAATTGGCTCTTCACTGGAAGAAGAAAATTGGAAAAGTATTATTCTTGATGAAATTCTTTCAAGTCTCGATATGCATATTTTCTCAAATATCTCGAGAACGGCACAAAATATCGAAAATCCAAATCGAAAAACATCCCAACACACTTGTCGACTTTCGCAGAGCCCTACCACATGGAGAAAGGTCGAACACCGTATCACGTGAAACAAAAAAGTTAGTACGACGTCATGACAAGAAATAATCCAAAGTTCATTAAAAAAAAAAAGGTGAGTGACAAGTGCATGTTTTTTGCCCGGAATTCGATAGAAATCAAGATGACCAACGACAAAGTCTCTGAACACCCAAAATTGCCTCTTTACTGGAAAAAGAATTGGAAGAGTATTATTTTTGATGGAATTTTTTAAAGTCCCGATATTTATATTTTCTCAAATATCACGAGAACGGCACAAAATATCGAGAATCTGAATCGAAAAACACCCCAACATTCTTGTCGACTCTCGCAGAGGCCTACCACATGGAGAAAGTCCGAACACCGTATCACGGAAAACAAAAAAAATTGTACGACGTCATGACGCGAAATGATCCCAAGTTCATTGAAAAAAAAAAGGTGAGTGACAAGTGTATTTTCTCGCCCGAAATTCGATAGAAATCAAGACGACTAACGAATAGGTCTCCACATTGTTACTCAAAATTGCCTCTTCACTGGAATAAGATAATTGGAAAAGTATCATTCTTGATGAAATATTTTCAAGTCCCGATATTCATATTCTCTCAAATATCTCGAGAACGGCACAAAATATCGAGAATCTGAATCGAAAAATACCCCAACACCCTTGTCGACTCTCGCAGAGGCCTACCACATGGAGAAAGTCCGAACACCGTATCACGAAAAACAAAAAAAATATTTCGACGTCATGACGCGAAATAATCCCGAGTTCATCGAAAAAAAAAAGGTGAGTGACAAGTGTATTTTCCCGCCCGAAATTCGATATAAATCAAGATGACCAACGACAAAGTCTCTATACATAGTAACCCAGAATTGCCTCTTCACTGGAAAAAAAAAATTAGAAGAGTATAATTTTTGATGAAATTTTTTAAAGTCCCGATATCCATATTTTCTCAAATATCTCGGGAACGGCACGAAATATCGAGAATCTAAATCGGAAAATATCCCAACAATCTTGTCGACTTTTGCAGAGGCCTACCACATGATGAAAATCAAGAAAATCAGAACGACGTCATGACGCGAAATAATCCCAAGTTCATTGAGAAAAAAAAGGTGAGTGACAAGTGTATTTTATCGCCCGAAATCAGATAGAAATCAAGACTACCAACGAGAAAGTCTCTATACATTGGTACTCAGAATTGCCTCTTTACTGAAAAAAAAAATTGGAAAAGTATTATTCTTGATGAAATTTTTTCAAGTCCCGATATTCATATTTCCTGAAATATCTCGAGATCGGCACAAAATATCGAGAATCTGAGTCGAAAAACACCCCAACATCCTTGTCGACTTTCGCAGAGGCCTACCACATGGAGAAAGTCCAAACACCGTATCACGAAAAACAAAAAAATTAGAACTACGTCATGACGCGAAATAATCCCAAGTTCATTGAAAAAAAAACAAGGTGAGTGACAAGTGTATGTTTTTCGCCCAAAATTCGATACAAATCAAGACGACCAACGAATAGGTCTCCACATTGTTACTCAAAATTGCCTCTTTACTGGAATAAGAAAATTGAAAAAGTATCATTCTTGATGAAATTTTTTCAAGTCCCATTATTCATATTCTCTCAAATATCTCGAGAACGGCACAAAATATCAAGAATCTGGATCGAAAGATACCCCAACACCCTTGTCAACTCTCGCAAAGGCCTACCACATGGAGAAAGTCCGAACACCGTATCACGAAAAACAAAAAAAATAAAACGACGTCATGACGCGAAATAATCCAAAGTTCATTGAATTAAGAAGGTGAGTGACAAGTGTATTTTTTCGCCCGAAAGTCGATAGAAATCGAGACGACCAACAAGAAAGTCTCTATAAATTTTTACTCAGAATTGGCTCTTCACTGGAAGAAGAAAATTGGAAAAGTATCATTCTTGATGAAATTCTTTCAAGTCTCGATATGCATATTTTCTCAAATATCTCGAGAACGGCACAAAATATCGAAAATCCAAATCGAAAAACATCCCAACACACTTGTCGACTTTCGCAGAGGCCTACCACATGGAGAAAGGTCGAACACCGTATCACGTGAAACAAAAAAATTAGTACGACGTCATGACAAGAAATAATCCAAAGTTCATTGAAAAAAAAAGGTGAGTGACAAGTGCATGTTTTTTGCCCGGAATTCGATAGAAATCAAGATGACCAACGACAAAGTCTCTGAACATAGTTACCCAAAATTGCCTCTTTACTGGAAAAAGAATTGGAAGAGTATTATTTTTGATGGAATTTTTTAAAGTCCCGATATTCATATTTTCTCAAATATCACGAGAACGGCACGAAATATCGAGAATCTGAATCGAAAAATACCCCAACACCCCTGTCGACTTTCGCAGAGGCCTACCACATGATGAAAGTCCGAACACCGTTTCACGAAAATCAAAAAAATCAGTACTACGTCATGACGCAAAATAATCCCAAGTTCATTGAAAAAAAAAGGTGAGTGACAAGTGTATTTTATCGCCCGAAATCCGATAGAAATCGAGACTACCAATGAGAAAGTCTCTATACATTGGTACTCAGAATTGCCTTTTTACTGAAAAAAAAATTGGAGAAGTATTATTCTTGATGAAATTTTTTCAAGTCCCGATATTCATATTCCCTCAAATATCTCGAGAACGGCACAAAATATCGAAAATCTGAATCGAAAAATACACCAACACCCTTGTCGAATTTCGCAGAGGCCTACCACATTGAGAAAGTCCGAAAACTGTATCACGAAAAACAAAAAAATTATTACGAAGTCATGACGCGAAATAATCCCAATTTCATCGAAAAAAAAAAGGTGAGTGACAAGTTAATGTTTTCTGCCTGAAATTCGATAGAAATCAAGACGACCAACAAGAAAGTCTCCATACATTTTCACTCAAAATTGCCTCCTCACTGGAAAAAAATAAATTGGAAAAGTATTTTTTTTTGATGAAATTTTTTCAAGTCCCGATATTCATTTTTTCTCAAATATCACGAGAACGGCACGAAATATCGAGAATCTAAATCGAAAAATACCTCAACACCCCTGTCGACTCTCGCAACGGCCTATCACATGTGGAGAGTCTGAATACCGTATCACAAAAATCAAAAAAATTAGTACGGCGTCATGACGCGAAATAATTCCAAGTTCATTGAAAAAAAAAGGTGAGTGACAAGTGTATCTTTTCCGCTCGCAATTCGATAGAAATCAATACGACCAACGCAAGAGTCTCTATATATTATTACTCAAGATCGCCCCTCAACTGGAAAAAAATTGGAAAAGTATTATTTTTCATGTTATTTTTCGAAGTCCTGATATCCATATTTCCTCAAATATCTCGAGAACGGCACAAAATATCGAGAATCTGAATCGATAAATACCCCAACACCCTTGTCGAGTTTTGCAACGGCACACCACAGAGAGAGAGAGTCCGAACGCCGTATCACGAAAAACGAAAAAATTAGTACGTCGTCATGACGCGAAATAATCCCAAGTTCATTGAAAAAAAAAAAAAGGTGAGTGACAAGTGTATGTTTTCTGCCCGAAATTCGATAGAAATCGAGACGACCAACAAAAAACTCTTAATACATTGTTACTCTAAATTGCCTCTTCACTGGAAAAACATTTGGAAAAGTATTATTTTTGATGAAATTTTTTCAAGTCCCAATATTCATATTTTCTCAAATATCTTGAGATCGGCACGAAATATCGAGAATCTAAATCGAAAAATACCCCAACACCCTTGTCGACTTTTGCAGAGGCCTACCACCTGGAGAAAGTCCGAACATCGTATCACGAGAAACAAAAAAATTAGTAGGACGTCATGACGCGAAATAGTCCCAATTTCATTGAAAACAAATAGGTGAGTGACAAGTGTATTTTTCTGCCCGAAATTCGATAGAAATCGAGACGACCAACGAGAAAGTCTCTATACATTGTTTCTCGCAATTTTTTCAACTCCCGATATCCATATTTTCTCAAATATCTCGAGAACGCCACAAAATATCGAAAATCTGAATCGAAAAACATCCCAACACACTTGTCGACTTTCGCAGAGGCCTACAACATGGAGAAAGTCCAAACACCGTATCACAAAAAACAAAAAAATTAGTACGACGTCATGACGCGAAATAATCCCAAGTTCATTGAAAAAAAAAAAAGTGAGGGACAAGAGTATGTTTTCCGCCCGGAATTCGATAGAAATCAAAATGACCAACGACAAAGTCTCTATACATAGTTACCCAAAATTGCCTCTTTACTGGAAAAAAATAATTGGGAGAGTATTATTTTTGATGAAATTTTTTAGAGTCCCGATATTCATATTTTCTCAAATATCTCGAGAACGGCACGAAATATCGAGAATCTAGATCGAAAAATACCCCAACACTCTTGTCGACTTGCGCAGAGACCTACCACATGATGAAAGTCCGAACACCGTATCACGAAAATCAAAAAAATTAGTACGACGTCATGACGCGAAATAATCCCAAGTTCATTGACAAAAAAAAGGTGAGTGACAAGTGTATGTTTTCTGCCCAAAATTCAATAGAAATAGAGACGACCAACGAATAGGTCCCCACATTGTTACTCAAAATTGCCTCTTCACTGAAATGGAAATTTTTTCAAGTCCCGATATTCATATTTCTTGAAATATCTCGAGAACGGCACAAAATATCGAGAATCTGAATCGAAAAACACCCCAACATTCTTGTCGACTCTCGCAGAGGCCTACCACATGGAGAAAGTCCGAACACCGTATCACGGAAAACAAAAAAAATTGTACGACGTCATGACGCGAAATGATCCCAAGTTCATTGAAAAAAAAAAAGGTGAGTGACAAGTGTATTTTCTCGCCCGAACTTCGATAGAAATCAAGACGACTAACGAATAGGTCTCCACATTGTTACTCAAAATTGCCTCTTCACTGGAATAAGATAATTGGAAAAGTATCATTCTTGATGAAATATTTTCAAGTCCCGATATTCATAATCTCTCAAATATCTCGAGAACGGCACAAAATATCGAGAATCTGAATCGAAAAATACCCCAACACCCTTGTCGACTCTCGCAGAGGCCTACCACATGGAGAAAGTCCGAACACCGTATCACGAAAAACAAAAAAAATATTTCGACGTCATGACGCGAAATAATCCCGAGTTCATCGAAAAAAAAAAGGTGAGTGACAAGTGTATTTTCCCGCCCGAAATTCGATATAAATCAAGATGACCAACGACAAAGTCTCTATACATAGTAACCCAGAATTGCCTCTTCACTGGAAAAAAAAAATTAGAAGAGTATAATTTTTGATGAAATTTTTTAAAGTCCCGATATTCATATTTTCTCAAATATCTCGGGAACGGCACGAAATATCGAGAATCTAAATCGGAAAATACCCCAACAATCTTGTCGACTTTCGCAGAGGCCTACCACATGATGAAAATCAAGAAAATCAGAACGACGTCATGACGCGAAATAATCCCAAGTTCATTGAGAAAAAAAAGGTGAGTGACAAGTGTATTTTATCGCCCGAAATCAGATAGAACTCAAGACTACCAACGAGAAAGTCTCTATACATTGGTACTCAGAATTGCCTCTTTACTGAAAAAAAAATTGGAAAAGTATTATTCTTGATGAAATTTTTTCAAGTCCCGATATTCATATTCTCTCAAATATCTCGAGAACGGCACAAAATATCGAGAATCTGAATCGAAAAATACCCCAACACCCTTGTCGACTCTCGCAGAGGCCTACCACATGGAGAAAGTACGAACACCGTATCACGAAAAACAAAAAAAATAGTTCGACGTCATGACGCGAAATAATCCCGAGTTCATCGAAAAAAAAAAGGTGAGTGACAAGTGTATTTTCCCGCCCGAAATTCGATAGAAATCAAGATGACCAACGACAAAGTCTCTATACATAGTAACCCAAAATTGCCTCTTCACTGGAAAAAAAAAATTAGAAGAGTATAATTTTTGATGAAATTTTTTAAAGTCCCGATATTCATATTTTCTCGAATATCTCGGGAACGGCACGAAATATCGAGAATCTAAATCGGAAAATACCCCAACAATCTTGTCGACTTTCGCAGAGGCCTACCACATGATGAAAATCAATAAAATCAGAACGACGTCATGACGCGAAATAATCCCAAGTTCATTGAGAAAAAAAAGGTGAGTGACAAGTGTATTTTATCGCCCGAGATCAGATAGAAATCAAGACTACCAACGAGAAAGTCTCTATACATTGGTACTCAGAATTGCCTCTTTACTGGAAAAAAAATTGGAAAAGTATTATTCTTGATGAAATTTTTTCAAGTCCCGATATTCATATTTCCTGAAATATCGCGAGATCGGCACAAAATATCGAGAATCTGAATCGAAAAACACCCCAACATCCTTGTCGACTTTCGCAGAGGCCTACCACATGGAGAAAGTCCAAACACCGTATCACGAAAAACAAAAAAATTAGAACTACGTCATGACGCGAAATAGTCCCAAGTTCATTGAAAAAAAAAAAAAGGTGAGTGACAAGTGTATGTTTTTCGCCCAAAATTCGATAGAAATCAAGACGACCAACGAATAGGTCTCCACATTGTAACTCAAAATTGCCTCTTTACTGGAATAAGAAAATTGAAAAAGTATCATTCTTGATGAAATTTTTTCAAGTCCCGATATTCATATTCTCTCAAATATCTCGAGAACGGCACGGCATCTGGATCGAAAGATACCCCAACACCCTTTTCAACTCTCGCAAAGGCCTACCACATGGAGAAAGTCCGGACACCGTAACACGAAAAACAAAAAAAATAGAACGACGTCATGACGCGAAATAATCCCAAGTTCATTGAAGAAAGAAGGTGAGTGACAAGTGTATTTTTTCGCCCGAAAGTCGATAGAAATCAAGACGACCAACAAGAAAGTCTCTATAACTTTTTACTCAGAATTGGCTCTTCACTGGAAGAAGAAAATTGGAAAAGTATCATTCTTGATGAAATTTTTTCAAGTCTCGATATGCATATTTTCTCAAAAATCTCGAGAACGGCACAAAATATCGAAAATCCAAATCGAAAAACATCCCAACACACTTGTCGACTTTCGCAGAGGCCTACCACATGGAGAAAGGTCGAACACCGTATCACGAAAAACAAAAAAATTAGTACGACGTCATGACAAGAAATAATCCAAAGTTCATTGAAAAAAAAAAGGTGAGTGACAAGTGCATGTTTTTCGCCCGGAATTCGATAGAAATCAAGATGACCAACGACGAAGTCTCTGAACATAGTAACCCAAAATTGCCTCTTAACTGGAAAAAGAATTGGAAGAGTATTATTTTTGATGAAATTTTTTAAAGTCCCGATATTCATATTTCCTCAAATATCACGAGAACGGCACGAAATATCGAGAATCTAAATCGAAAAATACCCCAACACCCCTGTCGACTTTCGCAGAGGCCTACCACATGATGAAAGTCCGAACACCGTTTCACGAAAATCAAAAAAATCAGTACGACGTCATGACGCAAAATAATCCCAAGTTCATTGAAAAAAAAAAGGTGAGTGACAAGTGTATTTTATCGCCCGAAATCCGATAGAAATCAAGACTACCAACGAGAAAGTCCCTATACATTGGTACTCAGAATTGCCTTTTTACTGGAAAAAAAATTGGAGAAGTATTATTCTTGATGAAATTTTTTCAAGTCCCGATATTCATATTCCCTCAAATATCTCGAGAACGGCACAAAATATCGAGAATCTGAAGCGAAAAATACACCAACACCCTTGTCGAATTTCGCAGAGGCCTACCACATTGAGAAAGTCCGAAAACTGTATCACGAAAAACAAAAAAATTATTACGAAGTCATGACGCGAAATAGTCCCAATTTCATCGAAAAAAAAAAGGTGAGTGACAAGTTAATGTTTTCTGCCTGAAATTCGATAGTAATCAAGACGACCAACGAGAAAGTCTCCATACATTTTCACTCAAAATTGCCTTCTCACTAGAAAAAAATAAATTGGAAAAGTATTTTTTTTTGATGAAATTTTTTCAAGTCCCGATATTCATATTTTCTCAAATATCTCGAGAACGGCACGAAATATCGAGAATCTAGATCGAAAAAAACCCCAACACTCTTGTCGACTTTCGCAGAGGCCTACCACCTGGAGAAAGCAAACACCGTATCACGAAAAACAAAAAAATTAGTACGACGTCATGACGCGAAATAATCCCAAGTTCATTGAAAAAAAAAAAGGTGAGTGACAAGAGTATGTTTTCCGCCCAGAATTCGATAGGAATCAAGATGACCAACGACAAAGTCTCCATACATAGTTACCCAAAATTGCCTCTTTACTGGAAAAAAATAATTGGAAGAGTATTATTTTTGATGAAATTTTTTAGAGTCCCGATATTCATATTTTCTCAAATATCTCGAGAACGGCACGAAATATCGAGAATCTAAATCGAAAAATACCCCAACACTCTTGTCGACTTGCGCAGAGACCTACCACATGATGAAAGTCCGGACACCGTATCACGAAAATCAAAAAAATTAGTACGACGTCATGACGCGAAATAATCCCAAGTTCATTGACAAAAAAAAAGGTTAGTGACAAGTGTATGTTTTTTGCCCAAAATTCGATAGAAATCAAGACGACCAACGAATAGGTCTCTACATTGATACTCAAAATTGCCTCTTTACTGAAATGGAAATTTTTTCAAGTCCCGATATTCATATTTCTTGAAATATCTCGAGAACGGCACGAAATATCGAGAATCTGAATCGAAAAACACCCCAGCAGCCTTGTCGACTTTCGCAGAGGCCTACCACATGGAGAAAGTCCGAACACCGTATCACGAAAAACAAAAAAAAATGTACGACGTCATGACGCGAAATGATCCCAAGTTCATTGAAAAAAAAAGGTGAGTGAGAAGTGTATTTTCCCGCCCGAAATTCGATAGAAATCAAGACGACCAACGAATAGATCCCCACATTGTTACTCAAAATTGCCTCTTCACTGGAATAAGATAATTGGAAAAGTATCATTCTTGATGAAATTTTTTCAAGTCCCGATGATCATATTCTCTCAAATATCTCGAGAACGGCACAAAATATCGAGAATCTGAATCAAAAAATACCCCAACACCATTGTCGACTCTCGCAGAGGCCTACCACATGGAGAAAGTCCGAACACCGTATCACGAAAATCAAAAAAATTAGAACGACGTCATGACGCGAAATAATCCCAAGTTCATTGAAAAATAAAAGGTGAGTGACAAGTGTATTTTATCGCCCGAAATCAGATAGAAATCAAGACTACCAACGAGGAAGTCTCTATACATTGGTACCCAGAATTGCCTCTTTACTGAAAAAAAAATTGGAAAAGTATTATTCTTGATGAAATTTCTTCAAGTCTTGATATTCATATTTCCTGAAATATCTCGAGATCGGCACAAAATATCGAGGATCTGAATCAAAAAACACCCCAACATCCTTGTCGACTTTCGAAGAGGCCTAACACATGGAGAAAGTCCAAACACCGTATCACGAAAAACAAAAAAAATCAGAACTACGTCATGACGCGAAATAATCCCAAGTTCATTGAAAAAAAAAGAGGTGAGTGACAAGTGTATTTTTCTGCCCGAAATTCGATAGAAATCGAGACGACCAACGAGAAAGTCTCTATACATTGTTTCTCGCAATTTTTTCAACTCCCGATATCCATATTTTCTCAAATATCTCGAGAACGCCACAAAATATCGAAAATCTGAATCGAAAAACATCCCAACACACTTGTCGACTTTCGCAGAGGCCTACAACATGGAGAAAGTCCAAACACCGTATCACAAAAAACAAAAAAATTAGTACGACGTCATGACGCGAAATAATCCCAAGTTCATTGAAAAAAAAAAAAAGTGAGGGACAAGAGTATGTTTTCCGCCCGGAATTCGATAGAAATCAAAATGACCAACGACAAAGTCTCTATACATAGTTACCCAAAATTGCCTCTTTACTGGAAAAAAATAATTGGGAGAGTATTATTTTTGATGAAATTTTTTAGAGTCCCGATATTCATATTTTCTCAAATATCTCGAGAACGGCACGAAATATCGAGAATCTAGATCGAAAAATACCCCAACACTCTTGTCGACTTGCGCAGAGACCTACCACATGATGAAAGTCCGAACACCGTATCACGAAAATCAAAAAAATTAGTACGACGTCATGACGCGAAATAATCCCAAGTTCATTGACAAAGAAAAAGGTGAGTGACAAGTGTATGTTTTTTGCCCAAAATTCAATAGAAATAGAGACGACCAACGAATAGGTCTCCACATTGTTACTCAAAATTGCCTCTTCACTGAAATGGAAATTTTTTCAAGTCCCGATATTCATATTTCTTGAAATATCTCGAGAACGGCACAAAATATCGAGAATCTGAATCGGAAAATACCCCAACAATCTTGTCGACTTTCGCAGAGGCCTACCACATGATGAAAATCAAGAAAATCAGAACGACGTCATGACGCGAAATAATCCCAAGTTCATTGAGAAAAAAAAGGTGAGTGACAAGTGTATTTTATCGCCCGAAATCAGATAGAACTCAAGACTACCAACGAGAAAGTCTCTATACATTGGTACTCAGAATTGCCTCTTTACTGAAAAAAAAATTGGAAAAGTATTATTCTTGATGAAATTTTTTCAAGTCCCGATATTCATATTCTCTCAAATATCTCGAGAACGGCACAAAATATCGAGAATCTGAATCGAAAAATACCCCAACACCCTTGTCGACTCTCGCAGAGGCCTACCACATGGAGAAAGTACGAACACCGTATCACGAAAAACAAAAAAAATAGTTCGCCGTCATGACGCGAAATAATCCCGAGTTCATCGAAAAAAAAAAGGTGAGTGACAAGTGTATTTTCCCGCCCGAAATTCGATAGAAATCAAGATGACCAACGACAAAGTCTCTATACATAGTAACCCAAAATTGCCTCTTCACTGGAAAAAAAAAATTAGAAGAGTATAATTTTTGATGAAATTTTTTAAAGTCCCGATATTCATATTTTCTCGAATATCTCGGGAACGGCACGAAATATCGAGAATCTAAATCGGAAAATACCCCAACAATCTTGTCGACTTTCGCAGAGGCCTACCACATGATGAAAATCAATAAAATCAGAACGACGTCATGACGCGAAATAATCCCAAGTTCATTGAGAAAAAAAAGGTGAGTGACAAGTGTATTTTATCGCCCGAGATCAGATAGAAATCAAGACTACCAACGAGAAAGTCTCTATACATTGGTACTCAGAATTGCCTCTTTACTGGAAAAAAAATTGGAAAAGTATTATTCTTGATGAAATTTTTTCAAGTCCCGATATTCATATTTCCTGAAATATCGCGAGATCGGCACAAAATATCGAGAATCTGAATCGAAAAACACCCCAACATCCTTGTCGACTTTCGCAGAGGCCTACCACATGGAGAAAGTCCAAACACCGTATCACGAAAAACAAAAAAATTAGAACTACGTCATGACGCGAAATAGTCCCAAGTTCATTGAAAAAAAAAAAAAGGTGAGTGACAAGTGTATGTTTTTCGCCCAAAATTCGATAGAAATCAAGACGACCAACGAATAGGTCTCCACATTGTAACTCAAAATTGCCTCTTTACTGGAATAAGAAAATTGAAAAAGTATCATTCTTGATGAAATTTTTTCAAGTCCCGATATTCATATTCTCTCAGATATCTCGAGAACGGCACGGCATCTGGATCGAAAGATACCCCAACACCCTTTTCAACTCTCGCAAAGGCCTACCACATGGAGAAAGTCCGGACACCGTAACACGAAAAACAAAAAAAATAGAACGACGTCATGACGCGAAATAATCCCAAGTTCATTGAAGAAAGAAGGTGAGTGACAAGTGTATTTTTTCGCCCGAAAGTCGATAGAAATCAAGACGACCAACAAGAAAGTCTCTATAACTTTTTACTCAGAATTGGCTCTTCACTGGAAGAAGAAAATTGGAAAAGTATCATTCTTGATGAAATTTTTTCAAGTCTCGATATGCATATTTTCTCAAAAATCTCGAGAACGGCACAAAATATCGAAAATCCAAATCGAAAAACATCCCAACACACTTGTCGACTTTCGCAGAGGCCTACCACATGGAGAAAGGTCGAACACCGTATCACGAAAAACAAAAAAATTAGTACGACGTCATGACAAGAAATAATCCAAAGTTCATTGAAAAAAAAAAGGTGAGTGACAAGTGCATGTTTTTCGCCCGGAATTCGATAGAAATCAAGATGACCAACGACGAAGTCTCTGAACATAGTAACCCAAAATTGCCTCTTAACTGGAAAAAGAATTGGAAGAGTATTATTTTTGATGAAATTTTTTAAAGTCCCGATATTCATATTTTCTCAAATATCACGAGAACGGCACGAAATATCGAGAATCTAAATCGAAAAATACCCCAACACCCCTGTCGACTTTCGCAGAGGCCTACCACATGATGAAAGTCCGAACACCGTTTCACGAAAATCAAAAAAATCAGTACGACGTCATGACGCAAAATAATCCCAAGTTCATTGAAAAAAAAAAGGTGAGTGACAAGTGTATTTTATCGCCCGAAATCCGATAGAAATCAAGACTACCAACGAGAAAGTCCCTATACATTGGTACTCAGAATTGCCTTTTTACTGGAAAAAAAATTGGAGAAGTATTATTCTTGATGAAATTTTTTCAAGTCCCGATATTCATATTCCCTCAAATATCTCGAGAACGGCACAAAATATCGAAAATCTGAAGCGAAAAATACACCAACACCCTTGTCGAATTTCGCAGAGGCCTACCACATTGAGAAAGTCCGAAAACTGTATCACGAAAAACAAAAAAATTATTACGAAGTCATGACGCGAAATAGTCCCAATTTCATCGAAAAAAAAAAGGTGAGTGACAAGTTAATGTTTTCTGCCTGAAATTCGATAGTAATCAAGACGACCAACGAGAAAGTCTCCATACATTTTCACTCAAAATTGCCTTCTCACTAGAAAAAAATAAATTGGAAAAGTATTTTTTTTTGATGAAATTTTTTCAAGTCCCGATATTCATATTTTCTCAAATATCTCGAGAACGGCACGAAATATCGAGAATCTAGATCGAAAAAAACCCCAACACTCTTGTCGACTTTCGCAGAGGCCTACCACCTGGAGAAAGCAAACACCGTATCACGAAAAACAAAAAAATTAGTACGACGTCATGACGCGAAATAATCCCAAGTTCATTGAAAAAAAAAAAGGTGAGTGACAAGAGTATGTTTTCCGCCCAGAATTCGATAGGAATCAAGATGACCAACGACAAAGTCTCCATACATAGTTACCCAAAATTGCCTCTTTACTGGAAAAAAATAATTGGAAGAGTATTATTTTTGATGAAATTTTTTAGAGTCCCGATATTCATATTTTCTCAAATATCTCGAGAACGGCACGAAATATCGAGAATCTAAATCGAAAAATACCCCAACACTCTTGTCGACTTGCGCAGAGACCTACCACATGATGAAAGTCCGGACACCGTATCACGAAAATCAAAAAAATTAGTACGACGTCATGACGCGAAATAATCCCAAGTTCATTGACAAAAAAAAAGGTTAGTGACAAGTGTATGTTTTTTGCCCAAAATTCGATAGAAATCAAGACGACCAACGAATAGGTCTCTACATTGATACTCAAAATTGCCTCTTTACTGAAATGGAAATTTTTTCAAGTCCCGATATTCATATTTCTTGAAATATCTCGAGAACGGCACGAAATATCGAGAATCTGAATCGAAAAACACCCCAGCAGCCTTGTCGACTTTCGCAGAGGCCTACCACATGGAGAAAGTCCGAACACCGTATCACGAAAAACAAAAAAAAATGTACGACGTCATGACGCGAAATGATCCCAAGTTCATTGAAAAAAAAAGGTGAGTGAGAAGTGTATTTTCCCGCCCGAAATTCGATAGAAATCAAGACGACCAACGAATAGATCCCCACATTGTTACTCAAAATTGCCTCTTCACTGGAATAAGATAATTGGAAAAGTATCATTCTTGATGAAATTTTTTCAAGTCCCGATGATCATATTCTCTCAAATATCTCGAGAACGGCACAAAATATCGAGAATCTGAATCAAAAAATACCCCAACACCATTGTCGACTCTCGCAGAGGCCTACCACATGGAGAAAGTCCGAACACCGTATCACGAAAATCAAAAAAATTAGAACGACGTCATGACGCGAAATAATCCCAAGTTCATTGAAAAATAAAAGGTGAGTGACAAGTGTATTTTATCGCCCGAAATCAGATAGAAATCGAGACTACCAACGAGGAAGTCTCTATACATTGGTACCCAGAATTGCCTCTTTACTGAAAAAAAAATTGGAAAAGTATTATTCTTGATGAAATTTCTTCAAGTCTTGATATTCATATTTCCTGAAATATCTCGAGATCGGCACAAAATATCGAGGATCTGAATCAAAAAACACCCCAACATCCTTGTCGACTTTCGAAGAGGCCTAACACATGGAGAAAGTCCAAACACCGTATCACGAAAAACAAAAAAAATCAGAACTACGTCATGACGCGAAATAATCCCAAGTTCATTGAAAAAAAAAGAGGTGAGTGACAAGTGTATTTTTCTGCCCGAAATTCGATAGAAATCGAGACGACCAACGAGAAAGTCTCTATACATTGTTTCTCGCAATTTTTTCAACTCCCGATATCCATATTTTCTCAAATATCTCGAGAACGCCACAAAATATCGAAAATCTGAATCGAAAAACATCCCAACACACTTGTCGACTTTCGCAGAGGCCTACAACATGGAGAAAGTCCAAACACCGTATCACAAAAAACAAAAAAATTAGTACGACGTCATGACGCGAAATAATCCCAAGTTCATTGAAAAAAAAAAAAAGTGAGGGACAAGAGTATGTTTTCCGCCCGGAATTCGATAGAAATCAAAATGACCAACGACAAAGTCTCTATACATAGTTACCCAAAATTGCCTCTTTACTGGAAAAAAATAATTGGGAGAGTATTATTTTTGATGAAATTTTTTAGAGTCCCGATATTCATATTTTCTCAAATATCTCGAGAACGGCACGAAATATCGAGAATCTAGATCGAAAAATACCCCAACACTCTTGTCGACTTGCGCAGAGACCTACCACATGATGAAATTCCGAACACCGTATCACGAAAATGAAAAAAATTAGTACGACGTCATGACGCGAAATAATCCCAAGTTCATTGACAAAAAAAAAGGTGGGTGACAAGTGTATGTTTTTTGCTCAAAATTCGATAGAAATAGAGACGACCAACGAATAGGTCTCCACATTGTTACTCAAAATTGCCTCTTCACTGAAATGGAAATTTTTTCAAGTCCCGATATTCATATTTCTTGAAATATCTCGAGAACGGCACAAAATATCGAGAATCTGAATCGAAAAACACCCCAACATTCTTGTCGACTCTCGCAGAGGCCTACCACATGGAGAAAGTCCGAACACCGTATCACGGAAAACAAAAAAAATTGTACGACGTCATGACGCGAAATGATCCCAAGTTCATTGAAAAAAAAAGGTGAGTGACAAGTGTATTTTCTCGCCCGAAATTCGATAGAAATCAAGACGACTAACGAATAGGTCTCCACATTGTTACTCAAAATTGCCTCTTCACTGGAATAAGATAATTGGAAAAGTATCATTCTTGATGAAATATTTTCAAGTCCCGATATTCATATTCTCTCAAATATCTCGAGAACGGCACAAAATATCGAGAATCTGAATCGAAAAATACCCCAACACCCTTGTCGACTCTCGCAGAGGCCTACCACATGGAGAAAGTCCGAACACCGTATCACGAAAAACAAAAAAAATATTTCGACGTCATGACGCGAAATAATCCCGAGTTCATCGAAAAAAAAAAGGTGAGTGACAAGTGTATTTTCCCGCCCGAAATTCGATATAAATCAAGATGACCAACGACAAAGTCTCTATACATAGTAACCCAGAATTGCCTCTTCACTGGAAAAAAAAAAATTAGAAGAGTATAATTTTTGATGAAATTTTTTAAAGTCCCGATATTCATATTTTCTCAAATATCTCGGGAACGGCACGAAATATCGAGAATCTAAATCGGAAAATACCCCAACAATCTTGTCGACTTTCGCAGAGGCCTACCACATGATGAAAATCAAGAAAATCAGAACGACGTCATGACGCGAAATAATCCCAAGTTCATTGAGAAAAAAAAGGTGAGTGACAAGTGTATTTTATCGCCCGAAATCAGATAGAACTCAAGACTACCAACGAGAAAGTCTCTATACATTGGTACTCAGAATTGCCTCTTTACTGAAAAAAAAATTGGAAAAGTATTATTCTTGATGAAATTTTTTCAAGTCCCGATATTCATATTCTCTCAAATATCTCGAGAACGGCACAAAATATCGAGAATCTGAATCGAAAAATACCCCAACACCCTTGTCGACTCTCGCAGAGGCCTACCACATGGAGAAAGTACGAACACCGTATCACGAAAAACAAAAAAAATAGTTCGACGTCATGACGCGAAATAATCCCGAGTTCATCGAAAAAAAAAAGGTGAGTGACAAGTGTATTTTCCCGCCCGAAATTCGATAGAAATCAAGATGACCAACGACAAAGTCTCTATACATAGTAACCCAAAATTGCCTCTTCACTGGAAAAAAAAAATTAGAAGAGTATAATTTTTGATGAAATTTTTTAAAGTCCCGATATTCATATTTTCTCGAATATCTCGGGAACGGCACGAAATATCGAGAATCTAAATCGGAAAATACCCCAACAATCTTGTCGACTTTCGCAGAGGCCTACCACATGATGAAAATCAATAAAATCAGAACGACGTCATGACGCGAAATAATCCCAAGTTCATTGAGAAAAAAAAGGTGAGTGACAAGTGTATTTTATCGCCCGAGATCAGATAGAAATCAAGACTACCAACGAGAAAGTCTCTATACATTGGTACTCAGAATTGCCTCTTTACTGGAAAAAAAATTGGAAAAGTATTATTCTTGATGAAATTTTTTCAAGTCCCGATATTCATATTTCCTGAAATATCGCGAGATCGGCACAAAATATCGAGAATCTGAATCGAAAAACACCCCAACATCCTTGTCGACTTTCGCAGAGGCCTACCACATGGAGAAAGTCCAAACACCGTATCACGAAAAACAAAAAAATTAGAACTACGTCATGACGCGAAATAGTCCCAATTTCATTGAAAAAAAAAAAAAAGGTGAGTGACAAGTGTATGTTTTTCGCCCAAAATTCGATAGAAATCAAGACGACCAACGAATAGGTCTCCACATTGTTACTCAAAATTGCCTCTTTACTGGAATAAGAAAATTGAAAAAGTATCATTCTTGATGAAATTTTTTCAAGTCCCGATATTCATATTCTCTCAAATATCTCGAGAACGGCACGGCATCTGGATCGAAAGATACCCCAACACCCTTTTCAACTCTCGCAAAGGCCTACCACATGGAGAAAGTCCGGACACCGTAACACGAAAAACAAAAAAAATAGAACGACGTCATGACGCGAAATAATCCCAAGTTCATTGAAGAAAGAAGGTGAGTGACAAGTGTATTTTTTCGCCCGAAAGTCGATAGAAATCAAGACGACCAACAAGAAAGTCTCTATAACTTTTTACTCAGAATTGGCTCTTCACTGGAAGAAGAAAATTGGAAAAGTATCATTCTTGATGAAATTTTTTCAAGTCTCGATATGCATATTTTCTCAAAAATCTCGAGAACGGCACAAAATATCGAAAATCCAAATCGAAAAACATCCCAACACACTTGTCGACTTTCGCAGAGGCCTACCACATGGAGAAAGGTCGAACACCGTATCACGAAAAACAAAAAAATTAGTACGACGTCATGACAAGAAATAATCCAAAGTTCATTGAAAAAAAAAAGGTGAGTGACAAGTGCATGTTTTTCGCCCGGAATTCGATAGAAATCAAGATGACCAACGACGAAGTCTCTGAACATAGTAACCCAAAATTGCCTCTTAACTGGAAAAAGAATTGGAAGAGTATTATTTTTGATGAAATTTTTTAAAGTCCCGATATTCATATTTTCTCGAATATCACGAGAACGGCACGAAATATCGAGAATCTAAATCGAAAAATACCCCAACACCCCTGTCGACTTTCGCAGAGGCCTACCACATGATGAAAGTCTGAACACCGTTTCACGAAAATCAAAAAAATCAGTACGACGTCATGACGCAAAATAATCCCAAGTTCATTGAAAAAAAAAAGGTGAGTGACAAGTGTATTTTATCGCCCGAAATCCGATAGAAATCAAGACTACCAACGAGAAAGTCCCTATACATTGGTACTCAGAATTGCCTTTTTACTGGAAAAAAAATTGGAGAAGTATTATTCTTGATGAAATTTTTTCAAGTCCCGATATTCATATTCCCTCAAATATCTCGAGAACGGCACAAAATATCGAAAATCTGAAGCGAAAAATACACCAACACCCTTGTTGAATTTCGCAGAGGCCTACCACATTGAGAAAGTCCGAAAACTGTATCACGAAAAACAAAAAAATTATTACGAAGTCATGACGCGAAATAGTCCCAATTTCATCGAAAAAAAAAAGGTGAGTGACAAGTTAATGTTTTCTGCCTGAAATTCGATAGTAATCAAGACGACCAACGAGAAAGTCTCCATACATTTTCACTCAAAATTGCCTTCTCACTAGAAAAAAATAAATTGGAAAAGTATTTTTTTTTGATGAAATTTTTTCAAGTCCCGATATTCATATTTTCTCAAATATCTCGAGAACGGCACGAAATATCGAGAATCTAGATCGAAAAATACCCCAACACTCTTGTCGACTTTCGCAGAGGCCTACCACCTGGAGAAAGCAAACACCGTATCACGAAAAACAAAAAAATTAGTACGACGTCATGACGCGAAATAATCCCAAGTTCATTGAAAAAAAAAAGGTGAGTGACAAGAGTATGTTTTCCGCCCAGAATTCGATAGGAATCAAGATGACCAACGACAAAGTCTCCATACATAGTTACCCAAAATTGCCTCTTTACTGGAAAAAAATAATTGGAAGAGTATTATTTTTGATGAAATTTTTTAGAGTCCCGATATTCATATTTTCTCAAATATCTCGAGAACGGCACGAAATATCGAGAATCTAAATCGAAAAATACCCCAACACTCTTGTCGACTTGCGCAGAGACCTACCACATGATGAAAGTCCGGACACCGTATCACGAAAATCAAAAAAATTAGTACGACGTCATGACGCGAAATAATCCCAAGTTCATTGACAAAAAAAAAGGTTAGTGACAAGTGTATGTTTTTTGCCCAAAATTCGATAGAAATCAAGACGACCAACGAATAGGTCTCTACATTGATACTCAAAATTGCCTCTTTACTGAAATGGAAATTTTTTCAAGTCCCGATATTCATATTTCTTGAAATATCTCGAGAACGGCACGAAATATCGAGAATCTGAATCGAAAAACACCCCAGCAGCCTTGTCGACTTTCGCAGAGGCCTACCACATGGAGAAAGTCCGAACACCGTATCACGAAAAACAAAAAAAAATGTACGACGTCATGACGCGAAATGATCCCAAGTTCATTGAAAAAAAAAGGTGAGTGAGAAGTGTATTTTCCCGCCCGAAATTCGATAGAAATCAAGACGACCAACGAATAGATCCCCACATTGTTACTCAAAATTGCCTCTTCACTGGAATAAGATAATTGGAAAAGTATCATTCTTGATGAAATTTTTTCAAGTCCCGATGATCATATTCTCTCAAATATCTCGAGAACGGCACAAAATATCGAGAATCTGAATCAAAAAATACCCCAACACCATTGTCGACTCTCGCAGAGGCCTACCACATGGAGAAAGTCCGAACACCGTATCACGAAAATCAAAAAAATTAGAACGACGTCATGACGTGAAATAATCCCAAGTTCATTGAAAAATAAAAGGTGAGTGACAAGTGTATTTTATCGCCCGAAATCAGATAGAAATCAAGACTACCAACGAGGAAGTCTCTATACATTGGTACCCAGAATTGCCTCTTTACTGAAAAAAAAATTGGAAAAGTATTATTCTTGATGAAATTTCTTCAAGTCTTGATATTCATATTTCCTGAAATATCTCGAGATCGGCACAAAATATCGAGGATCTGAATCAAAAAACACCCCAACATCCTTGTCGACTTTCGAAGAGGCCTAACACATGGAGAAAGTCCAAACACCGTATCACGAAAAACAAAAAAAATCAGAACTACGTCATGACGCGAAATAATCCCAAGTTCATTGAAAAAAAAAGAGGTGAGTGACAAGTGTATGTTTTACGCCCAAAATTCGATAGAAATCAAGACGACCGACGAATAGGTCTCCACATTGTTACTCAAAATTGCCTCTTTACTGGAATAAGAAAATTGGAAATGTATCATTCTTGATGAAATTTTCTCAAGTCCCGATATTCATATTCTCTCAAATATCTCGAGAACGCCACAAAATATCGAGAATCTGAATCGATAAATACCCCAACACCCTTGTCAACTCTCGCAGAGGCCTTCCACATGGAGAAAGTCCGAACACCGTATCACGAAAAACAAAGAAAATAGTACGACGTCATGACGCGAAATAATCCTAAGTTCATTGAAGAAAGAAGGTGAGTGACAAGTGTATTTTTTCGCCCGAAAGTCGATAGAAATCAAGACGACCAACGAGAAAGTCTCTATAAATTTTTACTCAGAATTGGCTCTCCACTGGAAGAAGAAAATTGGAAAAGTATCATTCTCGATGAAATTTTTTCAACTCTCGATATTCATATTTTCTCAAATATCTCGAGAACGGCACGAAATATCGAAAAACATCCCAGCACACTTGTCGACTTTCGCAGAGGCCTACCACATGGAAAAAGGTCGAACACCGTATCACGAAAAACAAAAAAATTAGTACGACGTCATGACAAGAAATAATCCAAAGTTCATTGAAAAAAAAAAAAAGGTGAGTGACAAGTGTATGTTTTTCGCCCGGAATTCGATAGAAATCAAGATGACCAACGACAAAGTCTCTGAACATAGTTACCCAGAATTGCCTCTTTACTGGAAAAAGATTCGGAAGAGTATTATTTTTGATGGCATTTTTTAAAGTCCCGATATTCATTTTTTCTCAAATATCACGAGAACGGCACGAAAAATCGAGAATCTAAATCGAAAAATACCTCAACACCCCTGTCGACTCTCGCAACGGCCTACCACATGTGGAGAGTCTGAACACCGTTTCACAAAAATCAAAAAAATTAGTACGGCGTCATGACGCGAAATAATTCCAAGTTCATTGAAAAAAAAAGGTGAGTGACAAGTGTATCTTTTCCGCTCGCAATTCGATAGAAATCAATACGACCAACGCAAGAGTCTCTATATATTGTTACTCAAAATCGCCCCTCAACTGGAAAAAAATTGGAAAAGTATTATTTTTCATGTTATTTTTCGAAGTCCTGATATCCATATTTCCTCAAATATCTCGAGAACGGCACAAAATATCGAGAATCTGAATCGATAAATACCACAACACCCTTGTCGAGTTTTGCAACGGCACACCACATGGAGAGAGTCCGAACGCCGTATCACGAAAAACGAAAAAATTAGTACGTCGTCATGACGCGAAATAACCCCAAGTTCATTGAAAAAAAAAAGGTGAGTGACAAGTGTATGTTTTCTGCCCGAAATTCGATAGAAATCGAGACGACCAACAAAAAACTCTTAATACATTGTTACTCAAAATTGCCTCTTCACTGGAAAAACATTTGGAAAAATATTATTTTTGATGACATTTTTTCAAGTCCCAATATTCATATTTTCCCAAATATCTTGAGATCGGCACGAAATATCGAGAATCTAAATCGAAAAATACCCCAACATTCCTGTCGACTTTTGCAGAGGCCTACCACCTGGAGAAAGTCCGAACATCGTATCACGAGAAACAAAAAAATTAGTAGGACGTCATGACGCGAAATAGTCCCAATTTCATTGAAAAAAAATAGGTGAGTGACAAATGTATTTTTCCGCCCGAAATTTGATAGAAATCAAGACGACCAACGAGAAAGTCTCTATACATTGTTTCTCAAAATTTCTTCAAGTCCCGATATCCATATTTTCTCAAATATCTCGAGAAAACCACAAAATATCGAAAATCTGAATCGAAAAACATCCCAACACTCTTGTCGACTTTCGCAGAGGCCTACAACATGAAGTAAGTCCAAACACCGTATCACGAAAAACAAAAAAATTAGTACGACGCCATGACGCGAAATAATCCCAAGTTCATCGAAAAAAAAAAAGGTGAGGGACTAGAGTATGTTTTCCGCCCGGAATTCTATAGAAATCAAGATGACCAACGACAAAGTCTCTATACATAGTTACCCAAAATTGCCTCTTTACTGGAAAAAAATAATTGGAAGAGTATTATTTTTGATGAAATTTTTTAGAGTCCCGATATTCATATTTTCTCAAATATCTTGAGAACGGCACGAAATATCGAGAATCTGAATCGATAAATACCACAACACCCTTGTCGAGTTTTGCAACGGCACACCACATGGAGAGAGTCCGAACGCCGTATCACGAAAAACGAAAAAATTAGTACGTCGTCATGACGCGAAATAACCCCAAGTTCATTGAAAAAAAAAAGGTGAGTGACAAGTGTATGTTTTCTGCCCGAAATTCGATAGAAATCGAGACGACCAACAAAAAACTCTTAATACATTGTTACTCAAAATTGCCTCTTCACTGGAAAAACATTTGGAAAAATATTATTTTTGATGACATTTTTTCAAGTCCCAATATTCATATTTTCCCAAATATCTTGAGATCGGCACGAAATATCGAGAATCTAAATCGAAAAATACCCCAACATTCCTGTCGACTTTTGCAGAGGCCTACCACCTGGAGAAAGTCCGAACATCGTATCACGAGAAACAAAAAAATTAGTAGGACGTCATGACGCGAAATAGTCCCAATTTCATTGAAAAAAAATAGGTGAGTGACAAATGTATTTTTCCGCCCGAAATTCGATAGAAATCAAGACGACCAACGAGAAAGTCTCTATACATTGTTTCTCAAAATTTCTTCAAGTCCCGATATCCATATTTTCTCAAATATCTCGAGAACGCCACAAAATATCGAAAATCTGAATCGAAAAACATCCCAACACACTTGTCGACTTTCGCAGAGGCCTACAACATGAAGTAAGTCCAAACACCGTATCACGAAAAACAAAAAAATTAGTACGACGCCATGACGCGAAATAATCCCAAGTTCATCGAAAAAAAAAAAGGTGAGGGACTAGAGTATGTTTTCCGCCCGGAATTCTATAGAAATCAAGATGACCAACGACAAAGTCTCTATACATAGTTACCCAAAATTGCCTCTTTACTGGAAAAAAATAATTGGAAGAGTATTATTTTTGATGAAATTTTTTAGAGTCCCGATATTCATATTTTCTCAAATATCTTGAGAACGGCACGAAATATCGAGAATCTAAATCGAAAAATACCCCAACACTCTTGTCGACTTGCGCAGAGACCTTCGACATGATGGAAGTCCGAACACCGTATCACGAAAATCAAAAAAATTAGTACGACGTCATGACGCGAAATAATCCCAAGTTCATTGACAAAGAAAAAGGTGAGTGACAAGTGTATGTTTTTTGCCCAAAATTCAATAGAAATCAAGACGACCAACGAATAGGTCTCCACATTGTTACTCAGAATTGCCTCTTCACTGGAATGGAAATTTTTTCAAGTCCCGATATTCATATTTCTTGAAATATCTCGAGAACGGCACAAAATATCGAGAATCTGAATCGAAAAACACCCCAACATTCTTGTCGACTTTCGCAGAGGCCTATCACATGGAGAAAGTCCGAACACCGTATCACGAAAAACAAAAAGAATGGTAGTGTACCTACCTGTGTCAGGCCAAGATGGCCACCGCCGGAAGTGACGTCACAACCGTTCCTGTGCTGGAAGGTGTTGGCTGCACGGGTGACAAGATGGCCGCCAGAAGTGACAAGTGACAGATGACAAGTGACAGATGACAAGTGACAGATGACAAGTGACAGATGACAAGTGACAGATGGCAAGTGACAGATGACAAGTGACAGATGACAAGTGACAGATGACAAGTTACGGATGACAAGTGACAGATGACAAGTGACAGATGACAAGTGACAGATGACAGATGACAAGTGACAGGTGACATGGAGTCCAAGGGGTGACAGATGGCATGGAACACAAAGAGTGACGAGTGACAGATGACAAGCGATAGGTGACGGATGACAGATGACAGTTGACATGGAACACAAGCAATGACAGATGACACGTGGAAGTACTCTGAACTTAGCCCCCTAGACTCTAGACTCTAGAGCTCATGGGCGTGTACATTCTTCTTCTTATTTTTAAAAGGTGGTGGATGACGTCACAATCTAGTGACTTTGCCCACCAGATTTAGGGTATTACTACAATTGGTAGCACTTTGTTTCAAGGTCACCCGATATGCATGTTGCAGGTGGCCGATGAGTCATCCTTATCTCGACTTCGTAGAACAATGCCTCCTTTGTTTGCCATATGTTATCTTGACTTCCTCTAGAACAATGCCGCCTTTGTTCTTTCTACGCCACAGCGTTTCTTGGAATTCCGGCTATTGGGAAATTGCGACGCAATATTATACGAGAACAATGCCGCCTTTGTTTGCAGGTGTCCGATTACGTAACAACCTCATCCGATTGCATCATCCTTATCTGTGTGAGAACAATGGGTCTATTGTCCTGACGCAGGTGGCCGATGAGTCATCCAATAATGCTAGCTGGGAAACATCCTGAAAGAGTACCTCTATCTACTTCCTGTCGCCACTGACTGTCAGCGTTTCTTGGAATTTCGTCGAGTCAGCTGTTGGGAAATTTGCCTCATGAACAATACCTCCGTTGTTTGCAGGTGGTTGATGACGTCACAACCTCAAGCCCTATATGAGGCGGTCAGAACGTTTGTAGGCGTCATTCTATTCTGAACTCTGACACTAGTCGGTCGATCTGTTCCTTTCTGTTCGGTTGCTCCTGTCCGTTCGGTTGCTCCTGTCTGTTATATTGTGTGTGGGTTGTGCCAGCTGAAAGGTGAGTTCTTTATTTATTACGTTTCAAGGCCATGTGGTCGACCCTATTTGTGGCTAGTGATCATTCCACCCAATACTAGCAGTGTTAGAATATTTTAATTCTCATCAGATGGATGTTTCAGCTATTAACGCTCAAGCTGCTGCCTTCAAACCAACTGTAGCACTGAGTAGCTTGCCCATCAACCAGCCTCACCCCATTGAAAATATCAGGGTGGTCCAGACACGGTTTGGGGAGGCTATTGTGGTGGAACTCGAGGCATCTAACGTTTTTCTGCCAAGGAGGGTAGTTGGCATCTTCAAGCCTCAGCTTCCGGCATTCACCCCAGGCAAATACAGCCTGATTCACAAGAGGAGTGACACCGGACCTGCAGTCCTCTTTGAGATTACCAAAAATTAGTGGTGAGTAAAATATTATTTTTTGTTTGATATTTCTCGCAACATGAATGTCAATAGTATTGCTTCTACTAGTGATGCCGTTGTTGAGGAATGTAAAAGAAAAGTGGAAATTTTGAGAAAGAAGACGAACATATCTGCAGAAGAGAGACTGTTATGGAATAGGCAAATAGGGACGCATATAGGAGAATTAAATAGGGCAATCAGAGGGACCAATTCGACAGCAGGGGTTTTGAGAAAATTAGAAACAAATGTGGGGCATTTGAAACGTTTTCAAAGTTTGATTAGGAAGAAGAATCATATTGGGGCGGGACTTGGCAATCGTAAAAATAGAGTCACATGGAGACTTGTTCAATCTGTTTTTGAGAGTAGAGTAAGGACGGCTGTTATAATCAATTTAAGTCATAAGGAGTTGATGCAATTTTTGCAGGACGCATCGCATATTTTCAAAATGAAAATTGAAAAAATATTGAGGAAATTAACCATGCTCAAAGTCAACACCACCTTCTGTGGTGAGTTTATCAAGAAATCGGATGACGCGGAGATTATTGAATTCAAATATTTCAGTACGAAGAATGCTACAATGGATGAGGGAACGGATTTAGATTGTTGGTTCACGGAGAATGTGATTGATACCATAGTGAATAAACTTTCGGAATTCCAGGAGAAGGGTAGTGGCTGGGCCTTGAGGGAAATTGTCTCTCTAGAGGTTAATGTTAATAAATTAGAAATTGGCAATGGTTCATCATTCATTGCACTACCTGACCAAATATCCAAGAAGCGTGCCTGCATCAATGTGAAAAATACTGATGAGGCATGCTTCTTCTGGGGTATCGTGAGCGCTTTACATCCTGCTAACCAACATGTATACAGGCCCAGCTCGTATCCTCATTACAGCCAAGTTTTCAATACCGCAGGCTTTGATGTACCCATCACTCTCAACAATATCCCTAAATTTGAAAAACTCAATGATATCTCGGTGAACGTTTACGCCTTGGAACTGATTCATGTTAGAAAGACAGAGCATTTTGAAGTAGTACCCATAAAACTCACGAAACATAAGCAGCCCAGACATGTCAATTTACTACTAATCCAAAGTGAATATTTCCCCAAGCCCAACGATCATGATGTCTTGCCTGAAGATGATTACGACGAAGACCTCAGGTATCATTATTGTTGGATTAAAGACATGTCCAGACTGCTATCTTCACAACTCAGTAAAGATACATGGAAGAAATATTTTTGTGATAGGTGTCTGAATTATTTTTCAAGCGATTCCAAATTGGCAGATCACAGTGCTTCATGTGAAAATGTTAACGAATGCAAAATTTCTTTCCCCAAATACGATGCAGTTGTTTTCTAAAATCATATATATAAACAAAAGGCCGAATTCATCATCTACGGAGATTTTGAATCTGTTTTGGAGCCCTGTGATGACAACATTTCTCAAAAAATGGCAAAATATCAAAAACATACAGCCTTCAGCGCAGGGTACTATTTCAAATGCTCATATGATGATAGCCTGTCCTATTACAAGAGTCATCGAGGTCCTGATTGCATGGATTGGTTTGCCACAGAAATGGCAGATGTCGCGAAATTTGTACAGTCTAAAATCAAAGACATTGTTCCTCTGACTCATTTCCCAGATAAGGTTGGTGTAACACACTGTCATATCTGTGAAAAGGCGTTTGCGGGCACTGATATCATTGTTAAAGACCACCATCATTTCACTGGTGCCTTCAGGGGGTGGGCGCATCAATCTTGTAATTTGGGGTACCGCAAGTCCTTCGTAGTGCCCATAGTGTTCCACAATTTTTCCGGATATGATTCTCATTTCCTCCTGAGAGAGATTGCCAAACGTAGACAGGTAGGCGTACTTCCGATAAATATGGGGAAATACATTTCTTTCACCCAACACAACTCTGAAACCGGTATTAAATTCAGATTCATCGACTCTTTGAGATTCCTGGGTGCCAGTTTAGACGAATTGGCATCCAATTCAACGAAGGATAGCTTCCAAAATTTTAAAAAAGAATTCAACCAATTAGACGCTTTCAAATTCGATCTACTCACAAAGAAAGGTGTTTTCCCATATGACCACATCAATAGTCCGAGCAAACTAGACGAAACTGAACTTCCACCCATTGAGAACTTTTATAATAAATTGAACGATGAACATATCGATGATGTGGAGTACGCTCATGCTCAAAACGTATGGCGACAATTTGGATGTCAAAATTTAGGTGAATACTCGGATTTATACATGAAAACAGATATCCTTCTTCTGGCAGATGTTTTCGAACAATTCAGAGAAGCTGCTTTGAGGACGTATACCTTAGATCCGGCTTGGTATTACACCCTTCCGGGTTATACGTGGGATTGCATGCTGAAGTACACGAAATGTTCCTTACAAATTTTAAAAGATGTTGACATGCTGATGTTTGTCGAAAAGGCAATAAGAGGCGGTATTTCGGTTTGTTGTAACCGCTATTCTGAAGCCAACCATAAGTACACTTCAACATACGATCCTACGAAACCACCAAAGCATCTTCTCTACTTGGACGTTAACAATCTATATGGATGGGCAATGTCAAAGCCCCTTCCTTATGGAGGGTTTGAATGGACCAATGCCAACATTGACGTCACATTGATTCCCGACGATGCGCCAGAAGGATATATCTTACAAGTAGATTTGGAATATCCGGAAAACTTGCACGATCTACATAAAGACTTTCCGTTTTGTGCCGAACACCGCAAGCCACCTGGTTCCAAGTTGGCAAAATTGATGACCACGTTACACCATAAAAAGGAATACATCATCCATTATGTTAATTTGAAACAAGCTCTGGCAAATGGCTTAAAGCTCACCAAAATTCACAGGGTAGCGAAATTCAAACAGTCTACGTGGTTGAAGCCCTACATTGATCTGAATACTGGATTGAGGGCTGCAGCCACCAACACATTCGAAAAAAACCTATATAAACTTATGAATAATGCCGTGTTTGGAAAGACGATGGAAAACATTCGTAAACATCGCGTCGTCAAATTATGTAGATCATGGAATGGACGCTATGGGGCTAAAAATATGATCGCCAGTTCAAAGTTTCGTGGCCGGACGATTTTGGGCGACGATCTGATTGCTATCGAATTGGCTAAATCTGAAATAGTCTTCAACAAACCCCTATACATAGGGATGGCTATTTTGGATTTATCCAAGACGTGCATGTATAATTTCTATTACGATTTCATGCTTTCAACAATGGGGGTGGAGAAATGTAAGTTAATGTATACAGACACCGATAGTTTTATTTACGAACTTGGCTGTGATGATGTATATGCGGAACTTATGAAAAATAACTTGTCCAAATTTGACACATCCGACTACCCTTCTGACAACCCGTATGGAATTACGCAAGTGAATAAAAAGGTCTTGGGAATGATGAAGGATGAGGCAAATTCGAAAATAATAACACACTTTGTAGGCTTACGTTCAAAAATGTATGCCTACAAAGTGCAGGGGGGTAAAGTCACCAAAAAATCCAAAGGGGTTAAATTTAATGTGGTTAGGAATAAGATATCCTTCAATGATTATGTGGCTTGCTTGAAAGACTTCAAGGAGCAGACAGTCACACAGCGGACAATCCGTTCCTTCAACCATCAAGTATTCAGTATTGAACAGTGGAAAATTGCGCTAAGTCCTTATGACACCAAGAGACACCTACTTCCTAATTGTTATGACACCCTGCCTTTCGGACATTCCTCCATAGCTGACATATGATTCTTCTTCCATATACATTCCTCAACAATATCACCTTCATGTTCTGAGAAATGTCAACTGATAATATTTTACCCCCACCACTGATTTTTTCAATCTAGTTGTATATACGCTTACTAATTTTTATACACTCTATTTATTATATAATGTAGATTTTGTATTTCAGTTTTTGTATACACTATGTATTTTCCACTATGTTCAATAAAAGTTTCTTGAAAATTTGGTTGTTTCATTACTGCAAACGAATGAACCTGCTACAAAACGTCGAAAAAACGTCACAAACGTCAAAAACGTCCAAAAACGTCAAAAACGTCGAAAACGTCAAAAACGTCGAAAAACGTCATGTCAAGAACGTCAAAAAACGTCGAAAAACGTCGAAAAACGTCGAAAAACGTCAAAAAAACGTCGAAAACGAAAGTCAACGATACCTGACTAGGAGTAAAGAAAAGCTGAGCTATTTCCATATTTTATTGTTCCAAATCATTCAGTACATTGTTTTTAAAGTAATACAAATATTCTCTAAGTGCCATGCTCAACAAACTATTATCAGATATTCCACAAAATGCATGTTATGCATCAAAACAGCTTTTATTATTGAAATGAGTCCTTGTCAAATTCAGAATATTGTGATAATAAGCACAAAAGTTAATATCTTCCAACCAAGCCACTCGATGGGCCACTAGTCTTTGGTCGGCTTCAAGGATCTGGGTGACATCTCTTTCGTCCATGTGGAACTCAACCTCGTGTTTTCTGACCAGTAGGAATTTTGTATCATCATACACGAGTTGTGTGATTTCACAAAAATCTCCGCATGGAAAGGTGATCGGATCATACTCATCTGCATGGGTTGGTAACTGTTCGAGGAAGAAATCCATCAATTTCTGTCGCAGCAAGTCGATGAAGATGTTCCACTCCAACACACCAAAGGATATTTTGTTTGGTGTCATGTAAGGTAATATAACTATGGCTGGACTGAATATTCTGGCTGGACTCAAACCGACTTTCAATTCAAAGCCACTCACTGGGAACGATGTGCTGAGCAGATGATGTTTTTCAGCTTTGGCTGCATTCTCGTACATTTTCAACATACTGTCTACGTCTCGATCATAATCACCACTGGATATAGGCGAGAATTACTGCTAACTACCGATATACCACTATCTTGACTCGACATGTCGATTAAAACTGAGACTGAAACCGGCTTCGAGCAGCTATTTATATCCCTCCATCTCTCCATGATGATCACACGAAAGGCCCCTGACTTGTTGAAATCTGTCTGTATTTTCCATAAGAATCTACACTAAATCGACATTATCTATCCAACTGTTATGTTTCTTGTCGAGTCCCAACCACTTGACGTACATTCTCTTTCCTCTTTTCTTCAGCACTTTTTCAATGAGGTAAATGTCGGGATTCTTTGTCTTTTGTAATTCCTCCTCATAGAATGCGCCACTGATTGGCTGTCCATGCATGTCTTCGAGTAGGTAAGTAAGAGGATTGGTTATCTTCACATTGACAATTTTGAATAACTCTGTCGTCCAGCTAGGTGTATAGCCTTTTTCGAAAATATGTTTCGCCTTAGATATGCGTACAATGTTGCCAACTTTCAGTTTACGTGGACCTGCGATTTTCAAATGGCTAAAGCTTTGGTGTAAAATATCTTTCTCGTTTTCCTTGTTCACCTCTGAGGGTTTGAATCGAGTCGTTGTGTGCTTGGTATTATTGTATTCATCAACGATCTGACGTAATATATCAATCCATTTGTAGGTGCCATTCAGACTGAAATATTTGTATAGTTTGTTTTTCAGCGTTCTTATTACTCGTTCAGCAATGGCAGCCTTTTTAATGCTGAATGTGTTGTAATGGTTGATGTCATATTTTTTCATCAATTTTTTAAACTTGCTGTTGAAGAATTCCGTTCCATGATCAGTCTGTAGATTTACTGGTATGCGCTTTGCATGTACCAATATATCGGCGAAAGATTTGGCAACCTCTTCTCCTGTCTTAGTTTTTAGTGGGCGTGTCCAGAGGTACTTGGAAAAGCAGTCAATCACTACCAGAATCATTTTATATCCTTTATTCTGATGGGCATACGGTCTCATCTCAGCCAAATCCATTTGCCATAAATCGTCCAATCCTTTGATTATGGTTCGTCGTCTGGGGTAATTTTTGCGAGCTGGAGCATGCAGCTCATTAACAAGTTGAATCTTGTCTCTCGAAGCCATAACGGTATATCAACTATTTTTATGTCAATTTTTTTATCTCATTGGTGGTCAATTGTGTCTGTTCCATCGATTCTTCATTCAATATCTCCTCTCTGTCAACAGCTCTCTCAGCCAGCTTGAAATCAGATCTCATTCGTGAAATAACACCATCTACATAATTTTTCGTAGCCATATTTTCCGTTGGAGGATGTCTTGAAATAAACTTTTCAATATCCTTTATTTTGCTATCAATCATTCTCAATGTATCAGTCGACTGCCTGATGATGGTATCCAATGAGACGAGTTTATGTTTCAATTAGACTAATTCGATGATGTTACCGCTGCTGCCAGCTGATCTGCGGCCGAACTTGTAAAGACTCATAATTGATGTCAGTATATAAGGTTAGCTTCACGAAGTTCATTAACGATTGCCACTATTTCATTATCGAGTGATGTGTTTCCAGCTTCCTTAGGAGCAATGAGTAGTTTCAAGCGGTCTACGAGTTCATTTGGATCGTCCCAATAGATATATTCCACGGGGTTTTCGTTGTACGTCAAACCTGTAATAGGATGGTCCTTAGTATATCCTATTGTCTTGGAATAAGAAGTCTGGACGTAGTTTTAACTTATGTTATTCATTATAATCGATATCAACTTGATTATTACATCTCCGAACATCGAATGTCTCACCATCTAACTCATAAACTAGAACACATCGAAATCAGGTCAAATGCTGACTACGTGATATCCAGAGATCTAAACACACTCTCGATACCTAATTAAACAATATCATCCTTAACCTACTTAATTTCCTAACATAACATTTGAATATTTATCATAACTATTTTCTATCTATCTTATACACTACACCTTCCCCGGGAAATGAAAAAAATATAAACATTAACTAATTTTAATATTTTTTCCCTAAAATGTTATAAACCTAACTAATTGAAGAATTTCCTAGTTGAGATATGGTTTTAATCTATTTTTGTGTACCTCAATTAACTTATCCTCTATTCTTATAACTACATTGGGAGTTTTCTCCTCTAAAACCTCGTATGGTCCTTTGAATAGAGGCTCTAACTTATTAGATGGATTATTATTTTTCAACAATACCTTATCTCCTATTTTATAATGAATTGATTTGCTATTTACATCCCAAGCTTCTTTCCTCTTAGTTTTGGATTTTAACAAATTATTTGTGGCATCTTCCCATGCTTTTTGTAACCTATACTTGATTTGTACCGGATAATCCTCAAAGTTATATACAGGGTCTACCCTGTTGACTACATTTGATGGGAGTTGGCAACTTTTCCCAAAAACAAGTTCATATGGAGTGTAACGTGTTTCTGTATGAACCGTGTTATTGTATGAAAAGCACCAATAGGGCACCCACGAACTCCAACTGTCAGGATGCTTTGCCATCTGAATTCGCAAATAAGCACCCAAATTTTTATGAGTATTCTCAAGTGCTCCCAAAGACTCATGATGATAAGCTGTAGATTTCAGTGATGTTATACCTAACAACTTACAAGTTTCCTGGAATGTTGAAGCTGAAAACTCAGTACCTTGGTCGGTACCTATCGCTTTAGGTATACCAAACCTCAAGATAAAATTTTCTACAAAAGCTTTTGCTACCGTAACCGCTTCTTTGTTAGGTATGGGATAGCCTTCAACAAACTTAGAGAGTTCGCATTGTAGGGTGAGAATATATCGATTATTGCTTTCGTCAGGATTAAGAGGCCCTACAAGATCAAGATATACCTTTTGCAAAGCTGTTTCTGCAGTAGTGGTAATTGTCAATGGTTCCTTATTAGGTCTGGAATGTTTATACCTTTGACAATCATCACATCGCTTCACGAACCTTTCAATTTCTATTTTCAAACCTGGCCAAAAATAATATTTCTTTATATTGTTATACATTCTATTGACTCCCGTATGTCCTCCTGTGGGTAACATATGGAAATCATTCATAATCAATTGTCTGGTTTCTTTATCATCAATTATTTGGACGTCCTTTATTATGGAAATTTTTATACCGGTATTTTTCAATTCACTTTTCATTTTCATTATACTTTCAATTAATAACTTGGCATTCTCCTTATTAACAATACAAAATTCTAGGATTCTTTGTTGTGCACATAACTTTTTCAGCTCCCTCAGTGACGCACCGAATGCTGACACTGATCGGGAAGACTGTTTCAAATATATAATCCCTGCATTTAAATCGTATTTTAAATTATCGTAAACACTTTCATCAGTCCCTTCCTTTCTAACGATTTTGGCAAATTTTTTATCTGCAATAGGTCTTAATTCAATAGATTCTACAGGGCGTTTCAGTAATTCTACCACTCCAGGGTGATCAATCCTGCTATGTGTAGAAATCACTTCATCCCTATCACGATTAAAATCTATTTTATTTGTTTGAGCTCGCGTCATAACAAACATATTATCAGAAACTTTTTCACTCATTACTTTAAGTTCGTCTGAATCAATCTGAATCCTAGAAAGAGCATCAGCGATAACATTTTCAGAACCCTTTATGTAAGTTACTGTGAAATCATACTCTTCTAATACTAATCTGAATTTAGTCAGGCGACTCGATGGATTGGTCATGCCGAATAAATATACTAACGGTCTATGGTCTGTGAATATATCAAATTTTCGACGATACAGATACGGCCTAAAATGTTTGACTGCAAATACAATTGCCAGTAACTCTTTTTCGATTGTACAATAATTCTTTTCGGCCTTATTTAACGAACGACTTGCGTATGCTACTGGTTGGTCGTTAGAATTTGATAGAACAGCTCCGACCGCAAATCCGGAAGCATCAGTTCTTAGTATGAATCTAGTATTTTCTGCAAAATCTGGGTATTGTAATAATGGTGGATTGGCAAGGGCCGATTTCAGATTATCAAATGAGGTTTGACATTCTTCTGTCCACTTGAATTCAGAATTTTTGTGAGTCAATTTATTCAAAGGATAGACAATATGAGCAAAATTTTTGATGAATTTTCGGTAATAATTAGCAAATGCCACAAAACGTTTCGTTTCACTAGAATCTGTAGGAATTGGATATTTTCGGATTGCTTCAATCTTCTCAGGATCGGGTGATATACCATCTGAAGAAATTACATGCCCCAAGTACAAGATTTCTTTCCTGAGAAATTCGCATTTAACAGGGTCGAGCTTCAGGTTTACCGCTCTCAACCGTTCCAAAACTTTGACAAGATTGTTGTTATGATTCACTAAATTATTACCAAAACATATCAAGTCATCCAAATAAATAAAACATGATTCATAATTTAGACCTGCCATTGCTATCGTCATCACTCTAGAAAAGACACTCGGGCTCACTTTTAGGCCCATCGGGAGTCTTTTCATCTGATATTGGCCACGATCCGTGGTAAACGCTGTATATGGTCTGCTACTAGGGTCCAAACCCACTTGATAGTACCCTTGCGATAAATCTAAATGTGAAAAATAGACAGCTCCTGATAACGAATCCAGAATTTCGGTTATACAGGGCAGTGGAAATTTATCGTCTTCTATTCTTCGATTTAGAAGCCTATAATCAATTTCTACTCTCCACTTCTTTTTGCCGTCCCTACTCATCTTTTTAGGAACTATTAGCAGAGGCGATGACCATTCTGATTTGGCCTCCTCAATAATTCCATCATGTAGCATTTTTTCTACTTGTTCATGGATTTCTGTTTTTTGAGCATGAGGTAATCTATAAGGCTTTACATATACCGGTTTTGCGTTATCCTGTAACTGAATTTTATGTGAACAAACATTAGTCACTGAAAGGTAATCATTTTCCAGATAGAAAACATCAGCATATTTCGCACAAATTTTTTCTATCGACACTTTTTCTACCCTATTTAATGACTCTGTATCAATGAGATCTAACAATCTATCCACTCGTGCAATAGAGATCTCATCAGTACCGAAATTACAAAACTCAAAGTCCGAAAGTTTTTCACTCTTAGGTTTAAAATTTCGAAGCTTAACTTCTTTATCCTGGACATTAAGAATTCGTACTGGAATCATATTATTGTTTGGTCTCGCAATTACACTCGCAGTATATACGCCCTCAGTCAACTGCTCACTCAGAACAACACAATCATCATTACTATCAATCCAATAATATTTTACAATTTCACATCTGGGAGGAATGACCGTGTAGCAATCATACTTTGACTGCAATGGAATTGTAACCTTCTTGTTATAATTCATAAATGAAAAACAAAATTTCTCGAAATCGATGGTTGCTGAATATTTAGTTAAAAAATCAGCACCCAAAACTCCATGCATATCATTCGTAAATTCATTCATAACCAAAAATTCATGCACCACATTCACATCATCTGTTTTCAATGAAATATTTACTGAACCCAATGAAAATGTCGAACCAGCAATTCCGTTTATTCTGATTTTCTTTGAACTATCTATGACTTCACTCTTTTCTACATACTTTGCAAAAATCACGCTAATAGTCGCTCCTGTATCAATTAAAAATTTTAGACTATAACTTCCATACCTCATACAAACGAAATTCATCCCATTCATACTTAATACCACATTATCTCTTATATTTTGGTCATCATCGGGGGTCACGAAAAAACCGCTCGTCTAAAAAGGAATGATTTGCCTCATTTTCGCCATTATTAGAATTTGACTCTTCCGCAAAATAAGCCCGGTGTGCTCGATTTCTACTATTATTGTTATTGTAGGTACCTCGACCCCTAATACCTCCGCGACCTCGACATCGGAAACTATTATTATTATTCCGCTGAGTATTAGAATTTTCACTTTGACTTGGTCGAAAATCTCGGCTCTGATTACGATTATACTTATTGTAAGTGTGATTCATTCTGTTATTGTTACTACTTCTAGGGTTTCCGCGCCATGAATTTTGTTTACCTCGCATATGAAATACTTGTGAATTGTTGCTACTGGATGTCTTTGAATTTTCTTCATCTTTAGCTCCAACAATTGCATCTCGTAAATTATTGTATTGTATTATTGTTTCTCAATCCATTTGCGAACGCACTAATCGATATTTTCTCATTTACTTCTCTGAGAATCCTAGCCGCATTATCATCACCGTTCGATTGAGATATTGTTAAATTTACCATCATCTCTTCTATAGTTTTACCAAACTCCTCAATTGATCTTCCATCTTGTTTGCTATTATGCAACTCAATTGACAAAGCAGCGGCGGACCTAGTTGACAGTAAATGCAATTTAATATCCCTTATCAGATTATCCACGGTAAAATATGTTTTTTCTAATCTCAATTTAGCGTTTTGCGACAACCTAGCTTTGAGAACATAAGTTATCAATAGGTTTTTACCTGCATCATCTAAAAGTTCACTGTATAGTTCTATTGCATCTACTAATTGTTTTGTAGTATCCCCAGAACCGTCCATAAGAGGCAACAAAGTTGAAGCAGTCCTAAGATCGAACTTATCGGCCATATCGACTACCTTAGATATTTCTTCTATTCTACTCAATCTATCTAATAAAATTTTTCGAGCCTCCCTAATATTATTGTTTATCTCCTTAGCATAACTCCTAATTAACTTCAACTCTTCTTCATCTTTTTGATCTTGTTTATTATAAGCACTCTTCAAATTATCAAATCTACTTTCAAGATTTCCTACCTCCTCAAGCTTTTCACTAACTATTTCCAAATTCTCACGTCTTTGCTGATTATCTTTTGAGATATTGCGCTTAAACAGACTAACTTCTTCATAAAAATTCTTGAAATGAGTCATTTATAGATGAAGATAACTAACATCGTTACACCCTATGATTAACTTAATCTAAACTTATCTGGTAGCTTTGTAGTTTTCCTTCACATTCCATAATCAATGTCCTGCATCCACTATTCTAGTCGTGCCGTTAGTTCAACAGCTCCATCACCTCCACGATGCCAACTCTCATTCAATGACAATTTCCTTACTTCTGGAAATCTCTCTTCTTATCTTCCTCTCCAACGCCTTTCTTGATCTCCTCCATAAACATAGGCCAACTCCTATCAGCAGCAGGATACCAATAACAACTGCGGCCACTTCAAAAAGCGAGTACTTATTACCCTTTGCTTCTGCTGTAGTTCCACCACTGATTCCTGATTGCGTGATGATAACCTCTTCTTTCGATTGCTTACCACCCATTTTTCGTTGTATTCACTGGTCTAATTTCTAATTTTGCACAGCATCTGTTTCGGCTGGCAGGATCGCCATGTAATAGGATGGTCCTTAGTATATCCTATTGTCTTGGAATAAGAAGTCTGGACGTAGTTTTAACTTATGTTATTTATTATAATCGATATCAACTTGATTATTACATCTCCGAACATCGAATGTCTCACCATCTAACTCATAAACTAGAACACATCGAAATCAGGTCAAATGCTGACTACGTGATATCCAGAGATCTAAACACACTCTCGATACCTAATTAAACAATATCATCCTCAACCTACTCAATTTCCTAACATAACATTAGAATATTTATCATAACTATTTTCTATCTATCTTATACACTACAAACCACTACCAATCGTTGAACGCCTACCGCTGTTTTTTCGTATCTGTACAATAAGTGGCTTGATGACGTTCGTATACTTCCATCTCTTAGACCCTTTCAATTTTCCATCCTTGTTTATATAGCGATCACTCAGCTTCAAAATTTCCTTGTAAGCCTGCATATCTTCATCGTTATAATCTGAAGGATCATCATAGAAAATGAGCTGATACACCCCTGGAGTTCCTCGTACTTGTTTACCACCAATCTTTATGAATCCAGTTCTTTTATCAAAGTCAATTTCCTGCGTCCCCAGAAACCATTTCGACGTTTGAGGATCGTAAGTTGGACCATACATCTGATCTATTTTGTCGCTGTAATCCCAATGTTCTCTGAGATATGGATGCACCATGACTGGGTATTGGTCTAGGTAGTCATCAATTACATCATACGGAATACTTTGTTCTGGAGTGATATTTTCGTTCAACAGGATATCATCATCATATTCGTATTCCATTGGAATAAACTGCATTTGCTGAGCCTGTTCTTCTTCTTTTTTCAGTTCAGGTGGCTCTTCTTTCTTCATACTGGTGCTAAACTGGGCTCTTGCCAGTAAATCACGATTGGCCTTTGACGTTTTCACAATTTCTTCCAATGGTTTGGATATGGGCTTGAACATTTTGTTCAGCGATTCGTCCTCCTCAGATTTACCCAGTTTCAAGGCCAAGTACTTCTTTCTGATTGTACGCGTGAGCTCTGCAATTTTCCGTTTACGTGCTGCAGCCTGATCGTCATCACGTTTGGATGGCATTCTTCTTCTGCGCATGACTTGACTTGACGACCTCATGATGTCGAATGACGTGTCTACACTTTTATATATTTGTCGAAACCTTGGCGATATCTGCCGTTATGCAAATCAAAATCCTTGACAATCACTAGAGTACCATATGTGACACTCCAACATTCGAAGCACAATTTTTTAAAGACGTCAAAGCTCATGTCTGGAGAGACATGTTCATCAAACACATGCTTCAAGTTGATCTCGTCCTGTTTGAACAGCACCACCATGTTACAATTGTCTCTCAATAATTGCTCAGGAATTTTAGAGTAAGTTTGGCAAAGGTAGGCAGCATCGATATCTTTGTGTCTACACATTGAAAAATATTCTCGAATTTTTTGTTGCTCATCACACGCCACATCGTCAAATATGAAAATCGAGTTGGGTTTCGCCTCAGATGGGCTTATTATTTCATCGTTGTCTCTGTACGGAAAATATCCCACCTCCTTCACTGCATCCAACACCTCTTGAAGTAGCTGATATTTCGGTTGATACAACGACTTGGAGTACACGTAGACATTTTTGAATCTCGCGCCATTTCGATTGAAGAGTAACGATAGCATGGCGTTTGTCTTGCCACAACCACTCGGTCCACACATGATTGCTCGAAACGAGTTGGGTAATAATTTTCCATGTTTATTCGGTGTCCTTGGTGACGTGTGGAGGTCCAAATTTTCGATAGGTAGCGTCTGGTCTTGTTGAATGACTTTCATCTCGTGATAGAGGTGCAAAGATTCCAATGATTGTGTACAAGGGAGAGGGTGTTTTGAATTCTCTTATAAACAAATTACCATTCGAGGTACACCTACCTGGTGGCTATCAATACTGTGGACGTAAGTACAAAAGTGAGGTTAGAGATTGAATAACTGATTTTACGTTACAGCTGGAACCAAACTTCAGAAACGGCTTGCACGTGGTGATCCTGGCATCAATCCCTTAGACGTTGCCTGCAAACAACACGACATTGCATATTCACAGAACACGTCTTTGGAAGAACGTCATAAAGCGGATTCGGTGTTGGAGAACGCTGCCTGGGAACGTGTGAGGTCGAGAGACGCCAAGTTCGGTGAAAGAGCTGCAGCATTAGTAGTTACTTCCGGGATGAAGGTGAAACGCAAACTCGGGATGGGATGTTCTTTCAAAAAACATATCGTGGGGAAAATCGGGAAGACGTTGAAGAAGAATCCCTCGACCAATTTGAAACAGGCTGCATCGTTTACTTTGAAAGCTGCTGGGCATGCCGTTAAACAAGCAGGTGGAAGGAAGAGAGTGAAAATACCACGAATAATTCCTTTCGATGCCAAATCTGGTGGGATTCTACCACTGCTACCAATCTTTGCTGCTCTTGGTGCACTAGGATCTCTAGCTGGAGGTGCTGGAGCAATCGCAAAGACTGTCATTGACGCTAGGAATGCGAAGAAAAAGATGGAAGAAGACCATCGACATAACAAGGCTATGGAAACTATTGGCAAAGGACTGTACTTGAGAAGAAACGCCAAAGGAGGTTTCGGCTTGTTTTTGAAAAAGCAAAAAAACTTCCGATGAAGCTACCCAATCGACCGTTGTATGATGTCGAGTTGACAAAGTATGTTAAATATTTGAGAATCCCACATTTTCGGGGTGTTTTCATGCGTGACAACTTACCGAGCAGTGGACCCCGTCAACGCGAATCTGCAATCCTAAATTTGGACGTGTCAAAGAACCAAGGCACTCATTGGGTAGCTTACAGAAAGATAAATGATGTCGTCGAGTATTTCGATTCATTCGGTAGCCTGAAGCCACCGAGAGAACTTGTCCAATATCTGGGCAAAGTCAAACTCTATTACAATAACGATCCATTCCAGAAATATAACCAAATCAACTGTGGTCATCTCTGTTTGGAGTTCCTGTACAATGGAAGCCGTTTTAGCATATCTCCACCGTGAGAAGGCGTTGCAAGACTTTTCCGCAGAAGAATTGGCACTCTTCCCCATCAACTATCTGATCCAACATGTTAGACCTTGGGAACTCTTGGATGTTTGGCATAAATTACCACAGGACTATAGGAAGAACTTTGATCTGAGAATTCGTTTGCCTTGTTACATCCACTATAATAGACCTGATGCTCGAACCCACGTTGATGGACCGGTCAGCTCACAGTTTGAATGTCATGGTTGTAATTATTTCTTGAAGTGTAGAGTTGTCTTGGAATAAATATTCATAAGTATAGCTGTGTGTCATTAGGTACGTCATGTCTCTACTGTTGACCTTGACGAGTACCACCAACTAGTTCTCTTTCACTCCCTCCTCACCGATACTACTGCACCCTCTGAAAAGCTATTACATAGCTGTACTAGGATTTCACACCTATACCGAATATTGATGGTGAAAAGTTCTACTACTACGAGAACGATAATCGTGAAGTGCTGAAAGAGATTCAGTTTCCGACCGGCTGTTATGAGATAGAAAATATTGAGGATTACATTCGGAGACAAATTCAAGAAGCTGATGCAGATTTCACTTTGAAGCCCAACAACAATACTTTGAAGTGTGAAATTTATAGTCGACAACATACCATCAGTTTTGAGGAAGATAACAGCTTTGGTGAGTTGTTGGGATTTTCGAAGAGGATCTTGGAACCTGGCCGAGTTCACTGTTCAGATCGTCCTGTGAACATTCTGAAAGTATCAAGCCTACATTTCGATTGCAACATCACTGAAGGGTCGTTTTATGCAGACAGGCCTGCTCACACTATATTAAGCTTCCCCATCACCGTAGATCCTGGTTACGCTATCAACGAACGTCCAAATACCCCTCTCTATTTACCTGTGAGAAGTAGCCTGAGAGACATCACTAACATTACCGTTAGAGTGCTGGATCAGGACCTAAGACCTGTTAATTTCCGAGGAGAAAAGGGCACCCTACACTTGGACTTGCAAGAACGTTGAATGGGTCTAGTAGTTGATAATAAAAGATTAACCACAAACTCCTCAGTATCAACGGGACCTCCGAAGGGACAGGAGCTCACTCCAGAAAACGTTCTCTTTCTGCAAGCAATCGGATTACGAGTGAAAAATGAACAAGCGCAAGTATATTCGTTCGGAAGAATCAACAGCACCAACATTCAACCACACAAACCCAATTTTCGATCTGTATCGTCGACCCAGATATGATGAAACTATTCGAAAAGAAGAATATCGCTCCTACATCCCATACGTCAAATCCTTCAATAACAATGATATGGTGGAAATCAACATAAATCAAGCAGACACATTTTTTGCAATGCATGAGTCTTTGCTGGAAATCAAAGGAACGTTGAATTTGCAAGGAGCTGGAAATGTGTACTTGGCCCCCAACTGTGGAGCATTCCTATTCGATTCTTGCAGTTATGTGCAGAGTGCAAGAGAGATAGAAGTAGTCAGAGATCCAGGGATCGTGAGTAGTGTGCGAGGATTCATGTGCTATAAACCTGATGATTCCAAACACTTATCCACAGCCGGATGGACGTATCCTGATAAACCGCTTTTGAATGCAATTGACAAGACATTTAGTTTGTTGATACCACTAAAGCACCTGTTCAACGTTTTCAATGACTACACCTCAATCACCTATGGAAAACAAACAATCCGACTGATTCGAGCTCGTAATGATAACGATTGCGTGATAGTACAGGAACTCCCCAATGGACCTACAACCACTACTACTACAGTTGAAGTACAAATACATAGTGTAGTGCTAAAAGTGAAGCACGTATTTCCTAACGATGAAATCAAACTACAACTGATGCAACCCATCAAAAATGATACACCTATACTGATTCCATTCAGGAAATGGGACCTCAGCCAATTGCCTGCTCTTACAAACGGCGCAAAAAGTGAAATTTGGGCAGTCAAAACGAGCGCTTCGGTGGAACGTCCTCGGTACGTTATTGTGTGCTTCCAGAAATCTAAACGTGACAATGCAGAAGCTGATGCTACCCACTTTGATAACACGAGCATAGTTAGTATCAGATTAGCCCTTAATGGTGAATATTGGCCTAATGAGAGAATGCAGCTGGATTTCGCTAAACAAGACTACACCCTTACTTACTACAACTATACCAGGTTCTATTCTAGCTATTCACATTCGACGGAGATTCACCCAATCTTGGATTATGGGGAATTCAAACAGCATGCATTATTTGTGATTGATTGCTCGAGGCAGGAAGAGACCATGAAATCATCGACAGTTGATATAAAGCTTGAAATCGAAGCCGATAAAGGATTCCCTGCTGACACCAAAGCCTATTGCATCATCGTACATGACTGTCTGCTAGAGTACTTCCCTCTAACGGAAGTCGTCAGAACCTTGATTTGAGTATAAATACCAACTGCAAACTGCTCGAGCTCGCATTCGATCGTCAGCCGTCATGAGGATCGCACTTGTCGACATTCAAGGCTTCACTCTTGACAGTGTTTTCCACCCGAAAGAGCTGACCATTCAAATTGGCCGCCAGAGATCCAACTTCCTATTCAAACCGCCTACACCGTTTGCTACCATTAGTGGACGTGACAAGAAAACTACATGTTATGTGGAGAAATTCGTTCATGGAATACCATATGATGCTGGTGATGTTGAATATACGGAACTGAACAACATTTTGGAGAAATATCTCTTGCATTCGGTTGAATGTATGTACGTGAGGGGCAATCAGAAAGCTAACTTTTTGAAGACGAAATGTGAAGAACTTGAAGTATTTCCAACTGTATACGATGTTGCTTTGTATGATGGAACACCCTGTTCCAGTAAAACCTACTAGCAAACTATATCGTACTGCCCCAACCACGCCAATGGAAAATATATGTGTGCCCAGCGGAACGTTGATCAACTTTACCAGTGGGTTATAAATGTAATATTACCTAAATGAAGATGTACTGTGTTTGGCTCAATAAACATTATGATAAGGATGGGAGTTTTATTGAAACACCTTGTATAAGTTTCATCATTTTATTCACGATATATGTACCCAGCTTTCATTAGACCTTTCACAATCAAAACGAACGAAGCTGCTAATGTCAAACCTAGTAATATGAACATTTCATTAAATTCATTCTGTATTCCTGTTGTGGGGGCTCCTATAGTTCGCCAGTCGGTATCCTCTTCAGATCCACCGAAAAACATCAACTTGAGTTTGAAGAAGGAATTATTCGTATCTGGTATCTCTTTGTAGAATACTGGTAGACATCCATTGTTCACCAACTTATTTCGCATCGCTGTCCACGATGATCGATTGCAATCTTCTTTCAAGTCATTGAAACATATCGCCATGTTCTTGACATCGTTGGGAACATTTGTATACAATACGTTATTCAAAATTGCTGTCAGAACTATGAATACCACCCGTGACATTTTGAGGCTGGATGTGTCGTCTCTGCTCAACAGGCACCTCTACTGCTGGTACTCTTCCACAGCTGCTAGAAAACTTTATCTCACAAACTCAGATTCTCCAATTGATTCAATACTCTGGTTTTATCTTCTCACATATTATGTCTTTGTTCAGCTGTCGAACCCGCTCCCCAAATTCCTCCAACTTGCTTCTGTACTCGTCCAAGGACATTGTAACACTGATTCAAAGGTCAAGTCTGAATAGTGGTAGTGGTAGCTACGCATGCGCACAGCTGATATAAGCTATTGGGCAGATTCGGCAAACACATCCAGTATCCATGATTGAATGGCTCGTGACAACAACAAGTTTGAACATGTCTGTTGGATGACTCATCGGCCACCTGCGTCAGGACAATAGACCCATTGTTCTCACACAGATAAGGATGATGCAATCGGATGAGGTTGTTACGTAATCGGACACCTGCAAACAAAGGCGGCATTGTTCTCGTATAATATTGCGTCGCAATTTCCCAATAGCCGGAATTCCAAGAAACGCTGTGGCGTAGAAAGAACAAAGGCGGCATTGTTCTAGAGGAAGTCAAGATAACATATGGCAAACAAAGGAGGCATTGTTCTACGAAGTCGAGATAAGGATGACTCATCGGCCACCTGCAACATGCATATCGGGTGACCTTGAAACAAAGTGCTACCAATTGTAGTAATACCAACCTAAATCTGGTGGGCAAAGTCACTAGATTGTGACGTCATCCACCACCTTTTAAAAATAAGAAGAAGAATGTACACGCCCATAAGCTCTAGAGTCTAGAGTCTAGGGGGCTAAGTTCAGAGTACTTCCACGTGTCATCTGTCATTGCTTGTGTTCCATGTCATCTGTCATCTGTCACCTATCGCTTGTCATCTGTCACTCGTCACTCTTTGTGTTCCATGCCATCTGTCACCCCTTGGTCTCCATGTCACCTGTCACTTGTCATCTGTCATCTGTCATCTGTCACTTGTCATCTGTCACTTGTCATCTGTCACTTGTCATCTGTCACTTGTCATCTGGCACTTGTCATCTGTCACTTGTCATCTGTCACTTGTTATCTGTCACTTGTCATCTGTCACTTGTCACTTCCGGCGGCCATCTTGTCACCCGTGCAGCCAACACCTTCCACCACAGGAACGGTTGTGACGTCACTTCCGGCGGCGGCCATCGTGGCCTGATACACAGGTAGGTACACTACTAGAAATTGTACGACGTCATGACGCGAAATGATCCCAAGTTCATTGAAAAAAAAAAAAAGGTGAGTGACAAGTGTATTTTCTTGCCCGAAATTCGATAGAAATCAAGACGACCTACGAATAGGTCTCCACATTGTTACTCAAAATTGCCTCTTCACTGGAATAAGATAATTGGAAAAGTATCATTCTTGATGAGGTATTTTCAAGTCCCGATATTCATATTCTCTCAAATATCTCGAGAACGGCACAAAATATCGAGAATCTGAATCAAAAAATACCCCAACACCCTTGTCGACTCTCGCAGAGGCCTACCACATGGAGAAAGTCCGAGCACCGTATCACGAAAAACAGAAAAAATAGTACGACGTCATGACGCGAAATAATCCCAAGTTCATCGAAAAAAAAAGGGGAGTGACAAGTGTATTTTCCCGCCCGAAATTCGATATAAATCAAGATGACCAACGACAAAGTCTCTATACATAGTAACCCAAAATTGCCTCTTCACTGGAAAAAAAAATTAGAAGAGTATAATTTTTGATGAAATTTTTTAAAGTCCCGATATTCATATTTTCTCAAATATCTCGGAAACGGCACGAAATATCGAGAATCTAAATCGGAAAATACCCCAACAATCTTGTCGACTTTCGCAGAGGCCTACCACATGATGAAAATCAATAAAAATCAGAACGACGTCATGACGCGAAATAATCCCAAGTTCATTGAGAAAAAAAAGGTGAGTGACAAGTGTATTTTATCGCCCGAGATCAGATAGAAATCAAGACTACCAACGAGAAAGTCTCTATACATTGGTACACAGAATTGCCTCTTTACTGAAAAAAAATTGGAAAAGTATTATTCTTGATGAAATTTTTTCAAGTCCCGATATTCATATTTCCTGAAATATCTCGAGATCGGCACAAAATATCGAGAATCTGAATCGAAAAACACCCCAACATCATTGTCGACTTTCGCAGAGGCCTACCACATGGAGAAAGTCCAAACACCGTATCACGAAAAACAAAAAAATTAGAACTACGTCATGACGCGAAATAATCCCAAGTTCATTGAAAAAAAACAAGGTGAGTGACAAGTGTATGTTTTTCGCCCAAAATTCGATAGAAATCAAGACGACCAACGAATAGGTCTCCACATTGTTACTCAAAATTGCCTCTTTACTGGAATAAGAAAATTGAAAAAGTATCATTCTTGATGAAATTTTTTCAAGTCCCGATATTCATATTCTCTCAAATATCTCGAGAACGGCACAAAATATCAAGAATCTGGATCGAAAGATACCCCAACACCCTTGTCAACTCTCGCAAAGGCCTACCACATGGAGAAAGTCCGAACACCGTATCACGAAAAACAAAAAAAATAAAACGACGTCATGACGCGAAATAATCCCAAGTTCATTGAAGAAAGAAGGTGAGTGACAAGTGTATTTTTTTGCCCGAAAGTCGATAGAAATCAAGACGACCAACAAAAAAGTCTCTATAAATTTTAACTCAGAATTGGCTCTTCACTGGAAGAAGAAAATTGGAAAAGTATCATTCTTGATGAAATTCTTTCAAGTCTCGATATGCATATTTTCTCAAATATCTCGAGAACGGCACAAAATATCGAAAATCCAAATCGAAAAACATCCCAACACACTTGTCGACTTTCGCAGAGGCCTACCACATGGAGAAAGGTCGAACACCGTATCACGTAAAACAAAAAAATTAGTACGACGTCATGACAAGAAATAATCCAAAGTTCATTGAAAAAAAAAAGGTGAGTGACAAGTGCATGTTTTTCGCCCGGAATTCGATAGAAATCAAGATGACCAACGACAAAGTCTCTGAACATAGTTACTCAAAATTGCCTCTTTACTGGAAAAAGAATTGGAAGAGTATTATTTGTGATGGAATTTTTTAAAGTCCCGATATTCATATTTTCTCAAATATCACGAGAACGGCACGAAATATCGAGAATCTGAATCGAAAAATACCCCAACACCCCTGTCGACTTTCGCAGAGGCCTACCACATGATGAAAGTCCGAACACCGTTTCACGAAAATCAAAAAAATCAGTACGACGTCATGACGCAAAATAATCTCAAGTTCATTGAAAAAAAAAAGGTGAGGGACAAGTGTATGTTTTTCGCCCAAAATTCGATAGAAATCAAGACGAACAACGAAAAAGTCCCCAACACACTTGTCGACTTTCGCAGAGGCCTACCACATGGAGAAAGTCCGAACACCGTATCACGAAAAACAAACAAATCAGTAAGACATCATAACGCGAAATAATCCCAAGTTCATTGAAAAAAAAAGGTGAGTGACAAGTGTATTTTATCGCCCGAAATCCGATAGAAATCAAGACTACCAACGAGAAAGTCTCTATACATTGGTACTCAGAATTGCCTTTTTACTGGAAAAAAAATTGGAGAAGTATTATTCTTGATGAAATTTTTTCAAGTCCCGATATTCATATTCCCTCAAATATCTCGAGAACGGCACAAAATATCGAAAATCTGAATCGAAAAATACACCAACACCCTTGTCGAATTTCGCAGAGGCCTACCACATTGAGAAAGTCCAAAAACTGTATCACGAAAAACAAAAAAATTATTACGAAGTCATGACGCGAAATAATCCCAATTTCATCGAAAAAAAAAAGGTGAGTGACAAGTTAATGTTTTCTGCCTGAAATTCGATAGGAATCAAGACGACCAACAAGAAAGTCTCCATACATTTTCACTCAAAATTGCCTCCTCACTGGAAAAAAATAAATTGGAAAAGTATTTTTTTTTGATGAAATTTTTTCAAGTCCCGATATTCATATTTTCTCAAATATCTCGAGAACGGCACGAAATATCGAGGATCTAAATCGAAAAATACCTCAACACCCCTGTCGACTCTCGCAACAGCCTACCACATGTGGAGAGTCTGAACACCGTATCACGAAAATCAAAAAAATTAGTACGGCGTCATGACGCGAAATAATTCCAAGTTCATTGAAAAAAAAAGGTGAGTGACAAGTGTATCTTTTCCGCTCGCAATTCGATAGAAATCAATACGACCAACGCAAGAGTCTCTATATATTGTTACTCAAAATTGCCCCTTAACTGGAAAAAAAGTTGGAAAAGTATTATTTTTTATGTTATTTTTCGAAGTCCCGATATCCATATTTCCTCGAATATCTCGAGAACGGCACAAAATATCGAAAATCTAAATCGATAAATACCCCAACACCCCTGTCGAGTTTCGCAACGGCACACCACATGGAAAAAGACCGAACATCGTATCACGAAATACGAAAAAATTAGTACGACGTCATGAAGCGAAATAATCCCAAGTTCATTGAAAAAAAAAAGGTGAGTGACAAGTGTATTTTTTCCTTCCGAAATGCGATAGGAATCAAGACGACCAACAAAAAAGTCTCTATACATTATTACTCAAAAAAGCCTCCTTACTGGAATAAAAAAATTGAAAAAGTATTATTTTTGATGAAAATTTCTCTAGTCCCGATAATCATATTTTCTCAGATATCTCGAGAACGGCACAGAATATCGAAAATCTGAATCGAAGTCTCTTTACATCGTTACTCAAAATAGCCTCTTTACTGGAATGAAAAAATTGGAAAAGTATTATTTTTGATGAAATTTTTTCTAGTCCCGATAATCATATTTTCTCAAATATCTCGAGAACGGCACAAAATATCGAAAATCTTAATCGAAAAACACCCCAACCTCCTTGTCAACTTTCGCAACGGCTTTCCACATGGAGAAAGTCCGAACATTGTATCACGAAAAACAAAAAAAATTAGTACGACTTCATGACGCGAAATAATCCCAATTTCATTGAAAAAAAAAAGGTGAGTGACAAGTGTATGTTTTCCGCCTGGAATTCGATAGAAATCAAGACGACCAACAAGGAGGTCTCTATACATTGTTACTCAAAATTGCCTCTTCACTGGAAAAAAAATTGGAAAAGTATTATTTTTGATGAAATTTTTTCAAGTCACGATATTCATATTTTCTCAAATATTTCGAGAACGGCACAAAATATCGAAAATCGAAATGAAAAACTCCCCAACACACTTGTCGACTTTCGCAGAGGCCTACCACATGGAGAAAGTCTGAACACCGTATCACGAAAAACAAACAAATCAGTAAGACATCATAACGCGAAATAATCCCAAGTTCATTGAAAAAAAAAAGGTGAGGGACAAGTGTATGTTTTTCGCCCGAAATTCGATAAAAATCAAGACGACCAACGAAAATGTCTCTATACATTGTTACTCAAAATTGCCTCTTTACTGGAAAATAAAAATTGGAAGAGTATTATTTTTGATGAAATTTTTTCAAGTCCCGATATTCATATTTTCTCAAATATCTCGAGAACGGAACGAAATATCGAGAATCTGAATCGAAAAATACCCCAACACCCTTGTCGACTTTTGCAGAGGCCTACCACATGGAAGGAGTCCGAACACCGTATCACGAAAAACGAAAAAATTAGTACGACGTCATGACGCGAAATAATCCCAAGTTCATTGGAAAAAAAAAAGGTGAGTGACAAGTGTATTTTTGCCTCCAGAAATGCGATAGAAATCAAGACGACCTATGAAAAAGTTTCTATGCATTGTTACTCAAAATAGCCTCTTTACTGAAATAAAAAAATTGGAAAAGTATTATTTTTGATGAAATTTTTTCTAGTCCCGATAATCATATTTTCTCAAATATCTCGAGAACGGCACGAAATATCAAAAATCTGAATCGAAGTCTCTTTACATTGTTACTCAAAATAGCCTCTTTACTGGAATGAAAAAATTGGAAAAGTATTATTTTTGATGAAATTTTTTCTAGTCCCGATAATCATATTTTCTCAAATATCTCGAGAACGGCACAAAATATCGAAAATCTAAATCGAAAAACACCCCAACATCCTTGTCAACTTTTGCAACGGCTTTCCAAATGGAGAAAGTCCGAACATTGTATCACGAAAAACAAAAAAAATAGTACGACGTCATGACGCGAAATTATCCCAATTTCATTGAAAAAAAAAGGTGGGTGACAAGTGTATGTTTTCCGCCTGGAATTCGATAGGAATCAAGACGACCAACAAGGAGGTCTCTATACGTTGTTACTCAAAATTGCCCTTCACTGGAAAGAAAATTGGAAAAGTATTATTTTTGATGAAATTTTTTCAAGTCACGATATTCATATTTTCTCAAATACTCCGAGAACGGCATAAAATATCGAAAATCGAAATAAAAAACACCCCAACACACTTGTCGACTTTCGCAGAGGCCTACCACATGGAGAAAGTCCGAACACCGTATCACGAAAAACAAACAAATCAGTAAGACATCATAACGCGAAATAATCCCAAGTTCATTGAAAAAAAAAAAAGGTGAGTGACAAGTGTATGTTTTTCGCCTGAAATTCGATAGAAATCAAGACGACCAACAAGGAGGTCTCTATACATTGTTACTCAAAATTGCCTCTTCACTGGAAAAAAAATTGGAAAAGTATTATTTTTGATGAAATTTTTTCAAGTCACGATATTCATATTTTCTCAAATATTTCGAGAACGGCACAAAATATCGAAAATCGAAATGGAAAACTCCCCAACACACTTGTCGACTTTCGCAGAGGCCTACCACATGGAGAAAGTCCGAACACCGTATCACGAAAAACAAACAAATCAGTAAGACATCATAACGCGAAATAATCCCAAGTTCATTGAAAAAAAAAAGGTGAGGGACAAGTGTATGTTTTTCGCCCGAAATTCGATAGAAATCAAGACGAACAACGAAAAAGTCTCTATACATTGTTACTCAAAATTGTCTCTTTACTGGAAAATAAAAATTGGAAGAGTATTATTTTTGATGAAATTTTTTCAAGTCCCGATATTCCTATTTCCTCAAATATCTTGAGAACGGAACGAAATATCGAGAATCTAAATCGAAAAATACCCCAACACCCTTGTCGACTTTCGCAGAGGCCTACCACATGGAAGGAGTCCGAACACCGTATCACGAAAAACGAAAAAATTAGTACGACGTCATGAGGCGAAATAATCCCAAGTTCATTGGAAAAAAAAAGGTGAGTGACAAGTGTATTTTTGCCTCCAGAAATGCGATAGAAATCAAGACGACCAATGAAAAAGTTTTTATGCATTGTTACTCGAAATAGCCTCTTTACTGAAATAAAAAAATTGGAAAAGTATTATTTTTGATGAAATTTTTTCTAGTCCCGATAATCATATTTTCTCAAATATCTCGAGAACGAAACGAAATATCGAGAATCTAAATCGAAAAATAACCCCAACACGCCTGTCGACTCTCGCAACGGCCTACCACATGTGGAGAGTTCGAACACCGTATAACGAAAATCAAAAAAATTAGTACGGCGTCATGACGCGAAATAATCCCAAGTTCAATAAAAAGAAGGTGAGTGACAAGTGTATTTTTTCCGCTCGCAATTCGATAGAAATCAATACGACCAACGCAAGAGTTCCTATATATTGTTACTCAAAATTGCCCCTTTACTGAAAAAAAAATTTGGAAAGTATTATTTTGGATGTTATTTTTCGAAGTTCTGATATCCATATTTCCTCAAATATCTCGAGAACGGCACAAAATATCGAAAATCTAAATCGATAAATACCCCAACACCCCTGTCGAGTCTCGCAACGGCACACCACATGGAGAAAGTCCGAACACCGTATCACGAAAAACGAAAAAATTAGTACGACGTCATGACGCGAAATAATTTCAAGTTCATTGAAAAAAAAAAGGTGAGTGACAAGTGTATTTTTTCCTCCCGAAATGCGATAAAAATCAAGACGACCAACAAAAAAGTCTATATGCATTGTTACTCAAAATAGCCTCTTTACTGGAATAACAAAATTGGAAAAGTATTATTCCTGATGAAATTTTTTCTAGTCCCGATAATCATATTTTCTCAAATATCTCGAGAACGGCACAAAATATCGAAAATCTGAATAGAAAAACACCCCAACACCCTTGTCGACTTTCGCAGAGGTCTTCCTCATGGAAAGTCCGAACACCGTTTTACAAAAAACAAAAAAATTAGTACGACGTCATGACGCGAAATATCCCAAGTTCATTGAGAAAAGAAAAGGGAGTGACAAGTGTATTTTTTTCTCCCGAAATGCGATAGAAATCAAGACGACCAACGAAAAAGTCTCTTTACATTGTTACTCCAAATAGCCTCTTTACTGGAATAAAAAAAATTGGAGAAGTATTATTTTTGATGAAATTTCTTCTATTCCCGATAATCATATTTTCTCAAATATCTCGAGAACGGCACAAAATATCGGAAATCTAAATCGAAAAACACCCCAACACCCTTGTCGACTTTCGCAACGGCTTTCCACATGGAGAAAGTCCGAACATTGTATCACGAAAAACAAAAAAAATTAGTACGTCTTCATGACGCGAAATAATCCCAAGTTCATTGAAAAAAAAAGGTGAGTGACAAGTGTATTTTATCGCCCGAAATCCGATAGAAATCAAGACTACCAACGAGAAAGTCTCTATACATTGGTACTCAGAATTGCCTTTTTACTGGAAAAAAAATTGGAGAAGTATTATTCTTGATGAAATTTTTTCAAGTCCCGATATTCATATTCCCTCAAATATCTCGAGAACGGCACAAAATATCGAAAATCTGAATCGAAAAATACACCAACACCCTTGTCGAATTTCGCAGAGGCCTACCACATTGAGAAAGTCCAAAAACTGTATCACGAAAAACAAAAAAATTATTACGAAGTCATGACGCGAAATAATCCCAATTTCATCGAAAAAAAAAAGGTGAGTGACAAGTTAATGTTTTCTGCCTGAAATTCGATAGGAATCAAGACGACCAACAAGAAAGTCTCCATACATTTTCACTCAAAATTGCCTCCTCACTGGAAAAAAATAAATTGGAAAAGTATTTTTTTTTGATGAAATTTTTTCAAGTCCCGATATTCATATTTTCTCAAATATCTCGAGAACGGCACGAAATATCGAGGATCTAAATCGAAAAATACCTCAACACCCCTGTCGACTCTCGCAACAGCCTACCACATGTGGAGAGTCTGAACACCGTATCACGAAAATCAAAAAAATTAGTACGGCGTCATGACGCGAAATAATTCCAAGTTCATTGAAAAAAAAAGGTGAGTGACAAGTGTATCTTTTCCGCTCGCAATTCGATAGAAATCAATACGACCAACGCAAGAGTCTCTATATATTGTTACTCAAAATTGCCCCTTAACTGGAAAAAAAGTTGGAAAAGTATTATTTTTTATGTTATTTTTCGAAGTCCCGATATCCATATTTCCTCGAATATCTCGAGAACGGCACAAAATATCGAAAATCTAAATCGATAAATACCCCAACACCCCTGTCGAGTTTCGCAACGGCACACCACATGGAAAAAGACCGAACATCGTATCACGAAATACGAAAAAATTAGTACGACGTCATGAAGCGAAATAATCCCAAGTTCATTGAAAAAAAAAAGGTGAGTGACAAGTGTATTTTTTCCTTCCGAAATGCGATAGGAATCAAGACGACCAACAAAAAAGTCTCTATACATTATTACTCAAAAAAGCCTCCTTACTGGAATAAAAAAATTGAAAAAGTATTATTTTTGATGAAAATTTCTCTAGTCCCGATAATCATATTTTCTCAGATATCTCGAGAACGGCACAGAATATCGAAAATCTGAATCGAAGTCTCTTTACATCGTTACTCAAAATAGCCTCTTTACTGGAATGAAAAAATTGGAAAAGTATTATTTTTGATGAAATTTTTTCTAGTCCCGATAATCATATTTTCTCAAATATCTCGAGAACGGCACAAAATATCGAAAATCTTAATCGAAAAACACCCCAACCTCCTTGTCAACTTTCGCAACGGCTTTCCACATGGAGAAAGTCCGAACATTGTATCACGAAAAACAAAAAAAATTAGTACGACTTCATGACGCGAAATAATCCCAATTTCATTGAAAAAAAAAGGTGAGTGACAAGTGTATGTTTTCCGCCTGGAATTCGATAGAAATCAAGACGACCAACAAGGAGGTCTCTATACATTGTTACTCAAAATTGCCTCTTCACTGGAAAAAAAATTGGAAAAGTATTATTTTTGATGAAATTTTTTCAAGTCACGATATTCATATTTTCTCAAATATTTCGAGAACGGCACAAAATATCGAAAATCGAAATGAAAAACTCCCCAACACACTTGTCGACTTTCGCAGAGGCCTACCACATGGAGAAAGTCCGAACACCGTATCACGAAAAACAAACAAATCAGTAAGACATCATAACGCGAAATAATCCCAAGTTCATTGAAAAAAAAAAGGTGAGGGACAAGTGTATGTTTTTCGCCCGAAATTCGATAAAAATCAAGACGACCAACGAAAATGTCTCTATACATTGTTACTCAAAATTGCCTCTTTACTGGAAAATAAAAATTGGAAGAGTATTATTTTTGATGAAATTTTTTCAAGTCCCGATATTCATATTTTCTCAAATATCTCGAGAACGGAACGAAATATCGAGAATCTGAATCGAAAAATACCCCAACACCCTTGTCGACTTTTGCAGAGGCCTACCACATGGAAGGAGTCCGAACACCGTATCACGAAAAACGAAAAAATTAGTACGACGTCATGACGCGAAATAATCCCAAGTTCATTGGAAAAAAAAAAGGTGAGTGACAAGTGTATTTTTGCCTCCAGAAATGCGATAGAAATCAAGACGACCTATGAAAAAGTTTCTATGCATTGTTACTCAAAATAGCCTCTTTACTGAAATAAAAAAATTGGAAAAGTATTATTTTTGATGAAATTTTTTCTAGTCCCGATAATCATATTTTCTCAAATATCTCGAGAACGGCACGAAATATCAAAAATCTGAATCGAAGTCTCTTTACATTGTTACTCAAAATAGCCTCTTTACTGGAATGAAAAAATTGGAAAAGTATTATTTTTGATGAAATTTTTTCTAGTCCCGATAATCATATTTTCTCAAATATCTCGAGAACGGCACAAAATATCGAAAATCTAAATCGAAAAACACCCCAACATCCTTGTCAACTTTTGCAACGGCTTTCCAAATGGAGAAAGTCCGAACATTGTATCACGAAAAACAAAAAAAATAGTACGACGTCATGACGCGAAATTATCCCAATTTCATTGAAAAAAAAAGGTGGGTGACAAGTGTATGTTTTCCGCCTGGAATTCGATAGGAATCAAGACGACCAACAAGGAGGTCTCTATACGTTGTTACTCAAAATTGCCCTTCACTGGAAAGAAAATTGGAAAAGTATTATTTTTGATGAAATTTTTTCAAGTCACGATATTCATATTTTCTCAAATACTCCGAGAACGGCATAAAATATCGAAAATCGAAATAAAAAACACCCCAACACACTTGTCGACTTTCGCAGAGGCCTACCACATGGAGAAAGTCCGAACACCGTATCACGAAAAACAAACAAATCAGTAAGACATCATAACGCGAAATAATCCCAAGTTCATTGAAAAAAAAAAAAGGTGAGTGACAAGTGTATGTTTTTCGCCTGAAATTCGATAGAAATCAAGACGACCAACAAGGAGGTCTCTATACATTGTTACTCAAAATTGCCTCTTCACTGGAAAAAAAATTGGAAAAGTATTATTTTTGATGAAATTTTTTCAAGTCACGATATTCATATTTTCTCAAATATTTCGAGAACGGCACAAAATATCGAAAATCGAAATGGAAAACTCCCCAACACACTTGTCGACTTTCGCAGAGGCCTACCACATGGAGAAAGTCCGAACACCGTATCACGAAAAACAAACAAATCAGTAAGACATCATAACGCGAAATAATCCCAAGTTCATTGAAAAAAAAAAGGTGAGGGACAAGTGTATGTTTTTCGCCCGAAATTCGATAGAAATCAAGACGAACAACGAAAAAGTCTCTATACATTGTTACTCAAAATTGTCTCTTTACTGGAAAATAAAAATTGGAAGAGTATTATTTTTGATGAAATTTTTTCAAGTCCCGATATTCCTATTTCCTCAAATATCTTGAGAACGGAACGAAATATCGAGAATCTAAATCGAAAAATACCCCAACACCCTTGTCGACTTTCGCAGAGGCCTACCACATGGAAGGAGTCCGAACACCGTATCACGAAAAACGAAAAAATTAGTACGACGTCATGAGGCGAAATAATCCCAAGTTCATTGGAAAAAAAAAGGTGAGTGACAAGTGTATTTTTGCCTCCAGAAATGCGATAGAAATCAAGACGACCAATGAAAAAGTTTTTATGCATTGTTACTCGAAATAGCCTCTTTACTGAAATAAAAAAATTGGAAAAGTATTATTTTTGATGAAATTTTTTCTAGTCCCGATAATCATATTTTCTCAAATATCTCGAGAACGAAACGAAATATCGAGAATCTAAATCGAAAAATAACCCCAACACGCCTGTCGACTCTCGCAACGGCCTACCACATGTGGAGAGTTCGAACACCGTATAACGAAAATCAAAAAAATTAGTACGGCGTCATGACGCGAAATAATCCCAAGTTCAATAAAAAGAAGGTGAGTGACAAGTGTATTTTTTCCGCTCGCAATTCGATAGAAATCAATACGACCAACGCAAGAGTTCCTATATATTGTTACTCAAAATTGCCCCTTTACTGAAAAAAAAATTTGGAAAGTATTATTTTGGATGTTATTTTTCGAAGTTCTGATATCCATATTTCCTCAAATATCTCGAGAACGGCACAAAATATCGAAAATCTAAATCGATAAATACCCCAACACCCCTGTCGAGTCTCGCAACGGCACACCACATGGAGAAAGTCCGAACACCGTATCACGAAAAACGAAAAAATTAGTACGACGTCATGACGCGAAATAATTTCAAGTTCATTGAAAAAAAAAAGGTGAGTGACAAGTGTATTTTTTCCTCCCGAAATGCGATAAAAATCAAGACGACCAACAAAAAAGTCTATATGCATTGTTACTCAAAATAGCCTCTTTACTGGAATAACAAAATTGGAAAAGTATTATTCCTGATGAAATTTTTTCTAGTCCCGATAATCATATTTTCTCAAATATCTCGAGAACGGCACAAAATATCGAAAATCTGAATAGAAAAACACCCCAACACCCTTGTCGACTTTCGCAGAGGTCTTCCTCATGGAAAGTCCGAACACCGTTTTACAAAAAACAAAAAAATTAGTACGACGTCATGACGCGAAATATCCCAAGTTCATTGAGAAAAGAAAAGGGAGTGACAAGTGTATTTTTTTCTCCCGAAATGCGATAGAAATCAAGACGACCAACGAAAAAGTCTCTTTACATTGTTACTCCAAATAGCCTCTTTACTGGAATAAAAAAATTGGAGAAGTATTATTTTTGATGAAATTTCTTCTATTCCCGATAATCATATTTTCTCAAATATCTCGAGAACGGCACAAAATATCGGAAATCTAAATCGAAAAACACCCCAACACCCTTGTCGACTTTCGCAACGGCTTTCCACATGGAGAAAGTCCGAACATTGTATCACGAAAAACAAAAAAAATTAGTACGTCTTCATGACGCGAAATAATCCCAAGTTCATTGGAAAAAAAAAAGGTGAGTGACAAGTGTATGTTTTCTGCCCGAAATTCGATAGAAATCGAGACGACCAACAAAAAACTCTTTATTACATTTTTACTCAAAATTGCCTCTTCACTGGAAAAAAATGTGGAAAAGTATTATTTTTGATGAAATTTTTTCAAGTCCCAATATTCATATTTTCTCAAATATCTTGAGAACGGCACGAAATATCGAGAATCTGAATCGAAAAATACCCCAACACCCTTGTCGACTTCCGCAGAGGCCTACCACATGAAAGGAATCCGAACACCGTATCACGAAAAACAGAATAATTAGTACGACGTCATGACGCGAAATGATCCCAAGTTCATTGAGAAAAGAAAGGTGAGTGACAAGTGTATTTTTTTCTCCCGAAATGCGATAGAAATCAAGACGGTCAACGAAAAACTCTTAATACATTGTAACTCAAAATTGCCTCTTCACTGGAAAAAAAATTGGAAAAGTATTATTTTTGATGAAATTTTTTCAAGTCTCAATATTCATATTTTCTGGAATATCTTGAGAACGGCACGAAATATCGAGAATCTAAATCGAAAAATACCCCAACACCCTTGTCGATTTTCGCAGAGGCCTACCACATGGAAGGAGTCCGAACACCATATCACGAAAAACAGAAAAATTAGTACGACGTCATGACGCGAAATGATCCCAAGTTCATTGAAAAGAAAAGGTGAGTGACAAGTGTATGTTTTCCGCCCAAAATTCGATAGAAATCAAGACGACCATCGAAAGAGTCTCTATACATTGTTACCCAAAATAGCCTCTTTACTGAAAAAAAAAATGAAAAGTATTATTTTTGATGAAATTTTTTCAGTCCCGATAATCATATTTTCTCAAATACCTCGGGAACGGCACAAAATATCGAAAATTCAAATCGAAAAACACCCCAACGCCCTTGTCGACTTTCGCAGAGGCCTATCACATGGAGGAAGTCCGAACACCGTATCACGAAAAACAAAAAAAATTGTATGACGTTATGACGCGAATCAATTCTAAGTTCATTGAAAAAAAAAGTTATTGACAAGTGTTTGTTTCTCGCCCGAAATTCGACAGAAATCGAGACGACCAACGAAAATATCTTTATACACTGTTACTCGAAATTGCCTTCTTACTGGAAGAAGACAATTGGAAAAGTATCATTCTTGACGAAATTTTTTCAAGTCCCGATATTCATATTTCCTGAAATATCTCGAGAACGGCACAAAATATCGAGAATCTGAATCGAAAAACACCCCAACATCCTTGTCGACTGCAGTAGAATATTTAGGAGAGTTCTGGACCCTATGCTCAATCTGGCTCAAACGGTCATCGAGTTCCTCCAAGTGTAGCGATCGACGTTGCAGAGCTCCTGGTGTATGAACTGAAGAACCCCGACGTCATGCGTAACTCAGAATGTGTCTAGGGTGCCTGGTTCCTAAATTTTGGTAACATTTTTCGTTGCCAGTCTTTGGTCCAGAAATCACCCTGTTTACGTTTCCTATGCCATGATCTCATCAGGATGTTGTAATGAATTCAATAATAATTTGCTAGGTGTGTTTGTTCATCACGCTCGATCATCGATTAACATAATACCATGGCCACTATGCATACAACAATAACAAAATATCCGTCGTTTCCACGCCTCAATGATCTCATCGCAACAACAACAATAAGATTGTTTATCGAGTCCTAATGATCTCATCGATAATACCATGACACTATGCACAATCTACCGGTGCAAATTTCGATTATAGGGTGGACAGGAATGGTTTCCAAAAATGTATAAAAATCATAAAAACATGTATTTTTCCATCAGTTCTGTTGTTATTCTCTTCAGTTACCTATCATTATGTCTGAATTTGAAGATAGTGCCATCAGTAGTTTGTCAGGTCAGTCATAAGACTTTGTGGATGAATATCATTGCGTGATCCGAATTTCCCGTAATGGAGAAATTATAAATGATGACGAGTTCGATGGTGGAAAAAATGTTGAGATAAAGCTGAGTTTTCCTTCACGTGGAGAACCGTACCAGATTCCTAAGAAGAATTATTCGTTGGATAATTTCATCAACGAGAATATGTTTCATACTAAATATGCGAGCTGCAATAAGTATTATCATTTGTTCAATCCAGTTAATGGAAAACATTTCATCTTGTGCCCGTCTTGTTATTCCCGTACAGATTTAGTTTCAAAAATGAAAAAGTACTCAGCATCATTGTTGTGTAATAAGAAACATATTCATGCATTTGCTCATATCCATTGTTTCAAGTGCGAACGAGATTGTATAGAATATAGAACGTGTGAATTTAGAAATTCCTACAATTTTAAAAATGTTTTAGATGTTTGGTCATCTGAAATTGTTTGATTGCAAGTGTTCAAAATAAAATGAAGAATCCATGAACTAAGTATTTTATTTGCCATCCTGTACATTGAAAGCTGATATCATCTTTACCAATGAATTTCGTAAACAAGTGATGTCACTTTAGCTGATGATCTTATTTTGCCATTATTCATGATTGAGTGAGCAAGTAAAAGTGGGGAGGTATGAGTGGGAATATTGGTTTAAAGAAGATAGCGGAGGATAGATGATCATTGTGAAATATTGTCGTGAACTTGTTGAATTGTGAAAAAGTGTTTTGAAACATCCTGCCTAAAAGTGAGTTTGATATTTGTTTAGTATCAAATTTCTGATCACAATTCTTGATTGAAATTGTCAAAGTCAAGAATGGACTATAATTTTAGATGGATCTTACAGCCATTAACAAAGAAGCATCGTTGATCCGAAAGGAGACCGTGAAGCTTTCAGATCTACCTCTGAATACACCGGAACCAATAATTGGAGCGAAAGTGGTCCAAACACGATTTGGAAAGTGTGTTCTCGTATAATTGGAAGATTCCGCCGTTTTCCTACCGCAAAGAGTCACTGACTTGGTGGAAGGAAGGGAATCTGAATTCACATCAAAGAAATACTCATTGGTTTCCAAAGGGCAGAAAGACGTTGGTAAGGCAAAGGCTGCCTATCAATTCGAGTCGGTGAAGGATAAATAGGACTTGTATGTGAGTTTTTGAATAATTAGTGAATATGAACACCCAGTATTGCATCGAATGTAAAAAACATTTTTGTTTTTGTAAGAAATCTGTAGACCTACATACCTTCTTCACCACGGCATCTAACCCATTGAAAAATAATCCTCATGATAAAATTGTCAGTAGCACAAATTTGTATTGTCTAGAAACTCTGCAGGATAGTCCAAAGTCTGCCCGACAAGAAAAAGAAAAGAAAAAGAATTTGTGAATTTAAATATATTAACACCATATTAAGTATCATTTTTGAGTTAACTGTTGAAAGGTGAAGTATCATGGAACAATGTGATATTGCGAAGCAAAGCGATGAGATTATCAAATCATTTCTCAAAGCTCATGAAGAAATTTCAGATAGTACTAGCATACCTATCAGAGAGAGATGGATCAATTTATGCAATACAAATTTGAGACTATTCAATAGAGCTGTTCGTGATGGTGATATGAATGTATCATCTTTGAAAAAACTCCAAACTTACATTGGGCATTTAAAGCGATTCAGAAAATTGATATCTGTCGGTGATGGTGTCAAAAATAATGGAAGAAGAAATGAGAGAATCAGATGGAAAGATATTCAGTCAGCTTTTAATGAACGAATACGTTCAGCAGTTATCATAAATTTGCAACATATCGATGTTAGACAATTTTTAGGAGACTCACTTTCTTTATTTTAATCGAGAGTACGAAGGATGCTGAAAAAATTCCATTTCATGAAAATGAACACATGTTTTTGTGGAGAATTCCTGAAAAACAATAAGAATGATGAAATCATATTCGATTACAAATATCTAAACACTAAGAATTTCATTATTGATGCTGAAGTAGATTTGGAGCAATGGTATGAAGAAAATGTAACGGATGTCATTTTGAATGAATTGGATGAGTTTCAAGAGCGGGACAGTGGATGGACTCTTCATAAAATAATTAATTTGGAAGTTAATTTCGATAAGGTAGAAATGGGATATGGAGGTATTTCTTATATCGAACTTCCTGACCAAATTATTCGCAAGCATGCTTGTATCAACATTAAAAATTCAGATGGAGCTTGCTTCGCTTGGGCAGTGACGTCATAATTATATCCTGCAGATAAACATTCTAATAGAACTTATTCGTATCCTCATCACGATGAGGTTTTGGATATGACTGGAATTGACATGCCAATGAGACTGAATCAGATTAATAAATTCGAAAATCTGAACAATCTATCAATCAATGTATTCATTCTAGAAACCGATCGATTTGGAAATTTCTCCACTGTTCCTGTGAGAATCACTAAGAATAAGATTCTAAATAGGCATGTCAATCTTCTGATGATTCAAAAAGAATATTTCAATGATGAGGATTCAGATGGTGACATGAAAATGTCATTACTTGATCATATCAACGAAGATGAGGATTCTGTTGAGTATCATTTTTGCTGGATAAAGAACCTTTCACGATCAGTTTCTGACCAAATTGGGAAAAGGAATGGTAAAAAAATCATTTGCGATACATGTTTTAATTACTTCAAAAACCACGAAAAACTAGATGCTCATGATATTCATTGTTCAGAAATTGATAAATCTGAAATAGATTTCCCAGAGGAAGAATTTTCAGAGTTCAAAAATTTTTGTCACAAAGAAAAAGTTCCTTTTGTCGTTTACAGTGATTTTGAATCACTGCTCACTACAAGATGAACAATGTAGAAAAAAAATTATAAAAACATCTCGGTATCAGAAACATTAAACATTCAGTGTGAGATATTATGTAAAGTGTACTTCGAATGACAGTTCATCATTCTATAAAAGGTACTGAGGTACCGACTGCATTGAGTGGTTTGTGAAAGAGTTAGATGACTCAGCACTCTTCATTGAGGCAGAAGAATAGAAGTTTGATTTGCTTTGTAGAAAAGGCATTTTTTGTTATGATTATTTAGATAATTTGGAAAAACTCCAAGACACTGCACTACCGAGTGAGAAATCATTTCACAGTAAATTGAACGATGAGCATATCAAGGATTCTGATTATGAGCATGCACAGAAAGTATGGGAAACATTCCAGTTGAAAACATCAGGAGAATACTCCGACCTTTACTTGAAAACGGATATCATGTTATTGGTTGATGTTTTTGAGAATTTTCGAGACATGTGCCATACAACATACGGATTAGATCCTGCTCATTATTATACCTTACCTGGATATACATGGGACTGCATGTTGAAATATACAAAGTGCCGATTAGATACAGTTCAAGATGTTGACATATTAATGTTCATAGAAAAGGGAATTCGTGGTGAAATGAGTCAGTGTTCGAATAGGTACTCAACAGCGAACAATAAATACATGACCAATTTCAATAGTGATGAATCATCTAAGTACCTCTTCCCAGCCAGCACAAAGAGGTCCTAAAGATATCTTGAAGAAATCCTTTCAGGAAATTGTGATGCCTTTTGTAACTTCTTAGAGAGATCGCCGAGAGTGCTATATCTAGGCCAAATGTCCGCCACCTAGGCTGAGCTCAGCGAGGTCTTGAAGATATCGCACGCAGAAATTCTCATACAATGCCCTCAGGCGCGCACTTTGAGATATACGCTTCCATCGCCACTGGCGATGACTGAAAGTGCTCGCAATCATGAGCTGTTTGAGAAATTCGCATACATTGCTTTGTGCCTTTGTGACGAGGACATTGGGAGATTCGCATCAATTGCTTCTGTCGAGGTCTTTAAGTGCTCGCGACTACGAGCTGTTTGAGATTTTCGCACGCATCGCCTTGTGAAGAGAACTTTGGGAAATTCGCATCAATTACTAATAGCGAACTCTTCAAGTGCTCGCAACTATGAATTGTTCAAGAATCCGTGCACATCACCTTATAACGAGGCCTCTAAGAGCGATATTTGCATCAATCGCCACATGATCGCCACTAATATGGTAAGGTGTTCAATTTTTGAGAAGTCATTGGTTATCAGCAGTCTCCTGTCGGCGAAGTCTAACTAGCGCCAGCTATATTGTTTGGGGTGGAGTTAAATTTACTGGATATTTGTTTCAGCGAAAAAGATTGAGTTACCAAACTTAGAGTTAGATCAACGTAATGAGCTTTAATTATATATTATTCTATAGCAAGACATTGATAAAGTAAACTTTATCACTTGATAAAATCTCCGAGGAGTTGGCCGGGTATCCTTTAAAAAAAAAGGTCGTCCGATATCTACCCACGAATTTGAGGTAGATATTTGATTCTCGATCCCACCTGAATTAGAACATTTTTGTCTTTTTCGTCAGAGCAGATAATTAATTATCATTAATTCACTGCAAAATTTGAAATAATCAAGAAGAAAATCTAGTATCTAGTATACAATTATTATTATCATAGATTAATGACTCCCATTTCATGTTAATACTGGGTGTCCCAAGTTATCGTAAAGGTACCGGCAAAAACTTGCTTACTCGACAAGATGAACAAAAAATAGTAAAAATGCTTCAAATGACATCAGAGAACTTTCTTTATGACTCAAAAAAAAAGTGTATAAGATTGGACAGTCACCTGGTAGCAACTCCTCAATTTTCATTTAATGGACTCCCTGTATATTGTCATTGAAAATTGCCAATCATCCTATTTCGGGAATGAACGATAGCACATCGGTACTTTGTATTCTGTTCATTAATAACAACATTAACAATACAATTTTTTGACCTCATTTACGTTACATCGATTGAAAATTGCCTCCTCCCATGTTCGTAAAAATGTCCCACAATGAAATCAGATTAATTATTACACTGGGTAGGTACCGTCTGCAATGATTGATGTTCTGCAGTTCAAAATGGAATATCTGTCATTAATATTTTGAAACAAAAATGCAATCCATACTTCTTATTTGTGAACTTGAACACATGGGTGAAAGCAATTTGTCATTTGAGTAACGTAAAAAAGTCACAAAATGTTCATGTTTTTGTTGTTATCAAGAACAAAACACCAAGTATGTGCTATATCGTTGTATTCCAAATAGATTGACACGCAATTTTCAGAGACAATATGCTACTAGATCAGTATCTACCATCCGGGGGCTGCCAAATATATCACATTCTTCATAAGCCATTAGGAAGGTTATTTAATGCCATTTAATGCAGTTTTTTAATGCTTTTGATATCTTGACAAATAGGCGAGATATTGCCTGTAAACGATAACTTGGGACACCCAGTATTTGAATTATAAGGGCTATTGAAAAAAACAACTCAATATTTTTGTAGGAATATTCATTAATTATTCAGGTTATGTTTGTGATTACTTTAGGAGCTCGCAATGGGAAATTCTCGATCTTGTTACGTCCAGGATATCCTTGGGTGCTCGCAGAAAGAAATGCCTAATCATTTCCTGTTATAGATAACCTCAAGGATTCGCGATAATGAGGAATATATCAAATCTGAGGCGAGATCTCCGCGATTCCTTTCGGACGACTCCAGAGAGTATTTCCCATGGTGATAGCCTATAGTGATCTTTGATACCTCGCAGAAGGATTTCGCATTTTGATCCTGAAGATAACTACTTAGAGATATCGCGGAGAGTACTGTGTTACCTGGGTTGTATCTCGACGTGAATAATCTCTATGGTTGGGCTATGTCTCAGCCTCTTCCTTATACTGGATTCGAATAGTTGAAAGATACTCAGAATTTCGATGTCAATTCCATTTCTGATGAATCCTCTTCTGGATACATTTTGGAGGTTGACCTTAAATATCCAGAATCCCTTCTTGACCTTCATAAAGATTTACCCATCGCCCCTGAACATCAAATACCCCCAAAATCAAAATTCTCCAAACTAATGACAACATTGTATCACAAGAAAAAGTATATATTGCATTATAGAAATCTGAAACAATATCTGGCTAATGGTCTCATTATCAATAAAATTCATAGAATATTGACTTTCAAACAGTCCAGGTGGTTGAAGCCATACATTGATCTGAATACTACATTGCGTGCAAATTCCAAAAACGAGTTTGGCATACAAATCTTCAGATTAATGATCAATGCTGTTTTCGGTAAAACAATGGAGAAAATTAGAAAATACATGATTGTAAAACTCGTCAGGAGTTGGAGAGGCAGGCATGGCACGAAAAATTCAATATCTAGTCCAAATTTCCATAATAGTACTATTTTTGATGAAAATTTGATGGCAATTGAAATGAAGAAAACCAAACTAGTATTCAATTAACCATTATACATTGGTATGGCAATTTTAGATATCTCGAAAACTTGTGTTCATGATTTCCATTATGATTACATGTTGAAAAAGTTTGATTCATCGAAATGTGAATTACTTTATACCGATACAGATTCTCTCATTTATGAACTGTATTGTGACGATGTTTACGAAGAGATTATAAGAGCGGATATTGACAAATTCGATACTAGTGAATATCCTCCAGATAATCAGTACAACATCCCATTAGAAAATAGAAAAGTAATTGGTTTGTTAAAAGATGAGAATAAGGGATCCATAATGACAGATGTCGTAGGCCTTCGATCGAAACAATACACCTATTTGGTTGACAATAAGAAACCCACTCTTAATAATACTGAAAAAGGTAAAAAGTGTGTTAAGAAATCCAAAGGTATTACATATTACGAAGTCAAGCATAACATTGAATTTGAAGATTATTTGAAATGTTTAATACAAAATATAGAGAAATACGAGACTCAGAGGTGTATACAATCACGTGCCCATCAAGTTTTTTCAATAGAACAAAACGAAATTGCCCTGTGTCCACATGATGACAAAAGATATTTACATAGGAATTCCCATGATACTTTACCTTGAGGACACTAGTATTATTATTGATTGATATTGTCAAACTTACAGTGTAGATGAAAATTTATCAAATAAAAAATACTGATACTTCACCTTGGGGAAACTATAGTATTATATTCACTTGATATTGTTAAACATACAGTGTGGATAAAAATTAAATGAAAACCTCTCATATTCAATTATTTTTCATTTATATCCTCCATGATTTTATCTTTATTTTTATTTTATTTTATTTTTATTTTTATTTTTATTTTATTTTTATAGGTTACAGGCTACTCAACAGGTCGAATGACCCAATTACAGAGAAGCACAAAATATACTAATCATCAGTTAACAATCGAAGGTTATGAAAAGTTAAAGTTTATATAAGTGAGATTGATTATACTACAGTGGAATATAAAGAACAGAAAAATAGGAAAAGGTGAATTTCAGTTGGCTATTTGAAGAGGAGTCGTTACAATTGAGGTTACAATACCTGATTATGTGAAAAGAAGTCAAGAGTGAATAATTTGCCTCAGTTTGGTTTTAAACCTGAATATTTTCGTGGTGAAAATATCTACAAGAGAATTGTTTCCTATCGCATTATAAGAATTTATGCACCTATGTAAGGGTGAATTCAGTAGAGAGTTAGTAGAGCTAGGTCCAGTTGTGAAGAGATGTCTGTTTCTCACGGCATATGGAGTACAGTTCAAAGTGAGAGAATTGGTGCAAAATTCAGAATCAATTAGATTGTTGACCACTTTGTAAATGAAAAGAATGTCGAAAAATTTTCTCCTCAGTTGAAGGTTTTCAATTTTGTAGTGTTTAACATTAGCATTGTATGAGGAGAAAATTTTTCCATGGTTAAAACGAAAATTCAGGTGTCGGACAAATTTCCTCTGAACATTTTCAATTCTTTTGGAGTGATTATTATAAAAGGGATTCCAGATGACAGATGCATACTCCAAGGAGGATCTCACAAGGGAGTTGTACAACGATTTAACAGCATCTGGGTCTCGGAAGGATTTTGTCGCCCTCATAATAAACCCAAGATTTCTTAGACTTTTCTGCACCGTCAATTCGACGTGTGTGTCGAAGGTTAATTTAGTATCTAGGTGAACACCTAAGTCTTTGATAACATCGCAATCTCCCAGAACCTCACCGCACAGTACGAGATTGGAGGTGGGAGGATGATTATTACGGGTGAACAGGATCTTGTGACATTTACCAACGTTCAATTGAAGTTTGTTAACAGCACAATACTCTGTGAACCTATCAAGGTCCAATTGAAAGCATTGGTAGTCCTCCTGATTGGTTATCGATTGATACACTCTCAGATCGTCAGCAAAAAGTTTGAATTTGGTCCATTTGAAACACTGATCAACATCGTTCAAAAAAATTGAGAACAGTAGGGGTCCCAGGTGAGATCCCTGGGGTACCCCAGATGTGACCTTCATGGTCCTCGATTCATAACCATTGATAACTACGTACTGTGTTCGATCTGAAAGGTATGATTTCAAAAGTTGGAGTAAATTGCCGTGCACACCGAAGTTCTGAAGCTTTCTAACCAAAGTAGGATGATGAACTTTGTCAAAAGCCTTCGAGAAGTCCGTGTAAACAGCACAGGTAGGTTTACCCTTGTCCATCTCGTTTAAGACATCCTGAATAAAAGGAAAGAGGTTAGTGATCGCCGATCGTTTAGTGTAGAAACCGTGTTGGTTAGGGGTAATTAACATTTTGGATTGAAAGAATAAATTCTTTGTTAAGATTGCTTCGAATATTTTAGCAAAATGACTCAAGAGGGAAATCGGCCTATAATTGATTATGTCATTCTTATTACCGGATTTATAAATGGGTATAATTTGAGCAATTTTCCACTTTGTGGGAAATAAACCGTTTCTTAAGCTAATATTGAATATTTTTTGCAAAGGATTTGCCACAGAGTTACAACAAGATTTAATGAATGAGGGTGGAATTCCATCAGGCCCCGGGCCTTTTTTCACATCCAAATTTTGTATAGTTAAAATAACTTCTTCACAGGTGATGGCGGAGAGGGAAATGTTTAAGTTATTCACCTTCGCGGTTACATCTGTTGTTGACAAACCAGAAAAGAAAACACTGTGAAAATGTTGTGAGAAAAGGTTGCATATTGTAGTGGGGTCTGACACGGATACATCGCCTTGAAGAAAACTGTTAGGTAGATTTTTTGATTTTTTTTTATTGTTAATAAAAGACCAGAATTGTTTTGGATTCGATTTGATATTATTTTCGCTTTTCTGAACATAGGCTTTGTAATCTCTGTCTATATTCTTTTTGACTAACCTGCGCATTTCACTAAATTCATCGAAGTCAACTTGATTTTTGTATTTTTTCCATTTACGGTGGAGAATTTCTTTACGCTTGATCAGATTTTTGGTGTGGTTAGAGAACCAGATAGGAAATTTCTGCTTGTTCACGACTTTTTGTGGAACAAATCTATGGATCAAATTTTCGACAATTCCATAGAACCGTTCAACACACTCGTCAATATGACAGTTCAGAAAAATCTCATCCCAGTCGTGTCTCGCAAGTTCTGTATTGATACTGTTGAAATCAGCCTCGTGAAATCTGTACGAGCGATAAGAATTACAAGGCATTAGTTTTGGAGAAACCAGATTATACGAAATATCCAGAGCAGGGTAGTGATGATCTTCCGGTACAAATGGGAAGGAGCATCTGTCAACGGAAACCCTCAATGAAATTGAGAATACTAAGTCTAGAATTCTATTGTTTACATTTGATATATTAGAAAATTGTTTAAGGTCCAACTCGGCTAGATTATCAACAAAATATTCACTTTTGGCATCACTGGCACCTCAAGGGCAGTAGGCATTCAGAGATTGATCCAATTTCCAGTGTAAGTTAGGGAAATTGAAGTCACCAATAATTATAAAATGGTCATTTTTTTTTCTGTTGAGAATGTTTTCTAAATTTTGAAAAAAAATTATTAAATTATTCAAAACTGTATGTGGGGGAACATATACGCAGCAAATATGTAGGTACTTGCCTTCATTTAGTGCCAGTGAGACCCACAAATCCTCAATTATGCCGTTTGTGCACCACTCTGAAACTAGAGTCGATTTGAATTTATCAGAAACACTGATTAAAACTCCACCTCCTTCTTTTCTACCACTTTATAATACAATAAGCACTCCCGCATACAATAACTCTCGAAACTATTGTTCAGAATATCACAAAATGCAATTATTATCAATTCATTCTGCATATCAGAGTTTACTTGCAATATAAATTTCCTGGTAATTTCAATTACATTGAATTAGAAATTCTAAAATGACTGATTCGTGAGCATGTTGATTTTGTGATCGATGATGATGAAGTCAAGTTGAATAACTTTCTGAATAACATCTTCTTTCAGATATAAGGCAGAGTTTGTAGTTTCCACTTTCAATATTTTGATTCCCATAAATTGTGCGGAGCTTATTTTCACTTCCTCATCACTACACATTTGTGGAACAACAACAGTTTCATCATTCTCTTCGAAATATTCAGTCAGCAGTTTTCGAAAAATCAGAGTCAGATTTGCCCATTCTATTACGTTGAAGGAGATTTCCGATTTACTGGAATTGTTCTTCAACTTAACTGCAGGTTCGAAACATCTCGCAACGCTCAGGCCGCAAGATACTGAAAATGGGCTGTCCTGGATGTTGAAGGTAGATTCAGCAATGTAGGTTTCCTCGTTCTCGATGTTCTTGCTGTATAGTTGATTCATTTCGTCCATATCACTTCAACAATCACTACCATAACCACTCGACTCATCTAACATCGGATTCATTTTCTCAACTGACTGGAGACTCACACCTGCAAGCGAATACACTTCCAAGACCAAGGTTGAGGGGTTTTTCAGAGAGGGGGAAGTGGTTCTCTAAACGAGACTATTTTTTGGGATCCAAGAGTTGTGGGATTAATCGAGCCCAAGCCATTTTACGTAAATTTTATTTCCTTTCGTTCTCAAAACTTTCTCTACCAAATATACATCAGGATACTTGACTTTCTGTAATTCTTGTTCTCGAAAAAACCCTTGAATCTGATTCCTCATGGCATCTTCCAAGAGGTATGTTGTTGGATCAGTTGTACGAATTTTTCCGACTTTCAATATCTCCTTCGACCAATTCGGCGTATAGCCTTTGGAAAAAGCTTCTCGAAATTTACTTATTCGTACGTGATCGTTTACTCCAAACTTTGGATTGGGAATCGTTATTTTAAAGTGACTATAAACAGTATCAAGGGGCAATTTTTCATTTTTCTTTCTCACTTCTATTGGTTTCAATCCCGTCGTAGAATGTTTGGTATTATTATATGTAGAAACTGCATCTTTCAATATGTCAATCCATTTGTAATTACCCTGTAGACTGAATTCTTTCCACATTATGGTTTTCAAAGTTCTGATCACACGTTCTATGATGCTAGCCTTCATACTTGAAAAAGTGCTATAATGGTTAATTTTATATTTCATCATCAGTTCAGAGAATAATTTATTATAGAACTCGCGGCCTCTATCAGTATGAAGATTTTTCGGTGGAGATTTCACTGAGGATAGAATTTTTCTCATCGCGACTGTGACATTGTCAGCCGATTTGCTTTTCACAGGTTCACACCACACAAATATCGAGAAAGCATTTATTACAACCAGAATGTACTTGTATCCTTTGTTGAATTTAGCATATGGTTGCATTTCGACAAGATCAGCTTCCCACAGATCATTCAATCCTTTGATAACTACTCTCCTTCTCTGGAATCGTCTCCTTGCTGGTTTATGTACCTCCTCAACTACTTCTTTTTTGATGTTAGACATACTTGATGATAAGGGTCTGAATCACCAACTGGATATGAAGATTGTCTTCTGATACTTCAGATTTGGATTGAAATTTCAATGTTGAACCTTTACTTAATTTCTGTCCAATCAGTTCACTAATTTCGATCGTATTATCACCAACCATTACTGAAACGTCTTCAGGATAACAGTCGATTCCAACTATGAAACCTTCCCTCAGTGGATATGTGTATTCATCTGAATTATTTTGTAGCTTGTACAACCAGGGAAGTGGAAGTCTCTTTATAACTTTGGTTATACTGCCGGTAATTGTTGATATACTCTCACCGTATAACTGATATATATTCACTGGTTGTTGTTGAGTAGTTTGATATTGATCAAGTCTTTGATGTTGTAAAATATGTCTACCAAATTTATCAACTGACATGATGCCTATTCCAATGAGCAGGAATGAATAACACCAAAGCTGTAAATACATGTTATTTTATTCAATTATTTTAGCTTCCCTGAGTTGCTCTAACATAGAAATTATCTCATCATTATGTCCGGTATGACCAGCTTGTTGTTCTGCAATCAGTAATTTCAGTCTGTCTATGATTTCATTATAGTTATAAAAATATTTGTATTCTATCTTCTTATTGTTGTAAAGCATCATCGGACCGATTCCGTGTCCTAATTTAGCAGAGGATGTCGATTGTGACCTAGTGAAAACCCTCGGTCCTTTGGAGGTAGGGATGGATGAGGAAACTTTTTGTTTGAGTAATCTCTTTCCTACTACCTTAGCCATAGAATGTTATGATGTAACCCTTGGTTTTGAAATTTTCACAAATTTTTCAGCGGGAGACGTGGATAATCCATTTTCACGATTATAATCTGTATAAATTGCATTTGTTGCGGTGAGAATATCAATATATTTATCAATGTCATTGCCTTTGTGACCAATTGGATGTTTTTTGAACATCAGTTCATACAGTCCCAGTGTACCACTATAAATTATTTCATTTATTGAAGAATGCGGGCCAAGAAATTCCAAAACACTATCTCCTATCATTCAGTTATCTGTTGATACTTCGAATCTGATACCAAATTTGTGATCGAAATCCTCTGGATCACCCTTGAGTATGTCTTCGATTTACGCTCTAGAAAGAGGTTTTTCATATTTTTCCAAATATTTTTCTAATTCAGGATCTCTGGCTTTCTGTAACGCTTGTAGATTTTCAACTTGACTTTGTAATTGACCCAAACTCTGATCAAAATAGCTTAGTTCAGGATCGTGTACGAATGTTTCTTCATCTTGAAGTATTGATGGATCTTCAGCTAGCAATCTATAATACTTATCGTGTTGTAGAGTTGAAAATGAATCAGGTTCACTTCAGGAACGGCTGTCTTATAACTCGATGCAATCAATTCTTTCAGAGGGTTGGTTATTGGTTCATAACTTTTCTCCAACGAACTCTTTGATTCCGCGATATCAGTTTCGAGGCTCTGATATTTTTGTTTGATTTTCTGGCTTCCACCCACTGTTCTGCAAGCTGTCTATCCATTGTACTGAATAAGATATAGGATGTTTCACATCTTATATCAAATTTTCAAAACTTCATCGAATCCTTTTCTATATCTACCTTTCCTCAATCCCGCATCCTTATCGATGACAACAAATCCATGATTTGTCTTCCAACAGAATGAACACATATCCATAAACTGTTGAAATGACTTATCAACGTTGACATGATTATCATAAATATGTTTCAAATTAGTCACATCTTGCTTGAAAATAATTATTAGGTGGGCATTGTCTCTTATCAGTCTTTTCGGGATCGCTGTGAGTCTGACATAAGTAGAGCACATCGGTATTTTTATGCTGCCCAAAACAAGAAAAATCTCTGATGATATTTTGGTTACATGTGACAACATCGTCGAATATGATGACTGAATTTGGAGCTACTTCATTCGGAGGGATGACTTCATCGCCGTCATGATACCCGAAATATCCAATTTGATATTTCGATTTGATGAAGCGACTCGTAGTACAAATACAGATTTTCGAATCTCAAACCATTCGGATCATCGAGTAAACTTATCATACAGTTTGTCTTTCCACATCCCGAAGAGCCTACTACCAGGGCTCGATTGGAGCCACCTTCAAATATATCTCCATGTTTCTGGAATTGGTGTGAGCTAATGAAACTATCATGATCAGTAACAGATAGTTTCACTTTATGTTTCTCAACTTTCATGTTCAGATTCCGATTCAACACTGGTATATATATTTGTCTTTTTTTCACATTTATAACATTCGGTACTGCACTTTTGAACTCCTGGTATGCTCGTGTACGGTGCTCGAAATGATATAACAGGAAGAGGATTATCGAACACTCTCATAAATAGATTACCCGTCGAATTGCATTTGCCAGGTTATAATTTTTGTGGTTCCGGAACCAAATTATCTGAACGACTTGCACGTGGGGATAGAGGAATCAACACATTGGACGAAGCTTGCAGAGATCACGATATAACCTATTCGAAATACACTGATTTAGAGAACAGAAACGTAGCGGACCGCATTCTGTCAGAGCGAGCGTTGAACCGTTTCAAGAAAAAAAAAAGAGAATCAGGGAAAAAAGCGCAGCACGAGTAAAAGTAAATTAGGCATGGGATTGAAAATACGACAAGCTGGTCGAAAAAGGGGTGGTGCAATACGTTTCACTCAAGCAATGCGCAAAGCAAGGAAAGGTATGAAAGGTCAAAATATGGACATACTTCAGGCTGCGAATCTAGCTCTCTCTTCTATCGGTGGAAAAAAGGTTTCGAAACCAAAAAAGAAAATTATACTCATCCCCAAATCTGGAAGGTTCATTCCACTGATTCCCCTCTTTGCTGTTCTTGGTGCTCTTGGTAGTCTTGGAGGAGGGGCAGCTGGCATTGCTCAAGCCATGAACATGGCTAAGGCAGCCAGGGAGCAACTGGATGAACAAAAGAGATATTACATGAAAATGGAACAATCAGCTTGCAGCCCTACTTTTATGAAAAATAGGTGCATTGCGAACGGCAGCTCTTCGTCAGTAGGCACTATGGGTTCGAGTTATCAAAATGAGTTAAAATAGCAAAAATTCAGTTATCTAGCAATCATAAGGTTAAACAAAAAAGATGGGGCGCCACTGCAACTTTTAATTCAAATGAAATGTTACCTGGAAAGTTGAGCAACCAGATAATGAATAATATTAGATGTTCTCCCAGACGAAAAGACCTAAATTTACCTTAGAGATGTTGTGAGTTGGAGTGTCATGTCAATAAACAAATAAAACAGTCATATACAATACCAAAAACATTTAATTATGATGATAGGACCATATATCACATCACAGGTTTTGACAAATATGCATAATCAAAAAAATATTAGATACCTATTTCCTGTTCAGAAACTACACTGTTGTTGCCTGCTATTATGTGGATGAAAATATATATAAATCAACCTTAAATTGTACTTGAAAATTCAAAAGCTCCTGTAAGGACGTTTTATAGTCATAGCAGATTTTAAAAACATATTAAATGGAAGAATTCTACCAGCGCATAGTATACTATGTGGAGGGGAAGTATGTACCTTTCATGTGTGATTTCATCAATTTTTGACCTAGCTATGATTTAAAAATGGTCCATTATACACACTAGCAATGGGCATTATGAGTGAATAAAAATGAAAAATAAAAATATATTTTTATATCAAAAACCTGTATGGTGTGTCCTACACCAGTTATCCTTGATAAAAATGGCCTCAGTGCCACCAAATGAAGCTTCTGAGGGGAAGATTGGCGGAGAGCGGGGTGCTGACTTCACATCCCTGGATGTCAGATGACATTGACAGAGTTGTCGTATTTCCACCTTGAAAATCCATCATATCAGGAACAAAACAGGGGACGATATCCAGATTCCAGATTCCAGACTACTATATAGCCACCAAAGGCCTTGTAGAATTAACAGATCCTGGTCGAGCAATGACTCCTGGGAAGAATAGTGCTCCTGGTAGGATAACTCCCGTTGTAGAACTCCAGTGAAGCTCCCGGTAGAAAACTCCCGGTAAAAAAACTCCCGGTGAAAAAACCCTTAAATAATTCATGAAATGAGGTTCTGAATTTCTGGACTGGTAGAGAGAAAAAACGTAATAATGCGAGACTCACCTTCTATGAAGGGTTAGGGATTGAAATGACGATGAAGGTAGGCACGTGGCTGCCTGGGTGATGAACCATGAAGATCCTGCCTCTTAAACCAAAACCAGAAAAATCTGTAGAGTCCAGCAGTCCTTATAGATCAGCAACAAATCCAGGATATCCTGATGTGATCCAGAACGCCAGGCGGTACAGGACTTCAGAAGCCGGTTCACACCACAAAAATGGCACTTGACCACCACGAAGAATTTTCTGAAGTGAGCTCTTGTCTCACGACCAGAAAGGAAATCCCTTCTCCAAATTTCCAGAAACTTCGAGAACAACTTAACAGTTTCCGTTTTTCGAATTGGCGGAAAATTTGAATATCCAAAACAAAAGACGTTATCGCTACTCCCTCCAGAGACTTGATTCTTCCCAGATGACTATCTGAACCAATCAGAATTGATGACTAAAATGACGTCACACCTTTCTTCACAAATACTCGTCTTGTTGGTTCGACGATGATGATCTAAGGACATATCAATCCGAATCGGCGTTTGGCGCATGACAAGTTTGACACTGTTGACATGGTGTCATGACCGACAGCTAATTGACGTAAAGCGAAATAACAGATCAACAAGATCAAAACATCAACCTGAATTTATCAAATACATCAATCAAGAAAATAATGCCAAACGAAGTTAATTGATTCACCATGGTCGATTCCTAGTGAAACCATCCACATCAGCGTTCCTGGAAAATCCAATACCTATTGTCCTACTGTGATGAAGTTTCAAGTGGAAATAGCAGTGTGAAAAGTGAGTATGACAGTGTCTCTGAAATGGTATTTCATATTACTTTATATTATTTATCTCTTTCAGATAAGTTTCTGTAAAAACCATCCGAATCATCCTTCTACTTGGATCACAACAAAGCAGATATAGCAAGAGATATCAGTGTATTTATAGAAATTATATTTTTATTTTATGTACAGTGTGAAATCTCAGGTGTGTATCCACATATCAGGTTTGAGAATAATTAAATAATATGAAGCAGATTGAGTTCAATTTATGTTATTGAAAAATGTTAACCATGTTATTGTGACAAAATATCCTGTCAGATATGATCAGCAGTACAAAATAGTATAGAATCAGACAAAATATACAGTAGTGAATATTTACATGCTACATCACCTCTCTCCCAAGAAAAAATTTGAATCTGGATTGATTTAAATTTTCAAAAAAATTACAATATCAACAATGGATACAGAGGGATAAGTACTTCAGATCACCGAGACGAATATCAGTATCCAAATATTGAAATTGCATTCAGAATCAATCAGTGAGATGTCAACTCCTGAAAGAACGAAGGCAACTCACTAAAGAATCCCAAGGTGGAAACAAAAAAGAAAGTTTAAAATTTAAAATTTTGATTTAACCAGCTGTCCACCGTTCAACTGGGGTGACATACGGCCACCAACCTTAAACAGGCCAAACCTGAAACAAAAAGATTCAACAAAAAACGTTCGGGAGTATTCCTATTCACGTAGAGTTAGGTCGTCCCTAGAGACTACTCAAGTGCAAAAGCAAAAGAGCGGTACTTTCGAGAAATATGCCCATTGAACCCGCCTAAACAAAAATTCAACAAGACATACATCTCGTCAGCCCAACCTGTCATGAGACAACTATGACGACCCACATCACGTTGTTGTCCACGACCCCTACGCTTCCAAGGTCCCTACATACAAAAAATAGCTCTTGGCTTTTCAAAATTTACTCAAAAATACTGTGGGAAATGTAGGTATCAAAAATTGAATAATATCCCACAGCAAATGTGAAGTATCAGCATCAAAAGTGCTGATCACTTCCAAAACTTTAAGGTGGAGCAGTGCATGGACCATCACAGGTTATGACTGTCCACATAACCAGTGGTAAAACAAGCATTTCAGGTAAAACTAAAAAAAACAGCGATGTTACTGCCGTGATAGAATCACTAGCTGGGAACATGTCCAAGTTCAGGTAGCTTTAGGAACAATTCCAGGGATAACCAGCTCTTAGCCCGACCGAAAAAGAAATGGAACAGTATTTGGACCATCACTGGTTATGTCTGTCCACATAACGCAGTGGAAATAAATAACAGCGGTGTTACTGTCGTGATAACACTAGTTGGGAACATGTCCAAGTTCAGGTAGCTTTAGGAACAAATCCAGGGATAACCAACCTTTACCCCAAAAAATATGACCATGAAGATCAAATACATACCTCTATTCAGGGATTAACTTGGGGTAGTAGCTATGCGTACTAAACATCCTAAGGGAGGTCACGATCGGGAAGTCTAAGTCGGTAGAATTCAAAATCGAGTAAATTTACAAAATCGGGAAAGTCTATCCAAAATTATCCGGAACAGAGATATTTACATAATATTTACATAACTAACTCTAAATACTATACAAAAAGGAAAATCTCATTACTCGTCAGGAATGGGAAAAATTGAAAACTGTTGCAATCTAACAGTTTCAATTCAGGGGCTAAATTTTCAAATTTCAAAAAAATTCGAAATGCTAAATACAAAATACTGAATGTCACAATGTAGAACATTCCAAAGGTGTTTTTGTGAACTTCCACATTCACGGTAGCTACCAAAAAGTTCCTAGAAACTTACAAAAAAATTCCAAAACGATTCGAAAATTTTCAAAAATATATCTCAAAATATCTCAAAAAACTAACCGACTGATATGTCCGAGTTAGACCCAAAATAAGGTTTCAAATCCTTAATATGCCAGTCTCCTGCTGGACTACCATTCTCATATTCCAGAGAATAAACTAAACGTGAAACCTTTCTTTTAACTACACACAAAACATATTTGGGTGCTAGTTTTGAACTAAATTTTACTGCAGCTTCTGAAAGTACCTTGTTTCGACGCCAAACTTTATCTCCAATATTAAAAGAATAATCTTTCTTTCTCAAATTATATGCTCGTGAATTTCGTTGGTAAGCCTGATGCAATTTATTCTTTACTTCTTTAAAAATTGTATCTAGATTAGAAATATTTTCTACAAACTCAGATCTACTTTGAGGATTTAACTCTATTCCTACTGTATCAGATATATTACTGTAATAGTTACCTGAGTGAGGAATATTTCTAGAAAAATTCAAAAATGCTGGGGCATAATTATGCACTTCATGTACAGATGTATTAATAGCAAATTGAATTTTAGATAACTCTTTGTCCCAATCCTTATGTTCAACTATATAGCTACGTATTGCTTGTCCAACTGTCTTGTTATTACGTTCAACAAAGTTGCACTGCGCTGAATAGCGAGGCGTAAACCAAATTTTTACTTTATACGTATCTGTTAACTTTTTAAAGATTTTCCCTGCGAATTGGGTACCATTGTCCGCAATGATAATCTGAGGTACACCGTATACTAAAAACACTTGATTTTCTAGAAATTTAACTATGTTTGGTGCTGTCGCGTCTCTTAGGGGACATAGAATGGTATATTTCGAGAACCAGTCTCCAATTACGAGTAAATATGTAAATCCACGGGGTGATCGAGGAAATGGTCCCATAAGATCGACAGCTAGGACTTGAAAAGGGAAGTTTACCTGCTTTTCACAGCCCATTAAACCTAAACGTGAGGTGTTAGTTAACTTTTGTGATTGACAAACTTTACATTGACGAATGTATCTCAAAATATCAGGGCGCATCTTTGGCCAATAATAATTTTCCTGAATTCTACTAAAAGTTTTGTAAAAACCAAAATGTGAACATGTGGGTGGATCATGAGAGTTTCTAATAACATCATTCCTTTGGGACTTAGGAACAACGGTCTTCCATTCTATTTCATTAGTTTGAATTATGCCCTTTGAGGGAATAAATTTGAAAAGCAAATTTCCTGAAACTTTCCATTGTGGAAACAGTTCAGGTTTCTCTAAAATTCTCCTCTTAAGTGAAGTGTACCATTTATCCGATATTTCGGCCTTTATGTCTATCAACAAAATTTCTTGATCATCATCAGGCAAATCACTAGGAGGAATTCTGGACAGAAAATCAGGTAAGACATTTGAAGCTCCGGGCTTGTGTATTAGTTCAAAATTATGTTGTCTGAGTTTTACAGCCCACCTAGCAAGTCTTCCACAAGGATCCTTGAGATTGTTGATCCACAAAAGGCTACTGTGGTCAGTGATTACCTTGAATTTTGTGCCTTCTACATAAGGTCGAAATTTATCTATCAAAAATATCAAACTGAGAAGTTCTCTTTCCGTCACAGTATAATTACGTTCTGCACGAGATAAGGAACGAGAAGCATAAGCTATAACTCTTTCTTGTGAATCAATATTCTGAGTCAAAACACCTCCAATACCATAATCACTGGCATCACACTGTATTACAAAAGGTTGATCAAAGTCTGGTGAACTTAGTATAGGAGACGATATCAAAGCATTTTTAACACGGATGAAAGCATCTTCCGCCTCTGGAGACCAAGTTATTGGTTGCCCCTTCTTTTTCCCTTTAAGGAGGCCTGAGATAGGTGCTATTAAACTTGAAAAATTTGCAATGAATCTTCTATACCATGAACACATTCCGATAAAACGTTTGATTTCAGTGCTGGTAATAGGGCGAGAATAATTGACCATGACTGCTACTTTATCAGTATCTGTGCGGAGTCCTTCTCTATCAATAACATAACCAAGATACTTGAGGGATGTTTTAAAAAATTCACATTTTTTAATGTTCACTGTTAAATTTGCATTTTCTAAAATATTCTTCACCTCAGCAAGAAGTGATACATGTTCATCGAAAGTTTTTGAAGTAATAATTATATCATCCAGATATGTGAAAATATGTGGTTCAAACTTAGGTCCAAATAGAGCGTCACAGAGCCTCTGCTGAGTCTGAGCACTATTACATAAGCCAAATGGCATGACTGTGAATTGAAAAGATCCCCTACCAGGCACACTGAATGAAGTCTTCTCACGTGACGACACATCCAAAGGGATTTGCCAAAAAGCTTTGCGTAGATCAATACTTGAGATGTATTTTGCATCTCTGAGCAAATTCAAAATTCTGTCTATGCGAGGTAGTGGATAGCTATCGTGCTTAGTTACTTCATTGAGTTTTCTCCCGTCAAAACAAAATCTGTACTCACCGGATGACTTTTTTACTAAAAGGACTGGACTATTATAGGGACTCTGAGATGGTTCAACCACCTTCAACTTGAGCATGTCATCAAGTTCTCTATTTAAAATTTTCAACATAAATGGTGACATAAGGTACTGCTTTACTCGAAATGGCTTTGAATCACCAGTGTCAATTGTCATTTTAATTTTATCTGTAAGACCAATACGACTTTCACTGCTAATTTCCTTAAAATGCTCTATAATTTGTTCTGCTTGAACACTCTCTGAAGGAGATAAATCTGACAAATTACTTGAATCTGAATCTTCACTTTCATTAACATGACTAGAGACAACTTGTATAGAATTATGCGTTACTGCACTATGCACATTCCAAATCCTATTTTTGAAGTCGATCTTGATCTTGAACTGATTGCAAAAATCGCTTCCAAAAATAATTGAGTGGGGCAGTGAAGGCACTACTATAGTAGGAACAACCTGAACAATGTTATCTACACAAACTGGTAGATCAACAACACCCTTGACTTCCCGTTCAGTTCCATCAACTGTTGTCACATGTTTCAAAAAGGATTTATTCCATTTCAGATTAAGTTTTTTCAGTAAATCTACTGATTTTTGACCACAAACCGAAACATTGGCACCACTGTCCAAAAGACAAACTACTTTCTGATCAAAAATTTTTACAGAAATATATGGCCTGTTATCACGTGACTTCTGTACAAAAAGAAGTGCGACATTCAAATTTTTATGGAAAACATAATTTTTATAAAAATCTCTAACAGTATTTTTCCAAACATTCCATTCCTTGGGATTAAAAAAATTTGATCTTGAAATTGGGTTGACTCTTTTAAATAATGGAGGAAAACAAGAGTCGTAATACTTCACCTCCCTTACTAGTTTCCCTGACATTTTGTACATTCCCTTGAAGTTACATCTGCACAACCGCATTTAAAACAAAATTTCTTGATGATATTGTCAGTAGCTCTACAGTTCCTGAAGGTATGGTTTGGTTGTAAACACCTCCAACATAACACTGATGAACTTGATGAATTTGCATTTGAACTAGTAACATTAACTTGTTTATTCGTACCGACATTTTTATTCGATTTCTTTATGTTGAAATTTCGCTTTCCAGGTTGAAAATTCCTCCGAAAATTCTGATCATTGCGAGAAGTTTGAGAACTTGAAAGGGTATCTGAAAAATGTGTCAATTCAGGATCAATCATACATTGAAAAGGTTTCTGATACTGATGTGACTGTGAACCAGATGCCAAGCTAAGAATATCAGCTTCTTCAAGCTTTTTACAAAGTGTACTCAAGGTAGAAACACTATCAATATCACTAAGTGCAAGTCTTTTAAGGTATTCACCCTGTAGTCCCATTTTAATATATTTAACTTTAGTGAGCTCTGCGGCTCCACGACTGAGTCTACTGAATAAAGTTTCCATACAAGCTATGAAAATTACTACAGGTTCATTTCTTCCTTGTTTTCGTGATTTTATCTGGTTCCACACTTCATCATCAAAGTCTGACATCAAAAAATCCTTCTTCAATTTTATAACCAAAGTTTCCCAACTATTAACTTGTGTTCTGATTTGTCTGAACCAAAATGTAGCCTTACCACTGAATAAGTCACTAGCAGATTCAAAAAGTTCAGCTTTACTAACATGCCTTGCCTGAGCTACTTCTTCTATGCGTTCAATAAATGAAAGTAGATTTTTTGGTTCACCATCAAATTGAATATTCAATTTATAGACAGGAACTGACTTATGAGAATTCACAATTGTATTACTAAAGGTGTTAGCAGTAGTTGAAGCACTGGCTTGTGGTGTAAAAGGAGTGACATCATCATCCTGAACATTTTCATTTAATTCAGCATCAAATTGCAGGGCTGTAGCATAAGCTTCATTCTTGAAATTCAATACATCCCTATAATTTAAATCTTCCCCCTGTAACTTAATTCTGTTTATGCGAAAACTGATATGATTTATTCTAGAGGTTGCTCTTTTGTAAACAGAATCTGATGAAGGACCTTCAAAACCTTCAATAAGTGATTTAATAGAATCTAAAGTGGACTGAATTTCTACTCGCTCTGTATCAAAGTTATAAGCTTCATCGACTAAAGTCATTACATTCGTACCACTTTGTTTTTCTTTAAACAGAAGTCTTCCAAGAATTTTACGTTTTTCATCTTGATTCCGTTCAGAAATTACACCTCGAATTCTCAACTCATAATTCAGTTCAGCCTGCAGCAAGTGATTAGCTTTAAAATTTTGATCCATTTTGAATCAGTTCAAAATCAAAATCAAGTATCAAAAATATCAAAATTGTTGTTCCAACTTCTAAGGAAATTATTTAAATGTTGCAACACTGTACGTAGTATTGTCTGAAGCACTGTCTGCAGCAGCTAATTTAATCAAATCTTAAATCACAAAACTGGATTCTCAAATATTATGAAACCTGATATGTGTATACTCACCATTCAGTTCATAAAAACCCATAAATTTTTTACCTACCAAAACAAAATGTGGTAAAAACAACTCTCCTGGCTCTCCGTCAAACTATCAGCTGTTTCCAAACCATAAACATTTTATCCATTCATCAACAAGACACTCACAACTGTTGATTACTAATAACCTAACTAAAAACTCGGGCCCCCACGTTCGGACGTCATCTTTGCAGCCCTACTTTTATGAAAAATAGGTGCATTGCGAACGGCAGCTCTTCGTCAGTAGGCACTATGGGTTCGAGTTATCAAAATGAGTTAAAATAGCAAAAATTCAGTTATCTAGCAATCATAAGGTTAAACAAAAAAGATGGGGCGCCACTGCAACTTTTAATTCAAATGAAATGTTACCTGGAAAGTTGAGCAACCAGATAATGAATAATATTAGATGTTCTCCCAGACTAAAAGACCTAAATTTACCTTAGAGATGTTGTGAGTTGGAGTGTCATGTCAATAAACAAATAAAACAGTCATATACTATACCAAAAACATTTAATTATGATGATAGGACCATATATCACATCACAGGTTTTGACAAATATGCATAATCAAAAAAATATTAGATACCTATTTCCTGTTCAGAAACTACACTGTTGTTGCCTGCTATTATGTGGATGAAAATATATATAAATCAACCTTAAATTGTACTTGAAAATTCAAAAGCTCCTGTAAGGACGTTTTATAGTCATAGCAGATTTTGAAAACATATTAAATGGAAGAATTCTACCAGCGCATAGTATACTATGTGGAGGGGAAGTATGTACCTTTCATGTGTGATTTCATCAATTTTTGACCTAGCTATGATTTAAAAATGGTCCATTATACACACTAGCAATGGGCATTATGAGTGAATAAAAATGAAAAATAAAAATATATTTTTATATCAAAAACCTGTATGGTGTGTCCTACACCAGTTATCCTTGATAAAAATGGCCTCAGTGCCACCAAATGAAGCTTCTGAGGGGAAGATTGGCGGAGAGCGGGGTGCTGACTTCACATCCCTGGATGTCAGATGACATTGACAGAGTTGTCGTATTTCCACCTTGAAAATCCATCATATCAGGAACAAAACAGGGGACGATATCCAGATTCCAGATTCCAGACTACTATATAGCCACCAAAGGCCTTGTAGAATTAACAGATCCTGGTCGAGCAATGACTCCTGGGAAGAATAGTGCTCCTGGTAGGATAACTCCCGTTGTAGAACTCCAGTGAAGCTCCCGGTAGAAAACTCCCGGTAAAAAAACTCCCGGTGAAAAAACCCTTAAATAATTCATGAAATGAGGTTCTGAATTTCTGGACTGGTAGAGAGAAAAAACGTAATAATGCGAGACTCACCTTCTATGAAGGGTTAGGGATTGAAATGACGATGAAGGTAGGCACGTGGCTGCCTGGGTGATGAACCATGAAGATCCTGCCTCTTAAACCAAAACCAGAAAAATCTGTAGAGTCCAGCAGTCCTTATAGATCAGCAACAAATCCAGGATATCCTGATGTGATCCAGAACGCCAGGCGGTACAGGACTTCAGAAGCCGGTTCACACCACAAAAATGGCACTTGACCACCACGAAGAATTTTCTGAAGTGAGCTCTTGTCTCACGACCAGAAAGGAAATCCCTTCTCCAAATTTCCAGAAACTTCGAGAACAACTTAACAGTTTCCGTTTTTCAAATTGGCGGAAAATTTGAATATCCAAAACAAAAGACGTTATCGCTACTCCCTCCAGAGACTTGATTCTTCCCAGATGACTATCTGAACCAATCAGAATTGATGACTAAAATGACGTCACACCTTTCTTCACAAATACTCGTCTTGTTGGTTCGACGATGATGATCTAAGGACATATCAATCCGAATCGGCGTTTGGCGCATGACAAGTTTGACACTGTTGACATGGTGTCATGACCGACAGCTAATTGACGTAAAGCGAAATAACAGATCAACAAGATCAAAACATCAACCTGAATTTATCAAATGCATCAATCAAGAAAATAATGCCAAACGAAGTTAATTGATTCACCATGGTCGATTCCTAGTGAAACCATCCACATCAGCGTTCCTGGAAAATCCAATACCTATTGTCCTACTGTGATGAAGTTTCAAGTGGAAATAGCAGTGTGAAAAGTGAGTATGACAGTGTCTCTGAAATGGTATTCCATATTACTTTATATTATTTATCTCTTTCAGATAAGTTTCTGTAAAAACCATCCGAATCATCCTTCTACTTGGATCACAACAAAGCAGATATAGCAAGAGATATCAGTGTATTTATAGAAATTATATTTTTATTTTATGTACAGTGTGAAATCTCAGGTGTGTATCCACATATCAGGTTTGAGAATAATTAAATAATATGAAGCAGATTGAGTTCAATTTATGTTATTGAAAAATGTTAACCATGTTATTGTGACAAAATATCCTGTCAGATATGATCAGCAGTACAAAATAGTATAGAATCAGACAAAATATACAGTAGTGAATATTTACATGCTACAAGCTTTGGGAAAAGGTCTATTTTTGAAACCTTACAAACGTGGATATGGATTATTCCTGAAACCTTATTGAAAAAACTAAACATTAAGCTACCACACCGTCCATTGACAAATGTAGATTTATTGAACTACACTGAAGAATTAAGAATACCGTTCTTCCGAGGAGTGTTTAAGTTAGATGAGATACCCAGGAAAATAGAAAAGTATGAAAGTGGTATAATTAATTCAGATGATAAGAGTGGGGATGGTACCCATTGAGTTTGTTATAACAAATCCCAACGAAGTATCAAATATTTTGATAGCTATGGTAGCCTGAGACCACCTCTTGAACTCATCAAATATTTCTACAGTGATGGTAGCTCTAAAATTATTAAGTATGATCATGATAATTTTCAATCAAACAATTCCTACATTTGTGGTCATCTTTGTCTCAAATTCTTATATAATGAGAACTATACATGAATCTCATTCAGTTTACTTTAAAATGTCTTCGGCATTCTCACTCACTGGAAATTCATCGGTTCTAAGTTCCGATTTCAATACTCCAATACACTTGGAAGAAGATACCGACTTTGGAATCGGTTCAACTGGATTCGGAACTTTCAATGTGATTCCTAACGTTGATGATTATAATAATCAATTCGTTTTTGGAGGCTCTCATGAAATTGGGGATCTCAATGAAATCATATCTTCACGAGTGAGAGATATTGATAAAGATGCAAGAATCAACATAACTCCTAATTTCAACACATTAAAAGTGACAATTGACACGAATAGAAGAATCAACTTCGAAAGCGATCGAACAGTGCGAGATTCACTCGGATTCCATAGCCGTATCTTGGAAGCAAATGAACGACATATATCAGATACCAAAGTCAACATCCTTAGTGTGAATGCAATCAGTATATATTGCAATATTGCTACTGGGAGCTATCATGATGGAAAAGAAGCTCACTCACTGCTCTCGTTTTTCCCAGTCGTTGCCCCTGGATACAAGATCGTCTTGAGAGTTGAAAATATCATTTATTTCAAAATCAGTGTGAGGACTATTTGTTGGAAAAATGTAGTTGCAGTTTGAATAATTGCGTGAAAAATTGTTTTCGATGATTTATTGTGGACTGTATGATTGATTATAAAAATTGATTGACAAAATCAACAACAACTCTATTTTTTGTAACTACAGCAATGTTTCCATCTTGACACTGTCTCTATAGGTGACAAATTATTCAATGTTGTCACACTTTCTCGGGGATTCAGGGAGAATGACCTAACTTATGAACATAGCCCCCCTTTTGAAGGATACTGCAAAATATTTTCTGAAGTTCTGAACACAACACCAACTAGTTTTCGGTTTCTTCTTTCAAGGGAAGTGGACAGAGATGCCGAATTGATCGCTTCACAACACCCTTGCAAGTAGTTACTGAAGCCACTCTGGAAATACCATCAACGCCCGGAAAAAGCTCATGGATTCGTCCTTATAACCATTTATGTGGAGGTACATTGTCAGCTTTCAGCATAACCAGCATTCCTGGTCTCAATGGAGTTGGTCCAGTTTTCCATTTGTAAGATTGGTGCACCTGGCCGATATATTCTTTGGAAATTCGTTTCCAAAAGTTGTGTTGCAGCTTCTGAATATATTCGTATCTTGAAAGGCGGTTGTCTGCGATAGTTTGTAAGTCTGGGGTAGGAATGGAAGTGATGGGACGACCAATTAGGAAATGGGAAGGTGTTAATGGTTCTAGGTCATTTGGATCATTGGACATTGCGAATAGAGGTCTGGAATTTAAAATTCCTTCTATTTGATTTATCAACGTAAGAAACTCTTCATAGGTAAGGATTGTCGTTTTCATAGTTCTTTTAAGGTGATTGTTTATTTTATGATAAAAGTGGACTGTATTTTTGAAATTGTCATCAGATAAATTCGTCAAATCACAGAGCGTTCTAACATGGCCACTTACCGATGATGTCTTCTTCACCACGCCGAATATCTTGGAGACGGTACCGTCGTAGACCTCCTCAGGGGTTGGGAAACCACTCGAGTTCGTTCACAGAAGGATTAGAGTTCAGAACACATGAACTGATTACACAATATTGCGATTTTTATGTTTTTGAGAATGCCAGCGAAAAACTGACCTAGTTCAGGCCCCATTAGCTTTTCGAGAGAGAGATAGATCATTCTCACGTACTCATGGTACTTCAATAGAGGTGGGGAATATGCCCATGGAACCATCCTAGTGGCTTATTGAAGGACACTCTGTGATTGGAAAACGCGCGTACATTAAATTTAATATAATTAGAAGATATGCCTTCAGACCATTGAAATTGGAGCTTCACCAGATACTATCCATCCGAACTCAGAGTTTTGAAGTATTTGTAAACCTTTTCCTAAAATAATTTCACCGTCAGTAATTAACTCCCAAAAGAGTCCTGCGCCAATAAGCATATCAATATCTCGAGGTTCATTGAATTGAATATCAGACAACTGAATATTCTTCGGAATATCCCAATTACCAATAGGTATGAATTCATTAGGTAATTCATTCGAAATAGTAGGAATTACATAGCATGAAATTGTACTTTTGAAATTGTTGAATCTAGAATATATGGTGAGATTACATCTCTTTTTAAAATGTGACACGATTTTGTTAATACCAACAATTGCTAATTTCGTAGAAATTAATTGAACATTCAGTCTTTTACAAAATTCTTCAGTCACCAAATTTGATTGCGCACCACTATCTAATAGTGCTCGACAAATATGTGGTTCTCCGTTGACATCAACCACATTGAATGTAACAGTAGAAAGAAGGACTTGTGTACTTGTAACATTTGAATGATTGAAATGGACATTTACTAATAAATCAGTGGAAATTTTCTCTTTTTGGATATTAGTTGTAACATTTTCATTGTTAGAGCTTACCAACTGATGAGTATTATTATCCCGATGAAGCAAAGTGTTGGTAACCTCTACATTGTCGGCATGGCCCCAATTGACATCTGTTCTTTGAATGCCCAAATCTTAAGCAATTGACACATAATTTGAGCTCATTGACTTTATTGAGCCTAGAAGGAATATCTTATTTCAGAAATTCATCACAATTGTAAATAGTATGTCCCTTTTTGCAAAAATTACATTTCGGTTGATGAAATTGATTTGATAACGTATGAATTTGAGTTTGGAAAGAGTTATTAGAAAATTGATTTTTGACAGAATTATGCCGTTTCGAAAATTGGTTTTGAGAACTTTGATCTTGTAACGTTTCTGAAAGATCAACCTTTTGTTTCAAGAAATCAAAAAAATCATCAAGAGTAGGCAATTCTTTAGAATGATTGCATTCCTTCCATTCTCTGTATGTGGTTTTATCAAGCTTTTCTGAAATCAAATGGGTAATCAAAATGTCCCACAAAACATTTTTTGATAGTTTCAAACTATCTAGCGCTGTCAAGTGTTTTGAGATATCGTCTGATGATTGTCTAAATTGAATAGCTGATTCTTTGTGAATTTGATTCATACCTAAAATGGATTTAATATGATTATGAACCAAAACACGCTTATTGTCAAATCGATCACATAGTATCTTCCATGCATTGTCATAATTGTTTTCTGAAAATGAGATACTATCAACTAATCGTTTAGCATAACCTTCCCATGAAGCTCGTGAAAATTGAAATTTTTGTGTATTACTGAGTGAAGTATTAGAATGAATCACAGATATGTAAGTTGTTTTGAATTCCATCCAATGCTCATAATCTCCTTTGAACGTAGGTAATTCAATTTTGGGTAAAATTATACTCTGTAATGGATCTACTTGTGAATTATTGTTATGTCTAGATAGACAGACTGGTATGTCAGAGTTATTGGAACTTGGAGAATCGGCATATGCAAGCTTCATATAGTCTTTCATGAAAGCAATAACATCAAAATAGCGTTTTTCAATATCTTCGCGTTCCTTGTATTGTTCGTTCAATACAGATTCATCGCGAGCAATTTCGATCTTGACTTGGATATTATCAAATTCGCGAATTATTGGTTCGCTAGATACACATCTTACTTCAATGTCTGTTACTGATGGCCTGTCTTTGGGATCAGCACATTTAATTACATCAATGTATTTTTCCAAAGAAGTCAATTTTGATTTAACTGCTCCGCGCATACGGACTAATGTTTTCAATTCTTCACTCATCACTCAAAATATATAATATCTACCTTTCACTTGAAAATATCAGGAAAGTCACCTTAACAAATTATCGATACAAAAAATACAATCGTTACGCACTTTTGCAACAATAATTAATGGGCATACACAATGAATAGTTATATAAATGAAATAGACAAATGATTTATTCCCGACCTATAATCGCAAATGGCAGGATAGGAAATATGGTACGGATAAGGAATGGGAATATGGAACAGACTCACCGGAGTGCAGATATCAGAAACAATTCGAATAGGAACTACAATCGCATGTGCACTATAGAAATCGCTGCTTTATCTGGGTCGATGGACCAAAAAACTGTTGGAAAAATGTAGAGCCATTGCAGTTTGAATAATTGCGTGAAAAATTGTTTTCGATGATTTATTGTGGACTGTATGACTGATTATAAAAATTGATTGACAAAATCAACAACAACTCTATTTTTTTAACTACAGCAATGTTTTCATCTTGACACTGTCTCTATAGGTGACAAATTATTCAATGTTGTCACACTTTCTCGGGGATTCAGGGAGGATGACCTAACTTATGAACATATATATAACATAACGATCAAAATCCTAGACCAAGCAGGAAAACTGGTTAATTTTCGAGGAGAAACAATAACTGTTAGCCTTCACTTGAAAAAAATCTAACATGGTTGTTAGATACAATAGGATATCTTATCCAAATTGGTATAAGGAGGCCAAGACTACAAGAAGATTCATCAGTGTGAAGAAGAATACCGAGAGAATCACACGTGCAAATCGTCTATTTCTGCAGTCTCGTGGCCTGAAAGTTCTAGTATAATGGACATTCTCAATATTCATCAAAAAGCTTTGGTCGATCAAACCATTCAAGAAAAATAGTATCATTCTAATCAACCGTTTTTACAGAAATTCGAATATAATGATGAAATCAGGATATCTATACAGGAGTTAGACACGTATACGCTGCCCTGTTGAAGTAACCTGTATATCGAAGGTCGTTTGACGAAATCCGATGGAACTGCAAGCGACAAATTGAGATTCATCAATAATGCAATGAACTTCCTGTTCAGATAAGTTAGGCATGAACTGAATGGTGTTACTATAGATTCAGTTCGGAATGTCGAAATGATATCAACAATTAAAGGTTACTTGTCATACAACACAAACGAGAGTATCGAGTTGCAAAACGCAGGTTGGTTTCCAAAATTGAATTTCAAGCTCAAAGATGAGAAGATACTAGTAGATGGTGAAGGCAACTTCAGCGTTTGCATACCTTTGTCTTTTATTATGGGGTTCTTCGAAGACTATCAGAAGGTCATCGTGAATATGAAACAAGAATTAGTAATAATTCGTAATAACGATGATACAGATTCAGTGTACAGTTCTGATGAAAAGGAAACCCCAAAAATACAGATAGATAAATTATTCTGGAGGGTACCACACGTCTTGGTAAATATTCCACAACAGCTCATATACACCAAAATGGTTCAGATAAACCAGGAAATACTCATGCCATTCCGTAACTGAAAACTCATCAAATTCCCGAAATTATTAACTACTACTAGACACATGGCCAGTGAGAACCACAAATCAATTGGAAACTCCACGCCATGTCATTGTTGTTTTCCGAACTGACAAGAGGGGCAAAGTGAAGTCTGACATGAGCAAATTTGATCATTGTAACTTAACCAATATTCGAGTTTTCCTGAACAGTGATCGATATCCATACAATGACTTATATTTGAGTTTCAATGACAACAAAACTTCACAGCTATACTCGATGTCTACAAATTTCAGACCATCTCATTACGAATCTGGAAAAGAGCCAATATTTTCACCGAGAGAATTTGCTGAAATCATACCAATGTCACACATAGACTGTTCACATCGAAAAGAGTCCACCCAAAGTGGGTCTGTTGTGATGAGAACAGAGTTTGAAACATCTGAAGCGGTACCAGATAATACAACAGCGTGTTGTCCCATATTGCATGATAAGTTGTTCAATTATAGTCCTCTCACGATAATTGTCTGACAGTTGTGAAAAACCCCCACTACAGAAATAATTATTTAAGAGGAACCACTTTGCTAAAGTGTCAGTTATTACTTGAACATTGCAAGATGAAGCTGTTGAGTATCGATATTCAAGGGTACCAGATATCCAACGAATTATACCCCAAGGAAATATCAATTTCAAATGGCTTTCAATTGAGTAACTACTTATTCAAACCAGCTATTCCCTTTGGTGCATTCCAGGAAGCGGATAAGAAACAAGTGTGGTGGTTGAAACGTAACCACCATGGACTCAAATACAGCTCAGGGTTCATAGATTACGAGAAAATGAATGAAATATTGCAAGATCATCTCAGAGATGTCGACTTTGTATACGTGAGAGGGCATCAAAAGTTTCAATTCCTCACTTCATTGTGTTTACCAACCAGTAGACCCAAAATTATCAACATCGAAAATTTAGATATATCCATGCACACAGTAACTTTCAAGGCCGACATTCCTCTATGCATGCATCACGAAAACATTGATCCGCACATGTGCAGTTTCAGAAACTGTAAAGACTTGCACAATTGGATAAATAATCTTCTACCGCCAATAAAATTCTCATTCCTATATTGCTAGTCGATATGATTGCCAATTTGATCAACGAATATATTCAGAATTCTCGAAGAACAAATCCACATTTACGGATGTACAACAGAAATAAAAAATCTCCATGCTGACAAACACGTCATCCCGACAGCACAACGGACCGATCCAAGGGCAGGCTTTAGTGAAGCGATCGCAGTACAACTGAATAACCTCAAATTATAGTATATTTATGAATAAATGGTTTTTTGAATGTATAAGTTGTTTGGTAGGTTCATGGTAGGTATGATTAGGATGAGATGAACACGTTTCAGACTACTCAATATAATTATACTTTAATAAACATCGACATTCACATACATACATGATGATAATAATATGTTGACCTCGAGCGAGCATGGAACAAGAACCGACCCCCGTGACCTTCCAACTGTCCAGTGCAACCAACCACAATCACAAACATATTACAACCCTGGCATCCCTCCTCTTTACAAAACACAAAAATAGGTGAATAGTTATATTGGAATTGAGATGCATAATTACATGAATAAGAAGGAGGCCTCACCAAACGAACAGATCTAGTTGTGACAGGATTATTATGAATGGAGTATTCCAGATCAGAGGAGTTTGGTGAGTCCTCTGCAGAATTGAAGGAGGAGTCATTATGATCACTATAATCCTCATCAGGTAAGTCTGGTGAGTATGTTACCTCATCATTATCATTAATAACATTGGTTTGACAAGCCTCAGCATCATAATAAATTGGAGAATGATAGGGGTCTATTACATCACAATCATTATTATTTCTTATCTTAATTATATGTTTCCTATTCCTCTCTATAATGTTCTTGGAATGAACTTGATCACATAAGATCTGGGTCGGTTAGCAACATTTATAATAACTCCTGAGACCCATTCTTTTGATTCAATTTTTACTTTAGTTTCAATCCTATCTCCTATTTCTAAATCACATAAATCTGTAGCATTTTTATCAAAATACTTTTTATCCTCATCCTACCTTTGCTCAAAAAGATCCTTAATGTCATTACAATTGGAAACTGTTTTCTCCATTATTTTGTCTGTTGTGGGTAGTATACCATTTATTCTCCACGAATAAAGAATTTGTGCAGGACTTGGTATAGAATGTGATAATGGTGTATTCCTAAATTCAAGCATAGCAAGGTAAGGATCTTCTTTATCTTTGACATATTTAATTAAAATATTGTTTACAGTTTGTATATTACACTCTACAAGGCCATTGCTTTTGAAAAACCTAGGACTGGAGGTATGATGTTCAAAATTATATTGTTTTTTGAATTCTTTGAACTCGTCTGACGAAAATTGAGGACCATTATCCGAAAATAGAATTTTTGGTATACCTTGCCTGGAAAAAAATTCTTTCAATGCTATTATAATGTGTTCAGAGGTTGTGGAACTCAATTTTCGGAGTTCAACAAATTTAGAAAAGTAATCTACCACTATCAAGTAGTTGATATCATATAGGGTGGAAATATCAACAACTAATTTTTGTCAAACATTATCTGGTACTGGGTGTGGTGACAATGTTTCTTTCATATTATTTTTTCCAACACTCAAATAAATTTGACAAATATCAACTTTTGGTCAATATCCCTTGCCATACCTGGCCAAAACAAAATTTCACGGGCCAAATATTTGCACTTTTCTTCTCCTAAGTGAGAGTAATGAATTTTCTCCAACATATCCTTGCGTAATTCATGTGGTACATATAGCTTATTATGTTTCAGTATTACACCCTTATATACTGTCAGCTCGTCCCTGTAGGGCCAGAAAATATGGAGCTGTTCTGGTATTTTTGATTTGTCATTTGGAAAACCATCACGAATTATTTTAATGAGTTTTTTTGATAATTCATCTTGTGAAGTACTTTTTTGAAACTCCATAAACTTAGCATCACTCATTGGAAAACTCGCTGTTACTGCACACAGCTGTGCTTCACAATCATTTTCAGATTCATCTGAGTCCTTTGGATTTTTATCAAAAGAGCGTGACAAAGCATCAGCAATTCATAGTTCTGAACCCTTTTTATACACTAGTTTGAAAGAATATTTTTGTAATTTTATTAACATTCGTTGAAGCCTAGCTGGTGCTACTGTTAGTGGCTTTTTATATATGGCAACTAAGGGACTATGATCTGTTTCAATTGTTATATCATCTCTACCATATATGTACTGGTGAAATTTCTCACAAGTCACAAGAACCGCCAACATCTCTTCTTCAATTTGGGCATAACCCTGTTGTGTATCAGTAAACGCTTTTGACATATAAGCTACAGGTAACTCATCTTGCAGCATCACAGCTGCTCAAGCAGGTTGTGAAGCATCTCCTGAAATGGTGATTGTTTTATTTTTATCAAAAAGTCTCAGCACAGGAGGACTGCTCAAGATTTTTTTAATATCATCAAGAGATCTCTGATGTCCAAGGTTCCACTGAAAATCTACCTGTTTCTTCAATAAATCTCTAAGTGGCGCTGTTAGACCACTTAAATAAGGAATAAACCGAGCAACATACTGCACCATGCCTAAAAGACGCTCAATATCTTTCTTGTTTTGAGGAATCTGTATAGCATTTATTGCTTCAATTTTAGATGTGTCTGGCAAAATGACATCGCTGCTAATTTTATGCCCCATATATACAATTTCATCCATACCAAAACGACATTTTGATTTTTTAAATTTCAGGTTATTTTGCTTTGCAATTTCAAAAACAATCTTCAATCGTTGGTTGTGTTCTTCAATATTACTGCGCCAAATAATTATATCATCTACATAGACATCTACCCCCACTACTGAATCAAATAACTGTTTTATCGTTCTACTGAAAACTTCTGGTACTGACGAAATACCATAAGGAAGGCGCAAAAATTTGTACCTACCAAAAGGTGTATCAAATGCACAGAGATCAGAGCTCTCTTCATCCAACCTCATTTGCCAGAACCCATTGCAACAATCTTTGGTTAAAAAAATTGTTGCTCCCTGTACTTTGCTCATAATTTTATCTAAGGTAGGGATACTGTAGTCCTCCCTACATATTGCTTATTGAGATCTGTTGGATCTAGACATAATCTGATAGATTTGTCTCGTTTATGTACAATCACCAGTGAGCTGACCCACTTTGTTGGCTTTATGACTTTACTAATAACTCCACTATTTTCTAATGACAACAGTTTTTGTTTCAGCTGATCATGCATGGCGAAGGGAACTTTCCTAGGTGAATGAATGACAGGCATAACATCTGAATTAACTGTTATGTGATGAATACTTGGTAGACATCCTAGACCATCGAAACAATTCTCAAATTTCTCAACTAATCTGTGGATCTGATTATTACTACATTTAATGACATTGATGTCACATCTGTTGATCGATTCCAACTCACAACATGCCTCCAATCCAAAGAGTGGTACATTATTTACATTAACAATGTGATATTCAATAAAAGTGTCATTATTACCAATACTTGTTTTGATGTTGCATTTCCCCACTGTTTCTAGATTATCCCCATTATAGTTGCTTAGCTTCCCCCTGAATGGTATCAAGGAATGTTTTTTACTAATAGGTAACTTCTCATATATATTCAATAGTAGGACATTGGCCTCTGCCCCAGTGTCAAGTTTGAATGAAACACTCCTAATACCATCCAATACACATATCTGATTCCAAGATTTACCTGATTTGAAATCTATATCAGAATTTCCAATATTCATTAAAAACAATGTGGAACCAATGTCATTCTGCTGATCATATTCTTCATTGCTAGCTGCTTGACTGCATGGCCCACTTACTACAGAGTGTACTACACTACTGCGACATAGTCTAGCAAAATGCCCATTCTTTTTGCATAGGTTACATCTCACATTTCTTGCTGGACACTTAGACCTATCCCTTGAATGGTCTCTTCCACAGCAATAGCAGACACCAGTTTTTTCTTCACGCTGACGGTTATAACGTTGGGCTTGATGGTATGTACTACGCTGGCGATCTGTATGACGCTGGTAGTTAGATGAAATTTGTTGAACTGCATCTACCTATTCATTTGCATCACCTATCTGACTGAGTTGTTTGTTAGCTTGTTCAGCTGCTTTGCATAATTCAATAGCATTCTTCAGTGTTAAATTGGGTTCTCTAAATATCCTGTCTTTCAAGCTACGATTCTGAATGCCAAGGACTATTCGATCCTTTATTAAGCTGTCTGTCAATGACTCAAATTCACAGGTGCTACTTAACCTTCTGAGATCATTGCAATACTCATCTATGGTTTCCTCACTCCTCATATTTCGAGTGAAGAATACATTTATTTCAAATAATAATAATGATAATGATAATAATATGCTTTATTGCCCGAAGAAGAATCTTGTTGACAAAAATAGGTCAGATAATATTGTAAAAACAGATTAAAATATAACGACATAAAAATACATGACAAAATATAGTCAAAATAAATACCACACTAAAATACTATTATATCACAACCCAAACGTATCACTAAAATATTCCTGCAAACTGTAATAGGGTCTATCAGAAAGGAACTTTTTGACTTTCTTCCTGAATTGACAGTCATTCAGACTTGCTGATCTAATATCAACTGGCAAGGGGTTGTACATTTTTCCACCATTATAGTATATGGAATCTTTAATGAACTCTCTTGTGGGTAGAGGAAGTTTCAAACTGAAATTTCTGTTACGCGTGTTATGATGGATGGGAGTTGTAGTGAATTTCAACTTGTGCTTATTCATCAGGCAAACAGATTCCAGAATGAATAGCGCAATCACTGTCAATATTTTATTATTGGAAAATAAAATTCTGCAAGAATCTCGGGGTTTGACATTACACAAATACCTTATCGCTCGTTTCTGTAGAATTAACAGAGTTTTTAAAGACGTTGGACTGCACACTCCCCAGGAAGGTATTCCATATCGTAATTGGGAATCAATTAGTGAATAATATACCATCTTGGCAGTATGGAATCCTAATTCCCTAGAAATCACTCTCACTGCATAACATCAAGAAGAGATCTTACCAGTGAGTATCTTGACGTGGTTACCAAATTCCAGATTTTTGTCGATCAACAATCCCAGAAACTTAGTATCATTTCTACTTTCAATAAAATTATCACCAAATGTGTTTTCATCAAGGGAGGATCTGAATGATATTATACTAGTTTTAGATATATTGAACGACAGAATATTGGCGTCACACCAATCTTTCACCTTTTTCAAATCAGATGATATCATTTGATGCAGATCTCGAGGATTCCTACTATTCCATAATATAGTAGTATCATCTGCGAATAGAGTGAACTTTCCAGTTATATCAATTTTCGTGAGGTCGTTGACATACAATAAGAAAAGTACAGGTCCTAACACAGATCCCTGTGGAACACCATGATCAATATTTCTCTTCTTGGAGAGTTTTGTCGTTTTGACCACTTGATTTCTTCCTGATAAATATGATTCGAACCATCTGTATGTCATTCCTCTGCATCCAAAAGTCACGTTCTTAGCTGGAATAAAGTATTCGTTTAACTTTTGAATAATAACAGAATACTTCTGCCTGTCTCCAGCTGCTTGAAATTCGAGGTTATTGTAGATTTCAATCACGCCGTCCCCCACAGTATTCAAGAATACCACGGCCTTGTACTCCTCGGTTTCCTTGTCTAGTCGGGCTGCTAGCAGATATATTTCAAACTTTTGAATGAATAATTCCCAGCTGGCACCCAAATTACCATCAAAGGACATTTCCCTTGGGGGTCTCGCTGCCACTGCAGCAGTTGCCATGATATTTCCTAACCTTATTGTGCTACCTCGTGCTCCCGTGCTCCTGTCTCACTGGCTAAACTAAACCCAGGACTATACCTATACCGACTGCGCCATGTTTGGTAGGTTCATGGTAGGTATGATTAGGATGAGATGAATACGTTTCAGACTACTGAATATAATTATACTTCAATAAAAATCGACATTCACATTCATACATGATAATGATAATATGTTGACCTCGAGCGAGCATGGAACAAGAACCGAACCCCGTGACCTTTCAACTGTTCAGTGCTACCAACCACAATCACAAACATATTACAACCCTGACATAAGTTGTTTTATTCACCGAGTACATTAATATAATCTTTGAGGAGATATCTCAGTACTTCATTAGCAATGGCAGTGTTGAGTTCATATTTTCTGGTTCTATTTACTATTATACATGATATAATGTATATAAATCAACCATATAATGCTAAAAATATTTTCATTTGCTTCGATAAAATGGACTGAAATGCCACCAACAATAATGAACAATGGATATCTATTCACTTCGATGGGAGACGTACCAGAAAATGCAAGTGTATATAAATTGAGAATTATTTTTCAAGATCAAAGTGTGGGAGACTCAAGAAAGTGGCAGAATCTTCAAAATTGTGAAAAATCTATATCACCAGATTCCTACTTTGAAATGGGCTGTATGATATTGATAAATTTGTTATTCACAATAGCGATAATAGGTACTTTCTTACTTACTTATATTATGGAAAAAAACACACACATTCTGTATTAGAATTGAAATAAATTTGTGACTTGCGTGACCTTTCATGTGATACCTATAAATCCCCACTATTTGGCCCCTTTGGTCCTTCAGAAGTTGATTTTCGAAAAGTTGGAAGCGAAATCTTCAAAATGGTGTGCCATAACATATAGTTTAGCTAATCTTCACTATTTGGCCCTTTTGGTCCTTCAAAAGTTGATTTTCGAAAAGTTGAAAGCGAAATCTTCAAAATGGTGTGCGATAACATATAGTAGAGCTAATCTTCACTATTTTCGTAAAATTCAAGCAGAGACCTTTCATTTGATATACAACAACCTATAGTTGACATAATATTCACTATATGGCCCTTGGGGACTCTTCAAAAATTAATTTTCATGAAATTCAAGCAGAGACCTTTCATTTGATATACAACAACCTATAGTTGGCATAATATTCACTATATGGCCCTTAAGGCCCTTCAGAAATTGATTTTCGTGAAATTCAAGCAGAGACCTTTCATTTGATAGGTAACAACCTATAGTTGGCATAATAATCACTTTATGGCCCTTGGGGACCCTTCAAAAATCAATTTTCGTAAAATTCAAGCAGAGACCTTTCATTTGATATACAACAACCTATAGTTGGCATAATATTCACTATATGGCCCTTGGAGACCCTTCAAAAATTAATTTGCGAAAAATTCAAGCAGAGACCTTTCATTTCATATACAACAACCTTTATTTGGCATAATATTCACTATATGGCCCTTAGCGGCCCTTCAAAAATTGATTTTCGTGAAATTCAAGCAGAGACCTTTCATTTGATAGGTAACAACCTATAGTTGGCATAATATTCACTATATGTCTCTTGATACCCTTCAAAAATTAATTTTCGTGAAATTCAAGCAGATACCTCTTAATTAATATATAACAAGCCATAGTTGGCATAATATTCACTATTGACCCTTGAGACCCTCCAAAAGTTATTTTTCGTGGCATTGGTGTTGAAAGCTACCATTCAATATGTTACAGCCCATAGTTGAGATAACCTTCACTATATGACCCTTAGCACCCTTGAAAACACATTTTTCCACGGTATACACAGTGTTGATTGAACATGCGACAAAAATTCAGAGGGTTGTTTTTCATCGTCTGATATAGGTCAGCACGGTATACAGATTATTGAATGAATATGCGGCAAAAGGATTGTTTCTTTGACTAATACCTCATTTTGAATACCCAGAACTCACCCCATTTTATCCAGTTGCCTAAGACGACCACTTAGCAGAACACTACTTGATAACACTAACTTGCTGAACAGAATGAACTACGTGCGATCATAGACAAACACTTTCACCTCATGAAATCACGCAGAGATCTACCACATGGAGAAAGTCCAAACACCGTATCACGAAAAACAAAAAAATTAGAATGATGTCATGACGCGAAATAATCCCAAGTTCATTGAAAAAAAAAAAGAAGGTGAGTGAAAAGTGTATGTTTTTCGCCCAAAATTCGATAGAAATCAAGACGACCAACGAATAGGTCCCCACATTGTTACTCAAAATTGCCTCTTTACTGGAATAGGAAAATTGGAAAAGTATCATTCTTGATGAAATTTTTTCAAGTCCCGATATTCATATTCTCTCAAATATCTCGAGAACGACACAAAATATCGAGAATCTGAATCGGAAAATACCCCACCACCCTTGTCGACTCTCGCAGAGGCCTACCACATGGAGAGAGTCCGAACACCGTATCACGAAAAACAAAAAAAAAATAGTACGACGTCATGACGCGAAATAATCCCAAGTTCATTGAAAAAAAAAAAAGTGAGTGACAAGTGCATTTTCTCGCCCGAAATTCGATAGAAATCAAGACGACCAACGAGAAAGTTCCAATTCATTGTTTCTCAGTATTGCCTCTTGACTGAAGAAAAAAATTGAAAAAGTATTATTTTTTATGAAATTTTTTCAAGTCCCGATATCCATATTTTCTCAAATATCCCGAGAACGGCACAAAATATCGAGAATATTATTCGAAAAATACCCCAACACCCTTGTCGACTTTCGCAGAGGCCTACCACATTGAGAAAGTCCGAACACCGTATCACGAAAAACAAAAAAATTATTACGACGTCATGACGCGATATGATCCCAAGTTCATTGAAAAAAAAAAGGGAGTGACAAGTGTATGCTTTTCGCCCGAAAATCGATAGATATCAGGACGACCAACGAAAAAGTCTCAATACATTGTTACTCAAAATTGCCTCTTCACTGGAGAATAAAAATTGGAAGAGTGTTATTTTTGATGAAATTTTCTCAAATATCTCGAGAACGGCACGAAATATCGAGAATCTAAATCGAAAAATACCCGAACACCCTTGTCGAGTTCCGCAGATGCCTTCCACCTGGAGGAAGTCCGAACACTGTATCACGGATAACAAAAAAAATTAGTAGGACGTCATGACGCGAAATAATCCCAATTAAATTGAAAAAAAAAAGGTGAGTGACAAGTGTATTTTTTCGCCAAAAATTCGACAGAAATCAGGACGACCAACGAGAAAGTCTCTATACATTGTTTCTCAGAATTGCCTCTTTACTGAAGAAGAAAATTGGAAAAGTATTATTTTTGATGTTATTTTTCAAAGTCCCGATATCCATATTTCCTCGAATATCTCGAGAAGGGCACAAAATATCGAAAATCTAAATCGATAAATACCCCAACACCCCTGTCGTGTTTCGCAACGGCACACCACAAGGAGAAAGTCCGAACACCGTATCACGAAAAACGGAAAAATTAGTACGACGTCATGACGCGAAATAATCCCAAGTTCATTGAAAGAAGAAGGTGAGTGACAAGTGTATTTTTTGCTCCCGAAATGCGATAGACCAACGAAAAAGTCTCTATACATTGTTACTCAAAACAGCCTCTTTACTGAAATAAAAAAATTGGAAAAGTATTATTTTTGATGTAATTTTTTCTAGTCCCGACAATCATATTTTCTCATATATTTCGAGAACGGCACAAAATATCGAAAATCTGAATCGAAAAACACCCCATCACCCTTGTCGACTTTCGCAACGGCTTTCCACATGGAGCAAGTCCGAACATTGCATCACGAAAAACAAAAAAAATTAGTACGACGTCATGACGCGAAATAATCCCAAGTTCATTGAGGAAAGAAATGTGAGTGACAAGTGTATTTTTATCTCCTGAAATGCGATAGAAATCAAGACGACCAACGAAAAAGTCTCTTTACATTGTTACTCAAAATAGCCTCATTACTGGAATTAGAAAATTGGAAAAGTATTATTTTTGATGAAATTTTTTCTAGTCCCGATAATCATATTTTGTCAAATATCTCGAGAACGGCACAAAATATCGAAAATCTAAATCGAAAAACACCCCAACACCCTTGTCAACTTTCGCAACGGCTTTCCACATGAAGAAAGTCCGAACATTGTATCACGAAAATCGAAAAAATTAGTACGACGTCATGACGCGGAATAATCCCAAGTTCATTGAAAAAAACAAGGTGAGTGACAAGTGTATTTTATCGCCCGAAATCCGATAGAAGTCAAGACTACCAACGAGAAAGTCTCTATACATTGGTACTCAGAATTGCCTCTTTACTGGAAAAAAAATTGGAAAAGTATTATTCCTGATGAAATTTTTTCAAGTCCCGATATTTATATTCCCTCGAATATCTCGAGAACAGCACAAAATATCGAAAATCTGAATCGAGAAAAACCCCAAGACCCTTGTCGACTTTCGCAGAGGCCTACCACATTGAGAAAGTCCGAACACCGTATCACGAAAAACAAAAAAATTATTACGACGTCATGACGCGATATGATCCCAAGTTCATTGAAAAAAAAAGGGAGTGACAAGTGTATGCTTTTCGCCCGAAATTCGATAGATATCAGGACGACCAACGAAAAAGTCTCAATACATTGTTACTCAAAATTGCCTCTTTACTGGAAAATAAAAATTGGAAGAGTGTTATTTTTGATGAAATTTTCTCAAATATCTCGAGAACGGCACGAAATATCAAGAATCTAAATCGAAAAATACCCCAACACCCTTGTCGAGTTCCGCAGATGCCTTCCACCTGGAGGAAGTCCGAACACCGTATCACGGATAACAAAAAAAATTAGTAGGACGTCATGACGCGAAATAATCCCAATTTAATTGAAAAAAAAAAGGTGAGTGACAAGTGTATTTTTTCGCCAAAAATTCGACAGAAATCAGGACGACCAACGAGAAAGTCTCTATACATTGTTTCTCAGAATTGCCTCTTTACTGAAGAAGAAAATTGGAAAAGTATTATTTTTGATGTTATTTTTCAAAGTCCCGATATCCATATTTCCTCGAATATCTCGAGAAGGGCACAAAATATCGAAAATCTAAATCGATAAATACCCCAACACCCCTGTCGTGTTTCGCAACGGCACACCACAAGGAGAAAGTCCGAACACCGTATCACGAAAAACGGAAAAATTAGTACGACGTCATGACGCGAAATAATCCCAAGTTCATTGAAAGAAGAAGGTGAGTGACAAGTGTATTTTTTGCTCCCGAAATGCGATAGACCAACGAAAAAGTCTCTATACATTGTTACTCAAAACAGCCTCTTTACTGAAATAAAAAAATTGGAGAAGTATTATTTTTGATGAAATTTTTTCTAGTCCCGACAATCATATTTTCTCATATATTTCGAGAACGGCACAAAATATCGAAAATCTGAATCGAAAAACACCCCATCACCCTTGTCGACTTTCGCAACGGCTTTCCACATGAAGCAAGTCCGAACATTGCATCACGAAAAACAAAAAAAATTAGTACGACGTCATGACGCGAAATAATCCCAAGTTCATTGAGGAAAGAAATGTGAGTGACAAGTGTTATTTTTATCTCCCGAAATGCGATAGAAATCAAGACGACCAACGAAAAAGTCTCTTTACATTGTTACTCAAAATAGCCTCATTACTGGAATTAGAAAATTGGGAAAGTATTATTTTTGATGAAATTTTTTCTAGTCCCGATAATCATATTTTCTCAAATATCTCGAGAACGGCACAAAATATCGAAAATCTAAATCGAAAAACACCCCAACACCCTTGTCAACTTTCGCAACGGCTTTCCACATGAAGAAAGTCCGAACATTGTATCACGAAAATCGAAAAAATTAGTACGACGTCATGACGCGGAATAATCCCAAGTTCATTGAAAAAAAAAAGGTGAGTGACAAGTGTATTTTATCGCCCGAAATCCGATAGAAGTCAAGACTACCAACGAGAAAGTCTCTATACATTGGTACTCAGAATTGCCTCTTTACTGGAAAAAAAATTGGGAAAGTATTATTCCTGATGAAATTTTTTCAAGTCCCGATATTCATATTCCCTCGAATATCTCGAGAACAGCACAAAATATCGAAAATCTAAATCGAGAAAAACCCCAAGACCCTTGTCGACTTTCGCAGAGGCCTACCACATTGAGAAAGTCCGAACACCGTATCACGAAAAACAAAAAAATTATTACGACGTCATGACGCGAAATGATCCCAAGTTCATTAAAAAAAAAGTGAGTGACAAGTGTATGTTTTTCGCCTGGAATTCGATAGAAATCGAGACGACCAACGGAGAAGTCTCTATACATTGTAACTCAAAGATGCCTCTGTACTGGAAGAAGAAAATTGGAAAAGTATAATTCTTGATGAAATTGTTTCAAGTCCCGATATTCATATTTCCTCACATATCTCGAGAACGGCACATAATATCGAGAATCTAAATCGAAAATCATCCCAACACCCTTGTCGACTCTCGCAGAGGCCTACCACATGGAGAAAGTCCGAACACCGTATCACGAAAAACAAAAAAATAGTACGACGTCATGACGCGAAATAATCCCAATTTCATTGAAAAAAAAAGGTGAGTGACAAGTGTTTGTTTTCCGCCTGGAATTCGATAGAAATCAAGACGACCAACGAGAAAGTCTCTATACATTTTCACTCAGAATTGCCTCTTCACTAGAAAAAAATGAATTGGAAACGTATTTTTTTTTATGAAATTTTTTCAAGTCTTGATATTCATATTTTCTCAAATATCTCGAGAACGGCACAAAATATCGAGAATCTAAATCGAAAAATACCCCAACACCCTTGTCTAATTTCGCAGAGGCCTACCACCTGGAGAAAGTCCGAACACCGTATCACGAAAAACAAAAAAAATTAGTAGGACGTCATGACGCGAAATAATCCCAAGTTCATTGAAGAAAAAAGAGGTGAGTGACAAGTGTATATTTTCGCCCAAAATTCGACAGGAATCAAGACGACCAACGAGAAAGTCTCTATACATTTTTACCCAGAAATGCCTCTTCACTAGAAAAAAATAAATTAGAAACGTATTTTTTTTTTATGAAATTTTTTCAAGTCCCGATATTCATATTTCCTCAAATATCTCGAGATCGGCACAAAATATCGAAAATCTAAATCGAAAAACACCCCAACACCCATGTCGACTTTCGCAGAGGCCTACCACATTGAGAAAGTCCGAACACCGTATCACGAAAAACGAAAAAATTATTACGACGTCATGACGCGAAATGATCCCAAGTACATTGAAAAAAAAAAAAAAAAGGTGAGTGACAAGTGTATGCTTTTCGCCCGAAATTCGATAGAAATCAAGACGACAAACGAAAAAGTCTTCATACATTGTTACTCAAAATTGCCTCTTTACTGGAAAATAAAAATTGAAAGAGTGTTATTTTTGATGAAATTTTCTCAAATATCTCGAGAACGGCACGAAATATCGAGAATCTAAATCGAAAAATACCCCAACATCCTTGTCAAGTTTCGCAGAGGCCTACCACCTGGAGAAAGTCCGAACACCGTATCACGAAAAACAAAAAAAATTAGTAGGACGTCATAACGTGAAATAATCCCAATTTCATTGAAAAGAAAAAGTGAGTGACAAGTGTATTTTTTCGTCAAAAATTCGACAGAAATCAAGACGACCGACGGAAAAGTCTCTATACATTGTTTCTCAGAATTGCCTCTTCACTAAAGAAGAAAATTGGGAAAGTATTATTTTTGATGTTATTTTTCAAAGTCCCGATATCCATATTTCCTCAAATATCTCGAGAACGGCACAACATATCGAAAATCTAAATCGATAAATACCCCAACACCCCTGTCGAGTTTCGCAACAGCACACCACATGGGGAAAGTCCGAACACCGTATCACGAAAAACGAAAAAATTAGTACGACGTCATGACGCGAAATAATCCCAAGTTCATTGAAAACAAAAGGTGAGTGACGAGTGTATTTCTTCCTTCCGAAATGCGATAGAAATTAGGACGACCAACGAAGAAGTCTCTATACATTGTTACTCAAAATAGCCTCTTTACTGGAATAAAAAAATTGGAAAAGTATTATTTTTGATGAAATTTTTTCTAGTCCCGATAATCATATTTTCTCAAATATCTCGAGAACGGTGTAACATGAAAATCAGCCTTTTTCATATTACATGGTATATCTAGTTCAGAATCTCAAAATGAACAAAAAACTTACCATCATAAAGATACCAGACCATGAATATTGATTTCTAACGTTTGAAGAAACTGATATGGTATCTCCACTATGATATGCTCACAATTGCTCACTCTGTATAATACCCTTTATTCATTTGGAAATACACAAATATCTATCACATCATATCTCATTCATTTCATGGGTCATCAATAGGCCTCTTGCAGTTTGTAATCTGAAAGTCTTGAAGATAGCTGAAAATAAACATAGGATAATAAGTTGATAAATATAAAGGAATTTGAAGGTGAAGCTTTGTTATGGTTGAGAAGAATTGAAGATTCAGTTAGAGATTGGGATTCATTATGTAACAGATTAGAAGAAGACTTTTTAGAAAAAGATTATGACGAAGAACTATGGAATTTAATCAAACATAGAAAACAAGTTGATGATGAATCTATAGTAATTTATGTTTCTGTAATGGAACAATTGTTTAATCGTCTGAGCTCTCCACCCGCCCTCTGCACTAAGATCAAATGGATTAAGAAAAATTTGAGACCAGATTTTGTTGATCGTTTGGCTTAAAATAATTATGCTACAATTGATGATTTAATTCATAATGTCAAAATTTTGGAAGACGTTTCTAGGGAGAAAAAAGTCAAAACAATTTCGAATAGATCACACATAAGTGCAGTGGAATACGAATTGGGGATAGAGGGCGAGGGTCGAGATGGACCATCAGGTTCTCGTAGTCAAGGCAGTTCACAAAATCGGCATAATACCTTTGAAACTAGAGTTGGAGTTAATTCTAACACACCTAAGAAAGTAGTCACATGCTGGAATTGCAAATTAGCAAACCACACTTTTAGGCATTGTACACAAAAAAAAATACATTTTGTTATGGATGCGGAGAGCCTGGGAAAAGGAAAGCTGATTGTAAAAAATGTTCTGGTTCGGGAAACCAATCAAGGAGGTTGATACAATTTGTAGTGATGGCCGCCCTTTACCTCCATTACATAAGGCCGTGAGTAAATTTAACATTGGTTATCCTTTCCCTGAACATGAACAACACATTCAATTTGTGAAAATTTTTTTGATCAGACTTCGAAGTCAACAGCATTCAAAATCAGCTACTGCTCCCGTTTTTGTGCCAAGTGCTAATGATAATCGACCTTTTGTGTCAGTAAAGTCAAATGACAGAAAAATTATTTCACTTCTTGATTCAGGGCCAAATAATTCTATAGTGGAGAATAAAGGTATTACAATATTAGAATCTTTGGGTATAAAGTTAACGAAGTCAAAACATAATTTTGTTAGTACAGCTGACGGAGTCAGACAGAAAGTACAAGGTTCAGTAGATTTACCACTCTGTGTTGAGGATAGATGCATTATTATAAAATTTTGTGGTAGTTCCTTCAGTCAATTATGCCTTTATATTGGGTAGTGACTTTCGTAAAGAGTTTCAATTGAAAATTGATTTCAAAGAAAATATTTGGGAAGTCCGAGGTGACTCAAATGTAAATATTTCTTGTCTTACTGCTTTAGAGGATACTGTCCTCAATTATTCCCAGGTTCTATCATTGGAAAATTTATCTCAAGAACAAATTTCAGCTGTTGATAATATTATGTCTCAGTTTAGAAATCTTGATGGAGATGGAAAGTTAAGTCGAACTGATAAGTTAACGTATCATATAGATACCGGAGTTGCTTCACCTGTGAAACAACGTCAGTACTTGATGTCGCCCTATATGCTCGGTCATCTTGATTCAGAGTTAGATGAAATGTTAAAACAAGGTGTAGTTAAGCCATCTAAGAGTGAATGGTCTTCACCTGTGTTACTGGTTGAAAAGCCTAGTGGCGATTTCAGATTTTGTTTCGACGGTCGAAAACTTAATTCTCTAACTAAAAAAGACAGTTACCCATTACCGGTAGTAGACAGAATATTATGAATGCTTAATCACACTCAATTCATTTCATCGGTAGATTTGAAAAGTGCTTTCTGGCAAATTGGCCTTGATGAGTCTTCCAAAGAGAAAACTGCTTTTTCAGTACCCGGAAGGGGTTTATTTCAATTTGAAGTCATGCCGTTCGGATTATGTAATGCCGCACAGTGCTTACAGCGCCTCATGGACGCAATCTTTGGTCCAGAGATGGAGCCCAATATTTTTGTTTATTTGGATGATTTAATAATAGTTAGCCCAACTTTTGAAAAGCATATTCAGTTATTAGGTGAAGTAGCTAAACGATTGAGGGATTGTAACTTGACAGTGGATTTCAGCAAATTTAAATTTTTTCGGCCTTCATTAAAGTATCTAGGGTTTATTATAGATAAGCACGGATTGAAGACAGACCCAGCAAAAGTAAAAGCAATGGTAGAATATAGTCAGCCTAAAAATACCACAGAAATTAAGAGGTTTACCGGAATGTGCAGCTGGTATAGGCGGTTTATTCCTCATTTTTCTACATTAATGTCACCGATAAACGATCTGTTAAAAAATAAATCCAAGGGTCAGAAAATAATTTGGTCAGAAAAAGCTAAAAAAGCTTTCAATGATATAAAGGAACCTTTAGTCTCATCACCGATTTTGACAAGTCCTCAGTTTGATTTACCATTTACTATTCAGTGTGACGCTTCAGATACTGGTCAAGGGTGTGTTCTAACCCAGGTACAGGAGGGAACTGGAAAAATCATTGCCTTCGCGTCTCGTAGCCTTTCACGGAACGAGAGAAATTATTCAGTAACAGAGAAAGAATGTTTAGCATGTATCTTCGACTGCGACCGTTTTAGAGCTCACATTGAGGGAGTTCATTTCACTCTAATAACTGATCATGCGTCACTCAAATGGATGTTTAGAATTAAAGAACCTATAGGCAGAATCGCAAGATGGACAGTAAGATTGAGTCAGTTTGATTTTGATATAGAGCATCGAAAAGGGAAATTTCATGTTGTACCCGACGCACTTCCGAGAAGCCCTGTAGACCCTCCTACAGAAGAAGATTCGGAGAAAATTACAGCTATTCAAAATTTTGATAATAACATCAATTCAGATATCGATTTGGAAAATTTAGACACTTTTTATATAAAATTGGGGGATAAAATTCGGAATAATTGTGAGAGTTATCCACAATGATAAGTCAAAAATGGGTTTATTTATGAATTGGTACCGTCAAAGTCTCCTTCAGAGAGTAATGTATCTAATTGGAAGTTATTAGTGCCAGAAGGGCAGAGGGTAAAAATAATTCAATCTTGTCATGATGTGCCTACAGCTTCTCATATGGGTTATTATCGTACGTATTCTAGAGTTCTTTTGACATATTATTGGCCAAAAATGCGACGAGATATCTATCGATATGTCAGATCGTGCAAAATTTGTGCAGCACAGAAGTCACCAAACCATGCAAAATCTGGGTTAATGGGGTCTGAGAAAATTGTTAGATTTCCCTGGCAGATTATAGCCATTGATTTGATGGGTCCATTACCACGCAGTACCAACGGATTTCAGTATATTTTAGTTGTAAGTGACTGGCTCACAAAGTATCCGCTGATCTGTCCACTTCGAAAAGCTACCTCGTCTGCAGTGATAAAATTTTTGGAAAATGAAGTATTTTTAGTATATGGTGTACCACAACACATTATATGTGACAATGGGAAGCAATTTGTCAGTGAAGATTTCAAAAAATTGGTGGAACGATACGATTCCAATATTAGGTATACAACTTTTCATCACCCTCAAGCTAATTATGTGGAAAGAGCTAATAGAACAATCTGTACTGCTATTCGTTGTTTTATCGAAAAAAATCATAAGTTATGGGATAAAGAATTGCCAAAAATAGGATATGCATTGAGGACATCAATACATGAGGTCACTGGATACAGCCCAGCCTTTCTGAATTTCAACAGAGAAGTGCCTTGTAGCGGTAAATATTATGGAAAAAATGACGTTGATATCGATATCACAAATAGAGACTATTGGGTCCAGAATTTAGGAAATCTTTCAAATATCTATCATGAAGTTCAACGTAAAATTAGTGCAGCACACAAGAAAAATCCTAGACATTATAATTTGCGAAGACGTGCTATAGAATTCTACGTAGGAGATCATGTGTGGAAAAGAAATTTTGTTCTGTCCAATAAGGCAGAGGATTTTGCTAAAAAATTGGCACCGCGATGGATTGAATCCATAGTGGTTAAGAAAAAATCTAAATTGGTTCACGTACTCAAAAGCGCTGAGGACGGTAGCAATTTAGGTGAATGGCATATACAAGATTTGAAACCATGTCACGGGCCAATGTCTGATTTTTCTTGCGACGATGAGGAGTCCGGATCGGAAAGATGAGAGGATTAGGTCCTTTATGGTATTGTAGCCAAACAAAAATGCTTTTAGCAGATTTGAAGTGAATAAAGTTGTAAATAATCAACTTAGGTTCGAGTCTAGTATCATAGTCCTTAGGATTTTGTACATATTAATCAAGACATAGGTAGGTGCGCACCATTTTAACAAAACATTAAAAAACGGTTCTCTGTGCTACTCCTAAAAATTGATCACTACGTTCACAATTTTTATATTCTTCGGAGGGGGGTGTGTGTAACATGAAAATTAGCCTTTTTTATATAACATGGTTTATCTAGTTTAGAATCTCAAGATAAACAAAAAACTTACCATCATAAAGATACCAGACCATGAATATTGATTTCTAACGTTTGAAGAAACTGATATGGTATCTCCACTATGATATGCTCACAATTGCTCACTCTGTATAATACCCTTTATTCATTTGAAAATACACAAATATCTATCACATCATATCTCATTCATTTCATGGGTCATCAATAGGCCTCTTGCAGTTTGTAATCTGAAAGTCTTGAAGATAGCTGAAAATGAACATAAGTTAATAAATATAAAGGAATTTGGTTGAAATTACCTGTATAGAAGTGTCCAACAGTTTAGATATACTTTCAGTTCCCTTCCTAATGATTTGAAGCTCCTGAACAGTAGAATGTTGACCTGAAATGAACAAATGAATGAAGTCAATTTATAAATTCAATGTAAACATCTTGTGAAAATATTTCAACTTGAGAACTTTCAAAGTAAACAAACACATGCCTGGGTTAAATTTAGATATCTACCTTGTTGATTCCTTGGCTGAAATTATTGTAATTTTGAATGAATCTCGATTTTTCTTGATCATTTATGTGAGGTTATGTTATTAATTTGATTTATTCGAATCTGACAGAAGTGATAACATTACCTGATTTGTTCTTCTTCTACTTTCTATTAGTAATCTTTCTACTCAGGACAGTGGCCTTATTTGTAGTTCAGAGTGCAATAGGAGATTTTGCATCTTTGTTTATCGTTCCTGATCATGAAGAATGGAAGAATACAGCTGTTGCAGCCTTGGGACAACAGGAGTCAGAACTGTCTGTATGTTTAGATTTCCCGCTCAGATTTTAAATCACAGGAAATGATATGTCATCAATTTTCATCAGGAGTATTGGTATGAATGATGTTAGTTCCAATTTGAACCAATCAGGTGATGCCAGATCGTCACGCGTCAGTCACGTGAGTTGGATATTTTGTTTTTTTAAATGTGCAGTGTCGAAATTTCGATGAGTTGTCTTTTCCAAAGTTTTTTATAAATGTATTTGTGATTTGCTTTGCGCATCAAGTTGTTTCTTCTCCTTCCGACAACTTTATTTTCTGCAAGATGCTGGAAGACGTGACTTCGAAAATGAGAATGAGATCTCATTTTGATTTTGGTGAGGCTGCAGGAAGGTGCAAGCCTAATAAACAGGCCATCCAGATTGGAGGTGAGTTATTTTTTTTTCTGAGTCTCTTAGCCATTTTTGTGAATCACAAGACAGTGATCCCGAATCTATTCTTATAGATTTGTGGGCCTGTCAATTGGGGCCTGGGACCAAGAGGCCATTTTGTGAGACCACGCCGGTCACTTTACTTCCCAGAAAGGATTTCTCGACTTTTGCTGAGGAGTTGCTGTGGCTGATTCTGACTCTGGACCGTACAAGACACCCTGCTAGGATTCAGGCCTGTAATCTGTTTGCTGATTATCACGCTGAGATATTGGACTACGAGTGGTTTGCTGGATCACCTGCGGCTGTTTGGGGAACTTCGTTTCCAGCCCAGTCACGAGGTCATGTCATCTTCAGTTCAACAAGGAGTTGCTGCCCACTAGGTTTCTTGTCCCCTATGAAAATCGCAGTCCTGGGACTTCCAGAACTTCAAGAACTTCAAGAACTTCACTGGCAGATGTAATCTGTCCTGCTCAGGATCACCTACGTTCCAGAGGCTGAACCCTAGCCCAAATTCCACCTAGTCACCAGGTATCATTTAAAAACCACCTTAAAACTTGGTTTCGATTGAACTACATCACCACCATGTCATAAAAATTATGCTTTCTTGAATTTCTCATGCCATTCACATTTTTGTTCTATTGAAATTACCTAATTATATAAGGTATACCTATTAATAAAGTTAGGAAGCTGTGTATGCTTCGATATGGGCCTATAGCGGAGTTAGGGAATTTTTCAGTTAGTCCTCATACCTAGTGAAACTAAAATGAGTGTATTTTGCAAGGTAATTTTAAATTTTAAATAAAATTGTGAATGACTTCGATCTTTTCATCTAATCTTTCATTAAAATCCACATGAGACCACAAGTAGTGTTTTTATTCAATAATAGTTTACATTTCAGGTACTAGTTATTGTTTTGAAAATCATAGAGATATCGTCTGAGAGTAAGTAATTGTAAATTGTTGATCTTAACATCTGATACAATTTTTCTAAGTTTCAATCTTCAATGAACTTAGTGGCGCTCAGCTGGCCACTTAACAAAATCCGAACACCAAGCCATTTGTTCAACAGACACAAGAGTTGCCGGAGCAAATTGTGGTACTTGCTTTTCTGAGTTTCATTTTTGAAAATAAAATAAAAAACAGTGAAGTTCGTATCAACGGCACAAAATATCGAAAATCTGAATCGAAAAACACCCCAACATCCTTGTCGACTTTCGCAACGGCTTTCCACATGGAGAAAGTCCGAACATTGTATCACGAAAAACAAAAAAAATTAGTACGACGTCATGACGCGAAATAATCCCAAGTTCATTGAGAAAAGAATGGTGAGTGACAAGTGTATTTTTATCTCTCGAAATGCGAGAGAAATCAAGACGACCAACAAGAAAGTCTTTTTACATTGTTACTCAAAATAGCCTCTTTACTGGAATAAGAAAATTGGAAAAGTATTATTTTTGATGAAATTTTTTCTAGTCCTGATAATCATATTTCCTCAAATATCTCGAGAACGGCACAAAATATCGAAAATCTAAATCGAAAAACACCCCAACACCCTTGTCGACTTTCGCAACGGCTTTCCACATGGAGAAAGTCCGAACATTGTATCACGAAAAACAAAAAAAATTAGTACGACGTCATGACGCGAAATAATCCCAAGCTCATCGAAAAAAAAAAAGGTGAGTGACAAGTGTATGTTTTCTGCCCAGAATTCGATAGAAATCGAGACGACCAACGGAAAATTTTCTATACATTGTTACTCAAAATAGCCTTCTTACTGAAAAAAAATTGGAAAAGTATTATTTTTGATGAAAGTTCCGATAATCATATTTTCTCAAATATCTCGAGAACGGCATAAAATATCGAAAATCCAAATCGAAAAACACCCCAACGCCCTTGTCGACTTTCGCAGAGGCCTACCACATGGAGAAAGTCCGAACACCGTATCACGAAAAACAAAAAAATTTGTATGACGTTATGACGCGAATCAATTCTAAGTTCATTGAAAAAGAAAGTTAGTGACAAGTGTATGTTTCTTCACCGGAATTCGATAGAAATCGAGACGACCAACGAAAATGTCTTTATACATTGTTACTCAAAATTGCCTCTTAACTGGAAGAAGAAAATTGGAAAAGTATCATTCTTGATGAAATTTTTTCAAGTCCCGATATTCATATTTCCTGAAATATCTCGAGAACGGCACAAAATATCGAGAATCTGAATCAAAAAACACCCAAACATCCTTGTCGACTTTCGCGAAGGCCTACCACATGGAGAAAGTCCAAACACCGTATCACGAGAAACAAAAAAATTAGAACGACGTCATGACGCAAAATAATCCCATTTCATGGAAAAAAAAAAAGGTAAGTGACAAGTGTATTTTTTCGCCCGCAATACGATAGAAATCAAGACGACCAACGAGGAAGTCTCTCCACATTGTTTCTCAAAATTGCCTCTCTACTGGAAAAAAAAATTGGAAAAGTATTATCTTTGATGAAATTTTTTCAAGTCTCGATATTCATATTTTCTCAAATATCTCGAGAACGGCACTAAATATCGAAAATCTAAATCGAAAAACATCCCAACACATTTGTCGACTTTCGCAGAGGCCTACAACATGGAGAAAGTCCAAACACCGTATCACGAAAAACAAAAAAATTAGTACGACGTCATGACGCGAAATAATCCCAATTTCATCGAAAAAAAAAGGTGAGTGACAAGTGTATGATTTTTGCCTGGATTTTGATAGAAATCAAGATAACCAACGACAAAGTCTCTATACATAGTTACCCATAATCGCCTCTTTACTGGAAAAAAATATTGCTAGAGTATTATTTTTGATGAAATTTTTTCAAGTCCTGATATTCATATTTTCTCAAATATCTCGAGAACAGCACGAAATATCGAGAATCTGAATCGAAAAATACCCCAACACCTTTGTCGACTTTCGCAGAGGCCTACCACATGATGAAAGTCCGAACACCATATCACGAAAATCGAAAAAATTAGTACGACGTCATGACGCGAAATAATCCCAAGTTCATTGAAAAAAAAAAGGTGAGTGACAAGTGTATTTCATCGCCCGAAATCCGATAGAAGTCAAGACTACCAACGAGAAAGTCTCTATACATTGGTAATCAGAATTGCCTCTTCACTGAAAAAAAAAATTGGAAAAGTATTATTCTTGATGAAATTTTTTCAAGTCCCGATATTCATATTCCCTCAAATATCTCGAGAACGGCACAAAATATCGAAAATCTGAATCGAAAAAAACCCCAACACTCTTGTCGACTTTCGCAGAGGCCTACCACATTGAGGAAGTCCGAACACCGTATCACGAAAAACAAAAAAATTATTACGACGTCATGACGCGAAATGATCCCAAGTTCATTGAAAAAAAAAAAAAAGTGAGTGACAAGTTTATGTTTTTCGCCTGGAATTCGATAGAAATCAGGACGACCAACGGAAAAGTCTCTATACATTGTAACTCAAAGATGACTCTGTACTGAAAAAAGAAAATTGGAAAAGTATCATTCTTGATGAAATTTTTTCAAGTCCCGATATTCATATTTCCTCACATATCTCGAGAACGGCACAAAATATCGAGAATCTAAATCGGAAATTACCACCACACCCTCGTCGACTCTTGCAGAGGCCTACCACATGGAGATAGTCCGAACACCGTATCACGAAAAACAAAAAAATAGTACGACGTTATGACGCGAAATAATCCCAATTTCATTGAAAAAAAAAAGGTGAGTGAAAAGTGTATTTTTTCGCCCAAAATTCGATAGAAATCAAGACGACCAACAGGAGAGTCTCTATACATTTTTACTCAAGATTGCCTCTTTACTAGTGTTCGATTCTCTTTTCATCATTTATTGAGATAAACGAATTTAATGCACTCTAAATATTTAAAGTCTAATAGAATATTCGATTCGTATCTTCGTGCGTTACCCAAAACGACTGCTTGTTTGTTCTATCGAGAAACAAGCGATGATCCGTCCGAATACTATCCAACAATTACCGAAAGAAACTCAATTTTCTCTCTCTCTAAAAATTATTGATAGCAGAGAGAACACGTGAAAACTCTCGCTCCCGAACAAAAATAATCGAATTTGTGGTGCGAACTTTATATAACTCATCCTCGTATGTGCAATACGTAACAGTGGTGTTTCTCAGTGTTGCGTCGGCGAAATTATACCGGGAAACTGTGTATTTTGCAAGTGGCGGCCGCCCAAACATCGAGATTCCTGACTTCGGAAGCCATCGCAGTCCATACCAGGTAGGATTTTGAGTATTCGTTTTGGGTCGAATTTTTGCTCAACTATCAAAGTTCACTGCTCATCATTCTCGCCCTTTCATTTGGTCCTTCGAGCCGGATTATTTCACGGTATTTTCCAAAAGTTTCCATCCTTTTGAGTGCATTATTTTCGAAATTTCCAATTAATAATTATTTTCATAGATTTTGCCAAGTCCCATAGTCGCCATTCCTACCGGTCAGGATTCACGCTATCTCCGCTTGAAACGCGGCGCGTATCTCGAATCGGACTCCCCACTCCACCAGAAAATTATTTCGAACTGGTGCTGGACCACCTACGTATCGCTGCACTCTCTATCTATTTCGTATTTTTATTTGTTTTGATTTCGTTTGTTTTGATAATCCTCTGATTCCACGATTTACGGATTCGAATAAGACTCACAGTCGCACCGAAAACTCGGTCACTGCAATCTATAGAGTTCGTTCGCACTATTTTATAAGTTATAGGATTGATTGTTTATTTGTTTGGTTGAGAGGTTTATGGTACCGGTACTGGTCTCGAAACAGTTGCCTATCAGTTATTGATATCACTTATTTACGTTACCCCTGGCAACTCTCTACTCTTCGTCTATCGATTCTTATACTCACTCGCACGTTTTACAATTACTCAATAACTCTAATCTTGCTTGATTGGATTAGACTCAAAATGAATGCTACGACAGAGAACAAGAAAATTAAACAACTCACTGCTCAACGGATCACTGAGGAGATTAAATTATGCGAAATAAAAAAGATTGCTGATGCCGCTCTATTGGATAATTCACTACACAATAATTTGAAATGTCGTTACAAAATGCTCGATAATTGTCTTGAGAGTTTAGAAAAACTCTATTTCGAAATAATTTCTATAATTTCAGCACAAGAAAATGGAGACTTAGAGCCTCATAATCTCATTTTTACCAAATAACAGAATGATTATTTCCATATTCAGGCTATTTATTCACAACTTTTCGAAGATCCTCAGAACCTTACATTACCACCTCTAGATACGAGTACCAATAATCCAGGAAAACACAATGTCAAATTTCCTGAAATCAGTCTACCTGAGTTCACCGGTGACCTTTCCGAGTGGCCATCATTTATTGACTCTTTCGATTCATTAATTCATGATTCGGATCACTTATCGAATATCGAAAAATTCAATTACTTGTTGATGTCTCTAAAAAATGAACCGTATAATTTCATAAAAAATACTCCAAAAACTAGTGAAAACTATACGATTGCATATGATCGACTCAAACGTAGGTATGATGATAAGAGATCGATTGCTACCGCACATTGGCATGCTAAAGAAAATACAAAAAAATTGTCGAATTCTGCTGGCCCTGCTGTGTTACGTCAGTCGGTTGATACATTCACAGAAAATATTGCTATTTTAAAAAAATTGAATTACCCCGTAAAACATTGGGAGTTCATATTATTCAATATGTTGTATGACAGATTGGACAATGCTACTCAAACTCGTTATGAATTTAGTGAAAATTCAAATGATGATGATGACTGTTATAATAAGCTTGTAGATTTTCTTGAGAAACAATGTTCAGCCATCAGCAAAGTTGCCTTCTCTAACAATTCGGGTAGTTCAAAAACCAACGATTCTTCAAAACACAAACAATTACCTCAGAATATTACGAATAAATCGAGAGGTAGCTCTTCGTTCATAATAAACTCTTCTACTCAACTTCGGATGGTATGCCAGTTGTGTGATAGCGATCATATGATATATAGTTGCCCAGTTTTCAATTCTAAATCTCCCAAAGAAAGATACACTATAGTAAAAACTAACAGGTGATGTTTAAATTGTTTGGGCTCCGAACATTCCTCAATCAAATGCACTTCAAGGGTTCAGGGTTGCAGAAAGTGTTCAAAACGACATCATACCTTCCTGCATTTCGACTCCACCCCGACATCGTCTCAAGAAATTGTTGATCAACCCGCTCAGTCGACCTCACGTATACCTCAACCCCTTTCCCCTTTATTCAATAAATGCCCTCTCAACAATAATAATGGGCCCATATCAAATTCTGTGAATATGCTTGCGCATGCGAAAAGCACTATTTTGCTATCTACTGTATTGATAGAGGTTAGTGACAAGTTTGGTGAATATCATACTGTTCGCGCCATCCTAGACAGCGCAAGTCAATCTAATTTCATAACCCACAAGTGTGCGATTTCATTAAGACTGTTCCGTTCTCCCCTCTCTACCTCAATTTGTGGCATCGGATAAACTACCTCCTGATCTAATTACGGAGTCTCTTGCACACTGAAACCTCTCGGAAAAACAACTCCCACTTTTACTTTAGATTTTGTGATCCTCCCAAAAATCTGCTCGGATATGCCCTCAGCAAATATTTGGTCAGATCAACTACTTCAGTTCTCACATTTGGAACTAGCTGATCCCAAATATAATATTTCCGCTCCAATCGACATGTTATTAGGTGCAGAAATTTACGGATTGATTCTCAAGGGTAGTACACTCTCTAGCTCTACCAATGAACCTGTCACAATCGAGACTGTTTTTGGTTGGGTGATTTTAGGAAAAATTAATTATTCCTCTTTAACGCCTCCTTGTGACATTGTAACTAATTCATTTCTTTGTTCCTCATCCAAATTGGCCTTGGAAAATTCTATCTCAAGATTCTGGGAGCTCGAACAAGTGCCGGTGGTGACTCCTATATCTCCTGAAGATTCACAGGCTGAAACCATGTATGCTAACACTGTAAGTCGATTGAAATCTGGCAGATATGAGGTCTCACTTCCGTTTCTAGCTTCAGAACCTCTCTTTGAAAGATCTCGCGATATCGCACTGAGACGATTTTTCGCGTTAGAACGTCGACTACTCCAATCACAATCATTGTATGCACAATACTGTGAGTTTATGCACGATTATTCAACAGCAGGTCACATGGAATCTGTTTCGGACACTTCTCCACATCCTCAGACATATTATATTCCTCACCATTGTGTGGTGAAGCCCGATAGCTTGACGACTAAACTGAGGGTGGTGTTCGATGCGTCCGCAAAAACTCGAAATGGTACCTCTCTCAATGATACTTTGCTCACTGGTCCGAAACTCCAACAAGACATTGTCTCGATATTGTTGAGATTTCGTTCATATTCTGTTGTATTTACAGCGGACATGAAGCAGATAGTAGTACAGCTAGGCCGGTTGACGCGCAGTGCCTCCGCAAAAGCTCACCAGATGTCGCGGTGTCGCTAGTGTTGCTGCGAATGTTCGCTGTATTACGGGCGGCGGCAAATTCAAATACTGGATGGTTTGTATTTATAATATTCCTCGTGACGTAATTTTGTTTCAATCTGAATTTGGAATTGAATAAAAAAAAGCTAATGTCACAACTCGGGGATTCGATCCCCGGCCAACGGGCAGAGAGCCTGATACGCTACCATAAGCGCTATACCACTAGACAGAATTTGTTACGAGTTGAAAGTGTGATACGCAGAGCGACGGCATTCACGCCGATCGCAGACCGCCAGCAGCAGCAAGCGATAGTGCAGGGTTGCCGGACGTTGAGCACGGTGCGCTACATCATTGTCGGACGTTTGAGAGTATCGGATATTGCTCCGTAATACATACATAGACCATTTGAAGATGTGTAACGTGTGAACCTCAACTGATTCCGTATGACAGATGGCATTCAACATCTGACATCTATTCCGACGTTTCGTCGTTTCGACATTTCGTCATTTCGACGTTTCTTCAATTCGACGTTTTGTCGTTTCGTCCTTTTGACGTTTCGTCGTTGCGACGTTTCGTCGTTATGACGTTTTGTTGTTTTGGCGTTTTGTCGTTTTGACGTTTTGTTGTTCGACGTTTTTTCGACGTTTCACTGTGCAGAATCGAGAATAGAAAAAAAATAAAATTATTAGTAAATAGGTTGTTATTCTTTATTGATTAATTGGGTGACATCATTTGGGTATCAAATTATCGAACCATTTGTATAAAATATCAACTTTGCGAAGGCTGCAATTGAAGGATTCTCGACGAGGGTGATGCATACAGGATGTGATGATGTTTTTGTGATCAAAAGTTGGAACGGTGTTGTACCAGGAATCGTCAAATTGTTCCAAATTCACGACCCTTGCATGTGCATTGAGTGCTAGTTTATCATCCAGAAACTCCTTCTTCTGATGTCCTCGCACATAAATGATATCGACGTCACTCAGCTTATCTTGAAGGATATTATCCAGTAAATTGTATGCCACAAGACCAGAAGAATATCTTAGGTCATGAATGTTTTTCTCCAAGAAACAAACGCCGCATCGGTCTTCTTTGCTGAGAGAGGAGAAGGATTTGTATGGGAGTAGCAAATAATCACTACATTGAACTCCAATTTTTATGGCAATCTTCTTGGGACGGAATTCATGCTCGATAATGAACCATTGGATGTCTATGAACGCTACTCTCATGATGCCGGTCGAACTGGAACTGACTAGGAAACTGGGATTCAATTCCACTTTCTGATAATTTCACTGAGAGTGGGAGGTACTCAATGATGTTATCGTGAACGATGATGCAATAATCTCGAGTGTTGGCGGGAAATCCTTGGGATGCCTCGATTTCAAGTTTGACATCGACAGTGAAACTTTTGACACTTTCGTCTCGTCGCGAACAATCGATAACGAAAAGAGGCTGTTTATTGACGAATTCGGAGTAACCCAGGAGCGGAGTGTGTAGGGAGGTGTTTTTATAGCTGTATCCGAATTGTGTATAGTTGAAGTACGCCTGTGGAAAAGCTCCTTTATCGAAGGCCAATTGCATCTTCTCCTTTGGATAACTTTCCCCGTTGAGAGTTGATGTGATATTCGTTATGTTAACATGATTGAAAATTGTAGGATCAGTATTAACTTTAGTCAGATCGTGATCCGTTTGAAAGCAAACGATGACATAGCGAGGGCTTTCGAGAAACGAAGAAGTTTTGACGGCCCATATTTCATTGGTGGCGCCTGTCGTGAGGAAAGGCAACATATGTAATTCCCATTTTCTGAAGGGTATCAGGATGCAAGTGTCAGCTTTGATTGCCTTCAAGAATTGCAATTCAATCTGATCGTTTGGAAATAGTCTTTTCACTTTGAGTTCCACGTTTTCGATTTCCAATTGTACTTTTGTGGGTACAACAGCTGCGCCGACAGCAGTTTCGGTGATTTTGAAGCAGTTATTATCGTTTCCAGCTCGCACCAAACGAATGGAATGTTTACCGTAGGAGTCACACTCATAATCGTTGAAAATATTCAACAGATGCTTCAATGAAATGAACATATTGAATGCTAAAGTTGCTGCATTGATGACATCAACGTTATTGGGATAGGTCCAATCTGCTATAGTCAAATGTTTTGTATCTTCGGCACTGTAACACAAGTAGCCTCTGACAGTGCTTACAGTACCAACATCACGTACTGATTCCAATTCTTTACCATTTTGATCATAGCTGATGGATTGAAACATAAAGGCACCAGCATTATTGACGAAAGATATTTGACCAACACCTTCGGTTCTCGTAACTTTTCTGCTAATGTGTGAAATACTTTCATAGAGGGCATCGAAAGCATCAGACTGATTAATGTTGATTTCTATGACATCGTTATTGCGAAAGGACTTGACGTAAGGGTAGTATTTTCTCCATTCGACCTTTTGTATGGATTCGTCGATGTAAGGCTTTCGGAATTTGTTAGACACTTGAGAGGATAACATGATAGCCAAGTGACCTGAGGAATTTTATATTCTGCAGGCTGAGTGGACGAGTGTGGCGGCTGATGAATGTCTTCTTGAAGACTGAAGGAGCAGACACAGGGGTACGACTCTTATGAACACTTGGGACCATGATTTTTTCAGTTCCCATCGAATGATGACTTCTCCGTTTCAGAAAATTACCAGTTGAAAGTTCCGATCGAGCACTTTGAGCGTGATGTTGTAGATTTCGTTTGTATGGGTGGCGATGGGTAAATAAATAAGGTGATTCGGCGTTTCGTCGATAGCGTAACCAGGGTCAGCGTCAATGGCGAATTCGTAGATCGTGTGAGACGGTCTGTCGTTGTAGGATGCCCCTGAGGTAATGTTGCTATCGACATGTATCCTTCGAACTTTTATAATATGTACAGGCTGATCTGACACATAAAGAATGCCATTTTCCAAGGTTCTAGACGAAAATTCCAATATTTTTGCCAAACTATTGTTCTTAGTGAAATCAATCACATGTTGTTTACAGAAAATTTCGCTCTTCGAAGTATTATTATTCGGTTTGAGATAAAAAAGGTCTTCGGGTTTCTGCGATGGTGGTAATGACGTTATATTTTTCGAAGAAGGTGGTGGTACAAGATGTTTTCTGATCAGCTTTTCAATATCTCCAATTTCGTATGATCCAGTAGGAATATCAATAGTTTATCTTCGTTTTTCGTCACCGTTTTCGAAATAATAGAACTTTGTACCTTCCTCAATGTTAGGTACGCTGTTGTACGAATGGAAACTGAGTAGAGCTAAGCCATATTCAGAATCGAGATCTAATGGAATCGGAGGAGAAAAATCGATAGAGAGCGTCGAAGAACGACTCTTCAATGTCAATATCAAAGACATGACTGATGTGAGAGTGTAGAGGTATGCATAATTTAAATAGTCGGGGGCTTTTTACTATCATCATTTTATCTTCGAATTCAATAAAAATGTTGAACATAAATGACCACAATTGATTTGATTGTATTTCTGATAGGCATCATTATTATAGAATATCTGCACGTTGTTTCCGAAATATTCGGCCGATTCCTTTGGTGGTTTCAAACAGCCATTCGTATCGAAATAATGGACAATATCTCCATGTTTTTTATGAGCTACCCAATGTGTTCCGGGATTAATGGAGGAATCTAAATTCATTACTGCACACTCACGACGACGCCAAGGGCGGGTAGGTAGAGTGTCTCGCATGAAAACACCTCGAAGATATGGTATTTTCAGTTGTTTGAAATATTTAACAATCTCTCCATCATATAATGCTCTATTGGGAAGCTTGGATATCAGTTGTTTTGCTGCTTCTTCAAGAATAATCCAGCTCCACAGCCACCACCACCACCACCACCACCACCACCACCACCACCACCACCTCCTCCTCCTCCTCCTCCTCCTCCTATTTTTTTCAAGTACAGTCCATATCCTTCACGTGTTTCACGTAGATACACACCGGAACCCAAATGCTCCATAGCTTGATTGTGACGTTTATCCTCTTCCATTTTTTCCCTCGCATTCTTGGTATCGATTACTGTCTTCGCGATAGCGCTTGCTCCTCCAACCAACGATCCTAGAGCCAATAGGCCTGCAAATAGTGGTATTAACGGTAAGAATCCGCCACTTTTTCCTGTTGCATGCAAAGGTGTTATTCTAGGAATTCGGACTTTTTTCTACCTCCAACTTTTTTTATTGCCTTACGAGCTGCACGCAAAGCTGCTGCAGATGATCTACTCAAACCACTACCCCGATGTTTACCACCGTCAGCAGCGTTATCGTCAAACGTTTTCTTCAGAGCAGTCAGCACATTTTCCACGATTTTAGAGAACGGGTGCTGCATCACCCCCATACCGAGTTTACGTTTTGTCTTCATACCGGTGGTGACGAGCAAAGCGGCAGCTTTTTCACCCAATTTAGCGTCTTTCGATTTAACTCGTTGCCAAGCTCTATTTTCCAACACCCGATCGGCCTTATGTCGTTCTTCCAAAGTGTTGTTCTGAGAGTATTCGATATCGTGTTCTTTACAGGCTCCGTCCGAGGTATTTATGCCTATATCTCCACGTTCTAGCCGCTTTTGTAATTTGGTCCCTGGACCACAATACGAATAACCTGGTAGATGTAATTCGAATGGTAGTTTATTGATGAGCGTATTGACAATACCTTCAGCGCGGTAGATCAGCATTAAGAATGAGCACTGGTGTGAGAAAGCACCTTCATTTATAAAAGTCCACAATACTCTATGAATCGTCACACATCATGAGAGTCGTTCAACAGAAAAAGACGCTACCAATAGAAAATTTGGACTATTTGAATGACAACGGTAGCGGAATCAATCGAGGTAAACATGGCGTCCTGTTACCACACTCATTTCGTGCAATCATTTGCGGTCTAAGTGGATGTGGAAAAACAAATGCAGCACTGTCATTGTTGTTTCATCCGAATGGTGCTAAATTTGAGAACATACGTGTACTCAAAGTCACTGTATCAGCCCAAATACCAGTTACTTGAAAAGGTGCTGAGAATGGTGATAGGTGTCGGTTATTTTCCATTCAAAGATAATGAAGAGATTTTGGGTCCCAATGAAACGAAGCCAAATTCCATTTTCATTTTCGATGACATATTCTGCGATTCACAACAGAAAATTCGAGAGTATTATTCCATGTGCCGTCATCGAGGCAGCGATGCTATATACATAGGACAAACGTACAGTAAGGCTCCCAAACAGATGTTGCGCGACAACAGTAACCTAGTGGTGCTCTTCAAACAGTATGGGGAAATTTTGAAGCGTGTGTTCGATGAACATGTCTCACCGGACATGACATTTGATCAATTCAAGCGAACTTGTGCAGATTGCTGGGGTGAAAAATATGGTACGATGGTTATTATCAAGGAGCACGATCTGAACGCAGGTCGATATCGTCAAGGCTTCGACAAGTTTATGAAAGTATGAACTCGATGTGATAAAGCCTATTCGTCAACATGAAACCACTCAGCAAAGAGGTTGATGTCGTTCGCAAAAATGAAATTAATAAAATCGCAAAGGCTATAAAAAAGAAATATTCAGCTTTGAAATTGGGCAGATCAGAGGAGGATGAAACTTTGCAAAAATTCTTCAAACCTGTATCTGCACCACTGAAAGAAATGATGGCAGCCAAAACTCCATTATTCAACGCCTCCATCAAGAATGAGCCTTATTTGCTACCGTAAAAGGAAGAGAAAGTTCGTAAGAAAGAGGAACACGAAGAAGAAGAAGAAGAAGCTCATGAAATACCGTTTCGGAAACATAAACGTAGCTTGTACGAGTGGCGAAAGTGATGATGATGTGTTTGAGCAAGTTGTAGAGGAAGAACAAGAAGAAGGAAAAGGTGCTGAGGAGAGCATCGATCCTGCAGTTTTTGAGTCGTATCTGGAACAATATCCTACAATGGGCATTTCATTCATGAAAGGACATTGGACAAATAGCCATAAATAAACAAAGTATATGGTCCTATATATAATTCTAGTAATTCGAAATGGTGGCTTGGCTACAAAGAAATCGATTTCGATGCACGAACTGGCAACATCAAAATTGCTGGAGAACAAGTGAGAGGAACACCTGGTATATATGAGCTGATATTCTACGATCTTCCTGAAAATTTCAATAAAGAAGATCTGAATGGATATAAACAAATTTTGGAACTATCGAACGCCCATCTGAATGCAAGTGGAAAGATGAAAGGCAGTCCAAGATTCAAAAACAGGGAAATCATCAGGCCCATGTTTCGGCCGCCACCTTTACCATCAGCAGCAGCTGCAGCCTTACAATCAAGAGCACAAGCATCAAGGGCAGAGAACCCATGATGATCACGTACAATACCAAGCCTGTCGAATACATCTATTGGGATGACCCAAATGAGTTGTGTGAACGTTTGAGATTGCTCATAGCATCGCAGCAAGCTGGAAATACTTCTCTCGACAATGAGATTGTATCCATTATTTCTGAACTGAAGGAGGCCAACATTATACAATAGAAATAAGTTTGTGGAATATCAGTCATTTCAAAGATGACAATCGATAAGTTCGAACGTAGTTCGGATAAAAAACGAAAACTGGTGGTGATTGCATCAGGTGAAGGTGGCTTAGCACATACTCCTGAAGGCGATATAGATTTCGGTAATTTGAATTTGTGCAATGTGGAAACACCTATTTTAAAAAAAGATGCTGCGAACAAGGAATACGTGGAACAGGTCAGAAGTTCTGTGATACAATCTCTTGTACGAATACAAACCGATTCCAAGGCTGTAAGTGATGATTATTTCAAAAAAATTGATGCCAAATTCAAGAAAGCAAATGATTTTCAGAATACCAAATTGGTGGAGTTGACCGCCATGCTGCAGAATACAGCTATGCAGATAATACATGTTCTCAACGAATCATTGCCCAAACTAGAAAAAGATATTAACTCGAATGCAAAGAGCATTGCAGATGTTGCGCAGTTACTCGAAGATAATACCAAAAGTATAAGTACCCTGAAGAATGAGCAGCAACAAAGTCATCAGACAGTGATTCAGCTGACCGATAGCATTGCTCAGATCGGAGACGACCTTGCAAAGAATGTGTATCAAACCGTTGATCCGAAAACACCATTATCAAACAAAGTAGTGTCAATGAAAAATACATAAATACAATGTTTGTCTTCTGTTGAAGAACATTGAATTTGGTATGATCAACAGAACGAAGAGTCAAATTACAGCGCGAGAAATGGCCTACCTTGATTTTCGTTCTTTCCCAAGTTGTGTAGGTTTTTCCAGCTGGTCGGGGTTGCAACCACCAATCTCCTGCTTTCTGGGAAGTGGACTGTATTTCTGGCAGGATCTCACACACTAAATATTTATTGAGAGAGGTTTTGGGTTTTGATTGAGTAGGTATTTTGCCGGGTTTTATATTTTTACGCGACACACCGGTACCTTGTCCAAGCGTGGAGAGGTACTACTCTTTTCGGCCGAAACTGGCACACGTTCGGCCACTGCGCAGAATTTGACTCTATTTCGCGTGTGTGTGTGTGTGTGTGTGTGTGTGTGTGTGTGTGTGTGTGTGTGTGTGTTAATACAGTGGCATGAAACAAATTGGCATTCACAAAGAGTTATCATATGACATCCTGTAGAATAAATAAAGCACAGAAATTTCCTAGAATATTTTGTTTTCATTCTTTCATGAGAATCATTAGGTATAAACAAAATACAATAAGAAAAAAACAATCAATAAAGTATGAAATACGGCGCACAACACCCTCAACATATTGTAAGTAACATTTTTTCTATGACAATTTTATTGACATAACACAATTTCAGTATTCAGTAAGTATTACTTCGCTAATTCGGGATTTCGCGCGTGTCGCGCCAATTAGATAGGCAAACAAATATTCATCGGATAGACTGGTGACCTTGACAGGTTTCGCAATATACGAAATCAGTTATCAGTTCACTCACAGTTCAATTAGAGAAACAGAATTGTAAACAGTGTAGGATGATTGGAATGTAATAGCTTTTAATGTTGTTTCTTATATCATTACAGGTAAGAATAATAATTGTCAGTATTAGTACTAGATTAGTATATTAGTCTATAAGGTTATTATGAGTATTAATAAAAACTTATATTATTACAGAAACACAATTTAGTTATTGAATTCAATCATGACCAAGATAAAGATAATCTGCACATTATAAAACGACATTAACAGTAATGGCAGTGAACAAACTCTTGCTCACGATTAAGGTGGCAACAATGACAGGCAAAAACACTAATATAGTATGTTTGGTAGAAATTGGAACTCCAGATGGGAAACTGTATAAAGTACCACCAGAATATTACCCATTGAAGGATCATACAGAATTGTTGAAGATCAGTGCGGTAAAAAAAGTGAAAGATATTTTGAGAGTGAGACATGACTCAAGGAAAATCTGGATCAAGGTGACAGAAGAACTGAAGGGAATATATTTAGATGGAAGTGATGATGTAATCATCTATGATTACTAACCAGAAGAGATCATCGAAGAACTGAAGCCGACACCAACAGTGAAAGAGGAAAACAAGTGCCGTAATTTGAAATAAGTAACAGAAAATTTCGTTCTTGAAAAATTTTCAGGTAAAAATTGTAATGGAAAACAATGGTTAGATACTTTTTTGAATGAATGTGAACGTTTAGTATTAGATGAAGATACAGAAAAGATAGAAGTTTCGAGACTATTTCTAGAAGGTTCAGCTATAGACTGGTACAATTCCATGCTTATGAAGAATTCCTTAAATTCAGATTGGAGCACTTGGGAAAATAGCTTCTGTGATACATATACAAACAAAGACTGGTCTTCCATCAGGCATGCGATTTTATATAAATACATAGATGGCTCATTACTAGATTATGCATTGGAGAAAGAAAGAATTTTACTAGAAATCAATGAGGAAATCAATAATGATACAATGATAGATCTTATTGCAGTAGGTTTACCAGAAGTTATAACTGATAAAATTAAAAGGCAAAAACTAAATGCATCTCAAGATCTTTTCACTGAATTGGGTAGTTCAGAACACTTGTACAAGAGAAAAACCGGTTACAAAGAGGTTAAAGAAGATCCTGACAAAAAAACAACAAAAATTTCCATGCAAAATTTGTGAAAAATAAGGTGAAACAAATCGTTTCCATCCAGAATCTTCTTGTTGGTATAAGACAAATGAGAAAGATATGAGAGACAAAAATCAAATAAGAGTTGTAAATAATGCAGAAATAGAAACAGAATTATTTGAAACAAGTCCAAAAAACTAATAACTCCACCATTAATCAGAATTAAATTAATCATTGAAGATACAGTTGAACTTCTTGGTATGTATGATTCAGGGGCCAACATATCATTCATCAATTCGAAATTATTGAACATTGAGAATGAAAAATTTGGAAATATATGGAAAATTAACTTAGGGACGAATAATGGTGCAAAGAAAACTAAAAGAAAGATATCCATCAAAATCAAAATATTCAATATCGAAAAGACAATGAATGTTTTTGTAGTAGAAGGAGACGATATTCAATATGAGTTCTCGATCGGATTAGATATCACAAAAGAATTCAAACTTATTCAAGATGAAAATCTAAATAATAGACAGAAAGAAAATGATGAAGTAGAAGAGAGATACAATTTAAACAAGGATTCTATAAATTTCAATGAACATATAGATGAATCAGATTTTAATATTTTTGTAAATCATTTAGACTACCGAGATAAATTTGAAATAGATAGATTAATAGAGAAATATAGGTCAATGTTTGCAAAAGATAAATATTATGTAGGTACAGTAAAAGATTATAAAGCACGGATTGACCTAATGATAGATAAATATTGTAGCAAAAGACCATATAGATGTAATGTGGAAGATAAACGTGAAATAGAAGCACAAATAGGTGAATTACTGAAGAATAATCTAATAGAAGAATCTTATGGTCCCTTTGCTGCACCAGTAACACCCCTTTGCTGCACCAGTAACACTGGTGTATGAAAGAGAAGGAAACAGAAATACAAGATTATGCATTGATTTCAGAGATTTAAATAAGATTGTGATACCACAATCTCAACCTTTTCCTTTGATAAAAGATTCAATGATAAAAACTAGAAACTGTAGTTTTTTTTTCACCGTTAGACATAAACTCAGCATTTTGGGGAATCCCTTTGAGAATAGAAGATAGGAAGAAAACAGCATTTGTTACACAAGAAGGTCACTTCCAATGGACTTGTTTACCATTCGGGTTGAAAACATCTCCAGCAATATTTCAAAGGATACTAAGTAATATTATCAAAATCCTTTGATGAACATATAAACCATTTATCCCAATTGTTAGAGGCAATCCAAAAAGAAGGATTTAGATTGAAATTTCAAAAATGCGAATTTGCAGAGAATTCAGTTAGATACCTCGGCCATATTATAAGTAACAATTCTACATGTTCACTAAAAGATAACCTGATTGCAATAAGAAACTTTCCAACACCAAAGACCCAAAAGAATGTTAGACAATTCCTAGGAAAAATAAATATCTATAATAAATACATTCGAAATATAGCTATAACCTTGGATCCACTACATAATTTGTTGAGGAAAGGTCAAAAATTTTTATGGACCGAAGAGTGCCAAGAGGCGATTGAAAGAATGAAAGAAATGTTATGTTCAAAACCAGTATTGGAAATCTATGATCCGGAATTGCCAATACATATTTATACAGATGCAAGTTTACAAGGTATAGGCGCTATATTGAAACAGGAACAATTAAATGGTGAAGAAAAAACAGAAGCATACTTTTCGAAGAAATTAAACAATAGTCAGAAAATGAAGAAAGCCATATATCTAGAATGTCTAGCTATAAAGGAAGCAATCAAATATTGGCAATTCTGGCTTATAGAAAAATCCTTTATAGTTTTTACAGATCACAAAATCTAGAACAGACGAAGAATTAGGTGACCTCGCGTACTATATTTCACAATACAATCTCACTATAAAATATTTTCCGGGAAAAAACAATCTAGAAGCAAATTTCTTGAGTAGAAATCCTGTACTAGAAGCTCACGAAAATGAAGAAGAACAATTGAAAATTGTTAATTCAATAACCTCAGATGAAATCATTGTAGACCAACAAAATAATGAATATTTACAAAATTTTAAAAATAAAATGATTTTAAGAAATAGAATATACTATAAGAAAGTTAAATCTAAGAAAAAGATTGTGTTATCCGAAAACTTGAGTAAAAAAATTACCAAAGTAATACATGAGGATTATTGCCACATAGGCATAAGACAATTACTGAACAAAATAACACCAAACATAAAGGAAACCTGCAAGAACTGTGCAATCTGTATCAAAAATAAAGCTAGAGGCCAGAATTAATATGGATTAATGTCCCATTTAGGACCGGCAACAGAACCGTTTGAGATAATGTCAATTGATACAATTGGTGGATTTGGGGGATCTAGATCAACAAAGAAATACCTACACCTGTTAGTGGACCATTTTTCAAGGTACGCATTCATTTTAACCTCAAAAACGCAAAACGCAAACGATTTTATAAAATTGATAAAAAAAGCTACTGACATGAATGAAATTGGTATGATTTTGTCAGACCAATATCCAGGAATTATTTTAGGGGAATTTAAAAATTTCTTGAATGAGAAACATATCCCATTAATATTCACTTCAGTCAATACTCCATTTCCTAATGGGCTAAATGAGAGATTGAATCAAACTATAATCAACAAAATGGATGCAAAACTAATGAGTACGAAAAGATAAGAAAAGCCTGGACAACAATAGCACACGAATGCATACAGAAATATAATGAAACTGAACATACGGTCACTGGTTTCACACCAATTTACCTATTTCATGAAACAGATATTACAACCTTGCCAAAATAACTGAATCAAATCCAAAATAACAATAATTTATATCAAGATCGAAAGCTAGCATTAAAAAATACAAAAAAGTCACACAATTCCAATAAAAAACTTCTTGATGAAAATAGAAAAGAAATAATATTCAACAGTGGAGATATGGTATATGTTGAAAACAGAAATTGCCTAAATAGGAGAAAATTATATGAACTAAGAATAGGTCCTTTTCAAATTATAATAAAGATCTCAAACTCCATATACCAAATAAACACACATAGGTATAAGAAAATTGTGTTATCAAAATTTCCGCCAGGGAAGGGAGATGTGAAGCAATACTATAGTATTACTTCGCTAATTCGGGAATTCGCGCGTGTCGCGCCAATTAGATAGGCAAACAAATATTCATCGGATAGACTGGTGACCTTGACAGGTTTTGCAATATACGAAATCAGTTATCAGTTCACTCACAGTTCAATTAGAGAAACAGAATTGTAAACAGTGTAGGATGATTGGAATGTAATAGCTTTTAATGTCGTTTCTTATATTATTACAGGTGAGAATAATAATTGTCAGTATTAGTATTAGATTAGTATATTAGTCTATAAGGTTATTATGAATATCAATAAAAACTTATATTATCGCAGAAACACAATTTAGTTATTGAAACCAATCATAACCAAGATAAAGATAATCTGCACATTATATATTTTATGTAGATCGTGAATACATTCATCACGATCTCTCAATTTGGAGACAACATTATGAAACCCATTTTGATACCAATAAGACTTGTCGCCAAATAAAGAATGTACATCATCACATCTGACAATTTCATGCTCAATACTTAGAGTAAAATTCATTTTTTTATGTCGAATGTCTTTTATTAATGAGGTGAACACTTTCAGACACACTTTGCAAATTGACAAATTGAACTCATCAATTTTTTAGCATTTTTTCAATGCACAATAACAATCGCTAACGCAAAATATTTCCAAATTATCCGCATCTGAGAGCGCTTTTCGCACATCGAAAGGCATATCAATTTCATGGCAATATTCGGGAAAATTCATCAAAATGAAATCACTATAAGACAATGATTCTCGTCGTATCTTTGACCATTTGAATTTCGCAAAATTTTCTACAACTTTTTTTGTTAATGGTGGAGGTAGTGGAGATCTGAGGATGAACCCAATTACCGAATCTATGTTCTCTCATACCGTCCTAATGCATCTTTCTTGCAGATTCATTGTTGCTGCAATAGAAAAAGAAAGATCAATTCAAACTGAATCGTTCATGAGTTTCCTTTTATCATCATGTGGACTCAGACCGATTTTGGCTTGCTCGATGGAGTAAACATTGTGAACGTAGGAACGAATTGTTCGTTGAGTTATATTCTTCTTCTTTTCATCTTTCAAACAATCTACATAATCCTGAAATGTTAATTCATTTTTGACCACACATTTCTTGACCCCCTTTGATTTTTTGATTATTCCAAAATTTTTCAATTTATTATTCAATCATTCTTTATTTAATCCTTTCCTCTCTGAACGTTTCCACACATTTTCAATGTTCAATTGAGGAAGTTGTGTTTAATTTATAACTATACATTTTAGAACGTAGTCCCACAAAATGAGAAATTATCCTACCGTTGGCCTCATCCTTTAATAGCCCTGATACCTTCTTATTCGCCTGAGGAATTCCATGAATATTATCAGGAGCATAGTCAGACGTATCGAATTTTTCAATATTTGGAGCAATCACATCTTCATATACATCGTCACAGGAAATTTCATAAATGAAACTGTCTGTGTCCGTGTACATGAGTTTACAGTTTTCTGCTCCGATCTTTGGCAACATGAAATTATAATGGAAATCAAACATGACAATTTTCGATGAATCAAGAATAGTTCATTGAAAAAAAAAAGGTGAGTGACAAGTGTATGTTTTTTGCCCGAAATTCGAAAGAAATGGAGACGACCTATGAAAAAGTCTCCATACATTGTTACTCAAAATTGCCTCTTTACTAGAAAAAAAAATTGGAAAAGTCCCAATATTCATATTTCCTCAAATATCTCGAGAATGGCACAAAATATCGAGAATCTGAATCGAAAAATACCACAACAAGCTTGTTGACTTCCGCAGAGGCCAACCACATGGAGAAAGTCTGAACACCGTATGACAAAACAAAAAACAAAAAATATAGTACGAAGTCATGACGCAAAATAATCCCATTTTCATTAAAAAAAAAAGGTGAGTGAAAAGTGTATTTTTCCGCCTGGAATTCGATTGAAATCAAGACGACCAACGAGAAAGTCTCTATACATTGTTACTCAAAATTGCCTTTTTACTGGAGAAAAAAATTGGAAAAGTATTATTTTTGATGAAATTTTTTCAAGTTCCCATATTCATATTTTCTCAAATATCTCGAGAACGGCACGAAATATAGAGAATCCATATCGAAGAATACCCCAACACCCTTGTTGACTTTCGCAGAGGCCTACCACATGAAGAGAGTCCGAACACCGTATCACGAGAAACAAAAAAATTAGTACGACGTCATGACGCGAAATAATCCCAATTTCATTAAAAAAAAAAAGGTGAGTGACAAGTGTATGTTTTCCGCCTGAAATTCGATAGACATCAAGACGACCAACAAAAAAGTTTCTATACATTGTAACTCAAAATTGCCTCTTCACTGGAAGAAACAAATTGGAGAAGTATTATTTTTGATAAAGTCCCGATATTCATATTTTCTCAAATATCTCGAGAACGGCACAAAATATCGGAAATCCAAATCGGAAAATACATGGAGAAACTCCGAACACCGTATCACGAAGAACAAACGAATTAGTACGACATCATGACGCGAAATAATCCCAATTTCATTGAAAAAAAAAGCAGAGTGACAAGTGTATGTTTTTTGCCTGATATTCAATAGGAATCGAGACGACCAACGAGAAAGTCTCTATACAATGTTACTCAAAATTGCCTCTTAACTGGAAAATAAAAATTGGGAAATTATTATTTTTGATGAAATTTTTTCAAGTCCCGATATTCATATTGTCTCAGATATCTCGAGAACGGCACGAAATATCGAAAATCTAAATCGAAAAATACCACAACACCCCTGTCGATTTCCGCAACAGCCTACCACATGGAGAAAGATCGAACATCGTATCACGAAAAACAAAAAAATTAGTACGACGTCATTACGCGAAATAATTCTAAGTTCACTGGAAAAAAAAGTGAGTGACAAGTGTATGTTTTCTGCCTGGAATTCGATAGAAATCAAGACGACCAAGGAGAAAGTCTCTAACATTGTAACTCAAAATTGCCTCTCCACTGGAAGAAACAAATTTATAGAAGTATTATTTTTGATGAAGTTTTTCGAAGTCCCGATATTCATATTTTCTCGAATATCTCGAGAACGGCACAAAATATCGAAAATCCAAATCGAAAAATACATGGAGAAACTCCGAACACCGTATCACGAAGAACAAACAAATTAGTACGACATCATGACGCGAAATAATCCCAATTTCATTGAAAAAAAAAAAGTGAGTGACAAGTGTATGTTTTCGCCCGAAATTCGATAGAAATCAAGACGATCAACGAGAAATTCTCTACACATTGTTACTCCAAATTGCCTCCTCACTAGAAAAAAAAATTGGAAAAGTATTATTCTTGATGAAACTTTCTCAAGTCCCGATATTCATATTTTCTCGAATATCTCGAGAACGTCACAAAATATCGAAAATCTGAATAGAAAAATACCCCATCACTCCTATCGATTTTCGCAGAGGCCTATCACATGGAGAAAGTCCGAACACCGTATCACGAAAAACAAAAAAATTAGTACGACGTCATGACGCGAAATGATTCTAAGTTCATTGAAAAAAAAAAGTTAGTGACAAGTGTATGTTTTTTGCCCTAAATTCGATGGAAATCAAGACGACCCACGAGAAAGTCTCTATACATTGTTACTTGAAATTGCCTCTTTACTGGAAGAAGAAAATTGGAAAATTATTATTCTTGATGAAATTTTTTTAAGTCTCGATATTCATATTTCCTCAAATATCTTGAGAACGGCACAAAATATCGGGAATCTAAATTGAAGAATACATCAACACTCTCGTCGACTCTTTCGCAGAGGCCTACCACATGGGGAGAGTCCGAACACCGTATCACAAAAAACAAAAGAATTGTACGACGTCATGACGCGAAATGATCTCAAGTTCATTAAAAAAAAAGGTGAGTGACAAGTGTATGTTTTTCGCCCGAAATTCGATAAAAATCAAGACGACCAACGAAGAAGTCTCTATACATTGATACTCAAAATTGCCTCATTACTGGAAAAAAAATTGGCAAAGTATTATTTTTGTTGAAATTTGTTTAGTCCCGATATTCATATCTCCTCAAAAATCTCGAGAACGGCACAACATATCGAGAATCTGAATCGAAAAATACCCCAACACATTTGTCGACTTCCGCAGAGGCCTACCATATGGAGAAAGTCCGAACACCGTATCACGAAAAACAAAAAAATTAGTGAAACGTCATTACGCGAAATAATTGTAAGTTCACTGAAGAAAGAGTGAGTGACAAGTGTCTGTTTTTTGCCTGAAATTCGATAGAAATCAAGACGACCAACAAAAAGTCTCTACACATTGTAACTCAAAATTTTCTCTTTACTGGAAGGAACAAATTGGAGAAGTATTATTTTTGATGAAGTTTTTCGAAGTCTCGATATTCATATTTTCTCAAATTCATCGAGAACGGCACAAAATATCGAAAATCCAAATCGAAAAATACATGGAGAAACTCCGAACACCGTATCACGAAGAACAAACAAATGAGTACGACATCATGACGCGAAATAATCCCAATTTCATTGTAAAAAAAAGGTGAGTGACAAGTGTATGTTTTTTGCCTGAAATTCAATAGGAATCAAGACGACCACCGAGAAAGTCTCTATATATTGTAACTCAGAATTGCCTCTTTACTGGAAAAAAAATTGGGAAAGTATCATTTTTGATGAAATTTTTTCAAGTCCTGATATTCATATTTTCTCAAATATCTCGAGAACGGCACAAAACATCGAAAATATAAATCGAAAAATACCACAACACCTCTGTCGATTTCCGCAACAGCCTACCACATGGAGAAAGTTCGAACACCGTATCACGAAAAACAAAAAAAAAATAGTACGACGTCATGACGCGAAATAATTCGAAGATCATTGAAAAAAAAAGGTGAGTTACAAGTGAATGTTTTTCGCCCGAAATTTGATAAAAATCAAGACGACCAACAGAAAAGTCTTTATACATTGTTACTCAAAATTGCCTCTTCACTAAAAAAAAAAATTGGAAAAGTGGTATTTTTGATGAAATTTTCCCAAGTCCCGATATCCATATTTTCTCAAATATCTCGAGAACGGCACGAAATATCGAAAATCTGAATCGAAGAATACCTCGCCACCCTAGTCGACTTTCGCAAAGGCCTACTACATGGGGAAAGTCCGAACACGGTATCACGAAAAACAAAAAAATCAGTACGAAGTCATGACGCGAAATAATTCTACGTTCATTGAAAAAAAAAAGGTGAGTGACAAGTGTATGTTTTTCGCCCTAAATTCGATAGGAATCAAGACGACCAACGAAAAAGTACCTATACATTGTTACTCAAAATTGCCTCTTTGCTGGAAAAAAAAATTGGATAAGTATTATTCTTGATGAAATTTCTTCAAGTCCCGATATTCATATTTTCTCAAGTATCTCGAGAGCGGCACAAAATATCAAAAATCTAAATTCGAAAAATACTCCAGCACCCCTGTCGATTTTCGCTACCGCCTACCACATGGAGAAAGTTAGAACACCGTATCACGAAAAACAAAAAAAATTGAACGACGTCATGACGCGAAATAATTCAAAGTTCACTGAAAAAAAAAAGTGAGTGACAAGTGTATGTTTTCTGCCTGAAATTCGATAGAAATCAAGACGACCAAGGAAAAAGTCTCTATACATTGTTACTCAAAATTGCCTCTTTACTAGAAGAAAAAAATTGGAAAAGTATTATTTTTGATGAAATTTTCTCAAGTCCCGATATTCATATTTTCTCAAATATCTCGAGAATGGCACGATATATCGAAAATAAGAATCTGAAAACACCCCAACACCCTTGTCGTCTTTCGCAGAGGCCTACCACATGGAGAAAGTCCGAACACCGTATCACGAAAAACAAAATAATTCGTACAACGTCATGACGCGAAATAATTTCAAGTTCATTGAAAAAAAAAAAGTGAGTGATAAGTGTATGTTTTTCGAAGAAAGAGATTGGAAAGGTATTATTTTTGATGAAAGTCCCGATATTCAGTTTTTCTCAAATATCTCGAGAACGGCACAAAATATCGAGGATCTGAATCGAAAAATACCCCAACACCCTTGTCGACTTTCGCAGAGGCCTACCACATGGAGAAAGTGCAAACACCGCATCACAAAAAACAAAAAAAAAATAGTACGTCATGACGCGGAATAATTTTAGGTTCATTGAAAAAAGAAGTGAGTGAAAAGTGTATTTTTTCGCCCGAAATTTGATAGAAATCAAGACGACCAACAGAAGAGTCTCTATACATTGTTACTCAAAATTGCCTATTTACTGGAAGAAGAAAATTGGAAAAGTATTATTCTTGATGAAATTTTTTCAAGTCCCAATATTCATATTTCCTTGAATATCTCGAGAACGGCACGATATATCGAGAATCTGAATCGAAAAATACCACAACACAGTTGTCGACATTCGCAGAGGCCTTCCACATGGAGTAAGTCTGAACACCGTATCACGAAAAACAAAAAAATCAGTACGATGTCATGACGCGAAATAATCCCAAGTTCATTGAAAAAAAAAAAGGTGAGTGACAAGTGTATGTTTTTCGCCCGAAATTCGAAAGAAATGAGTAGAATATTCAGGAGAGTTCTGGACCCAGAGCGCTCTATGCTCAATCTGGCTCAAACGGTCATCGAGTTCCTCCAAGTGTAGCGATCGACGTTGCAGACCTCCTGGTGTGTGAACTAAAGAACCCCGACGTCATGCATAACTTAGAATGTATCTAGGGTGCCTGGTTCCTAAATCACCCTGTTTACGTTTCCTATGCCATGATCTCATCAGTATGTTGTAATGAATTCAATAATAATTTGCTAGGTGTGTTTGTTTATCACGATCGATCATCGATTAACATACCAATAATCATGTATGTCATTAATGTAATCGATTGTCGTGATGCATATGTAAGTAAGAAGGTTGTGTATAATTGTCCAACAGGTCGTGAAGGAATGCTAGTTTGTTACTATCAAATGAACATATATTCCTGTTTTTAACCCATCGTGTGATAGTAGCTTTAGTTTGTGGAAAATTTTTCATTACCGCAGAACATAAATTATTCAAGATAATACACACATTCTAATCCTTCCCTCCCTCAATGAATTGTTTATAAAAAAGCAATCTCAGAATTCACGATCACTTTTTTTTATTGTTTCATTCATACCGACTAACCTAACCTACCCTCATCATGAATAGAGAAATTGGTGAGTACATTTTTCTGTGAAGTATCATGTATAATATTAATTGAGGGTGTTTTTTCAGGATCCATACAGGAGAGCATTGTTCGAAGCCAATTGCCGGAATGCATTAGAGTTAGTATACTGAGTGTTCTGATTATGTGAGCATGATTTTAAAAACTTGAATTGATATTTTTCAGCACTTGAATATCATATTATTTTATGGAGCCAATGCAGACAACGATTTCCTTCCAGATGATGCAATCGAATTTGAAATGTGTGGTGAATATAAATTGCACTACGCAAACGATGCAGTATCAGAAGATTTATTCGATTTATTGATGGTATTTGCCTTAAAATAGGTATTTATTTCTCAAAAGATGTTTGATGTTGAATTATTTTTTTTTTGTTTTGTTTCAGATGCTGTTTGTTATTCGTAAACAATAAAAGAAAATAGTGGTAAGGTATTTGTAATTATTTTCATCACACAGTTTCATTCATTCCCTAAAAGTGTGGTTTGTCGGACGTGTAGACACTATATTTTCGTGATGTAGCAAGTTGCAAAAGCATATTGTTAGTAAAAATAGTGTTCTTGTGTCTATCTATAGTGGTAGTCTGTGTCTGAGGAAATTGGAGTGAATTGGGTGAGTTTTTGATTGATATCATTTGAGTTAGAATCCCCTCCGTGTGTTAGTGCTCATTACACCTTATTGCAATCAGATTAATTCAATGTTGACTGCCATTACGATAATCAAGTCCGTAAAGAATCAATTACGTTATTCAATAACAAGTGCTCCACACCTAGCTCCATAATCGCATTGATATTTACGTAATTATTCCAAATCGTGATTTCATGAGGCGAAAGTGTTTGTCTATGATCGCACGTAGTTCATTCTGTTCAGCAAGTTAGTGTAATCGAGTAGTGTTCTGCTAACTGGTCGTCTGAGGCAACTGGATAAAATGGGGTGAGTTCGACTTCATTTGTATTTTTTGTGATTACTACTTAACATTGGGTATTGTGAATACCATTTCACCAATAGGGCTTCTGAAAAAATGAAACAAAAAAGGTCGTAGAAGGCTTGCGAGATACAGGGTGGTTGTGAATAATCTTCATTGCGAGATAACCGTTTAACAAAAATTTGTGATATCCTGGTGAAGTAGCTGATTGAATTATTATTTAGTGGATCTGACTCTTACCGGGATGTGTGATTTTTTCATAAAAAAACATGGGTGCTTATGAAACTTTCCGATACAGGGTTAAGTAAAAATATTCGCAACTTTAAGGCAAATCTTTTACGACCTTTGTTCATGGGAACTTTTTTCCTTGAGACATCAAGTGCGTCCCACATATCATGGAACATTCTAGTGTTTATTAACTGTAAAAACTCGAGAAATTATTCCTTGGAATATTTTTGAAAATCCTTTCAGGAGAGAAAGAACATTTTATTACCAAAATTACTCGTTACTGTTGAACATTACTAGCTAGGGGTAATAATTATTATAGGTACTTGGTGAACACAGTGTGGTACTTTCATTTAGCAATTTTCAAAATATCAAAAATAGTTTTCTCGATGATGTTGTCCACTCTCGAAACAAAAAGGGTATTTAAAATGAGGTATTAGTCAAAGAAACAACCCTTTTGCCGCATATTTAATCAATAATCTGTATACCGTGCTGACCTATATCAGACGATAAAAAACAACCCTCTGAATTTTTGTCGCATGTTGAATCAACACTGTGTATACCGTGGAAGAAATGTGTTTTTAAGGGTGCTAAGGGTCATATAGTAAAGATTATCTCAACTATAGGCTGTAACATATTGAATGGTAGCTTTCAACACCAATGTCACGAAAAATAACTTTTGGGGGGTCTCAAGGGTCAATAGTGAATATTATGCCAACTATAGCTTGTAATATATTGATTAAGAGGTATCTGCTTGAATTTCACGAAAATTAATTTTTGAAGGGTATCAAGGGACATATAGTGAATATTATGCCAACTATAGGTTGTTGTATATCAAATGAAAGGTCTCTGCTTGAATTTTACGAAAATTAATTTTTGAAGGGTCCCCAAGGGTCATATATTGAATATTATGCCAACTATAGGTTGTTGTATATCAAATGAAAGGTCTCTGCTTGAATTTTACGAAAATTGATTTTTGAAGGGTCCCAAAGGCCATATAGTGAATATTATGCCAACTATAGGTTGTTACCTATCAAATGGAAGGTCTCGGCTTGAATTTTACGAAAATCAATTCTTGAAAGGTCCTCAAGGGCCATATAGTGAATATTATGCCAACTATAGGTTGTTACCTATCAAATGAAAGGTCTCTGCTTGAATTCTACGAAAATTAATTTTTGAAGGGTCCCCAAGGGTCATATAGTGAATATTATGCCAACTATAGGTTGTTGTATATCAAATGAAAGGTCTCTGCTTCCATTTTACGAAAATTAATCTTTGAAGGGTCCCCAAGGGCCATATAGTGAATATTATGCCAACTATAGGTTGTTACCTATCAAATGAAAGGTCTCTGCTTGAATTTCACGAAAATCAATTTTTGAAGGGTCCCCAAGGGTCATATAGTGAATATTATGCCAACTATGGGTTGTTGTATATCAAATGAAATGTCTCTGCTTGAATTTCACAAAAATCAATTTTTGAAGGGCCTCAAGGGCCATATAGTGAATATTATGCCAACTCTGAATTTTTGTCGCATGTTAAATCAACACTGTGTATACCGTGGAAGAAATGTGTTTTTAAGGGTGCTAAGGGTCATATAGTAAAGATTATCTCAACTATAGGCTGTAACATATTGAATGGTAGCTTTCAACACCAATGTCACGAAAAATAATTTTTGGAGGGTCTCAAGGGTCAATAGTGAATATTATGCCAACTATAGCTTGTAATATATTTATTAAGAGGTATCTGCTTGAATTTCACGAAAATTAATTTTTGAAGGGTATCAAGGGACATATAGTGAATATTATGCCAACTATAGGTTGTTGTATATCGAATAAAAGGTCTCTGCTTGAATTTTACGAAAATTAATTTTTGAAGGGTCCCCAAGGGTCATATATTGAATATTATGCCAACTATAGGTTGTTGTATATCAAATGGAAGGTCTCTGCTTGAATTTTACGAAAATCAATTCTTGAAAGGTCCTCAAGGGCCATATAGTGAATATTATGCCAACTATAGGTTGTTACCTATCAAATGAAAGGTCTCTGCTTGAATTTTACGAAAATTAATTTTTGAAGGGTCCCCAAGGGTCACATAGTGAATATTATGCCAACTATAGGTTGTTGTATATCAAATGAAAGGTCTCTGCTTCCATTTTACGAAAATTAATTTTTGAAGGGTCCCCAAGGGCCATATAGTGAATATTATGCCAACTATAGGTTGTTACCTATCAAATGAAAGGTCTCTGCTTGAATTTCACGAAAATTAATTTTTGAAGGGTCCCCAAGGGTCATATAGTGAATATTATGCCAACTATGGGTTGTTGTATATCAAATGAAAGGTCTCTGCTTGAATTTCACGAAAATCAATTTTTGAAGGGCCTCAAGGGCCATATAGTGAATATTATGCCAACTATGGGTTGTTGTATATCAAATGAAAGGTATCTGCTTGAACTTCACGCAAATTAATTCTTGAAGGGTCCCCAAGGGCCATATAGTGAATATTATGCCAACTATAGGTTGTTGTATATCAATTGAAAGGTCTCTGCTTGAATTTTACGAAAATTAATTTATGAAGGGTCCCCAAGGGTCATATAGTGAATATTATGCCAACTATAGGTTGTTGTATATCAAATGAAAGGTCTCTGCTTGAATTCCACGAAAATCAATTTTTGAAGGGCATCAAGGGCCATATAGTGAATATTATGTCAACTATAGGTTGTTGTATATCGAATGAAAGGTATCTGCTTGAATTTCACGAAAATTAATTTTTGAAGGTTCCCAAAGGGCCATGTAGTGAATATTATATCAACTATAGCTTGTTACCTATCAAATGAAAGGTCTCCGCTTGAATTTCACGGAAATTAATTTTTGAAGGGTCCCCAAGGGCCATATAGTGAAAATCAACTTTTATAGGACCGAAAGGGTCAAATAGTGAAGATTTGCTCAACTATCCCTGCCAAAAATACCTTATGAAGTCTTATGAAGAAATATAGATGAAATATGAGTATTAATAAGGATATATAACCGAGTTCTGTAGCGTATGAGTACATTATCTCTGGCACATGAACTTTCTAAAAGGTTTAATGATATTTCATAAGTATATGTGATTTATAAGCGTATACAAATATGGAGTATGAGAGTTTTTATCAGGCACAAGTGGTTTGAGGAGCCTATGACCACCAATAAGATATTCCACTTCCAATTGGAAAAGTATTCTATGAACATTCATGCGCCTTAGTATATATGAGAAATGTGTAGGAATTCACAAATAGAATTCTATTGGGTATCGTCAGGAAAAAAATTGTTCAGGATTTTAGAGTTTCACTAAGGAATTCCTTACCTAATTTAATGCGATTTCTATTAGCCTTTGTAACACTCCACACTCTGAGTTCAGAATTTGAAAAATTTTGAAACAAAAAAAATATGAAGTTTATACTTATGCCTTTGGGCTGCTCAGATTGATGCGGTAGGGTGTGAGTTCCAAAAGTAACAATTTTACTGTTAAGATGGTAATCAAGTAATATGAATTCTAAGGATGATTTTAAGGTGATTAATTTGACTGTTAGATATATTTGGGCGCCAGGCTTGCAAAAGACAAAAGCCAATCAGATACTTCCTAAAAAACCTTGCTTGGATGAGAAGACAAAACAAATATACAGAGAATCAATTCAACAATTTATTTCCTTGAGAAAATTACAAAGGGCTGAAGGCCAGAAGAATTCAAGATAACAATACGTTGTTTGAAGTGGCTGAAGGCCCTAAAAGAATATTGAAAATTATGTTAAAGTGAAGTGGCTGAAGGCCCAAAAACAAGATTGAGGATTATTTGAAAATACTGAAAAATTTAAAAAACAAGAGAAATGGAGCAAAATAAATTCAGAACATTCAACTTTACAACAGCTATTGATCCGATCTGATTCCAATTGAAGGTCTTGGCACTTGGATGGATTATACCTGGGTGGCCGGATGAATTGTCCAAGAGGGTTTCCTTAAGGTAATTGGGAGTTCAACCTGCAGAGTCAGTTCAGCTTCTCTCGGTTCTGCTTCCAGAGTTACCAAGTACTTTGTGGGTGCTACTTATGATGGAAGTTGTAAGGTATAGCCTCTCCTTCAGTTCTGACTGCTCAGTAGGGAATCTCCAGGTGTTACCGTCCTTCACAACCCTCTTTGGTTAACCAGGATCCTCGTAGCAGGTATAGACGTAGAGTGCATGCGGAAATATACGAGGAATCAGAAAGTTGTCGACAATGTGATTAAAGGGACGAAAGGATATCCTTTGAACCGCTTACTGAGTTTTATGTTCTGAATTTAAATATTTTGGAAAGTAACAATTTTAAAATTTCAGGAATTTAGAAAAATTAAGTAGGTATGTATAATGAACTAATTTCAAAGAAAAAACTTGACACTTGAAAATAAGAGAAAATTTACTCAAATTAGAAATGGAAATAACTGAGAAGCAAATTATGAATTTGTTATCCAACTCAGAGAGAAATTATTTGAATAAATCAGAATAATGAGATATCCTGGTATTGATATATTATTACAAAAAAATTCAAGGAAAAATTATCATTTATCTAATGACAAAAAATAATGTTTAACTTTGATGGATTGTCATACTGAAATTCAATCAAAAAAATACAGGGTGGCAAGTCCTGTTCAAAAGTAAAATGCCTGATAATAGGTACTCTTTCAAGTTTGAAGTTGACAGGTAATCTACTTTTCCGTGAAAGTAAAAGAAAAAGGTATGTATAAAGATATATATACAGGGTGGCAAGTCCTGGTTCAAAAGTTAAATGCCAGATAATAGGTAAGTAGGTACTTCAGGTGTGAAGTTGACAGGTCTGGAATGAATATCTGGTATACCCTGAGATAAGGAAATAGACATGCACTGACATGTGGTTTGTTGAGTTGACCAAGAAAAATACTGACAAGTAAGATAGAGAGAAAAATCTCACTTCCAGAAAACTTGAACTATAGGTTGTGCTTGCGTCACAAGAAGGCAAAACCTATACAGGAACCAGACAAATTTTGACTGAACAGGCTATAGAGAGAAGGAAACCTTCCTCAGGTTGCATTTATTTCTCAGAGAGAATGAAAAATGACTTGGAAAAGAATTTCACAAGTTGACAATAGAAATTAAATGCTCACCTGAGAAAGAATCCTGGAAAGGTACAGCCTGGACGTCAAGGTTCAACTTCAAGGCTCTAGGTCCTGTAGATCAAGGTTCCTGGACGGGACACAGAGGAAACTTCAGTTCAGGTTTCCTGGATGAACTTCTGAGGAAAGTGCGATGGCGTATCGAATTTCCAATAGGTACCTAGAAAAATGTTCAAAAGAGTAGATACTGTTTTCAACTTATTGAATGAGGAAAAATTTAGCAACGAAGCTGGTGTTGATAGCAACAATTTATAAGAAGCAAATTTGAGCGACAAGGCAGAAAAATCCAGGTATAGTACTTAACCTCAAGCTGAAATAAATGTATATGACTTATAATTTTGTCAATTTCACAAAAATATTATCAACAAGAGCTAATAAAATATAGGAAGAAGTCAAATATCCAATAAATTGATATCGATGATCAATTTTTACATAAGAAACAATCCGATATGAATTATAACCTCAATTTACTCGAACGCAATTATCTCTCTCAAAAATGAAATTTGATCAAAAATATATCAATTAATATTTAATTCAATATATAATAATCAACTCTAACAAACCAAATGTCTGCGATGACAAGTTATTTCATTAGAAAAATAAAGATAGATCCAGACCTACCAGATATCTTCAATCCCCACAACCTATCACTTCAACCTTTCAAGTCGGTAGCTAATATCAGAAGGGCTTTGATTTTCCTATTCGTTCTTCGCGAAAGATCCTGTCATCTCAATCCTTCTCCTGATTGGTTATTTAGTCTCCCTTCTTCGATCTTCTGTGTCGCTGTCTAGCGGGAAGGACGAGCGCGCAAGACTTGATAAATTCGATATGGTTATTGAACCGGTGAAGGGCTGATAAGCGGAAGTAGATAGAAGAACGAATGGACGTCAGATAATTAAATGGTTGATTGATTGAAAAACATCTCAATGGAACGGAATAATCGTTACACACCACCCTAACTCGGTGAAAAAAATTTGGAAACTCTAGGAGATTACAAATTTTTTTTTATTGCAAAAACATTATCCCAACCTTCATCCTAGTGATCCTAGTAGATAAGAAAATTGCACTTTACATTATGGATTCAAATATTCATTCACCTCAATATAGGTATTCATGAAAACGAAGAAGAAAATCAAGTAAGAATCATTGTTTTAGTAATCAATAATGTCACTGATATTCACGAAGTAATAGCTTCATTGAGTAGGAGATATACAATATCTACAAAAGGTATTTACAGAATGTACAAAATTCACAAGATCTTCAAGATTCTTTTTCATCACATGTGGAGTGACTATGTGAGAAAGAAAAAAGTTATTAATTCAATAAGATATAAGAATTTCAGATTGTATTCGAAATTGAGTGAACATTCAATGAATTATAAATTTCACCTCATAATTGTTATTCCTCTAAGGAATTATCTCAATATGGAATTTCAATGATTCAGTAGGAAATACATTATTTTATTTTCAAAAAAATATATATTAATTTGAAATCCATAAGGTAATTAGCAGAAGTTAGGTCGGTAAGATGAAGGCTAAGACAAGGTATTCCGAATGAAATAACTTCTCATCAAATAGACATGAGAATTTCGAAAACATCTATACCAGAAAACTTCAAACCGTCAAAAGTTACCTATAAAAAAAATACATTGTTATGTAAACTAAAAAATCTCCACCAAATATAACTGGGATGCATATGGCCCAAGAGCAAACCATCCCCACCACCAGAACCCATCAACAGCATGTCCGAAACCAAATGTGGTGTAATCAGGGATGGAAGTTGACCCCACAAAACCAAAATTGCGCATCTCGAGAATGAGAGAGAAGCCTCACTTTTTGGTTCCCTCAAAGAGCACACTGACTCCGGACATCCTGCCGACACGCCCCAGGGATGCAGACGGGAAACTCCAGGGACACACCCACCTCAATTGTCCAGCCTTAGGGAGAAGCTGCTATCCCAACAGTAGTATAGCCACTGTCACGCTGAAATTTCAAAAGTGCTACAAACAGTCCTAGAAGAGGCTGAATGTCGTGTTTCATCTACTCATAGATGAAAAATCGAAGGATAGGAAAGATAAGAGAAGGGAAAACGAAGGAAGAATAGCGTTAAACCTGATTGGGAATCAAGATGGCTCAGGAGGATTCATTTGCCACCCGTCTCTAGCCAGTAGTTCATCAAAATGAACTCAGCAGACACTATCAAAAGTTGGTCGGTGAATAACGTTAGAGGAAAAAAAGAATAGTTTTTCCAAAGTGCTCTCTACACAACCAACGTACCCGTAGACCGAACTGAGAGGTGCAGGGAATATTCGATATTCTATAAAACAGTTTAGTGAAACTACCCTCTTAAAAAAACAAAGGGAGTTGGAGTTATTTAGCAACAGACCAATGAAGCTTGACAGAGTTCAAGTTGTGCCACCGCTCTAGAGACTAAGGAAAAGATAGAGAAGATAAAAGAGAAGAAAAGTACAAGGTATGAAGGCAGACCGAAGGAACCCGGAAATAATTCAAACTCAACCGAAACAAATTTTTTTGACATATTAGCTCATTGTTTTACCGTTATTGATTCGTGAAGTATCTGACAAGAACAAGAGTCATCAAAAATGTTCGAATGAAAAGATAATATCAGTAAGTCACTGACAAATAGGTAATTAGATAACATTCGAATGAGAAGATAATATCAGTGAAAGCAGTAAGTCACTGACATAAAGGTAATTAGATAACATTCGATGAATTCTACCACCTCAAACTAAGAGAAAAATAATGTTTGGACAATAAATCGATATTATTTCGAAATAAGATACAAAATTGTCCAAACGAAAAGATAAGATAAGATAGTAGGCAAATGCTTGATTCCACTAACCAAATTTACTGAAAGATGAATAGATTTTTCTCAAATTTGAATCAATCACTTGTAGGAAAAAAAATCACAGAGGAAATATAGAATCTGTCTTTCAAATTTGTTGCAAAGTTATCTGTTCTGAAAGTTCAGAGATACCATTAAGGCATTATCGAAAGATAAATACTTCCAAAAAGTACAACTAAAATCAACAACCATATATTATTGGAACATCAGCATGTGCACTACTTTTTCACTCGAATGACTCTTTTCTTGACGCAAGATACATGAGATACTTTCAAGATAATTGCAGATAAGTTGCTGCAATGCAATAAAGTTTAGGTAATTTAGGTACAGTTTTTACAGTTGAATGATGGAAAGATTCCTAGAAGTGGCCAGTTATAAGACTTTTACTTATCATCTGGTAAAATGCCATGGTGAGAGAATTCTTAGGCCCCTCTCACAGAGCCCAAAAGATAGAAAAAGTAAACGATAAAGGAAAGAGAAACGGCTAATATGTCAATTCACGATACAAAACGATAATAGGAGATATTTAACTATCCGAATCTTCGGAATCAGCGCTAAAATATTCATCTTCGGTTGGGTTTTCATCATTGTCGATAAAAGAGGATTTTAAGTCTTTGACGTGCCAACGTCCTAAGTCTTTGCCATCCATGTCTTTGAGCTCATATACTAGGTTTGATATTACTTTAGAAACAATGCAAGGTATGAATTTGGGAGCCAATTTAGAGGAATATTGATTAGGAGCTGAAGATAGAGTAATATTTTTCTTCCAAAGTCTGTCGCCTACATGAAATTTAACTTCTCGTTTCCTCAAGTTATATTGACGAGAATTTCGAAGATAAGCTTGATGTAACTGTTTACGAACATCAACAAATAATTTGGGAAGTTCCTGAACATCATCAATTCGCTGTGATTTTTCAGAGATAATAGGTGTGTTATTTTCATTTTCTGAAACTTTGCCATAGAAATCTCCTGTCACCGGAATATTCCTAGCAAAATTCAAGAAAGCTGGAGAATAGCCAGTTACATCATGTTTTGCTAGCCTTATGGCTTGAGCAACCTTGTAGATAGAAGTATCCCATGTTTTATGATTTTCATGAATATAACAGCGAATTGACGTGACAATGACTTTATTAACTCTCTCGGTAAAATTAATTTGGGGATGATATTTGGCATTATACCAAATTTTCTGTACTCGATACTCTTCCATCAGTTTTTTAAACTCTTTACTGACAAATTGGCTTCCATTATCTACCATGATGATCTGAGGTACACCATAGATAAGAAAAACGTTATTTTCCAGAAATTTAATTATACCTTTTGAGGTAGCTTTAGACATCGGATGGACTAAGACATATTTCGTGAACCAGTCAGTGACAACCAAGACATACTGATTACCATTTTTGGATCGGGGATAGGGACCTAACAAATCTGCAGAGATACATTGAAAAGGGAAATTAATATTTTTGTAGGATCCCATATGACCAGCTTGAGGTAAATTCGAACTTTTACAGGCAGCACAAACAGGACATTTCCTCACATACTTATAGACATCCTTGCGAATTTTAGGCCAGTAGTACAGTTCCAAGATACGAGAAAGAGTTTTAGATATTCCTAAATGTGCAGAAGTCTCTCTGTCATGATAAAAGTCAAGAATTTCCGGTCTATTTGCAGAAGGCACTATAATTTTCCAGTCAGTGAGATTGCTGACAATATTATGATGAGATAATATATGTTTATAGAGAATGCCATTCTCAACACGAAAAGAGGAATAATTTTCAGGATTTTCTTGAACTTTCTTCACCATAGAGGTATACCATTTATCAGGCTGGAAGGTAGATACATCGATAACAGATACATCAGCAACTGATCGAGATAAGGCATCTGCAACAACATTTAAAGAACCCTTTCGATGTTTGATGGTGAAATCAAACTGAGATAATTTTACTGCCCACCTAGTCAAACGTCCAGAGGGATTTGAGAGATTATGAAGGTATATAAGGGAGGCATGGTCAGTTTCAATTGTGAATTTCGTGCCTTCAACATAGCTTCGGAACTTTTCTATACCAAAAATGACAGCTAATAACTCTTTTTCAGTTACTGTATATTTTCTTTGACAAGCAGTGAGTGTTTTACTGGCATAAGCTACTGGATGTTCTACGCCATCACATTCTTGGTATAAAATAGCACCTACACCTGTGTCTGAAGCATCACACTGAATCACAAAAGGTTTTGTGAAGTCAGGGCTTGCTAGAACTGGAGCAGAAGTAAGACGAGATTTAATTTCACTAAAAGCCATTTCTGCCTCAGGGGTCCAAGTAATTGGTTGGCCCTTTTTGCGACCATGAAGAAGATCAGATATGGGGGAGCAAATAGAAGAGAAATCTTTGATAAACCGACGATACCAACTGACAAGTCCTATCAAACGTTTGATTTCTGTGGTATTTTTGGGAGTTGGATAGTTAATGATGGCGGAAACTTTCTCAGGATCTGTTCTCAAACCTTGTTGGTCCACAACAAAACCAAGATAGACAAGAGAAGGACGACAAAACTCACATTTGTCTAAGTTTACAGTGAGATTGGCATTTTTAAGTCGTTGAAATACTTCTTTCAAAATTTTGATATGAAGTTCAAAAGTAGGAGTAGCTACAATGATGTCATCAAGGTACACAAAGCAAAAAGGAGCTAATGAAGGTCCTATAACGATATCCATTAAACGAGCCATCAATTTTGGACTGTTACTAAGCCCAAAAGGAGAGACAAGAAATTCAAAAAGACCTCTTCCATAGACTGCAAATGCGGTCTTAGGTCGAGATGACTCGTCCAAAGGAATCTGGAAAAATGCCTTCGTCAAATCAATAGACGTAAGGTATCTGGCGTCCCTCAACTTATTTAAGATACTGTCTATAAGAGGCATGGGATAACTATCATTGACTGTGACTTCATTAAGTTTTCTGCCATCAAAGCATACACGATATTCTCCAGAGCGCTTCGGAACTAACCACAATGGGCTACACCAGGGAGATTGAGAAGGTTGAATGACATTGAGTTTCAACATCTCATCAACTTCTTTATTTAAATGTTTCTGCATAGCTGGAGATAAGGGGTATTGGCGTTGAACAATAGGCTTGGCATCACCAGTATCGATATGATGTGTCAACAAATGAGTTCGACCAAGTCTGTCTTTAGGAGCTATAGATTTAAAACAGTCAATGACTTCCTCAAGCTCAGATTTCTGAAAGGGAGTCAATTCAGAAAATGGTTTGATTGTGTTCACAGCACAGATAGAGGAATACGATAAATTACTGAAATTTGCTTCAATTCGAAAAAGCTTGAAAAAATCCATGCCAAGAATTAGAGAATGAGCAACAGAAGGTATGATCAAAATTTTCAACTCTTTGGAAACACCATTCAAGGAAATTGGAACTAAGATATATCCTAAAAAATCCTGAGGTTTGCCATCAGCAGTAGTGACATGAACGATAGATTCATATTTAATAGGAATATTATGTGACTGTAATAGACTAAAACCTGTAGAACCTAGGATAGAAGAGGTACTACCAGTATCAGCAAGGGCAAGAATTTTCTGTCCAAAAAGTTCAACATTGAGATACGGGCGATTATCATTGGATTTCATGACAAAAAGGGGATTTATATTCACGGGAGGAGATAAGAAATTTTTAACATAAGATAACCAATTTTGCCATTCACAAAGAGATGTTTTTAGTGGTCCTGTTTGTGTTGCTTCTTTTTTCGATTTTCGAGCATTTTGGGACTGTGAGTTGGCTGTGCTGGTGCCTGGACTGTCGGTAAGTTGACTGGTGACGACGTCCAGTTTTTCGCCACCAGGAATCGCGTTTTTTGGATTGCATTTACGACATTTTGTTTTTACGGTATTTTTGAGACCACAGCCATAACAAAATATTGTTTTTGGTTGCATGACCAGCCAAGTCACAATTCCAACATCGATAGTTCGATAAGGTAGATACATTACTGGAAGGAAAATTTCTACGAAACGAAGGTTCTGAAGATGAAAAGGAAGTACTGCCTCCACTAAAAGGACTACTCAAATCAGGCTCCAACAAACCAGTATTACGATGGGGTGGTGCTTTATAGCGATCAGCCCATAAACGAGATTCTTCTAATTTTTTGCACAATTCAGAAAGTTCAGGAACAGTTTTTGGATCATGTAAAGCTAAATTAGAAATGAAAAAAGGTGAAAGATTTCGACGAATTTTTCGAACTCGAGTTTCTTCATCAGGTTTGGTTGTCAACCTGTTGAAGAGACCTTCCATAGAAGAAATATATAAAGCTACTTTTTCATTGTTACCTTGAGTTCTAGAATTTATTTCTCGTTCTAGATCTTCTTCATAGAAATAGGGAAGGAAATCTTTCTTTAATTCTTTTACCAAGTCATCCCATGTTTGAAATTTACTTTTATTATTGACAAACCATGTCCAAGCAGAACCTTTGAATAAATCACAGGCAGACTGAAAAAGTTCCTGTTTTGAAACACCTCGTGCTTCTCGTAGCAATTCAACTTTTTCTAAGAAAGAGTTAACTGATTCTTTCTGATTCGAGCCAGTGAAAAAGATATTCCATTTGTATGGAGCAACTGATTTATTTGAAGAAAAGATATTGCAGTTATTATTTGGGAGTGTGGGGGTAGAAGTACTGGGAGGAGGAGATACTTTCAAATCAAAATTAGCTTCCAATTCCAACACAAGATATTGAATTTCTTTCCTGGCTGTTTCTTCATCCTCATCATCAGCTTTAAGATAATTGAAACGAGTTGACAAATGAGCTAATCGACTAGAAATTCTTCTGAAGGCAGGATCCAACTTAGAACCACTGAATGAAGCTATAGCTAATTTTAAATCTTCAATACTTTCTTTCATTTCAGTCACATCTTCATTATGTGAATAAGGATTCTCAAAGGTACCATGAAAACTGCGATTAGCATTTTGTTGACTCAGAAGTCCTCTCAAAATTTTACGTTTGGAATCAATGTTTCCAGTAGGTTCTACACTACGAAGCTTGAGCTCATAAGTCAATTCATTTATTTTCAAATGATTCGGATCCATGTTGGACTTGGAAGATAAAATTCAAAGCACAACTAATCAAAGATATGAATTATCGAAAGGCTTGTACTTTTGGGATGCTTCAGAATTATGTCTTATAGTGCAGAAAAGAGATGAAAGAAAACAATTATCAAAGTCAAAAAGATAATGAAAAATAGATAATTAAGATAAGTTAAGATACCAAGTTCTTCAGAATCAGATACGCAGATATGTCAAAATTTGTTATTGAACAATTCCAAACTATAATTTATTTGGTCTTCCGTCAAGCAAGGATAAGATAAGAGAAAAACAGTCAAATCGGGCTCCACGTTGTGAGCGACAATTGTGTAACACTCCACACTCTGAGTTCAGAATTTGAAAAATTTTGAAACAAAAAAAATATGAAGTTTATACTTATGCCTTTGGGCTGCTCAGATTGATGCGGTAGGGTGTGAGTTCCAAAAGTTACAATTTTACTGTTAAGATGGTAATCAAGTAATATGAATTCTAAGGATGATTTTAAGGTGATTAATTTGACTGTTAGATATATTTGGGCGCCAGGCTTGCAAAAGACAAAAGCCAATCAGATACTTCCTAAAAAACCTTGCTTGGATGAGAAGACAAAACAAATATACAGAGAATCAATTCAACAATTTATTTCCTTGAGAAAATTACAAAGGGCTGAAGGCCAGAAGAATTCAAGATAACAATACGTTGTTTGAAGTGGCTGAAGGCCCTAAAAGAATATTGAAAATTATGTTAAAGTGAAGTGGCTGAAGGCCCAAAAACAAGATTGAGGATTATTTGAAAATACTGAAAAATTTAAAAAACAAGAGAAATGGAGCAAAATAAATTCAGAACATTCAACTTTACAACAGCTATTGATCCGATCTGATTCCAATTGAAGGTCTTGGCACTTGGATGGATTATACCTGGGTGGCCGGATGAATTGTCCAAGAGGGTTTCCTTAAGGTAATTGGGAGTTCAACCTGCAGAGTCAGTTCAGCTTCTCTCGGTTCTGCTTCCAGAGTTACCAAGTACTTTGTGGGTGCTACTTATGATGGAAGTTGTAAGGTATAGCCTCTCCTTCAGTTCTGACTGCTCAGTAGGGAATCTCCAGGTGTTACCGTCCTTCATAACCCTCTTTGGTTAACCAGGATCCTCGTAGCAGGTATAGACGTAGAGTGCATGCGGAAATATACGAGGAATCAGAAAGTTGTCGACAATGTGATTAAAGGGACGAAAGGATATCCTTTGAACCGCTTACTGAGTTTTATGTTCTGAATTTAAATATTTTGGAAAGTAACAATTTTAAAATTTCAGGAATTTAGAAAAATTAAGTAGGTATGTATAATGAACTAATTTCAAAGAAAAAACTTGACACTTGAAAATAAGAGAAAATTTACTCAAATTAGAAATGGAAATAACTGAGAAGCAAATTATGAATTTGTTATCCAACTCAGAGAGAAATTATTTGAATAAATCAGAATAATGAGATATCCTGGTATTGATATATTATTACAAAAAAATTCAAGGAAAAATTATCATTTATCTAATGACAAAAAATAATGTTTAACTTTGATGGATTGTCATACTGAAATTCAATCAAAAAAATACAGGGTGGCAAGTCCTGTTCAAAAGTAAAATGCCTGATAATAGGTACTCTTTCAAGTTTGAAGTTGACAGGTAATCTACTTTTCCGTGAAAGTAAAAGAAAAAGGTATGTATAAAGATATATATACAGGGTGGCAAGTCCTGGTTCAAAAGTTAAATGCCAGATAATAGGTAAGTAGGTACTTCAGGTGTGAAGTTGACAGGTCTGGAATGAATATCTGGTATACCCTGAGATAAGGAAATAGACATGCACTGACATGTGGTTTGTTGAGTTGACCAAGGAAAATACTGACAAGTAAGATAGAGAGAAAAATCTCACTTCCAGAAAACTTGAACTATAGGTTGTGCTTTCGTCACAAGAAGGCAAAACCTATACAGGAACCAGACAAATTTTGACTGAACAGGCTATAGAGAGAAGGAAACCTTCCTCAGGTTGCATTTATTTCTCAGAGAGAATGAAAAATGACTTGGAAAAGAATTTCACAAGTTGACAATAGAAATTAAATGCTCACCTGAGAAAGAATCCTGGAAAGGTACAGCCTGGACGTCAAGGTTCAACTTCAAGGCTCTAGGTCCTGTAGATCAAGGTTCCTGGACGGGACACAGAGGAAACTTCAGTTCAGGTTTCCTGGATGAACTTCTGAGGAAAGTGCGATGGCGTATCGAATTTCCAATAGGTACCTAGAAAAATGTTCAAAAGAGTAGATACTGTTTTCAACTTATTGAATGAGGAAAAATTTAGCAACGAAGCTGGTGTTGATAGCAACAATTTATAAGAAGCAAATTTGAGCGACAAGGCAGAAAAATCCAGGTATAGTACTTAACCTCAAGCTGAAATAAATGTATATGACTTATAATTTTGTCAATTTCACAAAAATATTATCAACAAGAGCTAATAAAATATAGGAAGAAGTCAAATATCCAATAAATTGATATCGATGATCAATTTTTACATAAGAAACAATCCGATATGAATTATAACAATTTACTCGAACGCAATTATCTCTCTCAAAAATGAAATTTGATCAAAAATATATCAATTAATATTTAATTCAATATATAATAATCAACTCTAACAAACCAAATGTCTGCGATGACAAGTTATTTCATTAGAAAAATAAAGATAGATCCAGACCTACCAGATATCTTCAATCCCCACAACCTATCACTTCAACCTTTCAAGTCGGTAGCTAATATCAGAAGGGCTTTGATTTTCCTATTCTTTCTTCGCGAAAGATCCTGTCATCTCAATCCTTCTCCTGATTGGTTATTTAGTCTCCCTTCTTCGATCTTCTGTGTCGCTGTCTAGCGGGAAGGACGAGCGCGCAAGACTTGATAAATTCGATATGGTTATTGAACCGGTGAAGGGCTGATAAGCGGAAGTAGATAGAAGAACGAATGGACGTCAGATAATTAAATGGTTGATTGATTGAAAAACATCTCAATGGAACGGAATAATCGTTACACCTTCATGTGACTCAGAATAACTGAGAATTTACGAGTTTCAATCAGACAATGAATGCCTAATCTGAAATGTGTCCAATGAGTGTTTATAAGACAACTAGTTCCTAGGTTCATGAGCTCAAATATGAAAACACGGTTCTAAAATTATAGGTTTTTTTATCAGCTTGAATGCGGTAAATAATTATTGAGTAATCATTAGTTTTTAAAAGACAATATAGATATAATCTTTAACGTATTTCATGGGTTTTTGTGAGGGTGAAAAGTGTTCGATGAATTATAATATTCAATAGGGAACTGCTGCCCTGATTCTATCGGTTGCTAATGAGTTTGTATGTGGTATATTTGGTTTCAAGTATTCGAAATTTCTTATAAGTAATTACTGATCTATAATGAAACGTATCTTATTAGTCAAGCTGAGGTAAGATGTGTTCCAGAATTCATGAGTGTTGATAAGGATTTACCGTTATAACTGTATTCGTATGTTATGATGTTTCATGCGTTTTTTCTGTCTGAGAATTCACGAGTTCTGGACAATACATGCCTAATCTGAATGGTATCTAATAAGTTTGTATGAGATGTGTTAGTTCTGAGGATTTTTGGGGTTTGAAAAGACATTACTGATTTGAAACGGAATGTATCCTATGGGTCATGCTGAGGCTTGATGTGTATCAAAACTGATGGGTGTTGATAAGGATATACCATTATGACTCCAATGGTATGTTGAGAGGTTTTATGCGGGATTGCTGTATGAGGATTCAAGATTTTAGATTAGACAATACATGTCTGATCCGAAATGCATCTGATCAGTTTTCATGAAATATGTTTCTCATGAGGAAATGTTTGTTTAAGGATTCATGAGAGTTGATAGGGATTCACCGTTATGACTGTATCCATATGTTGAAATGAATGATGCGTTATTTCTGTTGAGGGATTCACGAGTTTTGATAAGACAATACATGTTTGATCTGTATGGTAACTAATTAGTTTGTATGAGATGTGTATGTTCTGAAGATTTTTGTAGTTTGAAAAGACAATACTGATTTGAAATGAAACGTATCCTATGGGCCAAGCTGAGGCTGGATGTGTTCCAGAATTCATGAGTGTTGATAAGGATATACAGTTATGACTTCAATGGTATGTTGAGAGGTTTAATGCAGAATTTCTGTATAAGGATTCACAAGTTTAGATAGGACAATACATGCCTAATCTAAATGGTATCTAATGAGTTTGAATGAGATGTGTATGTTTTTGAGGTTTGTAAAGACAATTCTGAAGCTAATGTGTTATAGACTTCTTGAGGGTTGATGAGGATATATAGTTATGACTTCTGGTATATCGAGAGGCTTTTTCGCAGAGTTTTTTCATAATGATTCACGAGTTTGGATCAGACAATTCTTGTCCAATATAAAATGTTTCCTATAAGTTTGTGTGAGTTTTCAATAGTACAATATTTTCAAGTTCAAAATATATATTATTAGATCTTATGAGGATTAATGACAATGATTGACAGTTGTTATATGATTATAATAATAAAACAAGAGGTTTTAGCCTTCTCTTTTTATGAGCAAAATTATTTTTTTCCAAAAAAACTTCAACGCCTTGTACCAACTCAACGAGACGATTTTGGATATAGGTAAGTTGGCCTAAATCAACTTGTTTCTATCCCAGGAGTCCACAGCCGAGCCATGTCCGAACCTTTTACAGATACCCTGTATATTTTATTTGAAAATATAACTATATTGATTGTCACTTTCTCGGAAAAAACAGCTCATCAAAACAGAATTGTTTTTATATCGGTACTGGTATTTTAACTTGAATTCGCACACAATTCGAAGAGACGAAGAAGCCTGAGGGTTTTTGCCAAATGAATCCTCATTCGATCACATAAAAACCATTCAATATACTTTATATCCTCATACATCCTCATAATTCCTATCAGCATTGCATCAAGGAACTATTATATATTTTCATACCTACTAGAAACTGATAGATCCACATAAATACCCGAACAACAAGGCCAAATTCATAACATAGGTAACTCATAAATCCACATAGATTCACATTTGAAAATTCACTTGGAGAGTCATTAAGTCTCCACATAGAGGGGAACACAAAATTCAAGTTGGTAACAAAACAGTAACTTTTTTTGCGTTGGTACTTCTGAGACTGAGCTAGCCACTAGCCAGCCATATTTGTTTTAGTTTATGTTGCTCGCGAAGGAAGACAGGTATCTCTGTTTTGATTCGAGAGAATACCCATTATTCTGAAATTATTGTTGAGAATTGAGGTGTAAATTGCATATCATATCATGTGTAGTGTAGTGGATTCGATAGTGCTCCAATCTGAAATAACTTTTGGATAAATGTGAACATTACTCATGATTACCAACGGGATTTGTTTCTTTGTTCGCACCAAGAGGAATGAACATCCGCCATGATGCACAAACTTGTAAGTATTTTTTATCTCGAATATTGCATCACTTCATCCTCATTGCTACTTTGGATTGATAAGGATTCTTGAGTTTGAAATAGGCAGTTCATTGCTGATATATATAGGGTTCTATAAGTTCCTGTAACGTTTATATGTTTCAATGATTGAAGGTTGAAAATGACTGGCACAATTATTTTACACATAACTTGTTAGTTGTTTGTATAAGGTTTCCAATCACGATACTTAATTATATTTCATTGCTCATTCACGAGCCTAAGGAGGTATGATATATGTGTGGAAATCAACGAATATAAACGTATATGATATCGTGTGGAAAGACAGGAAACAGTGAGGGCAGCATTTATTAGCTGTAATAAGGAATCCCGCATCTGGTTCATTGCGATTTTTATGAGCATTAATATGATTCAGAACGACTCCAAATTTACAAGTTTCAATGATGAAATTCAGTGTTGATTACAATCGTATCTTACAGGTTATTATAAGCAAAATATCTTCCAGGAATTCATACCGTCTAATGAGGAACCACAGATCCGATTACATTGAATCCTCATTGAATGTATGTGGAATGAAATATTTGGAAACCAATGAGATTGTATAAGACATTACTAACCCAATATGCAATGAATTTTATGAGTTTTCATAAGACAATTAATTTTCGTGAATTCACGGGACCAAATGGCATTGGTTTTTCGTGAGTTATTTTTTATTTTGAATTATTGAGGAATCAGAACTTCGATCAATACTGAGCTATCCTGGAAGATGTCATGAATGTTCTTATTTCAGTCTATTTCAGGATTTTGATAGGTTCATATAATCGATGAGTCTTTGTATCCGTAATCAAATTAGGAACGCACGATGTTCTTTGAACATTATAGGGATACCCTTTTGTGCGCTCCAAGCGAGAAAAAAAAATATATATTTGAATCACGAGCTTGATGAGGTTTTATGTGGAATTTATAAGATGAGATCTTATCAGAAATCGTGTGTAAAGAGTGAAAAAAGGATTGAAAAGGAAACCTTAATCTGATTTTATGCGATTTCTATCAGCTTTCATATTACTCAGGGCATCAGGAGGCTTTATGTATGTTTCAATAATTCCAAATTGAAAAAAATAACTAGCATAATTTGACACGTATCCTATATCAGTGTGTATAGGAATATATAAGTTTTTTTATCTGAATGGTATTTCAAACACACATCAATTTTTTCACAGTTCACGAGAAGAAAAATTATGTCTCCTGAAAACCATCCTATATCAGTATAGAGATTCAAAATGAAAAATGTATCTGTAGAGTTGTGTCCTTGGAATTGCTATCACCAACGAATAAATGATCTTGCAAAATACAAACATATCGAACTCATGAATGTCGCAGTATTTTTTTGTAGATTTGCCATTAATACCTGATGATAAACGTATTCGCTTAGAAAACTGCCATCAGAAACAGATTGCAAATACATTTCAAACTAATGATAAGCGATAGCGATAGGGAATTGAATGTATCAGCAGAACACATTTCAAACACACAAATGCCACGGTATTTCAATAAGATATTATTAGAAACTGATTATAAATTCATTTGCATTTTGAAGTTCGTGAGGAATCGCTATGAGGAACTGATTAATAATACATATATATCTGTAGAACACAGTTTATACCCATAGAGTTATGTTTATGTTATTATTCAATTACGTTGTTTTCAAATGGAACACCCTGTATTTTTTTTCATATTGTGAACATTAAGGCTTTTTGATTTCCAAAAATATATTACACATAATAATATGTGATATTTTGAGTAGTAGGCATGAATTTGAAAAATGTCTAGTTTTTCAGTAGATTTTTCATCGATGGGCCTTGTAAATATGTGGCAACATGCATTGTCCATATCACAAATGTTCATATTGACCTTACTGCTGACACAATGTTTTCTCATACACTAGTTTCAATTCCACCAACATTAAAGATCTACCAATATTCAGCAATATTTATTGTCGTCTCTAAAAGATGTGGACCTCATTAGTAGTGGCTATGAAAACAGAGCGAGTGTAGAATGTTTTTAAATCCTTGCCACCTCCCTGTCGAATTCACAAATTTTTCATACGATAGCGAATACTAATCCAGGATACGAAAATTAGAAACACTGTATCAGCAACAAGGCAAATATGAAAATTTATGATATGGACAATGTTGCCAGATATTCACAAGTTCAATCGATGAAAAGTCTACTGAGGAACTAGAATTTATCAGAATGTTGGGCTAAGACTAGAAATATCTCATAAGTTGTATATTTTTGAAAAGCATCAATGTTTCAAATGAGGAAAAATATACGTTCCATTTGCAAAAACATAACTTTGGATTGATCATATCTGAAAAATAACAGCTTATTCGGAAATTCTGATTACTCCACTGGATTCTACGTGAAAAAATGTATTGTTCGATGAATTGAAAGATGGTTGAGATACAAGAAGGGTCCCGAAATGCAGCATTTTCAATTTCGCCCTATATCTCAAAAAGGCAGCGGGCTACAAAAACTTGGTTTAGTGTATCGTGAGTTTCACTAAAAAGAAGCCCAATTTTGCGAAAATGGAAAATCTCTATTTTAGAAAATAAATGAGATACCTATCCCGTTAGGACATCGAAAATGGGACAGCCTGTACAGAGTATTCACGAATATTTTGAACCCCTACTCAACTTTTTTATGTATTGTCAATTTTATTTTTTCAAGAAACTTTCTTCAATTCTCTTCCTTCAAATTTTATTTATGCCAATAGAAAAACTGACTATTTTTTGAGATGTTCAACTATTTTTCTGTTGGTATATACAGAAAAAATATGATAGATCGTTCTTGGAAAAAAAAATCGAATGATACATGAAAAAATAAGCAGGGGTTCAGTACATACTGAAGAACTGTCAATAGTAACTCTTTATGAATAGATATGTTGTACTCATTCCAAACTAATCAATGCCACGCTGTTTCAATTCCAATTAGGAACTGATGATAAGTGTATATGCAAAACAGAGTTATACTTATAGTATTCGTGAGAAATTGCTATCAGGAATTGATCATGAATGTACCTGCAGAACGCATTCCAAACTCATGAATGCCACTGTAGTACAGTGAGAAACTCTGATCAGGAACTGATTAGAAAGTATCTGCAATAAACATTTCAAACTCATAAATGCCACTGCATTCCGATAAGGAGTTCTGATCAGGAACTGATTATAAATCTATCTGCAAATCAGAGTTCATATGGAATTGCTATGATGAACTCAATGCATGTATCTACAATACACATTTTGAACTCATAAATACCACGGTACTTTAGTGATAAATTCCGATTAGTGACTGATTATGAAATGTATCTGCAAAACAGAATTTATACTCGAAGATTTCATATGGCTGTGCTATAATAAGCTATCTATGAATGTGTCTGCAATACACACTTTGAACTTATAAATGCCAAGGTATTTAAAAAAATCCCGATTAGGGACTAATCATAATTAATGTATCTGAAAAACAACGTTTATAGTCATACACTTCGAAAGAAATTGCTATTAGGAACTGATTAAAAATGTATCTGTGAAACACAGATTATACTCATAGAGTACGTGAAGAACTGCCAATAGGAACTCATTATGATTGTTCCTGTGAAACACATTTCAAACTGATAAATGCCACGGTAATTCAATGAGGAATTCCAATTAGGAACTGATGATAAGTGTATCTGCAAAACAGAGTTATACTCTGAGTATTCCTGAGAAATTGCTATCAGGTATTGATTATGAATGTACCAGCAGGTTACATTTCACACTCATAAATGCCACTGTGCTCCAATAAGGAATTCCGATTAGGAATTGATTATGGACGTTTCTGCAAGACAGAGTTTATACTAGTAGAGTTCATACGGAATTGATATAAGAATCTCATGCTGAATGTATCTGCAACACACATTTCAAACTCATAAATGCCACGGTATTTCAATAAGAAATTATAATATGGCACTGATTGTGAATGTATCTGCAAAACAGTTAATACTCAAAAATTCCTATGAAATTGCTATTACGAACTCATTATGAAATGTATCTACAATACACATTTTCAACTCATGAATGCCACGGTATTTCAATGAGAAATTCCAATCAGGAACTGATTATACATGTATCAGCAGAACAGAGTTTATACTCAAAGACTTCGAAAAGAATTGCTATTAAGAACTGATTATAAATGTATCTGTGAAACACAGATGATACTGATTGAGTACATGAAGAACTGTCAATAGAAACTCACCATGAATGTACCTGTCAAACACATTTCGAACTGATAAATGCTACGGTGTTCCAATGGGGAATTCCAATTAGGAACTGATGATGATTGCTATAAGGGACTCATTATGAATGTATCTGCAATACACATTTCAAACTCATAAATGGCACGTTGATTCAATAAGAAATTGCAATTAGGGACTGATTTCAAATGTATCTGCAAAACAGAGTTCATACTCGTAGAGTTGCTATTAGAAACTCATCATGAATGTATATGCAGAACACATTCCATTCTCATGAATGCCACAGTGTTTCAATGAGGAATTGCCATCAGAATCTGATTATAAATGTATCTGTAAAACATAGTTCATACTCAAAGACTTCGTTGGAAATTGCTATTAGGAACCTGTCATGAATGTACATGCAGAACACATTTCAAAATCATGAATTTTTCAATAGAAACTCATCATGAATGTACCTGTCAAACACATTTCGAACTGATAAATGCTACGGTGTTCCAATGGGGAATTCCAATTAGGAACTGATGATGATTGCTATAAGGGACTCATTATGAATGTATCTGCAATACACATTTAAAACTCATAAATGCCACGTTGATTCAATAAGAAATTGCAATTAGGGACTGATTTCAAATGTATCTGCAAAACAGAGTTCATACTCATAGAGTTGCTATTAGAAACTCATCATGAATGTATATGCAGAACACATTCCATTCTCATGAATGCCACAGTGTTTCAATGAGGAATTGCCATCAGAATCTGATTATAAATGTATCTGTAAAACATAGTTCATACTCAAAGACTTCGTTGGAAATTGCTATTAGGAACCTGTCATGAATGTACATGCAGAACAAATTTCAAAATCATGAATTACGTTGTTTTGATAAGGAATTGCCATTTAAAACCGATTATGAATGTATCTGTGAATTCCAGTTCGAACTCATCGACTCCATTGAGGATTGCCATTGGGAACTGATTATAAATGTAACTGCAGAACACATTTCGAGCTTATAAATTAGTGTTTCACTATCCAACTTGACTCTGATATATTCTCATATGTAAATAATCAGGAATTACTAATAGGAACTGATTATGAATATATCTGCGAAAAACAGTTCATACTTATAAAAGAAAGGAAGAGAATCGCCATTAGAAACTGATTATATATGTATCTGCAAAATACATAGGATTATACGGAATTACTGTTTCACTATCCAACTTCATTCTCATAAATTCTCATATATATTTTTTTATAAGTTTCTATGAGACATTTTTGGCAGGGATATGTTATGGCACACCATTTTGAAGATTTCGCTTTGAACTTTTCGAAAATTAACTTTTGAAGGACCAAAAGGGCCAAATAGTGAAGATTAGCTCAACTATATGTTATCGCACACCATTTTGAAGATTTTGCTTTCAACTTTTCGAACATCAACTTTTGAAGGACCAAAAGCGCCAAATAGTGAAGATTAGCTCAACTATATGTAATGGCACACCATTTTGAAGATTTCGCTTTCAACTTTTCGAAAATCAACTCTCGAAGGACCAAAGGGGCCAAATAGTGGGGATTTATAGGTATCACATGAAAGGTCTCGCAAGTCACAATTTTATTCCAATTCTAATACAGAATGTGTGTGTTTTTTTTTACCATAATATAAGTAGAGGAAAGTACCTATTATCGCTATTGTGAATAACAGATTCATCAATATAATACTGCTTATTTCAAAGTAGAAATCTGGTGATATAGATTTTTCACATTTATGAAGATTCTGCCGCTTTCTTGAGTCTCCCACACTTTGATCTTGAAAAATAATTCTCAATTTATATACACTCGCATTTTCTGGTACGTCTATCATCGAAGTGAATAGATGTCCATTGTTCATTATAGTTGGTGACATTTCAGTCCATTCTGAAGTCCAGCTATCATTTTTCACACCATTTTTATCGAAGCAAATGGAAATATTTTTGGCATTATATGGCTGATTTATATACATTCTTTCATGTATAATGTTGAACAGAACCAGAAAATTTTAACTCAACACTGCCATTGCTAATGAAGTACTGAGATATTTTCTCAAAGATTATATTTATGTACTCGGTAAATAAAACAATTTTGTTCATTCAAAAAACATTTATTCATGAATAGATTATAATTTGAGGTTATTCAGTTGTACTACGATCGTTCCACTAAAGCCTGCCCTTGGATCGGTCCGTTGTGCTGTCGGGATGAGGTGTTTGTCAACATGGAGATTTATTATTCCTGTTGTACATTCGTAAATGTGGATTTGTTCTTCAAGAATTTTTAATTTCTGAATATATTCTTAGATCAAATCGGTTATCATATTGACTAGCAATATACAAATGAAAATTTTATTGTGGTAAAAGATTATTTATCCAATTGTGCAAGTCTTTACAGTTTCTGAAACTGCACATGTGCGGATCATTGTTCTCGTGATGCATACGTAGAGGAATGTCGGCCTTGAAAGTCACTGTGTGCATGAATGTATCTGAATTTTCGATGTTGATAATTTTGGGTCTACTAGTTGGTGAACACAATGAAGTGAGGAATTGAAACTTTTGGTGTCCTCTCACGTATACAAGGTCGACATCTCTGAGATGATCTTGCAATATTTCATTCATTTTCTCGTAATCTATGAACCCTGAGCTGTATTTGAGTCCATGGTGGTTACGTTCCAACCACCTCACTTGTTTCTTATCCGCTTCCTGGAGTGCACCAAAGGGAATAGCTGGTTTGAATGAGTAGTGACTCAATTGAAAGCCATTCGAAATTGATATATCCTTGGGGTAGAATTCGTTGGATATCTGGTACCCTTGAATATCGATACTCGACAGCTTCATCTTGCAATGTTCAAATAATAACTGACACTTTAGCAAAGTGGGGGGTTTTCACAACTGTTCGACATATTTGGTGAGAGGACTATAATTGACCAACTCATCATGCAATATGAGACAATATGCTGTTGTATTATCTGGTACTGCTTCAGATGTTTCATACTCTATTCTCATCACAACAGACCCACTTTCGGTGGACTCTTTGTGATGTGAACAGTCTATGTGTGACATTGGTATGATTTCAGCAAATTCTCTCGGTGAAAATATAGGCTCTTTTCCAGATCCGTAATAAGATGGTCTGAAATTTGTAAACATCGAGTATAGCTGTGAAGTTTTGTTGTCATTGAAACTAAAATATAAGTCATTGTATGGGTATCGATCACTGTTCAGGAAGACTCGAATATTTGTCAAGTTACAATGATCAAATTTGCTCATGTCAGACTCCACTTTTCCCCGCTTGTCAGTTTGGAATACAGCAATGACATGGCGTGGGGTTTCCAATTGATTTGTGGTTTTCACTGGCCATGTGTGTCTGGTAGTAGTTGATAATTCCGGGAATTCGATGAGTTCCCAGCTACGGAATGGCATGAGTATTTCCTGGTTTTTCTGAACCATTTTGGTGTATATGAGCTGTTGTGGAATATTTACCAAGACGTGTGGTACCCTCCAGAATAATTTATTTATCTGTATTTTTGGGGTTTCCTTTTCATCAGAACTGTACACTGAATCTGTATCATCGTTATTACGAATTATTACTAATTCTTGTTTCATATTCACGATGACCTTCTGATAGTCTTCGAAGAATTCCATGATAAAAGACAGAGGTATGCAAACGCTGAAGTTGCCTTTACCATCTACTAGTATCTTCTCATCTTTGAGCTTGAAATTCAATTTGGGAAACGAACCTGCGTTTTGCAACTCGATACTCCCGTTTGTGTTGTATGACAGGTAACCTTTAATTGTTGATATCATTCCGACATTCCGAACTGAATCTATAGTAACACCATTTAGTTCAGACCTAACAGGGCAGCGTATACGTGTCTAATTCCTGTATAGATATCCTAATTTCATCATTATATTCGAATTTCTGAAAAAACGGCTGATAAGAATGATACTCTTTTTCTTGAATGGTTTGATCGACCAAAGGTTCCTGATGAATATTGAGAATGTCCATTATACTAGAACTTTCAGGCCAAGAGACTGCAGAAATAGACGATTTGCACATGTGATTCTCTTGGTATTCTTCTTCACACTGATGAATCTTCTTGTAGTCTTGGCCTCCTTATACCAATTTGGATAAGATATCCTATTGTATCCAACAACCATGTTAGATTTTTTTCAAGTGGAGGCTAACAGTTATTGTTTCTCCTCGAAGATTAACCAGTTATCCTGCTTGGTCTAAGATTTTGATCGTTATGTTATCAATAGTCCTCACACTGATTTTGAAATAAATGATATTTTCGACTCTCAAGACGATCTTGTATCCAGGGGCAACAACTGGGAAAAACGAGAGCAGTGAGTGAGCTTCTTTTCCATTATGATAGCTCCCAGTAGCAATATTGCATTCACACTAAGAATGTTGAATTTGGTATCTGATGTATGTCGTTCATTTGCTTCCAAGATACGGCTATGGAATCCGAGTAAATCCCGCACTGTTCGATCGCTTTTGAAATTGATTCTTCTATTCGTGTCAATTGTCACTTTTAATGTGTTGAAATTAGGAGTTATGTTGATTCTTGCATCTTTATCAATATCTCTCACTCGTGAAGAGATGATTTCATTAAGATCCCCAATTTCATGAGAGCCTACAGGGATTGTCACTGAGGAATTGTTGTCTCCAAAAACGAATTGATCATTATAATCATCAACGTTAGGAATCACATCGAAAGTTTCGAATCCAGTTAAACCGATTCCATAGTCGGTATCTTCTTCCAAGTGTATTGGAGGATTGGAATCGGAACTTAGAACCGATGAATTTCCAGTGAGTGAGAATGCCAATGACATTTTAAACTAAACTGAATGAGATTCATGTATAGTTCTCATTATATAAGAATTTGAGACAAAGATGACCACAATTGAAGGAATTGGTTGATTGAAAATTATCATGATTATACTTAATAATTTTAGAGCTACCATCACTGTAGAAATATTTGATGAGTTCAAGAGGGGGTCTCAGGCTACCATAGCTATCAAAATATTTGATACTTCGTTGGGATTCGTTATAACAAACCCAATGGGTACCATCACCACTCTCATAATCTAAATTGATTATACCACTTCCATACTTCCTTATTTTCCTGGGTATCTCATCTAACATAAACACTCTTCGAAAGAACGGTATTCTTAATTCTTCAGTGTAGTTCAATAAATCTACGTCTATTAATGGACGGTGTGGTAGCTTGATGTTCAGTTTTTTGAATACGGTTTCAGGAATAATCCATATTCACGTTTGTATGGTTTCAAAAATAGACCTTTTCCCAAAGCTGATTGTTCCATTTTCATGTTATGTCTCTTTTGTTCATCCAGTTGCTCCCTGGCTGCCTTAGCCTTGTTTATGGCTTGGGCAATCCCAGCTGCCCCTCCTCCAAGACTATCAAGAGCACCGAGAGCAACAAAGAGGGGAATCAGTGGAATGAACCCTCCAGATTTGGAGATGAGTATAATTCTCTTTTGGTACCGATAGAAGAGGGAGCTAGATTCGCAGCCTGAAGTATGTCCATATTTCGACCTTTTATACCTTTCCTTGCTTTGCGCATTGCTTGAGTGAAACTTATTGCACCAATCCTTTTCCGACCAGCTTGTCGTCTTTTCAATCCCATGCCTAATTTACTCTTACTCTTCATTTTTCCTGCAATTCCAAGTGCTGCGATTTTTCCCCCGATTCTCGTGTCTTTTTTCTTGAAACGGTTCAACGCTCGCTTTGACAGAATGAGGTCCGCTACGTTTCTGTTCTCTAAATCAGTGTATTTCGAATAGGCTATATCGTGATCTCTACAAGCTTCGTCCAATGTGTTGATTCCTCTATCCCCACGTGCAAGTCGTTCAGATAATTTGGTTCCAGGACCACAAAAATTATAACCTGGCAAATGCAATTCGACGGGTAATCTATTTATGAGAGTGTTCAATAATCCTCTTCCTTTTATATCATTTCGAGCACCGTACACGAGCATACGAAGAGTTCAAAAGTTCAGTACCGAATGTTATAAATGTGAAAAAAGACAAATATATATACCAGTGTTGAATCGGAATCTGAACATGAAAGTTGAGAAACATAAAGTGAAACTATCTGTTACTGATCATGATAGTTTCATCAGCTCACACCAATTCCAGAAACATGAAGATATATTTGAAGGTGGCTCCAAACGAGCCCTGGTAGTAGGCTCTTCAGGATGTGGAAAGACAAACTGTATGATAAGTTTACTCGATGATCCAAATGGTTTGAGATTCGAAAATCTGTATTTGTACCCCAAGTCGCTTTATCAACCGAAATATGAGTATTTGAGGACATTGTTCAGACCAATGACAGAAATTGGATATTTCGAGTACGATGACGGCGATGAAGTTATCTCTCCGAATGAAGTAGCCCCAAATTCAGTCATCATATTCGACGATGTTGCCACATGTAACCAAAATATCATCAGAGATTTTTTCTGTTTTGGGCGACATAAAAATACCGATGTGTTCTACTCATGTCAGACCTACAGCTCAATCCCGAAAAGACTGATGAGAGACAATGCCGACCTAATAATTATTTTCAAGCAAGATGTAACTAATTTGAAACATATTTATGATAATCATGTCAACGTTGATATGTCATTTCAACAGTTCATGGATATGTAATCATTCTGTTGGGAGACAAATCATGGATTTGTTGTCATCGATAAGGATGCGGGATTGACGAAAGGTAGATATAGAAAAGGATTCGATGGAGTTTCGAAAATTTGATATAAGATGTGAAACATCCTATATCTTATTCAGTACAATGAATAGGCAGCTGCAGAACAGTGGGTGAAAGCCAGAAAATCTGTGAAACAAAAATATCAGAGCCTCAAAACTGATATTGCGGAATCAAAGAGTTCGTTGGAGAAAAGTTATGAACCAATAACCAACCCTCTGAAAGAATTGATTGCATCGATTCATCAGACAGCCGTTCCTGAAGTGGAGGAGACAGAACCTGATTCATTTTCAACTCCACAACACGATAAGTATTATAAATTGATAGCTAAAGATCCATCAATACTACAAGATGAAGAAACATTCGTACACGATCCTGAAATAAGCTATTTTGATCAGAGTTTGGGTCAATTACAAAGTCAATTTGAAAATCTACAAGCGTTACAGAAAGCCAGAGATCCTGAATTACAAAAATATTTGGAAAAATATGAAAAACCTCTTCCTAGAGCGTATATCGAAGACATACTCAAGGGTGATCCAGAGGATTTCGATCACAAATTTGGTATCAGATTCGAAGTATCAACAGATAACTGGATGATAGGAGATAGTGTTGTGGAATTTCTTGGCCCGCATTTTTCAATAAATGAAATAACTTATAGTGGTACACCGGGACTGTATGAACTGATGTTCAAAAAACATCCATTTGGTTACGAAGACAATGACATTGATAACTATATTGATATTCTCACCGGAACAAATGCAATTTATACAGATTATAATCGTAAAAATGGATTATCCACGTCTAACGCTGAAAAATTTGTGAAAATTATAAAACCAAGGGTAACATCATTACATTCTATGGCTAAGGCAGTAGGAAAGAGATTACTCAAACAAAAAGTTTTCTCATCTATCCCAACCTCCAAAGGACCGAGGGTTTTCACTAGGTCACAATCGACATCCTCTGCTAAATTAGGACACGGAATCGGTCCGATGATGCTTTACAACAATAGGAAGATAGAATACAAATATTTCGATAACTATAATGAAATCATAGACAGGCTGAAATTACTGATTGCCGTCATACCGGACATGATAATGAGATGATTTCTGTGTAAGAGGAACTCAGGGAAACTAAAATATTTGAATAAAATAACATGTATTACAGCTTTGGTGTTATTCATTCCTGATCAATGGAATAGGCATCATGCCAGTTGATAAATTTGGTAGACATATGTTACAACATCAAAGACTAGAACAATATCAAACTACTCAACAACAACCAGTGAATATATATCAGTTATACAGTGAGAGTATATTAACAATTACCGGCAGTATAACCGAAGTAATAAAGAGACTTCCACTTCCCTGGTTGTACGGTTGTACAAGCTACAAAATATCTCAGATGAATACACATTTCCACTGAGGGAAGGTTTCATAGTTGGAATCGACTGTTATCCTAAAGACGTTTCAGTAACGGTTGGTAATATTACGATCGAAAGTAGTGAACTGATTGGACAGAAATTAAGTAAAGGTTCAACATTGAAATTTCAATCCGAATCTAAAGTATCAGAAGACAATCGTCATATCCAGTTGGTGATTCAGACCTCTATCATCAGGTATGTCTTACATCAAGAAAGAAGTAGTTGAGGAGCTACATAAACCAGCAAGACGACGATTCCAGAGGAGGAGAGTAGTTATCAAACGATTGAATGATCTGTGGGAAGCTGATCTTGTCGAAATGCAACCATATGCTAAATTCAACAGAGGATACAAGTACATTTTGGTTGTAATAAATGCTTTTCCGGAATTTGTGTGGTGTGAACCTGTGAAAAGCTAATCGGCTGACAATGTCACAGTTGCGATGAGAAAAATTCTATCCTCAGTGAAATCTCCACCGAAAAATCTTCATACTGATAGAATCCGCGAGTTCTATAATAAATTGTTCTCTGAACTGATGATGAAATATAAAATTAACCATTATAGCACATTTTCAAGTATGAAGGCTAGCATCGTAGAACGTGTGAACAGAACTTTGAAAACCATAATGTGGAAAGAATTCAGTCTACAGGGTGATTACGAATGGATTGACATATTGAAAGATGCAGTTTCTACATATAATAATACCAAACATTCTACGACGGGATTGAAACAACCAATAGAAGTGAGAAAGATCAACTAAAAATTGCTCCTTGATACTGTTTATAGTCACTTGAAAATAACGAATCCCAATCCGAAGTTTGGAGTGAACGATCACGTACGAATAAGTAAATTTCGAAAAGTTTTTCCCAAAGGCTATACGCCGAATTGGTCGAATGAGATATTAAAAGTCGGAAAAATTCGTACAACTGATCCAACAACATACCTCTTGGAAGATGCCATGGGGAATCAGATTCAAGGTGTTTTTTACGAACAAGAATAACAGGAAGTCAAGTATCCTGATGTATATTTGGTAGAGAAAGTTTTGAGAACGAAAGGAAATGAAATTGACGTAAAATGGCTTGGGCTCGATAAATCCCACAACTCTTGGATCGCAAAAAATAGTCTCGTTTAGAAAACCACTTTCCCCTCTCTGAAAAACTCCTTCACCTTGGTCTTGGGAATGTATTCGCTTGCAGGTGTGAGTCTCCAGTCAGTTGAGAAAATGAATCCGATGTCAGATGAGTCGAGTGGTTATGGTAGTGATTGTTGGAGTGATATGGACGAAATGAATCAACTATACAGCAGGAACATCGAGAAAGAGAAAACCTAAATTGCTGAATCTACCTTCACCATCCAGGACAGCCCATTTTCAGTATCTTGCGGCCTGAGCGTTGCGAGATGTTTCGAACCTGCAGTTGAGGTGAAGAACAATACCAGTAAATCGGAAATCTCCTTCAACGTAATTGAATAAGCAAATCTGACTCTGATTTTTCGAAAACTGCTGACTGAATATTTCGAAAAGAATGATGAAACTATTGTTGTTGTTGTATTAAATGATTTCTCACTCGGTAGTTCAGTGTCTTGGAGTTTTTCCAAATTATCAAAATAATCATAACAAAAAATGCCTTTTCTACAAAGCAAATCAAACTTCTCTTCTTCTAGATCACTGAAATCTTTTCTGAGGTTGATGAATTGTGTTTTTTCCAGAAACGATACCAATTGATCCAATTTGAATGCCATGAAACGATATGAATCGACAAATCTGAATTTTATGTTGAATCTAGAATTATGTTGGGTGAAACTGATCTATTTCTCCTCATTTATTGGAAGTAGAGTAACCCGAGAGTGTTTTGCCAAATCTTTTATAATAAAATGGCTATCATATCCCGATAGGTTGTGGATGAAAATGGGAACGGTATGGGAATTTGTGTATTTGAGGTTAAATTCCGAATGACTGAATCCGCGGAATCTCCCTGTATAGTGGTAATGGTCGCGAACGATGGTATCCGATTCGATAAATGCTTTTTCACAAATGTGACATGTAGTTTTATTCAAGATTTTCCCAGCATCTTTGCTCATCGGTAAGTTCATACGCATTTTTGCCTCAATGAAGAGTGCTGAGTCATCTAACTCTTTCACGAACCACTCAATGCAGTCGGTACCCCGGTTACTTTTATAGAATGATAAACTGTCATCAAAAGTAAACTTTACATAATATCCCACACTAAATGTTTCATGTTTATGATACCGAGATGTTTTTATAATTTTTTTTCTACATTGTTCATCTTGTAGTGGAATGAGCAGTGATTCAAAATCGCTGTAAACGACAAAAGGAACTTTTTCTTTGAGACAGAAATTTTTGAACTCTAAAAATTTTTCCTCTGGGAAATCTATTTCAGATTCATTAATTTTTGAACGATAAATATTATGAGCATCTAGTTTTTCTTGGTTTTTGAAGTAATTCAAACATTTATCGCAAATGATTTTTTCACCATTCCTTCTCCCAATTTGGTTAGAAACTAATCGTGAAAGGTTCTTCATTCAGCAAAAATGATACTCAACAGAATCCTCATCTTCGTTGATATGATCAAGTAATGACATTTCCATGTCACCATCTGAATCCTCATCATTAAAATATTCTTTTTGAATCATTAGAAGATTGACATGCCTATTTAGAATCTTATTCTTAGTGATTCTCACAGGAACAGTGGAGAAATTTCCAAATCGATCGGTTTCTAGAATGGATACATTGATTGATAGATTGTTCAGATTTTCAAATTTATTAATCTGATTCATTCTCATTGGCATGTCAATTCCAGTCATATCCATAACCTCATTGTAATGAGGATACGAATAAGTTCTATCAGAATGTTTATCTGCAGGATATGAACAAGAGGTCACTGCCCAAGCGAAGCAAGCTTCATCTGAATTATTAATGTTGATACAAGCATGCTTGCGAATAATTTGGTCAGGAAGTTTGATATAAGAAGTACCTCCATATCCCATTTCTACCTTATTGAAATTAACTTCCAAATTAATTATTTTATGCAGAATCCATCCACTGTTCCGCTCTTGAAACTCATCCAATTCATTCGAAATGACATCCGTTACATTTTCTTCATACCATTGCTTCAAATCCACTTCAGCATCAATAATGGAATTATTAGTGTTTGGATATTTGTAATCGAATATGATTTCATCATTTTCATTGTTTTTCAGGAATTCTCCACAAAAACATGTGTTTATTTTCATGAAATGGAATTTTTTCAGCATCCTTCGTACTCTCGATTTGAATAAAAAAAAAAGAATCTCCTTAAAATTGTCTAACATCGATATGTTTCGAATTTATGATAACTGCTGAACGTATTCGTTTATTGGAAGCTGACTGAATATCTTCCCATCTGATTCTCTCATTTCTTCTTCCATTATTTTTGATACAACCACCGACAGATATCAATTTTCTGAATCGCTTCAAATGTCCAATGTTAGTTTGGAGTTTTCTCAAAGATGATACATTCATGTCACCATCACGAACAGCTCTATTGAATAGTCTCAGATTTTTATTGTATAGTTTAATCCATCTCCCTCTGATAGGTATGCTAGTACTATCTGAAATTTCTTTATGAGCTTTGAGAAATAATTTGATAATCTCATCGCTATGCTTCGCAATATCACATTGTTCCATGATACTTCACCTTTCAACAGTTAACTTAAAAATGATACTTGATATGGTGTTAATATATTGTTACGATTTTACTCTGGGTCCGTAATAATTTAACACTCGGTAGAACACTTAAAACGATTTATTCTGAACACTACTATACAATAATAACAATACTCGTACTAAACACTTCCGATTCACAACACTTCTTCGATCGTTATTATAACACTTCCAAATAATCACTTCCCTTCCTGTCGTTAACAACAACTATTTATACTACCTAATAAAACGTCTAGACTCCACTCGAAATATCGTGAACAGGTCGATTATTTTCTCGAGTCATCTCAATAGCCGTCGATCCACTTCATTTCTATTCCAAGAAATACGGTTTATTTACTTCCGTAGCAGGTAGCTGGGATTGATCGCCAGAGTCGTAACATTTACCCCCTTCTTCAAATTTGATCGTCCCGATCAAAAACAGAACTTTCCTCACCATGATAAGGCTTCAGTCTTTCAAGATGAACGACTTTCATCTTTGTCCTAGGGCTGCGTTGGATTCTATAGACCACATCATTGATCCTTTTCAACACCTTATACGGTCCTCTCCAAGATGGTGTTAATTTGGGTGATACGCCTTTCTTCCGTCGAGGATTATACAGCCAAACTCGATCTCCTTCAATGAATCCCTCTGAATTGGCTTCGAGATCGTACCGTGCCTTCATTTTGTCACTTGCTAATTTCAATCTTTTCCGAGCAGTCTCATGAGTTTTCATCAAGCCATTCCGGAGCTCATCTGCGTAGTCTTGTACTTCCTTTTCTTCAACACTTGGTGAACCAAACTTCAAGTCACAAGGTAAGCGGAGTTCTCTTCCAAAGACTATACTAGCTTCGTTGAATCATGGACAGCTGCTCTATACGCCATCAGGAATAAGGGAAGATGCCTGTTCCAGTCCCTCTGATGCTCTTCGACTACTTTGGAAAGATGTTCTTCCATAGTTTGGTTGAATCTTTCGACCATGCCATCGGATTGTGGATGTAGTGGAGTTGTTCTCGTCTTACTGATTCCCATTAGATCACAGACCTTTTTGAATAAGTTCGACTCAAAATTTCTCCCTTGATCAGAATGTGATTCCATCAGTACTCCGAACCGTGAAAACATGTTGTCGACCAATATCCTGGCAACTGTGGAGGCTTCTTGGTTTGGCATGCCGTATGCTTCTACCCACTTACTGAAGTAGTCCATAGCAACCAAGATGTATTTATTTCCATCATCTGTCAAAGGGAATGGTCCGGCTACATCGATGGCGATCCTTTCAAACGGTGCACCCACATTGTATTGCTCCATTCCAGCTCTTGATCTCGTTCTGGGACCTTTACTGGCTTCGCATACAGGACATCTTCTACACCAATTTTCCACGTCGTCACGACATTGAACCCAGTAAAATCTTTCTCGAATTTTACTCAATGTCTTGTTAACTCCAAAATGTCCACCAGATTTTCCGCCATGGACTTCTTCCAGAACTTCATTAACTCTGATGTGGGGCACAACCAGCTGAGAAATTGTTGATCTACCATCAGCTGATTCCCAAACTCGCTTCAATAATCCATTCTCCACAACTAGTGAGTCCCGTTGTGCCCACATCGCCTTGAAAGCAGGCCCTCTATCCGAGATATCCTTCCATGTCGGTCTTTCTGTTCCTCTTTCTTTTCAACGTAGAAAATCGGCGATATTCGGATCGTTCTCCTGATCTCGTCTCATGTATGCTGCTGTCCACTTATCATCGGTCACAAGTCTGGTTTTTCTAACATCAGCGGTTCCTTCTCGATGTTCAATGCGCAGACAATGCTTACAGGTTTCCGAACAAGGTCTTCTGGACATGGCATCTGCATTCTGGTGTAGTTTTCCTGGGCGATGCTTAATCTTGAAGTGATACTGGTTCAGCTTTTCCAGCCATCTTGCTATTTGACCTTCAGGATTCTTCATCTCCATCAGCCACCTCAAAGCTGCATGATCCGTCCTAATGAGAAATTCTCTTCCGTATAAGTATTTGTGGAAATGGTCAACAGCCTTAACAATTGCCAGCAGTTCTTTCCTGGTGACACAATAATTCCTTTCTGGTTTGGCCATCACTTTGCTGTAGTATTCTATAACCTTTTCTTGACCATCCTGTACTTGTGATAGCACGGCTCCAATTCCGATGTTACTCGCGTCTCTGTCCAAAATAAACAAGCCTCTCTCTTGTGGGAACCCCAAAATAAGACTCGAACAGAGGCCAGCCTTCAATTTCTTGAAGGATTTCTCACATTCAACAGACCAGTTGGAATCAACTCGATCTTCTGTCAATCTATGGAGTGGTGCCGCAATATCAGCAAATCCTTCCACAAAACGACGGTAGTAAGTGCACAATCCCAAGAAACTTCTAACTTCATGTTTGTCCTTCGGTCTTGGCCAGTCTCGAATGGCTTGAATCTTTGTCTCGTCAGTTTGTATTCCTTCTGACGTTACCGTGTGGCCCAAGAAATCTACTCGTTTCTGGAATAGTGAACATTTCTTCAGGTTCAGTTTGAGGTTGGCATTCCTGAATCGCTGGAACACTTCCCGTAAGTTCTTCAGGTGTTCCTCGAAATTCTTTCCCATGACCAGAACATCGTCCAGATATACCAGGCAAGTTTTCCAAGTGAGCCCACGCAGTACCAATTCCATCAGCCTTTTGAAGGTTGCTGGGGCATTACATGGTCCAAAAGGCATCACAGTAAACTGGTACAGTCCATTACCAGTCGTAAAAGCAGTCTTCTCCTTATCTTCTTCGTGAATGCCCACCTGCCAGTATCCGCTCTTCAAGTCCAGTGTCGAAAACCATCGGGAGCCAGCAAATGTAGTCAAAGTGTCATCAATCCTTGGTAACGGGTAGCTATCCTTCTTGGTGACGTCATTGAGCTTCCTATAATCCACACAGAATCTTGTGGATCCATCCTTCTTGGACACTAATACAACCGGTGCAGACCAAGGGCTGGATGATTCTTCAATTACCCCATCCTTCATCATTTTGTCAACCAGCTGTTCCACCTCCTGTTGCTTAGCAAATGGCATTCTTCTTGGTGGTTGCCGAATTGGGTGAGCTTTACCAGTATCTATTCTGTGCTAGACCAAGTTCGTCCGCCCTGTTGATGTTGATTCAAAGATATCACTTTCGTCTGCTATGAATTTCTTGGCAGCTTTATATTCTGTTGGTGATAAGTGGTCCAAGGAGGTTTTCAGAACTTTCAATGCACTGTCATCTCGTTCCCTCCATCTCTGCTCGTTAGTATTATCACATTTTGCTACCCAACTGACTGGTTCACAAGCTCCGATAATATCTCCTTAACTTACTGTTATGGTGGTAGGTAAAACATTTGCTACCCTCACAGGAATGTCTCGTTCGGTGGTCACTAAAGCTCGGGCAAGTAACAACTTGCTGGGGGATTCCTCAAATGACTGTACTAATCCAACGCAGCACCCAGGGTCCTCTTCTAATCGCGCATGGATGATCTTCTCAGGGAATCCAGGAATTCTCACAGTCTTCGCTAGTCGTAGCCTCACAGACGTCTCCCTCTCGGCCGGTGTCGTTAGTACAAACTCTTCTCCTCCAAATTTCATGGTCTTCTGATCACTGTCGAATGAAAACCCGTAGTCACTTATCAGATCCATGCTGAGGATAAACTCATCTTCGATATCTGCGACTTATACCATGTTCATTATATGGAGTCTTCCAAGCGTCAACTCAATATCAGCCATCCCTCGTATTGGTGCATTTTCTCCAGTGACCGTACGAAGAACAAAGTTGGAAGTAATTGGTTTTATACTTCCAGGCCGGAGAATGTCACTGCGTACCAGAGAAACTGATGCACCGGTATCTATAGTGCAGGTTACATCCATTTGGTTGATTTTTCCTTTGATGGTCAGGCTATCAGTTGTTCTTCTTATCCTTTTGATGTTAATGACCCTGGGGGCTTCGTTATTACTAGCCAGCATGCGCCCCGATACGCTGGCTAGTTCTAGTTTTCCTGGTATCTATCTGAGGACTCACTAGATGACCTAGTCCTCGCAGGTGAGTACGACCGTGATGGCGTCCTTGCAGGTGAAGAAGATCGTGGTGGTACTCTCACCTTACAGTCCCTTATCAGGTGTCCAGTTCTGCCACAGCGATAGCAGGATTTATTTCGCTGGTTACTAGACCCACTCTTAATTTCTTTGAGTTCCTCAAGCACTTTTCTCAACATTTTCGCCACTGGGTCCACGTCTTCGGAAGGCTCCTCGATGGACACAGCTCTCACTTTTGGCCTAGAGGTGTTGAAGGCCGCTTCTACCTCCAGAGATCTTACTAGGGCTTCACCACTCTTCTTAAAGTGTGTAAGCCCCAAAGTCTTCTGTATTTCTGAGTCTCTCAGCCCGTCGATGAATACCTGCACCGCCAGTTGTTCTTTGAAGTCCTCTGGTGCCTCTGGGTAGGCTAATTGAGTCAGTCTTCTCACATCTGCTTCGAACTCCTGTAGGCTCTCTCCAGACTTCTGCGCACGATTTTTCATCTGAGCTCGGTAAAGCTGTTCTCGATGTTGGTCACCATACCTGAGTTCTAGCGCAGCCACTGAATCTCCGAAGTGGTTTTGTTGTTCAACTGGGATCGACTGTAACATCCCCAAAGCTGGTCCTCTCAGAGCTACTATGAGTGCAGTAGCTTTTTCCTCGTCTCTCCACCCATTTGCACTTGCTGCAGCCTCAAATTGTCGGCGATACATAGACCAAGGCGACTGTCCATCAAAAGTTGGTGGTTTCACGAAAGAACCCGATGTGGCAACTCTGTCACGGCGATCTTGACTTCGTAGCGAGGTGATCTGATTCGCTACATTTCTTTCGATTGCATCGAGCATGGAATCTATTCTTGAAACTTCTTGGTCAAGCTTGTCATCAATTCTGGTGAGATCTGTCTTCAACTCATTCATTTGCTTATCAGTTTTATGCAGAATTTGTTCGAAGAAGATTTTCTGATGTTCCCGTTCTTTTTCTTGATGTTCTCGTTCTTTTTCTTGATGTTCTAGAATTTTCTGTAATTCTTCTTGACGACGTTTTTCTTCTCCTAGTTTTTCTTCCTGTCGTCGTTTCTCATCTTCCTGTCGTCGTTTCTCTAGTTATGCGAACTAATTTTTCATGAATTTCATAATGTCTTCCATCGTGTCGTATGACGTACTCCTTGTATTCACCATACGTATTCAAATGTCCTCGAAAATCCACACTTCTGACACCACTGTTACGAGTTTACTCTGGGTCCGTAATAATTTAACACTCGGTAGAACACTTAAAACGATTAATTCTGAACACTACTATACAATAATAACAATACACTTCCGATTCACAACACTTCTTCGATCGTTATTATAACGCTTCCAAATAAAGACTTCCCTTCCTGTCCCTAACAACCTAATAAAATAATAATAAAACGTCTAGACTCCACTCGAACTGTGGAGGCTTCTTGGTTTGGCATGCCGTATGCTTCTACCCACTTACTGAAGTAGTCCATAGCAACCAAGATGTATTTATTTCCATCATCTGTCAAAGGGAATGGTCCGGCTACATCGATGGCGATCCTTTCAAACGGTGCACCCACATTGTATTGCTCCATTCCAGCTCTTGATCTCGTTCTGGGACCTTTACTGGCTTCGCATACAGGACATCTTCTACACCAATTTTCCACGTCGTCACGACATTGAACCCAGTAAAATCTTTCTCGAATTTTACTCAATGTCTTGTTAACTCCAAAATGTCCACCAGATTTTCCGCCATGGACTTCTTCCAGAACTTCATTAACTCTGATGTGGGGCACAACCAGCTGAGAAATTGTTGATCTACCATCAGCTGATTCCCAAACTCGCTTCAATAATCCATTCTCCACAACTAGTGAGTCCCGTTGTGCCCACATCGCCTTGAAAGCAGGCCCTCTATCCGAGATATCCTTCCATGTCGGTCTTTCTGTTCCTCTTTCTTTTCAACGTAGAAAATCGGCGATATTCGGATCGTTCTCCTGATCTCGTCTCATGTATGCTGCTGTCCACTTATCATCGGTCACAAGTCTGGTTTTTCTAACATCAGCGGTTCCTTCTCGATGTTCAATGCGCAGACAATGCTTACAGGTTTCCGAACAAGGTCTTCTGGACATGGCATCTGCATTCTGGTGTAGTTTTCCTGGGCGATGCTTAATCTTGAAGTGATACTGGTTCAGCTTTTCCAGCCATCTTGCTATTTGACCTTCAGGATTCTTCATCTCCATCAGCCACCTCAAAGCTGCATGATCCGTCCTAATGAGAAATTCTCTTCCGTATAAGTATTTGTGGAAATGGTCAACAGCCTTAACAATTGCCAGCAGTTCTTTCCTGGTGACACAATAATTCCTTTCTGGTTTGGCCATCACTTTGCTGTAGTATTCTATAACCTTTTCTTGACCATCCTGTACTTGTGATAGCACGGCTCCAATTCCGATGTTACTCGCGTCTCTGTCCAAAATAAACAAGCCTCTCTCTTGTGGGAACCCCAAAATAAGACTCGAACAGAGGCCAGCCTTCAATTTCTTGAAGGATTTCTCACATTCAACAGACCAGTTGGAATCAACTCGATCTTCTGTCAATCTATGGAGTGGTGCCGCAATATCAGCAAATCCTTCCACAAAACGACGGTAGTAAGTGCACAATCCCAAGAAACTTCTAACTTCATGTTTGTCCTTCGGTCTTGGCCAGTCTCGAATGGCTTGAATCTTTGTCTCGTCAGTTTGTATTCCTTCTGACGTTACCGTGTGGCCCAAGAAATCTACTCGTTTCTGGAATAGTGAACATTTCTTCAGGTTCAGTTTGAGGTTGGCATTCCTGAATCGCTGGAACACTTCCCGTAAGTTCTTCAGGTGTTCCTCGAAATTCTTTCCCATGACCAGAACATCGTCCAGATATACCAGGCAAGTTTTCCAAGTGAGCCCACGCAGTACCAATTCCATCAGCCTTTTGAAGGTTGCTGGGGCATTACATGGTCCAAAAGGCATCACAGTAAACTGGTACAGTCCATTACCAGTCGTAAAAGCAGTCTTCTCCTTATCTTCTTCGTGAATGCCCACCTGCCAGTATCCGCTCTTCAAGTCCAGTGTCGAAAACCATCGGGAGCCAGCAAATGTAGTCAAAGTGTCATCAATCCTTGGTAACGGGTAGCTATCCTTCTTGGTGACGTCATTGAGCTTCCTATAATCCACACAGAATCTTGTGGATCCATCCTTCTTGGACACTAATACAACCGGTGCAGACCAAGGGCTGGATGATTCTTCAATTACCCCATCCTTCATCATTTTGTCAACCAGCTGTTCCACCTCCTGTTGCTTAGCAAATGGCATTCTTCTTGGTGGTTGCCGAATTGGGTGAGCTTTACCAGTATCTATTCTGTGCTAGACCAAGTTCGTCCGCCCTGTTGATGTTGATTCAAAGATATCACTTTCGTCTGCTATGAATTTCTTGGCAGCTTTATATTCTGTTGGTGATAAGTGGTCCAAGGAGGTTTTCAGAACTTTCAATGCACTGTCATCTCGTTCCCTCCATCTCTGCTCGTTAGTATTATCACATTTTGCTACCCAACTGACTGGTTCACAAGCTCCGATAATATCTCCTTAACTTACTGTTATGGTGGTAGGTAAAACATTTGCTACCCTCACAGGAATGTCTCGTTCGGTGGTCACTAAAGCTCGGGCAAGTAACAACTTGCTGGGGGATTCCTCAAATGACTGTACTAATCCAACGCAGCACCCAGGGTCCTCTTCTAATCGCGCATGGATGATCTTCTCAGGGAATCCAGGAATTCTCACAGTCTTCGCTAGTCGTAGCCTCACAGACGTCTCCCTCTCGGCCGGTGTCGTTAGTACAAACTCTTCTCCTCCAAATTTCATGGTCTTCTGATCACTGTCGAATGAAAACCCGTAGTCACTTATCAGATCCATGCTGAGGATAAACTCATCTTCGATATCTGCGACGTATACCATGTTCATTATATGGAGTCTTCCAAGCGTCAACTCAATATCAGCCATCCCTCGTATTGGTGCATTTTCTCCAGTGACCGTACGAAGAACAAAGTTGGAAGTAATTGGTTTTATACTTCCAGGCCGGAGAATGTCACTGCGTACCAGAGAAACTGATGCACCGGTATCTATAGTGCAGGTTACATCCATTTGGTTGATTTTTCCTTTGATGGTCAGGCTATCAGTTGTTCTTCTTATCCTTTTGATGTTAATGACCCTGGGGGCTTCGTTATTACTAGCCAGCATGCGCCCCGATACGCTGGCTAGTTCTAGTTTTCCTGGTATCTATCTGAGGACTCACTAGATGACCTAGTCCTCGCAGGTGAGTACGACCGTGATGGCGTCCTTGCAGGTGAAGAAGATCGTGGTGGTACTCTCACCTTACAGTCCCTTATCAGGTGTCCAGTTCTGCCACAGCGATAGCAGGATTTATTTCGCTGGTTACTAGACCCACTCTTAATTTCTTTGAGTTCCTCAAGCACTTTTCTCAACATTTTCGCCACTGGGTCCACGTCTTCGGAAGGCTCCTCGATGGACACAGCTCTCACTTTTGGCCTAGAGGTGTTGAAGGCCGCTTCTACCTCCAGAGATCTTACTAGGGCTTCACCACTCTTCTTAAAGTGTGTAAGCCCCAAAGTCTTCTGTATTTCTGAGTCTCTCAGCCCGTCGATGAATACCTGCACCGCCAGTTGTTCTTTGAAGTCCTCTGGTGCCTCTGGGTAGGCTAATTGAGTCAGTCTTCTCACATCTGCTTCGAACTCCTGTAGGCTCTCTCCAGACTTCTGCGCACGATTTTTCATCTGAGCTCGGTAAAGCTGTTCTCGATGTTGGTCACCATACCTGAGTTCTAGCGCAGCCACTGAATCTCCGAAGTGGTTTTGTTGTTCAACTGGGATCGACTGTAACATCCCCAAAGCTGGTCCTCTCAGAGCTACTATGAGTGCAGTAGCTTTTTCCTCGTCTCTCCACCCATTTGCACTTGCTGCAGCCTCAAATTGTCGGCGATACATAGACCAAGGCGACTGTCCATCAAAAGTTGGTGGTTTCACGAAAGAACCCGATGTGGCAACTCTGTCACGGCGATCTTGACTTCGTAGCGAGGTGATCTGATTCGCTACATTTCTTTCGATTGCATCGAGCATGGAATCTATTCTTGAAACTTCTTGGTCAAGCTTGTCATCAATTCTGGTGAGATCTGTCTTCAACTCATTCATTTGCTTATCAGTTTTATGCAGAATTTGTTCGAAGAAGATTTTCTGATGTTCCCGTTCTTTTTCTTGATGTTCTCGTTCTTTTTCTTGATGTTCTAGAATTTTCTGTAATTCTTCTTGACGACGTTTTTCTTCTCCTAGTTTTTCTTCCTGTCGTCGTTTCTCATCTTCCTGTCGTCGTTTCTCTAGTTATGCGAACTAATTTTTCATGAATTTCATAATGTCTTCCATCGTGTCGTATGACGTACTCCTTGTATTCACCATACGTATTCAAATGTCCTCGAAAATCCACACTTCTGACACCACTGTTACGAGTTTACTCTGGGTCCGTAATAATTTAACACTCGGTAGAACACTTAAAACGATTAATTCTGAACACTACTATACAATAATAACAATACACTTCCGATTCACAACACTTCTTCGATCGTTATTATAACGCTTCCAAATAAAGACTTCCCTTCCTGTCCCTAACAACCTAATAAAATAATAATAAAACGTCTAGACTCCACTCGAAATATCGTGAACAGGTCGATAATCTTCTCGAGTCATCTCAATAGCCGTCGATCCACTTCATTTCTATTCCAAGAAATACGGTTCATTTACTTCCGTAGCAGGTAGCTGGGATTGATCGCCAGGGTCGTAACAATATTTATATTCACAGATTCGTTTTCTTTTTTTTCTCTGGGCGGGCAGACTTTGGACTATCCTGCAGAGTTTCTAGACAATACAAATTTGTGCTACTGACAATTTTATCATTAAGATCATTTTTCAATGGGTTAGATGCCATGGTGAAGAAGTTATGTAGGTCTATTTCTTACAGAAACAAAAATGTTTTTTACATTCGATGCAATACTGGGTGTTCATATTCACTAATTATTCAAAAACTCACATACAAGTCCTATTTATCCTTCACCAACTCGAATTGATAGGCAGCCTTTGCCTTACCAACGTCTTTCTGCCCTTTGAAAACCAATGAGTATTTCTTTGATGTGAATTCAGATTCTCTTCCTTCCACCAAGTCAGTGACTCTCGCGGTAGGAAAACAGCGGAGTCTTCCAATTCTACGAGAACACACTTTCCAAATCGTGTTTGGACCACTTTCGCTCCAATTATTGGTACCGGTGTATTCAGAGGTAGATCTGAAAACTTCACGGTCTCCTTTCGGATCAACGATGCTTCTTTGTTAATGGCTGTAAGATCCATCTAAAATTATAGTCCATTCTTTGACTTTGACAATCAATCAGAAATTGTGATCAGAAATTTGATACTAAACAAATATCAAACTTACTTTCAGGCAGGATGTTTCAAAACACTTTTTCACAAATCAACAAGTTCACGACAATATTTCACAATGATCATCAATCCTCCGCTATCTTTTTTATACCAATATTCCCACTCATACCTCCCCACTTTTACTTGCTTACTCAATCATGAATAATGGCAAAATAAGATCATCACTTGTTCACGAAGTTCATGGGTAAAGATGATATCAGCTTTCGATGTACAGGATGGCAAATAAAATACTTAGTTCATGGATTCTTCATTTTATTTTGAACACTTGCAATCAAACAATTTCAGATGACCAAACACCTAAAACATTTTTAAAATTGTAGGAATTTTTAAATTCACATGTTCTATATTCTATACAATCTTTTTTGCATTTGAAACAATGAATATGTGCAAATGCATGAATATGTTTATTATTACAGAACAATGATGCTGAGTATTTTTTCATTTTCGAAACCAAATCTGTACGAGAATAACAAGACGGGCACAAGATGAAATGTTTTCCATTAACTGGATTGAATAAATGATAATACTTATTGCAGCTCGCATATTTAGCATGACACATATTCTCGTTGATGAAATTATCCAACGAATAATTCTTCTCAGGAATCTGGTAGGGTTCTCCACGTGAAGGAGAACTCAGCTTCATCTCAACATCTTTTTCACCATCGAACTCTTCATCATTTATAATTTCTCCATTACGTGAAATTGGGATCACGCAATGATATTCATCCACAAAGTCATTTGACTGACCTGACAAACTACTGATGGTACTTTCTTCAAATTCAGACATAATGATACGTAACTGAAGAGAATAACAACAGAACTGATGAAAAAATACATTTTTTCATGATTTTAATACATTTTTGGAAACCATTCCTGTCCACCCTATAATCGAAATTTGCACCGGTAGATTGTGCATGTATTATCGGGGAGATCATCATGGATCGATAAACAAACTTATTGTTGTTGTTGCGATGAGATCATTGAGGCGTGGAAACGACGGATATTTTGTTATTGTTGTCTGCATAGTGGCCATGGTATTATGTTAATCGATGATCGAGCGTGATAAACACACATACCTAGCATATTATTATTGAATTCATTACAACATACTGATGAGATCATGGCTTAGGAAACGTAAACAGGGTGATTTCTGGACCAAAGACTGGCAACGAAAAATGTTACCAAAATTTAGGAACCAGGCACCCTAGATCCATCCTAAGTTATGCATGACGTCGGGGTTCTTCAGTTCACACACCAGGAGCTCTGCAACGTCGATCGCTACACTTGAAGGAACTCGATGACCGTTTGAGCCAGATTGAGCATAGAGCGCCCTGGGTCCAGAACTCTCCTGAATATTCTACTGAAATGAAGACGACCTACGGAGAAGTCTCCATACATTGTTACTCAAAATTGCCTCTTTACTAGAAAAAAAAAATTGGGAAAGACTACAAGAAGATTCATCAGTGTGAAGAAGAATACCAAGAGAATCACACGTGCAAATCGTCTATTTCTGCAGTCTCTTGGCCTGAAAGTTCTAGTATAATGAACATTCTCAATATTCATCAAAAACCTTTGGTCGATCAAACCATTCAAGAAAAATAGTATTATTCTTATCAACCGTTTTTACAGAAATTCGAATATAATGATAAAATCAGGATATCTATACAGGAGTTAGACACGTATACGCTGCCCTGTCAAAGTAACCTGTATATCGAGGGTCGTTTGACGAAATCCGGTACTGCAACCGACAAATTGAGATTTATCATGTAATGATATGCTATAAACTTCCTGTTCAGAGAAGTTAGGTATGAACTAAATGGTTTTACTATAGATTCAGTTCAGAATGTCGAGATGATATCAACAATTGAAGGTTACTTGTCATACAACACAAACGAGAGTATCGAGTTGCAAAACGCAGGTTGGTTTCCCAAATTGAATTTCGAGCTCAAAGATGAGAATATACTAGTAGATGGTAAAGGCAACTTCAGCGTTTGCATACCTTTGTCTTTTATTATGGGGTTCTTCGAAGACTATCAGAAGGTCATCGTGAATATGGAACAAGAATTAGTAATAATTCGTAATAACGATGATACAGATTCAGTGTACAGTTCTGATGAAATGGAAACCCCAAAAATACAGATAGATAAATTATTCTGGAGGGTACCACACGCCTTTGTAAATATTCCACAACAGCTCATATACACCAAAATGGTTCAGAAAAACCAGGAAATACTCATGCCATTCCGTAGCTGGAAACTCATCAAATTCCTGAAATTATTAACTACTACCAGACACATGGCCAGTGAAAACCACAAATCAATTGGAAACTCCACGCCATGTCATTGTTGTATTCCAAACTGACAAGAGGAGCAAAGTGAAGTCTGACATGAGCAAATTTGATCATTGTAACTTAACCAATATTCGAGTTTTCCTGAACAGTGATCGATATCCATACAATGACTTATATTTGAGTTTCAATGACAACAAAACTTCACAGCTATACTCGATGTTCTACCCCAAGGAAATATCTATTTCAAATGGCTTCCAATTGAGTCACTACTTATTCAAACCAGCTATTTCCTTTGGTGCACTCCAGGAAGCGGATAAGAAACAAGTGAGGTGGTTGAAACGTAACCACCATGGACTCAAATACAGCTCAGGGTTCATAGATTACGAGAAAATGAATGAAATATTGCAAGATCATCTCAGAGATGTCGACTTTGTATACGTGAGAGGGCAACAAAAGTTCAATTCCTCACTTCATTGTGTTTACCAACTAGTAGACCCAAAATTATCAATATCGAAAATTTAGATACATCCATGCACACAGTGACTTTCAAGGCCGACATTCCTCTATGCATGCATCACAAAAACATTGATCCGCACATGTGCAGTTTCAGAAACTGTGAAGACTTGCACAATTGGATGAATAATCTTCTACCACAATAAAATTCTCATTCGTATATTGCTAGTCAATATGATAGCCAATTTGATCAACGAATATATTCAGAAATTGAGAATTCTAAAAGAACAAATCCACATTTACGAATGTACAACAGGAATAAAAAATCTCCATGTTGACAAACACATCATCCCGACAGCACAACGGACCGATCCAAGGGCAGGCTTTAGTGAAGCGATCGCAGTACAACTGAATAACCTCAAATTATAGTACATTTATGAATAAATGGTTTTTTGAATGGATAAATTGTTTGGTAGGTTCATGGTAGGTATGATTAGGATGAGATGAACACGTTTCAGACTACTCAATATAATTATACTTCAATAAACATCGACATTCACATACATACATGATAATGATAATATGTTGACCTCGAGCGAGCATGGAACAAGAACCGACCCCCGTGACCTTCCAACTGTCCAGTGCTACCAACCACAATCACAAACATATTACAACCCTGACATCCCTCCTCTTTGCAAAACACAAAAATAGGTAAATAGTTATATTGGAATTAAGATGCATAATTACATGAATAAGAAGAAGGCCTCACCAAACTACCAGATTTAGTTGTGACAGGATTATTATGAATGGGGTATTCCAGATCAGAGGAGTTTGGTGAGTCCTCTGCAGAATTGAAGGAGGAGTCATTATGATCACTATAATCCTCATCAGGTAAGTCTGGTATATATGTTACCTCATCATTATCATTAATAACATTGGTTTGACAACCCTCAGCATCATAATAAATTGGAGAATGATAGGGGTCTATTACATCACAATCATTATTATTTCTTATCTTAATTATATGTTTCCTATTCCTCTCTATAATATTCTTGGAATGAACTTGATCACATAAGATCTGGGTCGGTTAGCAACATTTATAATAACTCCTGAGACTCATTGTTTTGATTCAACTTTTACTTTAGTTTTTATCCTATCTCCTATTTCTATATCACATAAATCTTTAGCATTTTTATCAAAATACTTTTTATCCTCATCCTTCCTTTGCCCAAAAAGATCCTTAATGTCATTACAATTGAAAACTGTTTTCTCCATTATTTTGTCTGTTGTGGGTAGTATACCATTTAGTCTCCTTGAATAAAGAATTTGTGCAGGACTTGGTATAGAATGTGATAATGGTGTATTCCTAAATTCAAGCATAGCAAGGAAAGGATCTTTTTTATCTTTGACACATTTTATTAAAATATTTTTTACAGTTTGTATATTACACTCTACAAGGCCATTGCTTTGAGAAAACCTAGGACTGGAGGTATGATGTTCAAAATTATATTGTTTTTTGAATTTTTTGAACTCGTCTGACGAAAATTGAGGACCATTATCCGAAAATAGAATTTTTGGTATACCTTGCCTGGAAAAAAATTCTTTCAATGCTATTATAATGTGTTCAGAGGTTGTGGAACTCAATTTTCGGAGTTCAACAAATTTAGAAAAGTATCTACCACTATCAAGTGGTTGATATCATATAGGGTGGAAATATCAACAACTAATTTTTGTCAAACATTATCTGGTACTGGGTGTGGTGACAATGTTTCTTCCATATTATTTTTTCTAACACTCAAACAAATTTGACAATTATCAACTTTTGGTCAATATCCCTTGCCATACCTGGCCAACACAAAATTTCACGGGCCAAATTTTTGCACTTTTTTTTTTCCTGTGAGATTAATGGATTTTCTCCAACATATCCTTGCGTAATTCATGTGGTACATATAACTTATCATGTTTCAGTATTACACCCTTATATACTGTCAGCTCGTCCCTGTAGGGCCAGAAAATATGGAGCTGTTCTGGTATTTCCGATTTGTCATTTGGAAAACCATCAAGAATTATTTTAATGAGTTTTTTTGATAATTCATATTGTGAAGTACTTTTTTGAAACTCCATAAACTTAGCATCACCCATTGGAGAACTCTCTGTTACTGCACACAGCTGTGCTTCACAATCATTCTCAGATTCATCTGAGTCCTTTGGATTTTTATCAAAAGAGCGTGACAAAGCATCAGCAATTCATAGTTCTGAACCCTTTTTATACACTAGTTTGAAAGAATATTTTTGTAATTTTATTAACATTCGTTGGAGCCTAGCTGGTGCTAATGTTAGTGGCTTTTGATATATGGCAACTAAGGGATGATCTGTTTCAATTGTTATATCATCTCTACCATATATGTACTGGTGAAATTCCTCACAAGTCACAAGAACCGCCAACATCTCTTTTTCAATTTAGGCATAACCCTGTTGTGTATCAGTAAACGCTTTCGACATATAAGCTACAGGTAACCCATCTTGCAGCATCACAGCTGCACAAGCAGCTTGTGGAGCATTTCCTGAAATGGTGATTGGTTTATTTTTATCAAAAAGTCTCAGCACAGAAGGACTGCTCAGGATTTTTTTAATATCATCAAGAGATCTCTGATGTTCAACGTTCTACTGAAAATCTACCTGTTTCTTCAATAAATCTCTAAGTGGAGCTGTTAGACCACTTAAATTAGGAATGAACCGAGCAACATACTGCACCATGCCTAAAAGACGCTCAATATCTTTCTTGTTTTGAGGAATCTGTATAGCATTTATTGCTTCAATTTTAGATGTGTCTGGCAAAATGCCTTCGCTGCTAATTTTATGCCACATATATACAATTTCATCCATACCAAAACGACATTTTGATGTATTAAATTTCAGGTTATTTTGCTTTGCAATTTCAAATACAATCTTTAATCGTTGGTTTTGTTCTTCAATATTACTGCGCCAAATAATTATATCATCTACATAGACATCTACCCCCACTACTGAATCAAATAACTGTTTTATCGTTCTACTGAAAACTTCTGGTGCTGACGAAATACCATAAGGAAGGCGCATAAATTTTTACCTATCAAAAGGTGTATTGAATGCACAGAGATCAGAGCTCTCTTCATCCAACCTCATTTGCCAGAACCCATTGCAACAATCTATGGTTGAAAACATTGTTGCTCCCTGTACTTTGCTCAAAATTTTATCTAAGGTAGGGATACTGTAGTGCTCCCTACATATTGCTTATTGAGATCTGTTGGATCTAGACATAATCTGATAGATTTGTCTCGTTTATGTACAATCACCAGTGAGCTGACCCACTTTGTTGGCTTTATGACTTTACTAATAACTCCACTATTCTCTTATGACAACAGTTTTTGTTTCAGCTGATCATGCATGGCGAAGGTAACTTTCCTAGGTGAATGAATGACAGGCATAACATCTGGATTAACTGTTATGTGATGAATAGTTGGTAGACATCCTAGACCATCAAAACAATTCTCAAATTTCTCAACTAATCTGTGGATTTGATTATTACTACATTTTATGACATTGATATCACATCTGTTGATCGATTTCAACTTACAACATGCCTCCAATCCTAAGAGTGGTACATTATTTACATTAACAATGTGATATTCAATAAAAGTGTCATTATTACCAATACTTGTTTTGATGTTGCATTTCCCCACTGTTTCTAGATTATCCCCATTATAGTTGCTCAGCTTTCCCCTGAATGGTATCAAGGAATGTTTTTTACTAATAGGTAACTTCTCATATATATTCAATGGTAGGACATTGGCCTCTGCCCCAGTGTCAAGTTTGAATGAAACACTCCTAATACCATCCAATACACATATCTGATTCCAAGATTTACCTGATTTGAAATCTATATCAGAATTTCCAATATTCCCTAAAAACAATGTGGAGCCAATGTCATCCTGCTGATCATATTCTTCATTGCTAGCTGCTTGACTGCATGGCCCACTTACTACAGAGTGTACTACACTACTGCGACATAGTCTAGCAAAATGCCCATTTTTTTTGCATAGGTTACATCTCACATTTCTTGCTGGACACTTAGACCTATCCCTTGAATGGTCTCTTCCACAGCAATAGCAGACACCAGTTTTTTCTTCACGCTGACGGTTATAACGTTGGGCTTGATGGTATGTACTACGCTGGCGATCTGTACTACGCTGGCGATCTGTATGACGCTGGTAGTTAGATGAGATGTGTTGAACTGCATCTACCTCCACAATTGCATTAACTATCTGACTGAGTTGTTTGTTAGCTTGTTCAGCTGCTTTGCATAATTCAAAAGCTTTCTTCAGTGTTAAATTGGGTTCTCTGAATATCCTGTCTTTCAAGCTACGATCCTGGATGCCAAGGACTATTCGATCCTTTATTAAGCTGTCTGTCAATGACTCAAATTCACAGGTGCTACTTAACCTTCTGAGATCATTGCAATACTCATCTATGATTTCCCCACTCCTCATATTTCGAGTGAAGAATACATTTCTTTCAAATAATAATAATAATAATAATAATATGCTCTATTGTCTGAAGAAGAATCTTGTTGACAAAGCTAGGTCAGATAATATTGTAAAAACAGGTTAAAATATAACGACATGAAAATACATGACAAAATATAGTCAAAATAAATACCACATTGAAATACTGAAATATCACAACTCAAACGTATCACTATAATATTGTTACGACCCTGGCAATCGATCCCAGCTACCTGCGGGAACGGGAAGTAAACAAGGCCATATTTCTTGGAATAGTAATTAGGTGATTCGACGGCTATTGAGATGACTCGAGAAGATTATCGACCTGTTCACGATATTTCGAGTGGAATCTAGACGTTTTATTAGGTAGTATAAATAGTTGTTGTTAGGGACAGGAAGGGAAGTCTTTATTTGGAAGCGTTATAATAACGATCGAAGAAGTGTTGTGAATCGGAAGTGTTTAGTACGAGTATTGTAATTATTGTATAGTAGTGTTCAGAATGAATCGTTTTAAGTGTTATACCGAGTGTTAAGTTATTACGGACCCAGAGTAAAATCGTAACAGTGGTGTCAGAAGTGTGGATTTTTCGAGGACATTTGAAGACGTATGGTGAATACAAGGAGTACGTCATACGACGCGATGGAAGACATTTTGAAATTTATGCAAAATCAGTTCGCGGAACAAGAGGAACGACGACAGAAAGAAAAACAGGAGGAGGAGAAACGTCGTCATGAAGAAAAATTAGAAGAAGAGAAACGTCGTCATGAAGAAAAATTAGAAGAAGAGAAACGTCGTCATGAAGAAAAATTAGAAGAAGAGCAACGTCGTCAAGAAGAGTTACAGAAAATTCTAGAGCATCAAGAAAAAGAACGAGAACATCAGAAAATCTTCTTCGAACAAATTCTGCATAAAACTGATGTGCAAATAGATGAGTTGAAGACAGATTTCACCAAAATTGACGACAAGCTTAACCAGGAAGTTTCAAGAATAGATTCCATGTTCGATACAATCAAAAGAGATGTAGCGAATCAGATCGCCTCGCTACGAAGTCAAGATCGTCGTGACAGGGTTGCCACATCGGGTTCTTCCGTAAAACCACCAACTTTTGATGGACAGTCGCCTTGGTCTATGTATCGCCGACAATTTGAGGCTGCAGCAAGTGCAAATGGGTGGAGTGACGAGGAAAAAGCTACTGCACTCATTGTAGCTCTGAGAGGACCAGCTTTGGGGATGTTACAGTCGATCCCAGTGGAACAACAAAACCACTTCGGAGATTTAGTGGCTGCGCTAGAACTCAGGTATGGTGACCAACATCGAGAACAGCTTTACCGGGCTCAGATGAAAAATCGTGTGCAGAAGTCTGGAGAGAGCCTACAGGAGTTCGAAGCAGATGTGAGAAGACTGACTCAATTAGCCTACCCAGAGGCACCAGAGGACTTCAAAGAACAACTGGCGGTGCAGGTATTCATCGACGGGCTGAGAGACTCAGAAATACAGAAGACTCTGAGGCTTACACACTTTAAGAGGAGTGGTGAAGCCCTAGTAAGATCTCTGGAGGTAGAAGCGGCCTTCAACACCTCTAGGCCAAAAGTGAGAGCTGTGTCCATCGAGGAGCCTTCCGAAGACGTGGACCCAGTGGCGAAAATGTTGAGAAAAGTGCTTGAGGAACTCAAAGAAATTAAGAGTGGGTCTAGTAACCAGCGAAATAGATCCTGCTATCGCTGTGGCAGAACTGGACACCTAATAAGGGACTGTAAGGTGAGAGTACCACCACGATCTTCTTCACCTGCAAGGACGCCATCACGGTCGTACTCACCTGCGAGGACTAGGTCATCTAGTGAGTCCTCAGATATATACCAGGAAAACTAGAACTAGCCAGCGTATCGGGGCGCATGCTGGCTAGTAATAGCGAAGCCCCCAGGGTCATTAACATCAAAAGGATAAGAAGAACAACTGATAGCCTGACCATCAAAGGAAAAATCAACCAAATGGATGTAACCTGCACCATAGATACCGGTGCATCAGTTTCTCTGGTACGCAGTGACATTCTCCGGCCTGGAAGTATAAAACCAACCACTTCCAACTTTGTTCTTCGTACGGTCACTGGAGAAAATGCACCAATACGAGGGATGGCTGATATTGAGTTGACGCTTGGAAGACTCCATATAATGAACATGGTATACGTCGCAGATATCGAAGATGAGTTTATCCTCGGCATGGATCTGATAAGTGACTACGGGTTTTCATTCGACAGTGATCAGAAGACCATGAAATTTGGAGGAGAAGAGTTTGTACTAACGACACCGGCCGAGAGGGAGACGTCTGTGAGGCTACGACTAGCGAAGACTGTGAGAATTCCTGGATTCACTGAGAAGATCATCCATGCGCGATTAGAAGAGGACCCTGGGTGCTGCGTTGGATTAGTACAGTCATGTGAGGAATCCCCCAGCAAGCTGTTACTTGCCCGAGCTCTAGTGACCACCAAACGAGACATTCCTGTGAGGGTAGCAAATGTTTTACCTACCACCATAACAGTAAGGGAAGGAGATATTATCGGAGCTTGTGAACCAGTCAGTTGGGTAGCAAAATGTGATACGACTAACGAGCAGAGATGGAGGGAACGAGATGACAGTACATTGAAAGTTCTGGAAACCTCCTTGGACCACTTATCACCAACAGAATATAAAGCTGCCAAGAAATTCATAGCAGACGAAAGTGATATCTTTGAATCAACATCAACAGGGCGGACGAACTTGGTCAAGCACAGAATAGATACTGGTAAAGCTCACCCAATTCGGCAACCACCAAGAAGAATGCCATTTGCTAAGCAACAGGAGGTGGAACAGCTGGTTGACAAAATGATGAAGGATGGGGTAATTGAAGAATCATCCAGCCCTTGGTCTGCACCGGTTGTATTAGTGTCCAAGAAGGATGGATCCACAAGATTCTGTGTGGATTATAGGAAGCTCAATGACGTCACCAAGAAGGATAGCTACCCGTTACCAAGGATTGATGACACTTTGACTACATTGGCTGGCTCCCGATGGTTTTCGACACTGGACTTGAAGAGCGGATACTGGCAAGTGGGCATTCACGAAGAAGATAAGGAGAAGACTGCTTTTACGACTGGTAATGGACTGTACCAGTTTACTGTGATGCCTTTTGGACTATGTAATGCCCCAGCAACCTTCGAAAGGCTGATGGAATTGGTACTGCGTGGGCTCACTTGGAAAACTTGCCTGGTATATCTGGACGATGTTTTGGTCATGGGAAAGAATTTCGAGGAACACCTGAAGAACTTACGGGAAGTGTTCCAGCGATTCAGGAATGCCAACCTCAAACTGAACCTGAAGAAATGTTCACTATTCCAGAAACGAGTAGATTTCTTGGGCCACACGGTAACGTCAGAAGGAATACAAACTGACGAGACAAAGATTCAAGCCATTCGAGACTGGCCAAGACCGAAGGACAAACATGAAGTTAGAAGTTTCTTGGGATTGTGCACTTACTACCGTCGTTTTGTGGAAGGATTTGCTGATATTGCGGCACCACTCCATAGATTGACAGAAGATCGAGTCAACTTCAACTGGTCTGTAGAATGTGAGAAATCCTTCAAGAAATTGAAGGCTGGCCTCTGTTCGAGTCCTATTTTGGGGTTCCCACAAGAGAGAGGCTTGTTTATTTTGGACACAGACGCGAGTAACATCGGAATTGGAGCCGTGCTATCACAAGTACAGGATGGTCAAGAAAAGGTTATAGAATACTACAGCAAAGTGATGGCCAAACCAGAAAGGAATTATTGTGTCACCAGGAAAGAACTGCTGGCAATTGTTAAGGCTGTTGACCATTTCCACAAATACTTATACGGGAGAGAATTTCTCATTAGGACGGATCATGCAGCCTTGAGGTGGCTGATGGAGATGAAGAATCCTGAAGGTCAAATAGCAAGATGGCTGGAAAAGCTGAACCAGTATCACTTCAAGATTAAGCATCGCCCAGGAAAACTACACCAGAATGCAGATGCCATGTCCAGAAGACCTTGTTCGGAAACCTGTAAGCATTGTCTGCGCATTGAACATCGAGAAGGAACCGCTGATGTTAGAAAAACCAGACTTGTGACCGATGATAAGTGGACAGCAGCACACATGAGACGAGATCAGGAGAACGATCCGAATATCGCCGATTTTCTACGTTGGAAAGAAAGAGGATCAGAAAGACCGACATGGAAGGATATCTCGGATAGAGGGCCTGCTTTCAAGGCGATGTGGGCACAATGGGACTCACTAGTTGTGGAGAATGGATTATTGAAGCGAGTTTGGGAATCAGCTGATGGTAGATCAACAATTTCTCAGCTGGTTGTGCCCCACATCAGAGTTAATGAAGTTCTGGAAGAAGTCCATGGCGGAAAATCTGGTGGACATTTTGGAGTTAACAAGACATTGAGTAAAATTCGAGAAAGATTTTACTGGGTTCAATGTCGTGACGACGTGGAAAGTTGGTGTAGAAGATGTCCTGTATGCGAAGCCAGTAAAGGTCCCAGAACGAGATCAAGAGCTGGAATGAAGCAATACAATGTGGGTGCACCGTTTGAAAGGATCGCCATCGATGTAGCCGGACCATTCCCTTTGACTGATGATGGAAATAAATACATCTTGGTTGCTATGGACTACTTCAGTAAGTGGGTAGAAGCATACGGCATGCCAAACCAAGAAGCCTCCACAGTTGCCAGGATATTGGTCGACAACATGTTTTCACGGTTCGGAGTACCAATGGAATTACATTCTGATCAAGGGAGAAATTTTGAGTCGAACTTATTCAAAAAGGTCTGTGATCTAATGGGAATCAGTAAGACGAGAACAACTCCACTACATCCACAATCCGATGGCATGGTCGAAAGATTCAACCGAACTATGGAAGAACATCTTTCCAAAGTAGTCGAAGAGCATCAGAGGGACTGGGACAGGCATCTTCCCTTATTCCTGATGGCGTATAGAGCAGCTGTCCATGATTCAACGAAGCTAACTCCAGCTAGTATAGTCTTTGGAAGAGAACTCCGCTTACCTTGTGACTTGGTGTTCGGTTCACCAAGTGTTGAAGAAAAGGAAGTACAAGACTACGCAGATGAGCTCCGGAATGCCTTGATGAAAACTCATGAGACTGCTCGGAAGAGATTGAAATTAGCAAGTGACAAAATGAAGGCACGGTACGATCTCAAAGCCAATTCAGAGGGATTCTTCGAAGGAGATCGAGTTTGGCTGTATAATCCTCGACGGAAGAAAGGCGTATCACCCAAATTAACACCATCTTGGGAAGGACCGTATACGGTGTTGAAAAGGATCAACGATGTGGTCTACAGAATCCAACGCAGCCCTAGGACAAAGATGAAAGTCGTTCATCTTGAAAGACTGAAGCGCTACCATGGTGAGGAGAGTTCTGTTTTTGATCGGGACGATCAAATTTGAAGAAGGGGGTAAATGTTACGACCCTGGCAATCGATCCCAGCTACCTGCGGGAACGGGAAGTAAACAAGGCCATATTTCTTGGAATAGTAATTAGGTGATTCGATGGCTATTGAGATGACTCGAGAAGATTATCGACCTATTCACGATATTTCGAGTGGAATCTAGACGTTTTATTAGGTAGTATAAATAGTTGTTGTTAGGGACAGGAAGGGAAGTCTTTATTTGGAAGCGTTATAATAACGATCGAAGAAGTGTTGTGAATCGGAAGTGTTTAGTACGAGTATTGTAATTATTGTATAGTAGTGTTCAGAATAAATCGTTTTAAGTGTTATACCGAGTGTTAAGTTATTACGGACCCAGAGTAAAATCGTAACAATATTCCTGCAAACTGTAATAGGGTCTATCAGAGAGGAACTTTTTGACTTTCTTCCTGAATTGACAGTCATTCAGACTTGCTGATCTAATATCAACTGGCAAGTGGTTGTACATTTTTCCACCATTATAGTATATGGAATCTTTAATGAACTCTCTTGTGGGTAGAGGAAGTTTCAAACTGAAATTTCTGTTACGCGTGTTATGATGGATGGGAGTTGTAGTGAATTTCAACTTGTGCTTATTTATCAGGCAAACAGATTCCAGAATGAATAGCGCAATCACTGTCAATATTTTATTATTGGAAAATAAAATTCTGCAAGAATCTCGGGGTTTGACATTACACAAATACCTTATCGTTCGTTACTGTAGAATAACCAGAGTTTTCGAAAACGTTGGACTGCACACTCCCCAGAAAGGTATTCCATATCGTAATTGGGAATCTATTAGTGAATAATATACCATCTTGGCAGTATGGAATCCTAATTCCCTAGAAATCACTCTCACTGCATAACATCCAGAAGAGATCTTACCAGTGAGTATCTTGACGTGGTTACCAAATTTCAGATTTTTGTCGATCAACAATCCCAGAAACTTAGTATAATTTCTACTTTCAATAGAATCATCACCAAATGTGATTTCATCAAGGGAGGATCTGAATGATATTATACTAGTTTTAGATATATTGAACGACAGAATATTGGCGTCACACCAATCTTTCACCTTTTTCAAATCAGATGATATCATGTGATGCAGATCTCGAGGATTCCTACTATTCCATAATATAGTAGTATCATCTGCGAATAGAGTGAACTTTCCAGGTATATCAATTTTCGTGAGGTCGTTGACATACAATAAGAAAAGTACAGGTCCTAACACAGATCCCTGTGGAACACCATGATCAATATTTCTCTTCTTGGAGAGTTCTGTCGTTTTGACCACTCGATTTCTTCCTGATAAATATGATTCGAACCATCTGTATGTCATTCCTCTGCATCCAAAAGTCACGTTCTTAGCTGGAATAACGTATTCGTTTAACTTTTGGATAATAACAGAATACTTCTGCCTGTCTCCAGCTGCTTGAAATTCGAGGTTATTGTAGATTTTAATCACGCCGTCCCCCACAGTATTCAAGAATACCACGGCCTTGTACTCCTCGGTTTCCTTGCCTAGTCGGGCTGCTAGCAGATATATTTCAAACTTTTGAATGAAGAATTCCCAGCTGGCATCCAAATTACCATCAAAGGACATTTCCCTTGGGGGTCTCGCTGCCACTGCAGCAGTTGCCATGATATTTCCTAACCTCATTGTGCTACCTCGTGCGCCTGTGCTTCTGTCTCACTGGGTAAACTATACCCAGGACTATACCTATACCGACTGCGCCATGTTTGGTAGGTTCATGGTGGGTATGATTAGGATGAGATGAATACGTTTCAGACTACTCAATATAATTATACTTCAATAAAAATCGACATTCACATTCATACATGACAATGACAATATGTTGACCTCGAGCGAGCATGGAACAAGAACCGACCCCCGTGACCTTTCAACTGTCCAGTGCTACCAACCACAATCACAAACATATTACAACCCTGACATAAGTTGTTTTATTCACCGAGTACATTAATATAATCTTTGAGGGAATATCTCAGTACTTCATTAGCAATGGCAGTGTTGAGTTCAAATTTTCTGGTTCTATTTACATGATATAATGTATATAAATCAACCATATAATGCTGAAAATATTTTCATTTGCTTCGATAAAATGGACTGAAATGTCACCAACAATAATGAACAATGGATATCTATTCACTTCGATGGCAGACGTACCAGAAAATGCAAGTGTATATAAATTGAGAATTATTTTTCCTACTTTGAAATGAGCTGTATGATATTGAAAAATCTGTTATTCACAATAGCGATAATAGGTAATTTCTTACTTACTTATATTATGGAAAAAAACACACACATTCTGTATTAGAATTGGAATAAATTTGTGACTTGCGAGACCTTTCATGTGATACCTATAAATCCCCACTATTTGGCCCCTTTGGTCCTTCAGAAGTTGATTTTCGAAAAGTTGAAAGCGAAATCATCGAAATGGTGTGCCATAACATATAGTTTAGCTAATCTTCACTATTTGGCCCTTTTGGTCCTTCAAAAGTTGATTTTCGAAAAGTTGAAAGCGAAATCTTCAGAATGGTGTGCGATAACATATAGTTGAGCTAATCTTCACTATTTGGCCCTTTTGGTCCTTCAAAATTTAATTTTCGAAGAGTTCGAAGCGAAATCTTCAAAATGGTGTGCTATAACATATAGTTGAGCTAATCTTCACTATATGGCCCTTGGGGACCCTTCGAAAATTAATTCTCGTAAAATTTCAGAGGAGACCTTTCATTTGATAGGTAACAAGCTATAGTTGATATAATATTCACTACATGGCCCTTGGGGACCCTTCAAAAATTAATTTTCGTGAAATTCAAGCAGAGACCTTTCATTCGATATACAACAACCTATAGTTGACATAATATTTACTATATGGCCCTTGGGGACCCTTAAAAAATTAATTTTCATGAAATTCAAGCAGAGACCTTTCATTTGACATACAACAACCTATAGTTGGCATAATATTCACTATATGGCCCTTAAGGCCCTTCAAAAATTGATTTTCGTGAAATTCAAGCAGAGACCTTTCATTTGATAGGTAACAACCTATAGTTGGCATAATATTCACTTTATGGCCCTTGGGGACCCTTCAAAAATCAATTTTCGTAAAATTCAAGCAGAGACCTTTCATTTGATATACAACAACCTATAGTTGGCATAATATTCACTATATGGCCCTTGGAGACCCTTCAAAAATTGATTTTCGAAAAATTCGAGCAGATACCTTGCATTTGATATACAACAACCTATAGTTGGCATAATATTCACTATATGGCCCTTGGAGGCCCTTCAAAAATCAATTTTCGTGAAATTCAAGCAGAGACCTTTCATTTGATAGGTAACAACCTATAGTTGGCATAATATTCACTATATGTCTCTTGATACCCTTCAAAAATTAATTTTCGTGAAATTCAAGCAGATACCTCTTAATTAATATATAACAAGCTATAGTTGGCATAATATTCACTATTGACCCTTGAGACCCTCCAAAAGTTATTTTTCGTGGCATTGGTGTTGAAAGCTACCATTCAATATGTTACAGCCTATAGTTGAGATAACCTTTACTATATGACCTTTAGCACCCTTAAAAACACATTTTTCCACGGTATACACAGTGTTGATCGAACATGCGACAAAAATTCAGAGGGTTGTTTTTTATCGTCTGATATAGGTCAGCACGGTATACAGATTATTGAATGAATATGCGGCGAAAGGATTGTTTCTTTGACTAATACCTCATTTTAAATACCCAGAACTCACCCCATTTTATCCAGTTGCCTAGGACGACCACTTAGCAGAACACTACTTGATAACACTAACTTGCTGAACAGAATGAATTACGTGCGATCATAGACGAACACTTTCACCTCATGAAATCACGATTTGGAATAATTACGTAAATATCAATACGATCATGGAGGTGTGGAGCACTTGTTATTGAACTGCATAGTGGCAATGGTATTATGTTAATCGATGATCGAGCGTGATAAACAAACACACCTAGCAAATTATTATTGAATTCATTACAACATACTGATGAGATCATGGCATAGGAAACGTAAACAGGGTGATTTCTGGACCAAAGACTGGCAACGAAAAATGTTACCAAAATTCAGGAACCAGGCACCCTAGATACATTCTGAGTTATGCATGACGTCGGGGTTCGTCAGTTCACACCAGGAGCTCTGCAACGTCGATCGCTACAATTGGAGGAACTCGATGACCGTTTGAGCCAGATTGAGCATAGAGCGCTCTGGATCCAGGACTCTCCTGAATATTCTACTGACTTTCGCAGAGATCTACAACATGGAGAAAGTCCAAACACCGTATCACGAAAAACAAAAAAATTAGAATGATGTCATGACGCGAAATAATCCCAAGTTCATTGAAAACAAAAAGGTGAGTGACAAGTGTATGTTTTTCGCCCAAAATTCGATAGAAATCAAGACGACCAACGAATAGGTCTCCACATTGTTACTCAAAATTGCCTCTTTACTGGAATAGGGAAATTGGAAAAGTATCATTCTTGATGAAATCTTTCCAAGTCCCGATATTCATATTCTCTCAAATATATCGAGAACGACACAAAATATCGAGAATCTGAATCGGAAAATAGTCCAACACCCTTGTCGACTCTCGCAGAGGCCTACCACATGGAGAGAGTCCGAACACCGTATCACGAAAAACAAAAAAAAATAGTACGACGTCATGACGCGAAATAATCCCAAGTTCATTGAAAAAAAAAAGTGAGTGACAAGTGCATTTTCTCGCCCGAAATTCGATAGAAATCAAGACGACCAACGAGAAAGTCCCAATTCATTGTTTCTCAGTATTGCCTCTTGACTGAAGAAAAAAATTGGAAAAGTATTATTTTTTATGAAATTTTTTCAAGTCCCGATATCCATATTTTCTCAAATATCCCGAGAACGGCACAAAATATCGAGAATCTAATTAGAGAAATACCCCAACACCCTTGTCGATTTTCGCAGAGGCCTACCACATTGAGAAAGTCCGAACACCGTATCACGAAAAACAAAAAAATTATTACGACGTCATGACGCGAAATGATCCCAAGTTCATTGAAAAAAAAAAAGGTGAGTGACAAGTGTATGCTTTTCGCCCGAAATTCGATAGAAATCAAGACGACCAACGAAAAAGTCTCTATACATTGTTAATCAAAATTGCCTCTTTACTGGAAAATAAAAATTGGAAGAGTGTTATTTTTGATGAAATTTTCTCAAATATCTCGAGAACGGCACGAAATATCGAGAATCTGAATCGAAAAATACCCAAACACCCTTGTCGAGTTTCGCAGAGGCCCACCACCTGGAGAAAGTCCGAACACCGTATCACGGATAACAAAAAAAATTAGTAGGACGTCATGACGCGAAATAATCCCAATTTCATTGAAAAAAAAAGGTGAGTGACAAGTGTATTTTTTCGCCAAAAATTCGACAGAAATCAGGACGACCAACGAGATAGTCTCTATACATTGTTTCTCAGAATTGCCTCTTTACTGAAGAAGAAAATTGGAAAAGTATTATTTTTGATGTTATTTTTCAAAGTCCCGATATCCATATTTTCTCAAATTTCTCGAGAACGGCACAAAATATCGAAAATCTAAATCGATAAATACCCCAACACCCCTGTCGTGTTTCGCAACGCCACACCACATGGAGAAAGTCCGAACACCGTATCACGAAAAACGGAAAAATTAGTACGACGTCATGACGCGAAATAATCCCAAGTTCATTGAAAAAAGAAGGTGAGTGACAAGTGTATTTTTTGCTCCCGAAATGCGATAGAAATTAAGACGACCAACGAAAAAGTCTCTATACATTGTTACTCAAAATAGCCTCTTTACTGAAATAAAAAAATTGGAAAAGTATTATTTTTGATTAAATTTTTTCTAGTCCCGATGATCATATTTTCTCAAATATCTCGAGAACGGCACAAAATATCGAAAATCTGAATCGAAAAACAGCCCATCACCCTTGTCGACTTCCGCAACGGCTTTCCACATGGAGCAAGTCCGAACATTGTATCACGAAAAACAAAAAAAATTAGTACGACGTCATGACGCGAAATAATCCCAAGTTCATTGAGAAAAGAAATGTGAGTGACAAGTGTATTTTTATCTCCCGAAATGCGATAGAAATCAAGACGACCAACGAAAAAGTCTCTTTACATTGTTACTCAAAATAGCCTCATTACTGGAATTAGAAAATTGGAAAAGTATTATTTTTGATGAAATTTTTTCTAGTCCCGATAATCATATTTTCTCAAATATCTCGAGAACGGCACAAAATATCGAAAATCTAAATCGAATAACACCCCAACACCCTTGTCAACTTCCGCAACGGCTTTCCACATGAAGAAAGTCCGAACATTGTATCACGAAAACCAAAAAAAGTTAGTACGACGTCATGACGCGAAATAATCCCAAGTTCATTGAAAAAAAAAAAGGTGAGTGACAAGAGTATGTTTCCTACCCGAAATTCGATAGTAATCGAGACGACCAACGAGAAAATTTTCTATACATTGTTACTCAAAATAGCATCCTTACTGAAAAATTTGGAAAAGTATTATTTTTGATGAAATTTTTTCAAGTCCCGATAATCATATTTTCTCAAATATCTCGAGAACGGCACAAAATATCGAAAATCCAAATCAAAAAACACCCCAACGCCCTTGTCGACTTTCGCAGAGGCCTACCACATGGGGGAAGTCCGAACACCGTATCACGAAAAACAAAAAAAATTTTATGACGTTATGACGCGAATCAATTCTAAGTTCATTGAAAAATAAAGTTAGTGACAAGTGTATATATCTCGCCCGAAATTCGATAATAATCGAGACGACCAACGAAAATGTCTTTATACATTGTTACTCAAAATTGCCTCTTAACTGGAAGAAGAAAATTGGAAAAGTATCATTCTTGATGAAATTTTTTCAAGTCCCGATATTCATATTTTCTGAAATATTTCGAGAACGGCACAAAATATCGAGAATCTGAATCGAAAAACATTCAAACATCCTTGTCGACTTTCGCAGAGGCCTACCACATGATGAAAGTCCGAACACCGTATCACGAAAAACAAAAAAAAATATTAGTACGTCATGACGCGAAATAATCCCAAATTCATTAAAGAAAAAAAAGATGAGTGACAAGTGTATTTTTTCGCCCAAAATTCGACAAAAATCAAGACGACCAACGAGAAAGTCTCTATACATTTTTACTCAGAAATGCCTCTTCACTAGAAAAAAATAAATTAGAAACGTATTTTTTTTTGATGAAATTTTTTCAAGTCCCGGTATTCATATTTCCTCAAATATCTCGAGATCGGCACAAAATATCGAAAATCTAAATCGAAAAACACCCCAACACCCATGTCGACTTTCGCAGAGGCCTACCACATTGAGAAAGTCCGAACACCGTATCACGAAAAACGAAAAAATTATTACGACGTCATGACGCGAAATGATCCCAAGTTCATTGAAAAAGAAAAAAAAAGGTGAGTGACAAGTGTATGCTTCTCGCCTGAAATTCGATAGAAATCAAGACGACAAACGAAAAAGTCTTTATACATTGTTACTCAAAATTGCATCTTTACTGGAAAATAAAAATTGGAAGAGTGTTATTTTCGATGAAATTTTCTCAAATATCTCGAGAACGGCACGAAATATCGAGAATCTAAATCGAAAAATACCCCAACATAATTGTCGAGTTTCGCAGAGGCCTACCACCTGGAGAAAGTCCGAACACCGTATCACGAAAAACAAAAAAAAATAGTAGGACGTCATGACGTGAAATAACCCCAATTTCATTGAAAAAAAAAAGTGAGTGACAAGTGTATTTCCTCGCCAAAAATTCGACAGAAATCAAGACGACCGACGGGAAAGTCTCTATACATTGTTTCTCAGAATTGCCTCTTCACTGAAGAAGAAAATTGGGAAAGTATTGTTTTTGATGTTATTTTTCAAAGTCCCGATATCCATATTTCCTCAAATATCTCGAGAACGGCACAACATATCGAAAATCTAAATCGATAAATACCCCAACACCCCGGTCGAGTTTCGCAACAGCACACCACATGGGGAAAGTCCGAACACCGTATCACGAAAAACGAAAAAATTAGTACGACGTCATGACGCGAAATAATCCCAAGTTCATTGAAAAAAAAAAAGGTGAGTGACAAGTGTATTTTTTCCTCCCGAAATGCGATAGAAATTAAGACGACCAACGAAGAAATCTCTATACATTGTTACTCAAAATAGCCTCTTTACTGGAATAAAAAAATTGGAAAAGTATTATTTTTGATGAAATTTTTTCTAGTCCCGATAATCATATTTTCTCAAATATCTCGAGAACGGTGTAACATGAAAATTAGCCTTTTTCATATTACATGGTATATCTAGTTAAGAATCTCAAAATAAACAAAAAACTTACCATCATAAAGATACCAGACCATGAATGATGATTTCTAACGTTTAAAGAAACTGATATGGTATCTCCACTATGATATGCTCACAATTGCTCACTCTGTATAATACCCTTTATTTATTCGAAAATACACAAATATCTATCACATCATATCTCATTCATTCAATGGGTCATCAATAGGCCTCTTGCAGTTTGTAATCTGAAAGTCCTGAAGATAGCTGAAAATAAACATAGGATAATAAGTTGATAAATATGAAGGAATTTGGTTGAAATTACCTGGATAGAAGTGTCCAACAGTTTATATATACTTTCAGTTCCCTTCCTAATGATTTGAAGCTCCTGAACAGTAGAATGTTGACCTGAAATGAACAAATGAATGGAGTCAATTTATAAATTCAATGTGAACATCTTGTGAATATATTTCAACTTGAGAACTTTCAAAGTAAACAAACACATGCCTGGGTTGAATTTAGATATCTACCTCGTTGATTCCTTGGCTGAAGTTATTGTAATTTCGAATGAATCTCGATTTTTCTTGATCATTTATGTGAGGTTATGTTATTAATTTGATTTATTCGAATCTGACAGAAGTGATAACATTACCTAATTTGTTCTTCTTCTACTTTCTATTAGTTACTTTCTCCTCAGGACAGTGGCCTTATATGTAGTTCGGAGTGCAATAGGAGATTTTGCATCTTTCTTTATCGTTCCTGATCATGAAGGATGGAAGAATACAGCTGTTGCAGCCTTGGGACAACAGGAGTCAGAACTGTCTGTATGTTTACATTTGTTCAACAGACACGAAAGTTGCCGGAGCAAATTGTGGTACTTGCTTTTCTGAGTTTCATTTTTGAAAATAAAATAAGAAACAGTGAAGTTCGCATCAACGGCACAAAATATCGAATATCTGAACCGAAAAACACCCCAACACCCTTGTCGACTTTCGCAACGGCTTTCCACATGGAGAAAGTCCGAACATTGAATCACGAAAAACAAAAAAGATTAGTACGACGTTATGACGCGAAATAATCCCAAGTTCATTGAGAAAAGAATGGTGAGTGACAAGTGTATTTTTATCTCCCGAAATGCAAGAAAAATCAAGACGACCAACGAAAAAGTCTCTTTACATTGTTACTCAAAATAGCCTCTTTACTGGAATAAGAAAATTGGAAAAGTATTATTTTTGATGAAATTTTTTCTAGTCCCGATAATCATATTTTCTCAAATATCTCGAGAACGGCACAAAATATCGAGAATCTGAATCGACAAACACCCCAACACCCTTGTCGACTTTCGCAACGGCTTTCCACATGGAGAAAGTCCGAACATTGTATCACGAAAAACAAAAAAAATTAGTACGACGTCATGACGCGAAATAATCCCAAGCTCATTGAAAAAAAAAAAGGTGAATGACAAGTGTATGTTTTCTGCCCAGAATTCGATAGAAATCGAGACGACCAACAGAAAATTTTCTATACATTGTTACTCAAAATAGCCTCCTTACTGAAAAAAAATTGGAAAAGTATTATTTTTGATGAAATTTTTTCATGTTCCGATAATCATATTTTCTCAAATATCTCGAGAACGGCATAAAATATCGAAAATCCAAATCGAAAAACACCCCAACGCCCTTGTCGACTTCCGCAGAGGCCTACCACATGGAGGAAGTCCGAACACCGTATCACGAAAAACAAAAAAATTTGTATGACGTTATGACGCGAATCAATTCTAAGTTCATTGAAAAAAAAAAGTTAGTGACAAGTGTATGTTTCTCGCCCAAAATTCGATAGAAATCGAGACGACCAACGAAAATGTCTTCTATACATTGTTACTCAAAATTGCCTCTTAACTGGAAGAAGAAAATTGGAAAAGTATCATTCTTGATGAAATTTTTTCAAGTCCCGATATTCATATTTCCTGAAATATCTCGAGAACGGCACGAAATATCGAGAATCTGAATTAAAAAACACCCAAACATCCTTGTCGACTTTCGCAGAGGCCTACCACATGGAGAAAGTCCAAACACCGTATCACGAAAAACAAAAAAATTAGAACGACGTCATGACGCAAAATAATCCCATTTCATTGAAAAAAAAAAAAGGTAAGTGACAAGTGTATTTTTTCGCCCGCAATACGATAGAAATCAAGACGACCAACGAGAAAGTCTCTTCACATTGTTACTCAAAATTGCCTCTCTACTGGAACATAAAAATTGGAAAAGTATTATTTTTGATGACATTTTTCCAAGTCTCGATATTCATATTTTCTCAAATATCTCGAGAACGGCACTAAATATCGAAAATCTAAATCGAAAAACATCCCAACACACTTGTCGACTTTCGCAGAGGCCCACAACATGGAGAAAGTCCAAACACCGTATCACGAAAAACAAAAAAATTAGTACGACGTCATGACGCGAAATAATCCCAATTTCATCGAAAAAAAAAAAGGTGAGTGACAAGTGTATGATTTTCGCCCGGATTTTGGTAGAAATCAAGATAACCAACGACAAAGCCTCTATACATAGTTACCCAAAATCGCCTCTTTACTGGAGTAAAATATTGGTAGAGTATTATTTTTGATGAAATTTTTTCAAGTCCTGATATTCATATTTTCTCAAATATCTCGAGAACAGCACGAAATATCGAGAATCTGAATCGAAAAATACCTCAACACCCTTGTCGACTTTCGCAGAGGCCTACTACATGATGAAAGTCCGAACACCATATCACGAAATTCGAAAAAATTAGTACGACGTCATGACGCGAAATAATCCCAAGTTCATTGAAAAAAAAAAAGGTGAGTGACAAGTGTATTTCATCGCCCGAAATCCGATAGAAGTCAAGACTACCAACGAGAAAGTCTCTATACATTGGTAATCAGAATTGCCTCCTTACTGAAAAAAAAAATTGGAAAAGTATTATTCTTGATGACATTTTTTCAAGTCCCGATATTCATATTCCCTCAAATATATCGAGAACGGCACAAAATATCGAAAATCTGAATCGAAAAAAAACCCAAAACCCTTGTCGACTTTCGCAGAAGCCTACCACATTGAGAAAGTCCGAACACCGTATCACGAAAAACAAAAAAATTATTACGACGTCCTGACGCGAAATGATCCCAAGTTCATTGAAAAAAAAAAAAATGAGTGACAAGTTTATGTTTTTCGCCTGGAATTCGATAGAAATCAGGACGACCAACGAAAAAGTCTCTATACATTGTAACTCAAAGATGACTCTGTAATGAAAGAAGAAAATTGAAAAAGTATCATTCTTGATGAAATTTTTTCAAGTCCCGATATTCATATTTCCTCACATATCTCGAGAACGGCACAAAATATCGAGAATCTAAATCGAAAATTACCCTCACACCCTCGTCGACTCTCGCAGAGGCCTACCACATGGAGACAGTCCGAACACCGTATCACGAGAAACAAAAAAATAGTACGACGTTATGACGCGAAATAATCCCAATTTCATCGAAAAAAAAAAAGGTGAGTGAAAAGTGTATTTTTTCGCCCAAAATTCGATAGAAATCAAGACGACCAACAGGAGAGTCTCTATACATTTTTACTCAAAATTGCCTCTTTACTAGTGTTCGATTCTCTTTTCATCATTTATTATTAAGATAAACGAATTTAATGCACTCTTAATATTCAAAGTCTAATAGAATATTCGATTCGTATTTTCGCGCGTTACCCAAAACGACTCATAAATACTCCTCGGAAATAGGGAAGTTTCATTTTATTCGCATATTTTAATAAATCTATATTCGTCAATGGACGGTATGGTAGCTTTACATTCAGTTTTTTGGAAAGGGTTTCAGGAACAAGCCGAGACCTCCCTTGAATGGTCGCATCTGCAATCCTTTTCCGAGGGCGGCTTGTTTCATAGTTAAATTGTGACGCTTATCGTCATCTAGTTTCTCTCTTGTTGCCTTAGCTTCTTGTATGGCGTGGGCAATACTGGCTGCCCCGCCTGATAGATTTCCCAGCGCACCAAGTGCAGCAAATAGAGGAATTAGCGGGATGAATCCACCAGATTTTGGTATTGGTATGATTCGTTTCTTAGGTTTCAACACTTTCTTCTTATCAATTGAGGAGAGTGCTTCTTGTGTCGCCTGAAGTAAATCAAAATTCTTGTCTTTTATGGCTTTTCGTGCATTACGAACAGCCTGAGTGAAACTGATGGCTTTACCAGTCTTTCGACCAATTCGTTTCTTTTGCACGCCTTTCAACCCCATACCAAGTTTGCTTTTTGTCTTCATTATTCCTGCGACACCGAGTGATGCAATTTTCTCACTGATTCTGGCGTCGTCAGCTGTCAAACGACTGATTGCTTTCTTTGCTAGTATGCGATCTGCTTTGTTCCTTTTCCTCACGTGAGAATCTTTGGAATATGCTATATCATGAGATTTGCAAGCCTCATCCAATGGATTGATGCCTCGGTCTCCTCGAGCAAGTCGCTCAGATAGCTTTGTTCCTGGTCCACAAAAATGATATCCTGGTAAATGCAACTCAACAGGGAGTTTATTGATAAGGGTATTCAAAACTCCTGACCCATCAATGTCACGATGATTACTAAGTCGTTTATCGTATACGAGCATTATATACCTTTCTGCCAACCGGTTATAAGTATAAGTTATTTAAAGAAATTATCAGTACATGATCAAAAGTTGACCATGAAAGTTAAGAAACACAAGGTGAAATTAACAGTGACTGATCATGATGATATAATCAATTCACATCAATTCAAGAAACATGGTGAGATATTTGGAGGAAATACAAAACGAGCTCTTCTGGTGGGATCTTCAGGTTGCGGAAAGACAAATTGTCTTATTAGTTTGCTTGAACACCCTAACGGATTGAGATTCGAAAATTTATACTTGTACTGCAAGTCACTGTATCAAGCCAAATATGAATATCTGAGGACTTTGTTCAAAACTCTGAACGAAATCGGATATTTTGAATACAATGATGGTGATGACGTTATCGCTCCAAATGAAGTAGCCCCAAATTCGATCGTTGTATTCGACGATGTTGCCACATGCAATCAAAATATTATAAGAGACTACTTTTCATTTGGTAGACACATGGATACGGATGTGCTGTACCTCTGTCAGAGCTACAGTTCTATTCCCAAGAGGCTCATCCGTGACAACTCGAACCTTATCATTCTGTTTAAACAGGATATTACAAATTTGAAGCACATTTACGATGATCATGTAGGTGTCGATATGTCATTCCAACAATTCAAAGAATCATGTTCATATTGTTGGAAAGACGACCATGGGTTTGTTGTCATCGATAAAGATGAAGATATTAAAAATGGCCGCTATAGAAGAGGATTCAATGACATTTTGATACCATGAAAATGGTATATAATGAAATGTAAATAGCTTGAGATTTCAGTATCCTTATAAAATGAATGCTGATCTTGCAAAGCAGTTGGTTAAGGCCAGGCGATCTGTGAAACGAAAGTATCAGGGACTAAAATCTGAAATTGCAAGAGCACAGAGTTCATTGGAAAGAAATTATGAACCCATAACCAATCCTTCGAAGCAATTGATAACATCCATTCATCAAACTAACCTATCGACACCAAAAGTTGAGAAAACCGAAGCACCTGAAATAAAATCAACATCACCCCAGAAACAGTATTATTCTTTGTTGCATGAACAACCATCATTCATACAAGAACCTGAGAAAACATTTATTCAAGATCCAGAAACAAGTTATTATGACCAGACTATTGAACAGTTACGACAACAAGTCGAGGAACTTCAGAAAGCCAGAAATCCGGAATTAGAAGCTTACTTAAAAAAATATGATATACCGCTACCACGAGCATATATTGAGGAACTATTTGAGAAAGATCCTAGTGAATTCGATCATAAATTTGGTGTGAGATATGAACCGACGATAGATAGCTGGATGATAGGTGACAGTGTCATAGAATTCATTGGTCCACATTTCTTAATCAAAGACATTCAATATCCTGGGACGGCTGGACTGTACGAACTTATGTTTAAAAAACAACCAATTGGTTATAAGTCCGCTGATCTTGATCACTACATTGATATTGTTAGACGCACAAATGCTATTTATTTAGAATACAATCCGAAAAAAAGGTTGTCAACATCTAATTCAGAGAAATTCGTAAAAATAATCAAACCCAAGGTTACCTCCCTTCATGGAATGGCTCAAAACAAGGCTGTACTCAGAGAATTTCGGGGTGTCACATCACAAATTCCAACTAGACCCCATACAAGGTCCCAATCATATTCGGGAGCTGGACTGACTATGATGAAATTGAATAATAAGAAAATTGATTACAGATATTTTGATGATTTTAATGAACTTGTTGACAGATTGAGATTACTGATTGCTGAAAAAGAGGCTGGACATACGGGACATGATAATGAAATAATATCAGTGATCGAAGAGTTGAAGGAGGGAAACATTATTGAATGAAAGTAATTGTTTCTTTGTTCTTTATTCATTCTATTTTGAACTTGCATAGAGTACAATGCCTATTGATAAGTTTGGTAGACATATGTTGCAGTCGAAGTCACCTCTTCAACAACAACCGATGAATATCACTGAGTGGTACAGTGAAAGTGTTATTACTATTACTGGGAATATCAGCAAGTTGGCAAAGAAATTGTCCATGATGTATAAGTTACATAATAATGAAGATACCTATACATTTCCGTTGAAAGATAGTTTGGTAGTTAAAATCGATAGTTATCCACAGACTTTATCAGTACAATTAGATTCTTCAAATTTGTTAGACTTGAGAGATCTCCTTGGAAGAAGGTTGACTCAAGGAAACACTTCGAAATTTCAAACGAAATCTGAAGTGCCAGAGGACAATTTGTATATTCTGTTCACTATTTGGACTCCGATTGCACAGTATGTCTGATATTGAAAAGCAGGTAGTTGATGAGCTTCATAAATCAGCAAGACGACGTTTCCGGAGAAGGCGAGTTTTTATCAAGGGACTGAATGATTTATGGGAAGCTGATTTGGTTGAGATGATTCCATATGCAAAGTTCAATAGAGGATACAAATATATCTTGGTTGTTATAAACGCATTCTCAAAATTCGTCTGGTGTGAACCTGTCAAAACTAAATCAGCGCAAGATGTGGCCAATTCCATGAAGAGAATCATTTCTCGTGCAAAATCGCATCCAAAGAATTTGCATACAGATAGAGGTCGCGAATTCTACAACAAAGTATTCAGTGAACTTATGAAAAAGTTCAATATCAATCACTATAGCACTTTCTCAAGTATGAAAGCTAGTATCGTAGAACGTGTCAATAGAACATTGAAGAATATCATGTGGAAACAGTTTAGTCTTCAAGGTAATTACAAATGGACAAATATACTGGAAGATGTTGTTTCAACCTACAACAATACTAAACATAGAACAATACATTTAAAACCAGCTCAAGTTGATGAAAATAATGAAAAATTACTTCTAAAAACAGTTTATAGTCATGTTAAACAAACTGATCCACGAACTCCTAAATATAAAGAGAAAGATCGTGTTCGTATCAGTAAATATCGAGAACAATTCACCAAAGGCTATGTACCGAGCTGGTCGAATGAAATTTTCAAAATTTATAAAATTCAGCCAACTAACCCAACCACATATATCCTAGGGGATGAAACCGGCAATCTGATTGAAGGAGCATTCTATGAACATGAGTTGCAAAAAGTTAAACATCCAGACGTTTATTTGGTAGAGAAAGTGTTGAGGAAGAAAGGAAACAAGATTTACGTCAAATGGCTCGGGATGGATAAATCTCACAACTCGTGGATATCGAAAAACCACCTTGTGTAATTTTCCCAAGGTTACCAAAGATTGTATAAATAATCAACATTCTCAATCTATCTCCAGTAAGTGAATGAATATGTTTAGTGAAGAGTCTGATAATTTTTTGTTTGGTAGAATGAATCAAGAACAGTTTAAAAAAATCATCAATGAAGGACCATACATTCTGGATTCTCAATTCAACATCGAAGACACCCCATTTACGATTTCTTGTGGCTTGAGTGTTGCCAGATGTTTCGAGCCAGCTGTCAGATTGAGGAATAATAGCAATAATTCCAGTGTTTCCTTCAATGTTAACGAATGGGCAGTTTTGATATGCACCCTGAGGCACCTGTTACTAGGATATTTTGATGAGTATGACGAGGATGTTGAAATTCCACATATGGAAACTGACGAAGGCGTGAACATTTCCAAAATGAAATTCATGGATATCAAAATGTTGAAACTTGAAAGTGTCAACTGTACGTTGTATTTGAAAGAAGAAACCACCAAGCAACTTATCCGATTGACCAATATGATTATTGAACATAAAATCAATACTTTAGGAAATCTCTCATTCTTTTACTTTTATCACAATACTTCAGAACTCACCAAGAAATTGTTAATGCAAGCTAATCATGAATTGGATGGTGAATCAGTAATAATTGCATTCTGTGATCTTTTGAATAATAGTATAGAGAGTTATTGTATGAAGGAATGTTTATTTTATTATAAAAAAGAAATTATGGATGATTCGAATAAAAAATAAAACCTCAATTCATCGTTTTATTTCACATTTTTGGATACAAATTCGATAAATTTCAACAAACAATTGTTATTCTGAAATGATACTATAATGACCAGAAGGTAAAGTGTCAGTGGAATTTTGGATTAAATATCTCTTGTCATCGTGTGGACTCAAGGCTATGTTTGTTTGTTCAATTGAGTAGACCTCGTGTAATCGTGACTGAATGCATCTTTGACTTTCATATTTCTCTTTATTCTGCATCAAACATTCTAAATAATCATCGAACGTGACTTTTTTCTTCACTACATAACATAACGCTATCAACAAGATGAGTATACTGTTTTGATCGTAGTCCCACAAAATCTGTCATAATACGTCCGTTATTTTCATCTTTTAATAATCCTACAACTTTTTTATTAACCAATGGTATGTTGAACTGATTAGTTGGACAATAATCGCTTGTATCAAATTTACTTATATCCGCTTTGACAACCTCTTCATATACATCATCACATTGTATTTCATATATCAAAGAATCAGTATCAGTATAAAGTAATTTACATTTTGACGGGTTGAATTTCCTCAACATGTAATTATAATGAAACTCATAAAGACACGTTTTCGAAATATCCAAAATGGCCATCCCAACATATAAGGGCTTGTTGAATAATATATTCGTTTTCTTCATTTCAATAGGCATCAAATTCTCATCGAAAATAGTTCTGTTGTGGAAATTCGGTCGGGAAATCAAGTTTTTTGCACCATATCGACCTTCCCAAGTACGAACCAATTTTACAATCCTATGTTTTCGCATATTTTCCATCGTCTTTCCGAAGACAGCATTAATGAGTAATTTGAAAGTTTGCTTTCCAAATTCGTTTTTTGATTCTGCCCGCAATTTTGTATTCAAATCAATGTAAGGTTTGAGCCACGCCGATTGCCTAAATCTCAAGATTCGATGAGTTTTTTCGAGTACGAGTCCATTAGCTAGATACTGTTTCAAATTTTTATAATGAAGAATATACTTTTCTTTATCATACAAAGTTGTCATTAATTTATGCAATTTTGATTTAGGAGGAATGAGTCGTTCAGGAGCGAAGGGTAAATCTTTGTGGAGATCATGAAGAGATTCAGGATATTTCAAGTCAACTTCCAGAATGTAACCATATTCAGAGTCATCTGATACCTTAGTGACATCAAAATTCTCAAAATTTTCTACCCATTCAAACTCAGTATAAGGTAGTGATTGACTCATTGCCCATCCGTAGAGATTATTGACATCGAAATACATTAAATATTTTGATGGCTCATCTTTTTTGAAAGTTTTCATATATTTATTGTTAGCAACTGAGTGTCTATTTGAACATTGACTAACCCCTCCTCTGATACCCTTTTCTATGAACATCAGAATATCCACATCCTGAACAGTATCCAGGCGGCACTTTGTATATTTCAGCATACAATCCCAGGTAAATCCAGGAAGAGTATAATAGTGAGCTGGGTCTAGATCATAAGTCTCATGACACATGTTTCGGAAATTCTCAAAAACGTCTGCCAATAATATGATATCCGTTTTCAAATACAAATCTGAATAATCTCCCAAAGTCTTAATCTGAAAAGTTTCCCAAACCTTTTTCGCATGTTCATAGTCTAGATCCGTGACATGTTCATCATTCAGTTTATTATAGAACTTTTTCTTACTTGGCAATGAAGTTGCATCTAGTTTCTCCAATTTATCAATATAGTCGTAACAGAAAACACCTTTCCTACATAATAATTCAAATCTGTTATCATCGATGCTGATAAATTGTTTCCTCATGTCGACCAATTGTGTCTTATCTGAAAAGTTCACCAAATCTTCTAACTTGAATCCCATGAAGTTATAAGAGTCAACAAATCTGAATTTTATTCAAGATTCATGATTATGTTGCGTAAAACTGATATATTTTTCTTTATTAATGGGAAGTAGTGTTACATGAGAATGTTTAGCTAAATCTTTTATAATGAAATGGCTATCATAGCCAGATAAATTGTGAAAAAATATAGGTACACTGAAAGAATTTTTATATCCAAGGTTACATTTTGAATGCGAAAATCCACGAAATTTTCCTGTGAAATGGTTATGATCCCGAACGATAGTATCAGATTCTTTAAATGGTATCTCACAAATGTGACATATTTCTTTTGGTCGATTTTCCATTCTAATGGGTTCGTTAATTTGCGTTTTCATTTCTATGAAATTCGCTAGTTCATTCAGCTCGTTCACAAACCATTCAGTACAATCGGAGCCTCTATAACTTTTAAAAAATGATAAATTATCATCAAAATTACATTTTACGTAGTATCCAACACTATAAGGTTTATGTTTCTGATAACGAGCAGTTTTCAATAACTTTTTTCGTCGATCTTCTTCGAATGGCACGAGCATTGATTCAAAATCACTATAAACAACGAACGGCATTTTCTCTTTGTAGTGGAAATTTTTGAATGTTATGTATTTTTCTTCTGGAAATGATATCTTACACTTATTCACTTGTGTACACAAGACAGTATGTGCATCCAATTTCTCTTTATTGTTAAAATAATTCAAACATGTATCACATATGAACATTTTACCCTTATGTTTTCCTATTTGCTTGGCAACTAATCGTGACATATTTTTTATCCAACAAAAATGAAATCTTGTTAAATCATTATAGTTACTATTTAGGAATGATGTTTCTTCGACTAAATCATCAATACTTTCAGATAGTCCTTCATTCGCCTGATACTCGTTCTGAATCATCAAAAGATTGATTTGTCGATCTGGAATCTTATTTTTAGTGAGCCTCACAGGTACAGTAACAAATTGTCCTTTCCTATCCATTTCCAAAATGAATACGTTTATTGAAAAATTATTCAGATTTTCGAATTTAGCAATTTGATTCAGTTTCATTGGAAATTGAATACCAGTTAAATCAAGTACTTCGCTGTAATGTGGATAAGAAGAAGTTCTATTCAAATTTAATTCAGCAGGATATAAGCATGAGGTCACCGCCCATGCAAAACAGGCATCGTCTGTATTTTTAACATTTATACAAGCTTTTTTGCTTTCAATTTGTTTGGGAAGCCTGATATAAGATGAGCCCCCTCCTCCAATTTCTACTTTATTTATGTTAACTTCTAAGCTAATTATTTCATGTAATGTCCATCCACTATCACGCTCCTGAAATTCATCCAACTGATTTAAAATTTTATCTATAATATTTCCTTCATACCATCGTTTCAAATCATCTCCACTATCAATCGTATAATTCTTCGTATTCAGATATTTATAATCTACTATAACTTCATCATCCTTATTATTTTTAAGGAATTCTCCACGAAAACAAACATTAACTTTCATAACAGGCAACTTTTTCAACATTCTTTTTATCCGATTTCGAAAAAGAGTGAATGCATCTTCTAAAAATTGTTTGGTATCGATGTGTTTGAAGTTTATGATTATGCCAGATCGTATGCGACTAGAAAACGCGGATTGGATATCTTCCCATCTAATTTTATCTTTGATTTTATTCTTGATATCGAGACTGCCACCAAAATGTGGCTGATCTTTAATCAATTTTCGAAACCGCTTCAAATGTCCAATATAAGTTTGAAGTTTTCTCAAAGACGACACATTCAAGTCACCATCACGAACAGCCTTATTGAATAGCCTTAAGTTCAGATCATTTAATTTAGTCCATCTTTTTCTTGTTGCGACACTAGAACTATGGGACAATTCTTCACACGCTTTATGACAAACTTCAACGATCTCATCACTGGATTTGACAATCGTATCCATTGTCCTTTACCTTTCTATCTTATAAGATATAAAACTATCACTGAATCAAAAGAGTCAACAACACTCACATGTTCCCAGTTTTGATAATTTCGAATTGGTAAGCATCTTTCGGTTTACCCACGTTTTTCTGGCCTCTATATATCAGGGAATACTTTCCTGGTGTAAACTCTGCCTCTTTTCCTCGCACTAGCTCTGTCACTCTCTGCGGAAGGAACACAACCTCTTCGCTCAGTTCTACGAGAACAGCTTTTCCAAAGCGGGTCTTGACGATCCTCACTGAATGAATTGGAATAGGTGTGCCAGCTGGAAGGTCCGACAACTTTATGGTCTCCTTCAGGTTCAAGAGAGCTTTTTCATTGATTACTGTAAGATCCATCTAGAATTAGATGACATTAGACCAGAAATTTCCCAACAGTGGAAATAATAATCAAATGAAAAAAGAGAACTCACCTTATTGAATATCGTGGATCACAAAATATATCAATTAGATGATTTTCTATCACCCAAATCAGTTTTTATATCGTTTTATACCTTTCAAATCACTTGATTCATGTGCTACACAAGATATCAGTTGAATGATTTTCTGTCGACCAAATCAAGTTTTATCTGATTCCATATCTATCATATATGCTCATGGTGAAGATCAACTCGGGAAGATAAATCAAATCACACTATTCATTCAATTTTATTTCTAAATCATTTCAGATTTCCATACACCCAAAGTATTATGGAAAAGAGTTGAATGTCTAAATTCACATGGATAATAATTTTCACAGTCCTCTTCACAAAGAAAACAATGGATGTGGCCTTCCATGTGAATATGTTGCTTATTACAACGGAGAACTTCAAAATAATGCATCATTTTCACAATCAATTCAGTTTTCTGTACATCATAACATCTTTGGCAAAAAATAAAGTGTTTTCCATCCGTTGGACAAAACACATGATAGTAAATCTTACAACTAGTATAATTATTACTATAACATATGTTGATAGTCAGATAAGTCTCCAGCGGTGAATCACTTAGAGGAGCTTCATATAGACTTCCGTAAATGGGACTGCTGATATGGACCACTGATTCTTCACCATTTTCCAGAACTTCATCGACTTGGATTATTTTATCTTGGCAGGAAATTTCTTCAATCACACAGTGGTACTCATCCACGAAGTCAAACGATTGCTCTGATAAAACATCACAATTCTCTGATGTAATACTCACAGTATTATCTTGTGGCGACATGATCAAATGCGAATTTGAAAATAAAATGAAAATGCTCGGCTTTGAATACTTTTCATAGGCTCATTTCACGATTTGTCTCACCTACTCTGTTCGAAGGTTTATTTACACAATCACCTTGCAATTTCCACAAGGTTTGTTTGCATGGCGGCTGTACAAGCAGCTTTTTCCCACACAATTATTACTAGTCATGATTACAAAGTACAATTTTATTATTTACCAAGTAATTAACGCAACCTCTCAACTAAGCAAACACAATGATGAAAGTCGTTTCCGCTAAGTGCGGAGATTCTCCATATACAGGGAGAATATCCCAACAGGTATCCCATGGAGGATACTGCGATCAAAAGGGCACGAAGGTCTGGATTCCAACTGAGCAGGGTGTATATGTACATACAGGAAGATCAGGATTCCCCACGAGGCATACTGCAATCAATGGGGCATACTGCAATCGATATAGAATAGTACAATCCATATAGGGAATTCTGCGATCACAGAGGGTTTGATCGTGGTCACCGCTTTGAATACCTACTGTCGAAGTATCTTCACTTGCCTATTGTTCTCGTTGTATGTCCTTCGAAGTCGTACTATATGATCAGTGCGATCGCATCTGCTATAACTGTAAGCATGTCAGATGCTAGAATGCGAAGTTACAGTGAAGACATAGTCGAAGTCGGAGTTTCTTGTTCTCCCTGTTGTGTGCGTTATACCCGTTTTGATGTCGTCTCATATGATGGTTGCGAACTACCATGCTACAAATGTATTCATGTGAAATGTTACAATACAGAGAAACAGTGTGCAGACGGATGTCGAAGTATCTTAACTTGTCAGTTGTTCTCGTTATATGTCCCACGAAGTCGTCTTATATGGTCAGTGCGATCGTATCTGCTATAGCTGTAGGCATGTCAGATGCTAGAATACGGAGTAACAGTGTTAGCATAGTCGGGGTCGAAGTTTCTTGTCCTGCCTGTTGTGTGCGGTATACCTGCTTCGATGTCGTCTAATGTAAAAGTTGCGAACTCATATACTCCAGAGGTATCCATGTGAGATGATAGAATACTGAGATACGGTATGCAGACTGATGTGGTCGAAGTATCTTCACTTGCCTATTGTTCTCGTTGTTTGTCCTTCGGAGTCGTACTATATGGTCAGTGCGATCGTATCTGCAATTACTGTAGGCATGTCAGATGCAAGAATGCGAAGCTACAGTGGAAACATAGTCGAAGTCGAAGTTTCTTGCTCTCCCAGTTGTGAACGTTATTTTGATTCAGGAAACACGCGACAATGTCTACCTATAAGATGTATAACCGACTTATTATCAAGATTGATAAATTCGAAGTTTTGGCGAACACGCCGGTTTACCGACTCTTGATTGTTGGAATCGAAGTTTCTGGTGGATATGAAGATGTATAGTACTCCACTCACATATAATGAGCTGTCATATATACTTCTTGAATATGCATTCAAGAAGCTAGAATGCAAAGTTACAAAGTAAACATAGTCGAAGTCAAAGTTTCTTGTTCTGCCTGTTGTGTACGTTATACCCGCTTCGATGTCGTCTCATATAATCGTTGCGAACTTATATGCTCCAGAGGTATCTATGTGAGATGATAAATTACAGAGATACAGTGTGCAGACTGATGTTGTCAAAGTATCTTCACTTGCCTATTGTTCTATCGTTATATGTCCTCTGAAGTCGTCCTATATGGTCAGTGCGATCGTATCTGCTATAACTGTAGGCATGTCAGATGCTAGAATGCAAAGTTACAGTGTAAATATAGTCGAAGTCGAAGTTTGTGGTTCTGCCTGTTGTGTGTGTTATACCCGTTTTGATGTCGTCTCATATGATCGATGCGAACTGATATGCTCCAGAGGTATCTATGTAAGATGATATAATACAGAGATACAGTGTGCAGACTGATGTTGTCAGAGTATCCTCACTCGCCTATTGATCTTGTGATATGTCCTTCGGAGTCTTTCTATATGGTCAATGCGATCGTATCAGTTTCAACTGTAGGCATGTCAGGTGCTAGAATTCAGAGTCACAGTGTAAACATAGTCGAAGTTCCTTGTTCTCCTTGTTTTATGCGTTATTTCCGTTTCGATGTCGTCTCAAATGATCGTTGCGAACTGATATGCTTCAAAGGTATAAATGTGAGATGATAGAATACAGAGATACAGTGTGCGGACTGATGTCGAAGTATCTTCATTTGCCTATTGTTCTCGTTATAAGTCCTTCAAAGTCGTCTCATATGGTCAGTGCGATCGCATCTGCTATAACTGTGGGCATGTCAGATGCTAGAATGCGAAGTTACAGTGTAGACATAGTCGAAGTCGAAGTTTCTTGTTCTGCCTATTGTGTGCGTTATACCCGCTTCGATGTCGTCTTATATAATAGTTGCGAACTCATATGCTTCAAAGGTATCCATGTGAGATGATATAATACAGAGATACAGTGTGCGGAATGATGTTGTCGAAGTATCTTCATTTGCCTATTGTTCTCGTTATGAGTCCTTTAAAGTCGTCTCATATGGTCAGTGCGATCGCATCTGCTATAACTGTAGGCATGTCAGATGATAGAATGCGAAGTTACAGTGTAGACATAGTCGAAGTCGAAGTTTCTTGCTCTGCCTGTTGTGTGCGTTATACCCGTTTTGATGTCGTCTCATATGATCGTTGCGAACTACCATCTACAAAGGTATTCATGTGAAATGTTACAATAAAGAGATACAGTGTGCAGACGGTTGTCGAAGTATCTTCACTTGTCAGTTGTTCTCGTTATATGTCCCACGAAGTCGTCTTATATGGTCAGTGCGATCGTATCTGCTATAGCTGTAGGCATGTCAGATGCTAGAATGCGGAGTCACAGTGTTAGCATAATCGGGGTCGAAGTTTCTTGTTCTGCCTGATGTGTGCGTTAAACCTGCTTTGATTTCGTCTTATATAATAGTTGCGAACTCATATGCTCCAGAGGTATCCATGTGAGATGATAGAATACAAAGAGACGGTATGCGGACTGATGTGGTCGAAGTATCTCCACTTGCCTATTGTTCTCGTTGTATGTCCTTCGAAGTCGTACTATATGGTCAGTGCGATCGCATCTGCTATAACTGTAGGCATATCAGATGCAAGAATGCGAAGTTACAGTGTAAATATAGTCGAAGTCGAAGTTACTTGCTCTCTCTGTTGTAAGCGTTATTCAGATACAGGAAACACTAGACAATGTCTACCTATAAGATGTATAACCGACTTATTATCAAGATTGATAAACTCGAAGTTTTGGCGAACACGCTGGTTCACCGACTCTTGATTGTTGGAATCGAAGTTTATGGTGGATATGAATAAGTATAGTTCTCCCATATAATGAGCTGTCATATATTCTTCTTGAATGGGCATTCAAGAAGCTAGAATGCAAAGTTTCAAGGTAAACATAGTCGAAGTCGAAGTTTCTTGTTCTGCCTGTTGTGTACGTTATACCCGCTTCGATGTCGTCTCATATGATCGTTGCGAACTCATATGCTCCAGAGGTGTGAGATGATAGAAAACAGAGATACAGTGTGCAGACTGATGTTGTCAAAGTATCTTCACTTGCCTATTGTTCTCGTTATATGTCCTCTGAAGTCGTCCAATATGGCCAGTGCGATCGTATCTGCTATAACTGTAGGCATTCAGATGCTAGAATGCGAAGTTAAAGTGTAAATATGGTCGAAGTCGAAGTTCTTCGTTCTGCCTGTTGTGTGCGTTATACCCGTTTTGATGTCGTCTCATATGATCGATTCGAACTGATATGCTCCAGAGGTATCTATGTGAGATGATAAAATACAGAGATACAGTGTGCAGACTGATGTTGTCAAAGTATCTTTACTTGCCTATTGTTCTCTTTATATGTCCTCTGGAGTCGTTCTATATGGTCAGTGCGATCGTATCTGCTATTACTATAGGCATGTCAGATGCTAGAATGCAAAGTTACAGTGTAAATATAATCGAAGTCGAAGTTTCTTGTTCTGCCTGTTGTGTGCGTTATACTCGTTTTGATGTCGTCTCATATGATGGTTGCGAACTGATATGCTCCAAAGGTATCTATGTAAGATGATGAAATACAAAGATACAGTGTGCAGACTGATGTTGTCGAAGTATCTTCATTTGCCTATTGTTCTCGTTATAAGTCTTTCAAAGTCGTCTCATATGGTCAGTGCGATCGCATCTGCTATAACTGTAGGCATGTCAGATGCTAGAATGCGAAGTTACAGTTTAGACATAGTCGGAGTCGAAGTTTCTTGTTGTGTGTGTTATACCCGTTTTGATGTCGTCTCATATGATCGTTGCGAACTAGCATGCCACAAAGGTATTCATGTAAAATGTTACAATACAGAGATACAGTGTGCAGACGGATGTCGAAGTATCTTCACTTGTCAGTTGATCTCGTTATATGTCGTCTTATATGGTCAGTGCGATCGTATCTGCTATAGCTGTAGGCATGTCAGATGCTAGAATGCGGAGTTACAGTGTTAGCATAGTCGGGGTCGAAGTTTCTTGTTCTGCGTGTTGTGTGCGTTATACCTGCTTCGATGTCGTCTTATATAATAGTTGCGAACTCATATGCTCCAGAGGAATCCATTTGAGATGATAGAACACAGAGATACGGTATGCGGACTGATGTGGTCGGAGTATCTTCACTTTGCTATTGTTCTCGTTGTATGTCCTTCGGAGTCGTACTGTATGGTCAGTGCGATCGTATCTGCAATTACTGTAGGCATGTCAGATGCAAGAATGCGAAGTTACAGTGGAAACATAGTCGAAGTCGAAGTTTCTTGCTCTCCCTGTTGTGAGCGTTATTTTTATTCAGGAAACACTTGACAATGTCTACCTATAAGATGTATAACCGACATATTATCAAGATTGATAAATTCGAAGTTTTGGCGAACACGCCGGTTTACCGACTCTTGATTGTTGGAATCGAAGTTTCTGGTGGATATGAAAAAGTATAGTACTACACTCACATATAATGAGCTGTCATATATACTTCTTGAATAGGCATTCAAGAAGCTAGAATGCAAAGTTACAAAGTAAACATAGTCGAAGTCAAAGTTTCTTGTTCTGCCTGTTCTGTGCGTTATACCCGCTTCGATGTCGTCTTATATAATAGTTGCGAACTCATATGCTCCAAAGGTATCTATGTGAGATGATAAAATACAGAGATACAGTGTGCAGACTGATATGGAGAAGTATAGTACTTCACTCACATATAATGAGCTGTCATATATTCTTCTTGAATGGGCATTCAAGAAGCTAGAATGAAAAGTTTCAAAGTAAACATAGTCGAAGTCGAAGTTTCTTGTTCTGCCTGTTGTGTACATTATACCCGCTTCGATGTCGTCTCATATGATCGTTGCGAACTCATATGCTCCAGAGGTATCTATGTGAGATGATAGAATACAGAGTAACAGTGTGGAGACTGATGTTGTCGAAGTATTTCCACTTGCCTATTGCTCCTGTTATATGTCCTTTGAAGTCGTCCCATATGGTCAGTGCGATCGTATCTGCTATAACTGTAGGCATGTCAGATGCTAGAATGCAAAAATACAGTGTAAATATAGTCGAAGTTCCTTCTTCTGCCTGTTGTGTGCGTTATACCCGTTTCGATGTCGTCTCATATGATCGATTTGAACTGATATGCTCCAGAGGTATCTATGTGAGATGATGAAATAAAGAGATACAGTGTGCAGACTGATTTTGTCAAAGTATCCTCACTTGTCTATTGATCTTGTTATTTGTCCTTCGGAGTCTTTCTATATGGTCAATGCGATCGTATCGGTTCCAACTGTGGGCATGTCAGATGCTAGAATTCAGAGCCACAGTGTAAACATAGTCGAAGTTTCTGGTTCTTTTTGTTTTATGCGTTAGTTCCGTTTCGATGTCGTCTCAAATGATCGTTGCGAACTGATATGCTCCAAAGATATCCATGTGAGATGATAGAATATAGAGATACAGTGTGCGGACTGATGTTGTCGAAGTATCTTTATCTGCCTATTGTTCTCGTTATAAGTTCTTCAAAGTCGTCTCATATGGTCAGTGCGATCGCATCTGCTATACCTGTAGGCATGTCAGATGCTAGAATGCGAAGTTACAGTGTAGACAGAGTCGAAGTCGAAGTTTCTTGTTCTGCCTGTTGTGTGCGTTATACCCGCTTTGATGTCGTCTTATATAATAGTTGCGAACTCATATGCTCCAAAGGTATCCATGTGAGATGATAGAATACAGAGATACAGTGTGCGGAATGATATTGTCGAAGTACCTTTGTTTGCCTATTGTGCTCGTTATAAGTCCTTCAAAGTCGTCTCATATGGTCAGTGCGATCGCATCTGCTATAACTTTAGGCATGTCAGATGCTAGAATGCGAAGTTACAGTGTAGACATAGTCGAAGTCGAAGTTTCTTGTTCTGCCTGTTGTGTGCGTTATACCCGTTTTGATTTCGTCTCATATGATCGTTGCGAACTACCATGCTACAAATGTATTCATGTGAAATGTTACAATACAGAGAAACAGTGTGCAGACGGATGTCGAAGTATCTTAACTTGTTAGTTGTTCTCGTTATATGTCCCACGAAGTCGTCTTATATGGTCAGTGCGATCGTATCTGCTATAGCTGTAGGCATGTCAGATGCTAGAATGCGGAGTTACAGTGTTAGCATAGTAGGGGTCGAATTTTCTTGTTCTGCCTGTTGTGTGCGTTGAACCTGCTTCGATTACGTCTTATATAATAGTTGCGAACTCATATGCTCCAGAGGTATCCATGTGAGATCATAGAATACAGAGATACGGTATGCGGACTGATGTGGTCGAAGTATCTTCACTTGCCTATTGTTCTCGTTGTATGTCCTTCGAAGTCGTACTATATAATCAGTGCGATCGCATCTGCTATAACTGTAAGCATGTCAGATGCTAGAATGCGAAGTTACAGTGAAGACATGGTCGAAGTCGGAGTTTCTTGTTCTTCCTGTTGTGTGCGTTATACCCGTTTTGATGTCGTCTCATATGATGGTTGCGAACTACCATGCTACAAATGTATTCATGTGAAATGTTACAATACAGAGAAACAGTGTGCAGACGGATGTCGAAGTATCTTAACTTGTCAGTTGTTCTCGTTATATGTCCCACGAAGTCGTCTTATATGGTCAGTGCGATCGTATCTGCTATAGCTGTAGGCATGTCAGATGCTACAATGCGGAGTTACAGTGTTAGCATAGTAGGGGTCGAAGTTTCTTGTTCTGCCTGTTGTGTGCGTTAAACCTGCTTCGATGACGTCTAATATAATAGTTGCGAACTCATATGCTCCAGAGGTATCCATGTGAGATGATAGAATACAGAGATACGGTATGCGGACTGATGTGGTCGAAGTATCTTCACTTGCCTATTGTTCTCGTTATAAGTCCTTCAAAGTCGTCTCATATGGTCATTGCGATCGCATCTGCTATAACTGTAGGCATGTCAGATGCTAGAATGCGAAGTTACAGTGTAGACATAGTCGAAGTCGAAGTTTCTTTTTCTGCCTATTGTGTGCGTTATACCCGCTTCGATGTCGTCTTATATAATAGTTGCGGACTCATATGCTTTAAAGGTATCCATGTGAGATGATATAATACAGAGATACAGTGTGCGGAATGATGTTGTCGAAGTATCTTTATTTGCCTATTGTTCTCGTTATAAGTACTTCAAAGTCGTCTCATATGGTCAGTGCGATCGCATCTGCTATAACTGTAGGCATGTCAGATGCTAGAATGCGAAGTAACAGTGTAGACATAGTCGAAGTCGAAGTTTCTTGTTCTGCCTGATGTGTGCGTTGAACCTGCTTTGATTTCGTCTTATATAATAGTTGCGAACTCATATGCTCCAGAGGTATCCATGTGAGATGATAGAATACATAGAGACAATATGCGGACTGATGTGGTCGAAGTATCTTCACTTGCCTATTGTTCTTGTTGTATGTCCTTCGAAGTCGTACTATATGTTCAGTGCGATCGCATCTGCTATAACTGTAGGCATATCAGATGCAAGAATGCGAAGTTACAGTGTAAACATAGTCGAAGTCGAAGTTCCTTGCTCTCTCTGTTGTAAGCGTTATTCAGATACAGGAAACACTAGACAATGTCTACCCATAAGATGTATAACCGACTTATTGTCAAGATTGGTAAACTCGAAGTTTTGGCGAACACGCCGGTTTACCGACTCTTGATTGTTGGAATCGAAGTTTATGGTGGATATGAAAAAGTATAGTACTCCACTCACATATAATGAGCTGTCATATATTCTTCTTGATGGGCATTCAAGAAGCTAGAATGCAAAGTTCCAAAGTAAACATAGTCGAAGTCGATGTTTCTTGTTCTGCCTGTTGTGTACGTTATACCTGATTCAATGTCGTCTCATATGATCGTTGCGAACTTATATGCTCCAGAGGTGTGAGATGATAGAAAACAGAGATACAGTGTGCAGACTGATGTTGTCAAAGTATCTTCACTTGCCTATTGTTCTCGTTATATGTCCTCTGAAGTCGTCCTATATGGTCAGTGCGATCGTATCTGCTATAACTGTAGGCATTCAAATGCAAGAATGCAAAGTTACAGTGTAAATATAGTCGGAGTCGAAGTTTCTTGTTCTGCCTGTTGTGTGCGTTATACTCCTTTTGATGTCGTCTCATATGATGGTTGCGAACTGATATGCTCCAAAGGTATCTATGTAAGATGATAAAATACAGAGATACAGTGTGCAGACTGATGTTGTCGAAGTATCTTCACTTGCCTATTGTTCTCGTTATATGTCCTCTGAAGTCGTCCTATATGGTCAGTGCGATCGTATCTGCTATTACTGTAGGCATGTCAGATGCTAGAATGCGAAGTTACAGTGTAAATATAGTCGAAGTCGAAGTTTCTTGTTCTGCCTGTTGTGTGCGTTATACCCGTTTTGATGTCGTCTCATATGATGGTTGCGAACTGATATGCTCCAAAGGTATCTATGTGAGATGATAAAATACAGGGATACAGTGTGCAGACTGATGTTGTCAAAGTATCTTCACTTGCCTATTGTTCTCGTTATATGTCCTCTGAAGTCGTCCAATATGGCCAGTGCGATCGTATCTGCTATAACTGTAGGCATTCAGATGCTAGAATGCGAAGTTAAAGTGTAAATATGGTCGAAGTCGAAGTTCTTCGTTCTGCCTGTTGTGTGCGTTATACCCGTTTTGATGTCGTCTCATTTGATCGATTCGAACTGATATGCTCCAGAGGTATCTATGTGAGATGATAAAATACAGAGATACAGTGTGCAGACTGATGTTGTCAAAGTATCTTTACTTGCCTATTGTTCTCTTTATATGTCCTCTGGAGTCGTTCTATATGGTCAGTGCGATCGTATCTGCTATTACTATAGGCATGTCAGATGCTAGAATGCAAAGTTACAGTGTAAATATAATCGAAGTCGAAGTTTCTTGTTCTGCCTGTTGTGTGCGTTATACTCGTTTTGATGTCGTCTCATATGATGGTTGCGAACTGATATGCTCCAAAGGTATCTATGTAAGATGATGAAATACAAAGATACAGTGTGCAGACTGATGTTGTCGAAGTATCTTCATTTGCTTATTGTTCTCGTTATAAGTCTTTCAAAGTCGTCTCATATGGTCAGTGCGATCGCATCTGCTATAACTGTAGGCATGTCAGATGCTAGAATGCGAAGTTACAGTTTAGACATAGTCGGAGTCGAAGTTTCTTGTTGTGTGTGTTATACCCGTTTTGATGTCGTCCCATATGATCGTTGCGAACTAGCATGCCACAAAGGTATTCATGTAAAATGTTACAATACAGAGATACAGTGTGCAGACGGATGTCGAAGTATCTTCACTTGTCAGTTGATCTCGTTATATGTCGTCTTATATGGTCAGTGCAATCGTATCTGCTATAGCTGTAGGCATGTCAGATGCTAGAATGCGGAGTTACAGTGTTAGCATAGTCGGGGTCGAAGTTTCTTGTTCTGCGTGTTGTGTGCGTTATACCTGCTTCGATGTCGTCTTATATAATAGTTGCGAACTCATATGCTCCAGAGGAATCCATTTGAGATGATAGAACACAGAGATACGGTATGCGGACTGATGTGGTCGAAGTATCTTCACTTTGCTATTGTTCTCGTTGTATGTCCTTCGAAGTCGTACTGTATGGTCAGTGCGATCGTATCTGCAATTACTGTAGGCATGTCAGATGCAAGAATGCGAAGTTACAGTGGAAACATAGTCGATGTCAAAGTTTCTTGCTCTCCCTGATGTGAGCGTTATTTTTATTCAGAAAACACTTGACAATGTCTACCTATAAGATGTATAACCGACATATTATCAAGATTGATAAATTCGAAGTTTTGGCGAACACGCCGGTTTACCGACTCTTCATTGTTGGAATCGAAGTTTCTGGTGGATATGAAAAAGTATAGTACTCCACTCACATATAATGAGCTGTCATATATACTTCTTGAATAGGCATGCAAGAAGCTAGAATGCAAAGTTACAAAGTGAACATAGTCGAAGTCAAAGTTTCTTGTTCTGCCTGTTGTGTGCGTTATACCCGCTTCGATGTCGTCTTATATAATAGTTGCGAACTCATATGCTCCAAAGGTATCTATGTGAGATGATAAAATACAGAGATACAGTGTGCAGACTGATATGGAGAAGTATAGTACTCCACTCACATATAATGAGCTGTCATATATTCTTCTTGAATGGGCATTCAAGAAGCTAGAATGAAAAGTTTCAAAGTAAACATAGTCGAAGTCGAAGTTTCTTGTTCTGCCTGTTGTGTACGTTATACCCGCTTCGATGTCGTCTCATATGATCGTTGCGAACTCATATGCTCCAGAGGTATCTATGTGAGATGATAGAATACAGAGTAACAGTGTGGAGACTGATGTTGTCAAAGTATTTCCACTTGCCTATTGCTCCTGTTATATGTCCTTTGAAGTCGTCCCATATGGTCAGTGCGATCGTATCTGCTATAACTGTAGGCATGTCAGATGCTAGAATGCAAAAATACAGTGTAAATATAGTCGAAGTTCCTTTTTCTGCCTGTTGTGTGCGTTATACCCGTTTTGATGTCGTCTCATATGATCGATTTGAACTGATATGCTCCAGAGGTATCTATGTGAGATGATGAAATAAAGAGATACAGTGTGCAGACTGATTTTGTCAAAGTATCCTCACTTGTCTATTGATCTTGTTATTTGTCCTTCGGAGTCTTTCTATATGGTCAATGCGATCGTATCGGTTTCAACTGTGGGCATGTCAGATGCTAGAATTCAGAGCCACAGTGTAAACATAGTCGAAGTTTCTTGTTCTTTCTGTTTTATGCGTTAGTTCCGTTTCGATGTCGTCTCAAATGATCGTTGCGAACTGATATGCTCCAAAGATATCCATGTGAGATGATAGAATATAGAGATACAGTGTGCGGACTGATGTTGTCGAAGTATCTTTATCTGCCTATTGTTCTCGTTATAAGTTCTTCAAAGTCGTCTCATATGGTCAGTGCGATCGCATCTGCTATACCTGTAGGCATGTCAGATGCTAGAATGCGAAGTTACAGTGTAGACAGAGTAGAAGTCGAAGTTTCTTGTTCTGCCTGTTGTGTGCGTTATACTTGCTTTGATGTCGTCTTATATAATAGTTGCGAACTCATATGCTCCAAAGGTATCCATGTGAGATGATAGAATACAGAGATACAGTGTGCGGAATGATATTGTCGAAGTATCTTTGTTTGCCTATTGTGCTCGTTATAAGTCCTTCAAAGTCGTCTCATATGGTCAGTGCGATCGCATCTGCTATAACTTTAGGCATGTCAGATGCTAGAATGCGAAGTTACAGTGTAGACATAGTCGAAGTCGAAGTTTCTTGTTCTGCCTGTTGTGTGCGTTATACCCGTTTTGATTTCGTCTCATATGATCGTTGCGAACTACCATGCTACAAATGTATTCATGTGAAATGTTACAATACAGAGAAACAGTGTGCAGACAGATGTCGAAGTATCTTAACTTGTTAGTTGTTCTCGTTATATGTCCCACGAAGTCGTCTTATATGGTCAGTGCGATCGTATCTGCTATAGCTGTAGCATGTCAGATGCTAGAACGCGGAGTTACAGTGTTAGCATAGTAGGGGTCGAAGTTTCTTGTTCTGCCTGTTGTGTGCGTTATACCCGTTTTGATGTCGTCTCATATGATGGTTGCGAACTACCATGCTACAAATGTATTCATGTGAAATGTTACAATACAGAGAAACAGTGTGCAGACGGATGTCGAAGTATCTTAACTTGTCAGTTGTTCTCGTTATATGTCCCACGAAGTCGTCTTATATGGTCAGTGCGATCGTATCTGCTATAGCTGTAGGCATGTCAGATGCTAGAATGCGAAGTTACAGTGTAGACATAGTCGAAGTCGAAGTTTCTTTTTCTGCCTATTGTGTGCGTTATACTCGCTTCGATGTCGTCTTATATAATAGTTGCGGACTCATATGCTTCAAAGGTATCCATGTGAGATGATATAATACAGAGATACAGTGTGCGGAATGATGTTGTCGAAGTATCTTTATTTGCCTATTGTTTTCGTTATAAGTACTTTGAAGTCGTCTCATATGGTCAGTGCGATCGCATCTGCTATAACTGTAGGCATGTCAGATGCTAGAATGCGAAGTAACAGTGTAGACATAGTCGAAGTCGAAGTTTCTTGTTCTGCCTGTTGTGTGCGTTATACCCGTTTTGATGTCGTCTCATATGATCGTTGCGAACTACCATCTACAAAGGTATTCATGTGAAATGTTACAATACAGAGATACAGTGTGCAGACGGTTGTGGAAGTATCTTCACTTGTCAGTTGTTCTCGTTATATGTCCCACGAAGTCGTCTTATATGGTCAGTGCGATCGTATCTGCAATAGCTGTAGGCATGTCAGATGCTAGGATGCGGAGTCACAGTGTTAGCATAATCGGGGTCGAAGTTTCTTGTTCTGCCTGATGTGTGCGTTGAACCTGCTTTGATTTCGTCTTATATAATAGTTGCGAACTCATATGCTCCAGAGGTATCCATGTGAGATGATAAAATACATAGAGACAATATGCGGACTGATGTGGTCGAAGTATCTTCACTTGCCTATTGTTCTTGTTGTATGTCCTTCGAAGTCGTACTATATGGTCAGTGCGATCGCATCTGCTATAACTGTAGGCATATCAGATGCAAGAATGCGAAGTTACAGTGTAAACATAGTCGAAGTCGAAGTTCCTTGCTCTCTCTGTTGTAAGCGTTATTCAGATACAGGAAACACTAGACAATGTCTACCCATAAGATGTATTACCGACTTATTGTCAAGATTGGTAAACTCGAAGTTTTGGCGAACACGCCGGTTTACCGACTCTTGATTGTTGGAATCGAAGTTTATGGTGGATATGAAAAAGTATAGTACTCCACTCACATATAATGAGCTGTCATATATTCTTCTTGATGGGCATTCAAGAAGCTAGAATGCAAAGTTTCAAAGTAAACATAGTCGAAGTCGATGTTTCTTGTTCTGCCTGTTGTGTACGTTATACCTGATTCAATGTCGTCTCATATGATCGTTGCGAACTTATATGCTCCAGAGGTGTGAGATGATAGAAAACAGAGATACAGTGTGCAGACTGATGTTGTCAAAGTATCTTCACTTGCCTATTGTTCTCGTTATATGTCCTCTGAAGTCGTCCTATATGGTCAGTGCGATCGTATCTGCTATAACTGTAGGCATTCAGATGCAAGAATGCAAAGTTACAGTGTAAATATAGTCGAAGTCGAAGTTTCTTGTTCTGCCTGTTGTGTGCGTTATACTCCTTATGATGTCGTCTCATATGATGGTTGCGAACTGATATGCTCCAAAGGTATCTATGTAAGATGATAAAAAACAGAGATACAGTGTGCAGACTGATGTTGTCGAAGTATCTTCACTTGCCTATTGTTCTTGTTATATGTCCTCTGAAGTCGTCCTATATAGTCAGTGCGATCGTATCTGCTATTACTGTAGGCATGTCAGATGCTAGAATGCGAAGTTACAGTGTAAATATAGTCGAAGTCGAAGTTTCTTGTTCTGCCTGTTGTGTGCGTTATACCCGTTTTGATGTCGTCTCATATGATGGTTGCGAACTGATATGCTCCAAAGGTATCTATGTGAGATGATAAAATACAGAGATACAGTGTGCAGACTGATGTTGTCAAAGTATCTTTACTTGCCAATTGTTTTCGTTATATGTCCTCTGAAGTCGTCCTATATGGTCATTGCGATCGTATCTGCTATTACTGTAGGCATGTCAGATGCTAGAATGCGAAGTTACAGTGTAAATATAGTCGAAGTCGAAGTTTCTTGTTCTGCCTGTTGTGTGCGTTATACCCGTTTTGATGTCGTCTCATATGATGGTTGCGAACTGATATGCTCCAAAGGTATCTATGTGAGATGATAAAATACAGAGATACAGTGTGCAGACTGATGTTGTCGAAGTATCTTTACTTGCCTATTGTTCTCGTTATATGTCCTCTGAAGTCGTCCTATATGGTCAGTGCAATCGTATCTGCTATTACTGTGTAGGCATGTCAGATGCTAGAATGCGAAGTTACAGTGTAAATATAGTCGAAGTCGAAGTTTCTTGTTCTGCCTGTTGTGTGCGTTATACCCGTTTTGATGTCGTCTCATATGATGGTTGCGAACTGATATGCTCCAAAGGTATCTATGTAAGATGATGAAATACAGAGATACAGTGCGCAGACTGATGTTGTCGAAGTATCTTCATTTGCCTATTGTTCTCGTTATAAGTCTTTTAAAGTCGTCTCATATGGTCAGTGCGATCGCATCTGCCATAACTGTAGGCATGTCAGATGCAAGAATGCGAAGTTACTGTGTAAACATAGTCGAAGTCGAAGTTTCTTGCTCTCTCTGTTGTAAGCGTTATTTTGATTCAGGAAACACTAGACAATGTCTACCTATAAGATGTATAACCGACTTATTATCAAGATTGATAAATTCGAAGTTTTGGCGAACACGCCGGTTTACCGACTCTCGATTGTTGGAATCGAAGTTTTTGGTGAATATGGAGAAGTATAGTACTCCACTCACATAAAATGAGCTGTCATATATTCTTCTCGAATGGGCATTCAAGAAGCTAGAATGAAAATTTTCAAAGTAAACATTGTTCAGGATTATGATTTTATATTATTTTATATGGTTTTATTTTATGTTCCTTGAATGAATTAAAGCTATTTCATTAAATATTTTTATTCAGAACCTTCTATACATCAATCTGAAGTTCAACAACTTATACCATGACTACTACAACAAAACGTACTGTAATCCAACATCTACCATCTTGATGATCTTGATGACATATTTCATGACACTGACATCTTGACAAACTCACACATTCATTCATTCATTCATTCACAGGATGTTTTTCATAAATATTATTCTCAACACCTTGTCCTAATATTTATGAAAAATTATTAACATATTAACAATGAAATAATTCAGGGCAAATAAAAAACTTATCCAACTATTACATTCTTGTGTTTCAAAAACTTTGTATTGTTCAATGCTTTCGTTAAAATGTCTGCTATCATTTCTTCTGTACATAAGTATTCAATTTTGATGAGACCTTCCCTGACTTTTTCATTTATGAAATGAAACCTTACATCAATATGCTTGCTTCTTCTATTAAACTGACCATTTTTTATTATAGTCATTGCACTTTGATTATCCATTCTCAATAGCACAGTTTCTGAATCTTTCATCAACAGTTCTTCCAATAAGGCTTTCAAAAACAAAATTTCTTTGACACATTCTGCTGCTGCTATAAATTCTGCCTCTGTACTGGAAAGGGCAACAACTGGCTGTTTTCTGGAGCACCAGCTGATCGGTCCATTGCAGAAATAAATCAGATATCCGGTTGTACTCTTTCTGGTATTCTTGTCTCCTGCAAAATCAGAGTCACTGTATGCTGTTAGTCCTCCACTTTCCTCATTTTTCTTGTAAACAATTCCTTCACTTTTTGTTGCAATAAGGTATCTCATGATTCTTTTTACGTTACAAATGTCCATACTTGTGGGATTTTCCATATTTCGACTTCCATAACTTACTGCAAATGCAATATCAGGTCTGGTCTTATTTGATAGATACAAAAGACTACCTATAGCCTCACGATATGAAAAATTCATCTCATTCTCCTTTCCATTGTCATCATCACAATTACTTATCATGGGTGTAGTAGCATGTTTTGCGTTTTTCATACAAAATTTTTCTAAAATGGTTTCTATATAATCTTCTTGATCTAGTTTGATCCAGTTTGTACCTTTTGTGATTCTGATTCCTAGAAATGTATCCACGGTGTGAAATTTCTTCATTTCAAATTTTTCTTCTAAATTTCTTAGCAAAGTATCAATTTCTTCTTCATTTTCTCCTACAATAAGGCCATCATCAACATATATTGCCAGAAACAATGTTCCATTTGCATTTCTGAAAACATACTGTTCAACTTTGGTAGCATGCATTCCTTTTTCTTGCAGATAATTTGTTAAATGTTCATTCCATGTCATGGGTGCCTGTTTGAGCCCATATAATGCCTTTTTGAGCACACATATTTTATTTTCTTGTTGCTCGTAACCTTCTGGTATAGTCATATATATTTTATCATTCAAAGTTCCATATAGAAAAGCTGTCTTTACATCAAACTTTTTAATAATGTATTTATTTTGCACTGAAGAAGCTAATAAAAATCTTAGTGAACTTGTGTTGACCACTGGGCTGAATACCTCTTCATAATCCAAACCTTTTCTTTGCTGGCATCCTCTTACTACTAATCTTGCTTTATATTTACCTTCAGTTTTGATTCTGAAGACCCACCTGTTAGTTAAAATTCTCCTTCCATTTGCCTCCTGTATATCTACATAGTCCCACGTCTCGTTTTTAGCTAAGGACTCTTTCTCATCATCTATAGCTTGTTTCCATTCCTCTCTGTTTTCCCCAGTAACTGCTTCTTCATAGGTTAATAATGAATAGTCCTCATATCTTTTTGGTAAATTTATCTTCCTTCCCCTTCTATCTTCTCGCCCTTGTCCTAAATTCAACATTTCTTCTCGATTTTCTTCCATAAATTCATTTTCTATTTGCTGTTCATTCTCTCCTTCATGGTTTCTTTCATCTATTTCTTGAATTTCATTCAAGTCAGCATCGTTTTCTTCAATTCTCACGTTGATTGTATCTTTTTGATTTTCTTTCTTCAAATTTTCATATTTTGGTTTCTTAAAGATGACATCTCTTTGTATGACAATTTTTTGTTTCTCTTCATCCCATAGTCTGTATCCATTCATAGTATATCCAATAAAAATATACTCCTTACTTCTTTCATCAAATTTTTTTAAGTATCCCAAAACTTTTGCAAATGCTTGACTGCCAAATATTTGCATTTTTGATACATCTGGCTTTCTACCAGTCCAAATTTCACTTGGTGTCTTAATCGGCTGTGATTCTGTTGGAATTCTATTCAAAATATATGCAGAAACTCTGATGGCTTCACCCCAGAATTCTTTAGATAAGTTTGAATCGAACATCAGAGATCTAGCTTTGTCTAATAAGGTTCGATTAAGCCTTTCTGCTTTACCATTTAACTGTGGACTGTGAGGTACAGTTGTATCTAAGACTATACCTTTTTTCTTGTACCATATCTTCATTTCATTATTCACGAACTCCATACCATTGTCACATCTTAGTTTTGACACTTTCAGATTTTTATAGGCTTCCATTTCTTCTATGTAGTCTCTCAGATATTCTTGTGCTTCATTTTTTCTTCTCAATAAGTATACTGCTACAAAATGTGTGTAATCATCTAACACAGTTAAAAAATAGCTCTTTCCGTCCCAGGTTGCTGGATCTATGGGACCAGCTATATCTGTGTGTATGATTTCAAGTGGTCTGGAAGCTCGATTCCTTTGACTATCAAAAGGAAATCTCACCTGCTTTGCTTTCAGGCATATTTCACAGGGTGTTTCAAAACAATCGCAATCCTTTTTATTTATATTTAAACCTGTCACCATTTTATTGTCTATCATTTTCTTCAGACTATTCATATTCAGATGTCCCAATTTTCTATGCCAATCTTCAACTTTCTCCTTTGTACATACTGTAAGTAGACTTTCTTTCATATTTTCAGCATGTTTCATAATATTCAACACATAAAGCCCATTTTCTCTTTTACCTTCCAGAACTGTCTGATTATTTTTTGTTACATAAACCTTATCTTTTTCAAATGTAACTTTTCCATTATTTTCTGTTATAGCACTGACAGATAACAAATTCTTTCTCAAATTTGGCACATATAATACGTGTTTTAAAGAACAGAAATCTCCTTCCACTGTTCCTTTACCCTCAGCTTTTATAACTGAATTTTTTTCAGCTACACAAATGTCAGAACTTTCATGCTCCAAGTCACTGAATAGCTCAAGATCATTGACCATATGAGAAGTTGAACCAGAATCAATCACAAATACATTTTCATCAATGTCTTTAGTCTCTTCGATCAAAAAAGTTATTTTTCTCTCATCTGATTTTGGTTTGTTTGGTTCTCCTTGTCGGTTTCTGAAATAGCAGTTGTTCTCAAAATGATTTGATTTTTTACAAATTCTGCACATCATTGTATTAGAAACTGTTTCTCTGTTATTTTCACTTTTTCTTAATCTGCAATCTTTTGTTAAATGTCCAATTTTGCCACAATTAAAACATTTTATTTCTCTTGTATTTCCTTTTATTTGTCCTCTACAGAAACGCCCAATATGTCCAGGTTTCATGCACTTGTAACATACTTTTTCAGATGTGTTGAAAACTACTGATGAACTGCTTTCCTTTGCTATATACATGTTTTCTTCTGCGATCAGTCTTGATGTTAAATTGGTCAAAGTACGCTCCTTATGTGATGTAGACTCCCAAGCTGTACGAAAATGCTTGTAAGATTCCGGCAATGTACTCAAAATTTTTGATATTAACATTTCATCGTCTATCTCCTGGTTCAAAGCTTTCAGTCTGTAAGCCAAATTCTCAAGTTTGCTTTTTTCTTTTTCGTAAGTGAAATTGAAAAACTCTTGTAATAGGGCACATTTTTGACGTTCATTGTCTTCCTTGTAAATTGCACATAACTTTTC